>OZ036008.1:8460003-8605003 GCA_964035015.1 Corallium rubrum
AAAATCGAAATATCACCTTTCAATTGTTGTCTTGTTTTTAGCTCATATTTTGAGTTTCAAGATGTTTATTTTCAGTTTATGCTTTGTCTTGTATTTTTTCAAATTGTCTGCTGGATGTGGTTTTTGGTTTCAAGTTATTTCGTTAAACAAACTTAGAGTGGAGATTAACTGATTTTGCTAGGCGTGAAAATACTGTACACTGCTTCTGACATCAGTGATCATTTAATTTACATATCAAACAAACTGGAATATCTTGAAAACGAAGAATATCTTAAGTATTATGTGCTTAAGGAGCACGGGTGGCATGTGCTGTTAGGGCGCTGCTTCTCACCAATAGTTAAGCCTGGTCGGACGGGGTTAGTACTTGGATGGGTGACCGTTTGGGAATAACCCCGTCCTCCACCAGCTTGGGACTTATGTGAGTAGAGTTTAGTTGGTCTCTCCTGTGCTCCGAGGGTTTTTCACCGGGTTCTCCGGTTTTCCTCCCTCCGTAAAATCAACATCTAGGTCTTAGTTGTCTACACATAGGAGTCTGGTGTCAATTGGGATGAAAGTTCTGTTCCTCTCTCCTGCCACACGTTAAGTGGCAAATTTAATAAATTCAAGAAAGATACCAAAAAGTTGTAAAAGATCTTCTATTACAATTTTACAAGTTCTTTCAAATTAGACAAACTTAATTTTTATTTCCAATGTCCTTTAATGATGTTTTTCTTGCTTATAATAGGATGGCAGATCATTAGAGCGAAGCCATGAAACTCTCTACACAGCATTGTTCTCAGATTATCTCGAGCATTTTTTACCGACACGTATTCCTTTAACAAGATCTGAACGATTTCCTGGTGTGTATCCCCAAGCTGGAGCCAGCAGATACTTGTAAGTTCATGCAATGTAGATATTAACTTATTGCTACTGTACCTAGGATGTCTGAGGGTTCTCTCTTTGATGAGTAAAATCATCTGGTGTTAGACAGAGTAAAACAATAAAGGGACCATTTTTGGCCAGCTCAGCGGGCAGGAATGGGTTAATCACTTGAACCCATTGCTGCCTAGGATGTCTGAGGGTTCTCTCTTTGATGAGTAAAATCATCTGGTGTTAGACAGAGTAAAACAATAAAGGGATCATTTTTGACCAGCTTAGGCCAGGGTTCGTACACCCCCTGGAAAGTCCTGGATTTTTTTTATCTCCCTGGAAACCCCTGGAAAAGTCCTGGAATTTCGAACTGACCCCTGGAAAACCCTGGAAAACTGAACTAAAATCTCACCACTCTCAAAATAACCCGTGTTTACGTTTATTTCTTGTGTTGAAGATCTATTAAAAATCACTAACTTTCCATTGATTACGATTTAACAAAGCTTTTCTATGTATGCATCTTCTCTGTGAGTAATGCGTTTATAATTGTTGGCATTATTCTGATTTCAAATACTCCTGGAAAACCCCTGGAAAAAGCCAGAAAAAAGCCCTTGGAAAGTCCTGGATTTTCAAAATTATCAAGGTGTACGAACCCTGTTATGCAGAAATGGGTTACTTTATGATTGCTTTCAGGGCTATTAAAAATTGAATTGACATTGCTTGGTGTAATTGCATGCCAAGTCATGGCTTGCCTTTGTTTAAATTTTAGCCAAAGTTAGACATTTCTTCAATGTTTTCCATTTTAGCAACTCTCCTGGCCAACCTCACTCGCACTTATCTACTCCATTTTCTGGTCTTATTAAATCATTTGAAAACAAACAATCTCCGTATGGTCCTTCAGTTGAACAATCCTCGTCGCAAATGCTTCAGTCTGAAACATTTCTTCAGGTAAACATCTCTTTTCAATAGTATTAAGTGTTTTTAGCTTGAAGTTAGCAAACGTTCGTGCCTTTTTGCTGTACAAGTCGTTGTAAGTCGGGAATCGCGACGCTGTGGGTTCAAGTCCCGTCTGGAGCTCAGAGAGTTTTTTTTTAGTTCAACAACTTACAACTACTTGTACAGAAAGAACAACTGAAACTTTGTTTCCTTTTTTTAACCTTTGTAAAACTGAACTGTCAGTAACATTTACCGTCATCTGAAGTATTTAGTCTTCCATTTAAATACAAGCTTTATAGGCTGCATGTGCTGTATTACCATTAACTGGGAAGCACTGGTGATGTGTGCTGTTAGCGCGCTGCCTCTCACCAAAAAGTTAAGCCTGGTTAGACGGGGTTAGTACTTGGATGGGTGACCGCTTGGGAGTGACACCGTTGTCGAGCTTGGAACTCATGTGAGTAGAGTTGTAGTTGATTTCTCCTGTGCTTCGAGGGTTTTTTGCTGGGTTCTCCGGTTTTCCTCCCTCCGTAAAATCAACATCTAACATCTTAGCTGTGATCCATGTTCTGAACTGTGTTGTATGGCGGCTGCCTGGAGTGCCTTTGATATGCCTCAACACGGCCACGTTGATCTCCGTCCTTCGCAATTCAGCCGCTGGCTGCAAGTAAGGATGATTAACCCCCAGTCCTTTATCCTAATTGCTTAATTATTTATCATTCCACAGATACTTATAGAGTTCTGGTTAAATCATACTGTCGATAAAGAAGGAACGAATACATTTTCCCCTTTTGGGCAGGTAAGACTACCGCGTGTAGGTACTTATGTAATATTTAAAACACGAGCAGCAGTGTTTTATCAGATATATAGACACGAGGCGATGAGTCAAGTGTTTTAGGGCTGATAAAACACGTACTGCGAATGTTTTAAATAGCTTAAAAAACGACCCATTTGGTAAGTTCATTGGCGTAGTAAGTTTGAAAAAGAAGGTTGTCTGAGCCGAGAAAATCAAAGCTAAAGTTTATGTAAATCAGGAGGTTTCTTTATCAGATATAAAACGACGGACATGGTACTGACTTCCTTTGTGTGCGATGCCCTCTCCCCCTCCCCCCCTCCCCAGGCCTCGCCGCTGCTCTACCCCTATGTAAACAGGAGTTTATGTGGTGTTAAATAAACAATATAAAAAGCAATAATGTTGTATTTATTGTATAGGATTATTTTTTGCCTGGTATTGATCACGTCCGTGTTGTACGAATGTTGGTCAAACATCTTCATCTTTTTATGAATGTTAACATGGATTGCAGTGGACCAGTTTCGTCCAGTGAAGTCAATGAACACTTTTATAGGTAAAATATAAAACAGCTTAAGTTTTTTTAGTAGGCCTATTTACACGATCTGATTAATTGGATTCGATGTTCCTCCTGGTGCATGTGATGTGGATTTACTTACTATAATATTGGGTTATGTGTTTGCAAATTCTCGCAATTGCTATACTTGTTATTAAATCATGCATCACGAGGAGAATCGGATTGTGTGCATAGTCCTAAACGTAAGACGCATGTACGCATTGCGTACCTATTTCTGCGCTTGGTAGTGAAGTCTTCAGACGGAGATTGAATTTGTAATACCGTAGAATCCCGAAAGTAGCGCCCCCCCCCCGAAAGTAGCGGCCCCCCCGAAAGTAGCGGCCCCCCTGAAAGTAGCGGCCCCCCCGAAAGTAGCGGCCCCCCCTGAAAGTAGCGGCCCCCCCGAAAGTAGCGGCCCCCCTGAAAGTAGCGGCCCCCCCGAAAGTAGCGCCCCCCGAAAGTCGCTGCCCCCCGAAAGTAGCGCCCCCCGAAAGTAGCGCCCCCCTGAAAGTAGCGGCCACCCGAAAGTAGCGGCCCCCCGAAAGTAGCGGCCCCCCGAAAGTAGCGGCCTCCCGAAAGTAGCGGCCCCCGAAAGTAGCGGCTCCAAGTCATCGCTTGATTAACTCGAAAGTGTTAAGTTTCAACTATCAACGTACCAAAGTGTATAACAGTCAGAGTTGAAATGGCATAAGGAAAAACTAAAGCATATTAAATGTGGTAAATAGGAAAGAACAAAGAAGAATATTCCCACAGTATGTTAACGTATTTTACCACTCGAAAGTAGCGGCCCCCCGTAAGTAGCGGCCCCCCGTAAGTAGCGGCCCCCCGTAAGTAGCGGCCCCCCGAAAGTAGCGGCCCCCCCGTAAGTAGCGGCCCCCCCGTAAGTAGCGGCCCCCCCGTAAGTAGCGGCCCCCCGTAAGTAGCGGCCCCCCGTAAGTAGCGGCCCCCCGAAAGTAGCGGCCCCCGTAAGTAGCGGCCCCCCCGTAAGTAGCGGCCCCCAACAGCGGATAAAACCGAAAGTAAGGGGGGGCCGCTACTTTCGGGATTCTACGGTATTGTGAAAACTAATCACGTCTAATGAAGCTTAATTAATTAAAGTTATTCATGAATTAATTAATTAATTAATTAATTAATTAAAGTTATTTATGAATTATTAAGTTATTAAATAGCTACTATATATGATATTGATTGCTTTATATAAATTTAAAGGAATATCTCTTTTTTTCTTTCCATTACCCTCTCTCTTTACTCTTTTTTTTTTAATCTTCTATCTTATATCTACCTCGTTTTCGTTTTCCTTGTTTACTTTATATTATTTGCATTAACACTATTACACTACATGTTTTAAGTCAGTTTCAGCTTACTTTTGAAATCCAAAACGTATAATTGAAATGAACATTCCGAACTTACGTTGCAATGTTCAGAACTACATTGCGAGGTAGATACAAATTTAAGTCGGCAATTTGTTTCTGTTTAACCAAGTATCTATTATTCTTCATTTCCATCAAACACTATACAACAAATAATCTTCTACGCCGTGATTTCACCAAAGGAATTCAATTCAAAGTTTATTAAATTTGAACTTCACAATGAACTTCGCGAACTTCCATACCTAGTTCCCAACCTTCCAAGAAATGTTGACAAACGAATTTCAAAAGTAAGCTGGAACTGATAATACAATACCTTACAATATAGTATTTATTATATTTTTGACAGAAATGTAATGCCAGAGTCATTAAAGATTTTTAAGAAAAGGCTTTACTGGTTTATTCATCATTGTTTTGCTCACTGGCCTCTGGATCCAACATTTAGATTTGTAAGTAAACTTAAGATGTACATGCTGTATGTATCCTAACTCGTTCCTGTCCGAGGGCTTCGCCATAGATGAGTACAGTAGCCAGTCGAAGTCGAACCCCTATTAAGCGGACACCTTTGAGACCTCGTAGATGTGTCCACTTAAGGTGGCTCCCTGGAGTTTTAGTTTTCTCATGGCTTGTTACGTTCAGTCATAGTCTATGGTTATTGCTGTCTTTAAAAAAACAATACATAATTAATGAACTAGAATGAGAACCAAACTTATGAACTATTAGTTGAATAGTGCTAATATCTGCTGTTACCATAGTAATAATTGCGTTTGAAATTTGTCAAATATTCACAGTTTTCGTCTATTTAGACGCATATCATGACTTTTCTTCGGTCAAAATTTCTAAAAATTGTCATCTGGTCAGTTTTCCCCACATAGAACACTACTGCAAAATATTAGGGGAAGTTGTCAAGACAGACTTTTCCCTATAAACTTAATGGATTAAAGAAAGTTCTGTCTTATGAAATTTTCTTAGAACTAAGTATGTTTAAGTTTTTCCTATTTCTTTATGCACAAAATTTTAAAGAATTTTACCGAAGCAAATGTGTGATATTTGAGCATTTGTTTCGTTCGAACGGCTGCTGACGTGACAGAATATCAACTCGACAAGATTGCTATTTACGCATGTGTCGACGCCATACTCGTTACCAGTCCTTTCTTGGAATTACTGTGTCCGCTTAAAAGAGGTTGCACTGTATATACGTAGTCTGTTTGCGCTATAATTCTATAAAGCAATCAATACATCACTAACTGACTTAAACAAGTTCACAACTCAAAAGTGTTGGTCTCTCTTGGTTAATCTCAAGTGTTGGTTGTTACTGTTATTAAGGAAAACGTTAATTTTGATACGGATTTAAGAGAGGTTCGTTTGCTCACTGGAACCCAAGATAGGTTGTAAGTATAGTGTTTTATTAAGGAAATGTCTAGGACCTCGCCTAAGTGTCTGCTTAAGAGAGGTGTCTGCTTAAAAGGGGTGTCCGTTAATAGGGGTTTGTCTAAAATTGTCTGGCGTTAGCCAGAATAAAATACCAAAGACCGTTTCGGACAGGAAAGAATTAGATAAGACTAGAAAAATCCTCTCAAATGCTACTTCGAAACACTGAACCAACAAACAATCTGTTTTTCTCCTTCTTATAATCAGATTTTGGAGACTTGGTTAAGTTATATTCAACCTTGGAGATACATTGTTTCTGAAGCACGTCAAAATTATGATGGCAGGGGCGTGCTTCGTCTTAATTGGTAAGTAATATATATATTTCTCAAACTAATTAATAATTCATGAGGAAAACATAATGAAATCAGTTACCGAGACGTTGTTGTGAAATGTGGTAATAAACGGCCATAAATTAAGACAAGTTTTACCTCAAATTTCTCTTTAAATACTGATTTGTTTGAGAAGCTATACCATACACTCGAAAGCCGTTTATTATCTGATTTTCAAAAACTCATTAATAATTCATGAGGAAAACACAAAAGAAAATCATGACCGTATCGTATCTTTATATGTGATAAAGATTTCTCCTGATTTACATAAACTTTAGCTTTGATTTTCTCGGCTTAGACAAGGTTATTTTTCAAACTAACTCCGCCAATCAACTTACCAAGTGGTTCGTTTTTGAAGCCGTATAATAAACTCGCAGTTCGTGTTTTATCAGATATAAAAACACTCGGCTTCGCCTCGTGTCTTTATATCTGATAAAACACTCCTGCTCGTTTATTATACAGTACTAAAAACACCTCGAAGTGAGTTAAAAAACTTGGCTATCGCCTCGTTTTTCAACACACTTCTCGGTGTTTTCAAATCAGATAATAAACGGCTTCTCGTGTGTGATATATTACACGTATACGAGAAGCCGTTTGTTATCTGATTTGAAAACACCGAGAAGTGTGTTGAAAAACCGGGCGGTATCATAGCCGAGTTTTTTAACTCACTTTGAGGTGTTTTTAAATAAGATAATAAAGGGCTTTCCAGTGTATGGTATAGCTTCTCAAACAAGTCAGTATGTAAAGAGAAATTTGAGGTAAAACTTGCCTTAATTTATGGGCGTTTATTACCACATTTCACAACAACGTCTCTGTAACTGCTTTCCATGATGTTTTCCTCATGAATTATTCATGAGTTTGAGAAGTAATATGTAACGAGTGACGGGGACGAATTCACAACTGACAATATTGATTGGCTACGTGTATAGGCAGTGTTGGAGATCCTTCTCTTCTGATCGTAGGAAGGTGTTTGTTTAAATAGAGAAGTGAACGTTTTTATATAGGAGTTGAATATTTTAGAAATAGTATCCATTGTCTGGAAGTGAACGGTATACAGAAGGAGCAAAGTGAGAAGGTAGTAAACTGCTGAGAATAGTTATGATTAAAGAAATACTGATGTTTCAAGCGGAGCCTTCCATAACATTTTACTCTGATGAAGGGCTCTGCTCGAAACGTCAGTATTTCGTCATCAAAACTATTCTCAGCAGTTTACCATCTTTTCACTTTGCTCTATCCAAAACACTACCTACACAACACTCTAGTTTTTACTCTGATGAAGGACTCTGCTTGAAACGTCAGTATTTCGTTATTAAAACTATTCTCAGCAGTTTACCATCTTTTCACTTTGCTCTATCTAAAACACTGCCTACACAGCACTCTACTTTTTACTCTGATGAAGGGCTCTGCTTGAAACGTCAGTATTTCGTCATCAAAACTATTCTCAGCAGTTTACCATCTTTTCACTTTGCTCTATCTAAAACACTACCTACACAGCACTCTACTTTTTACTCTGGTGAAGGGCTCTGCTCGAAACGTCAGTATTTCGTTATCAAAACTATTCTCAGCAGTTTACTACCTTCTTACTTTGCTCTATCTAAAACACTGCCTACACAACACTCTATACTTTTTACCCTCTTGTTAGCTCTTTATATTATCTCTCATACAAACTGAATTCAATTGAATTGAATTACTCATTATAAATGCACGATCTTTATCTGCAATAAAGCCCAGGGAAGTACACAGATAAAGACAAAACCTTGTGAAATTTGAACTAAATTAGTTAATTACCTGGGGAGCACGGTTGGCGTGTGCTGTTAGGGCGCTGCCTCTCACCAATAGTTAAGCCCGATTGGACGGGGTTAGTACTTGGATGGGTGACCATCTGGGAATAACCTTGTTCTCGAGTTTGAGACTCATGTGAGTAGAGTTTAGTTGGTCTCTCCTGTGCTTCGAGGGTTTTTCACCGGTTTCTCCGATTTTCCTCCCCCCGTAAAACCAACACCTAGGTCTTAGCTGTAATTCGTGGGCCGATATGTGTCGTATGGCGGCTGCCTGAGCGCCTTTAATATGCCTTCGACTCGGCCATGTCAAAAATGATTGTAAGGCGCATTTGAAAACCTTAAAGTTGAATTTGCGCGGTATAAATACATATTATTATAAATTATAAACCTCGGCATTAAGCCTATTCTTGGTAATTAACTCTTACTTTTTACATTTTAAGGTGCTGTTGCACGATGCGATTTTTCTTACAACTTGCAACAAATCACTGAATGTTGTAAGTTGCATAAAAAATCACACCGTGTAACACCCCGTAGCAACTTGCGATTTTGTCATTTTCGCCGTGTTGCAAGTTGCAAGAAAAGTTGGATGGGTTCTACTTTTTTCTGCAACTTACAACAAAAATCGCAAGTTGCTGAACGTGTAACACCCTTCCTGCAACTTGCGATTTTTTTTCCATATGTAAATTTGTTGCAAGTTGCAAGAAAAATCGCAAAAGGCTCTGGGCTCTGTTCGAAACGCCAGTATTTCTTTATCAAAACTAATCTCGGTAGATCACCAGCTTTGCTCTATATTTTAGGAAACCGTTTATTCAACACAACTTGTTGTTCTATACCGTTCTATTGCAAGAATTTCTAAACAGAGCAAGAAAATTCAACTTGAGATCCTCCAGAGATACTCAACTGTTCTATCGAGTTACAAAGGTTGGTCTGTTGTGATGGTGGTGTCTTGTTGGTTGGTTATGGATACAAAGGAAGAAAGAAGTGTTATATATTTCAATACGTTTGTTTTAGGTGTTTTCCCAGGACCCTTTGATGTTTATGGTCAATGAAGGTTAGAAAACAAGCAAGCAAGTTAACAAACAAACAAACAAACAAACAAACAAACAAACAAACAAACAAACAAACAAACAAACAAACAAACAAACAAACAAACAAACAAACAAACAAACAAACAAACAAACAAACAAACAAACAAACAAACAAACAAACAAACAAACAAACAAACAAACAAACAAACAAACAAACAAACAAACAAACAAACAAACAAACAAACAAACAAACAAACAAACAAACAAACAAACAAACAAACAAACAAACAAACAAACAAACAAACAAACAACAAGCAAGCAAACAAACAAACAAACAAACAAACAAACAAACAAACAAACAAACAAACAAACAAACAAACAAAAAACAAACAAACAAGCCCAGACGGGCCAGACGAGCACACAAGCAAATTTATTTGTTGTTGTTTTTTCTCGTCTGTGTCAAATTAGAATCTTGTCTTTTCTTTCTTTTATTTCAGTTGAGCGTGAACTCATATCGTATTTGACTTCAACCCAACAAGGTTTTATGCAAAGATCACGATCACCAAAATCTGCACAGTACGCTCATTTTATGCAACTGGAACTTCCGGGAACTATTTATAGACCACTGTTTATGGAAGAAACAATTAATAATGTAATGAGGTGTTTATATGTTAAATTATTTTATCATTTATTTCATCACAATGTTTTTGACAATGCTATTGTTTCTGTTTTCATAGATTCGTTACCTGGTGCGTCACATCGAAGAGACACTTTGGTCTTTAAAGGAACCTCAGTGCAGAGATTCCCAAACTGTTCAAGATCGTGGATGGTTGAGGAGAAAATTGAGAGAGACAATCAACTGGCTTCAGAATGTGTTTTCTATTGATGAACATTATTGGTTGATTCAAGATGAGAATCATAAAGCCCAGGAACACCTTGGTCATGTTTGTAAACAACTAAAGAGACTTTTCCAGGTTTTTGTTATTAGTTTCTTTCTTTTTCTTTCTTTCTTTCTTTCTTTCTTTCTTTCTTTCTTTCTTTCTTTCTTTCTTTCTTTCTTTCTTTCTTTCTTTCTTTCTTTCTTTCTTTCTTTCTTTCTTTCTTTCTTTCTTTCTTTCTTTCTTTCTTTCTTTCTTTCTTTCTTTCTTTCTTTCTTTCTTTCTTTCTTTCTTTCTTTCTTTCTTTCTTTCTTTCTTTCTTTCTTTCTTCCTCCCTTCCTCCCTTCCTCCCTTCCTCCCTTCCTCCCTTCCTCCCTTCCTCCCTTCCTCCCTTCCTCCCTTCCTCCCTTCCTCCCTTCCTCCCTTCCTCCCTTCCTCCCTTCCTCCCTTCCTCCCTTCCTCCCTTCCTCCCTTCCTCCCTTCCTCCCTTCCTCCCTTCCTCCCTTCCTCCCCTCCCTCCCCTCCCTCCCTCCCTCTCTCCCTCCTCCCTCTCTCCCTCCCTTCCTCCCTCCCTCCCTCCCTCCCTCCCTCCCTCCCTCCCTCCCTCCCTTCCTCCCTCCCTCCCTCCCTCCCTCCTTCCTTTCCCTTCCTTTGTTAAAGCCGCTACTTCACAGCATGTTGTGTTGTGTTGTGTTGTGTTGTATTGTATTATAGATCGACGATGATGACCATGAGCAAACTATAGGATGGGCTGCTGAAGCTGGTGATTCTTCTTCATCATCTTCAATACATTCTCTTAGACCACGAATAAACAGCGTTGAAACACAACCAGACTGTGTGCAGACCGAGCATGGAATGGTACTGACTGCTCTTGGGAAATACCAGGTATACCACTCACAGTGTTGAACTTTTTCTAGAGGGTTTGTTTTCTGGGAAGTCTATTTCGGAAGTTTACGGTAGCCATTTATGTTTTTTAACAGTTGGCCAATGGTATGCGTCGTTTTGACATCCAGTATAGTGGTGATCCTGAGTTGCGACCAGTCCGAAGTTATGAAGTTGTCTCTGCAGTAAGAGCTCTGTATAATCTATCTACCATGCTGAACAAAAGAGTAAGTATTTTACCCACTGATCTATGTACTAGACATTGTATAAATTGTATCAATAGGCACTATACCGCAAAACGGTATATTGAACCAGGCTAAATATAAAATCCTGTTTTACAACAGAAAACGAGGGTGTAGCTATACTTAAAATACTCGTTAATAATTCATGAAGAAAACACAAAAGAAATCATGACCGTGAAGGAGGCTGTATATCTGATACAAACCACGCGTGGTTGTATCATTTGATACAACCACTCGTGGTTGTATATCAGGTCTATCTCAGCTCTAAAACGTTGAAATTGAGCTTTTTCTGAATTAATCTAAACAAATATTACTCATATTTACATCAAAGACTCGGAGTATTTTACGCTATTTACAATATTCGTGTCCGTGTTGTATTGGATATGACAATCTCAAACTCATTAATAATTCATGAGGTAATCAGCCAATTACAATAGTCCATTCAATCACCTGATTGACGTTGGATACGCCAGGAAAGCCCAAGATATTAGATGAAAACCGGTGTTCATCTAATTCTTAAGATCTTAATTATCTATGCAAAATAAACAAGTTGCTGTATGAATAAATTTTACACACTCAAGAATAAAATCTCTTGAGGGTTTATTTTAATTGTAGTTTGTAATTGAAATCGCTCGATTGAGATGCCATATCAACAACTCGTTTATCGTGTTTCATCAGGGGAATCCAAACACTCGAAAACAATAAAACCACTCGGCCTTCGGCCTCGTGCTTTCATCATGTTTTCTTGTGTTTGGATCCCCTGATGAAACACTCAAACTCGTTGTTGATGTATTACTTACAACACGGCCACTTAATAGTACTCAAATTCATTAAAAGTTCATGAAGAAAATTCAAAAGAAATGAATATTTAATCAATATCTGTAAATCGCATACAGATTCATCCTGATTTATCTATTACGTATGGGTTCAATTATGTCATTCTTGATACAATTACAGTACCCAGTAGCCACACCTCATTTTTCGTTGTCAAACAAGATTTTATATATAATCCGGTTCAATATATCGTTTTGCGGTATATTCCACCGAGGTTAGTATATTGGCTATAATTTTTGATACAACTATTGCTGCACGAGAAGGTGTTAAATTTATAAAGGATGTGAATTATTCTGTTGGCGATTTATGGCTCCTTTCGTCCATAGTAGTAACCGCTGACCTTTTCTAATAAATGAATTTATAACTGAATTGATTGGTATACGGGCGCGTTAAGCCTACAGTTCAGTAAACATATCGGGCCAAATCTGGTCGGCGGTCGCTGCCATGGGGGGAACGACTCGTATTTCTGCCATCTTTGTTCTGGCACTGTTTGGACTAGCCTGCTCGCAGGCTATGTTTGGACGGAACCCGCAGTCCAGTTATAAGGGATCTTTAGCAAAACTAGACAACGGGAACGTCAGTGACGACGTCCTTTATACAATGTAAAATAAAAAATAATGAATTCATGCATCGTCCTCGTTGTACATATTACTTCAACGAAAGCATCTTATCAGTGAAAGTTGTTGGGCGAGTTTGACCTTAACCATTATTAAAATACCACCTTTCAACGATTACAAACAAAGCCAGAACGAGCAATCTGAATTTCAACATTTAAAAGAAATCATGCATCACTGACACGTACTGTAATTTCATGGGCTTGATGTATATGTTTCGACCTTCAAAAAGCTTTAGAGCCTCTAAAAGATGCTGTTTGCTAAATAGGTTAGCGTCAAATTCACCCAACAGCTTTCACTGTTCAATGTGTTAAGGTACGTCGTCCTGAATACGTGAAGATACGTCAGTTGACGTTGTATACACAGCGAAGACGGTGCAGGGATTACTCTTGGGACTTCAAATTGTTCATTGTCTTTGTATTAGATGTAAATTTCTTTTGTATGAAAGACGTTATCACGACGTTCCCGTTGCGTTTGCTAAAGGTCCCTATATATAGGTCGATGGATGATTCCTAGTTCAGTATTGTATGTTTTTCGAGTACTGCAGAAGAGTTCACTTCTTTCTTGTTTATTTTAGTTTGGTTCTCAATTATCGCAACTCTATTCCTCGCCTGGTTGGGCTGGTAGTTTGGCTCGTTACCTGTCCCCCGCCGTGCAACGGCCTCGTATTTTAAGTCCTGTGAAACACAATGATTCTCGGGTTCCCTGCGACCATGGACAACCTAAGATAAGTCTCCGCTATCTCGCTTCTTACAGACTGTGGGCTCAGTTGCTGTTGTTTGTATGTTTTATGTTGTTTGTACTGGGCAGACCCTGGTCGGCGGTCTTGGCTGTCCTGTTCATGTTATTGTTCATGTTTTCACGTAATATTTATGCTGTCCATGAGAGGGATGATCGATCAAGTACTGGTACTGAACTGTATAGTGAATAGCTCAACATTCGTCATGATTTTAGTTTTCCAGAATTGATATTAGAATAGATTAACTCATGCATTATACACTTAATGTCTGCTCTCGAGGGAAACAGTTAGTTTTGTTTTACCGAGAGTCTTGAGACGAAGTCGAGGGAAACATCGAGACTCGAGGGAAAACAAAACTAATTGTTATATACCAAAGACTTTCCTTTGCCAATAATGAAATCCTATTGGTCAAATTATGGTCACGTGTTGTTCAACAAACTCAATATTTCTTTCTGCCGAGGGAAACATTGCACTGTTTCCCTCTGACGTCAACAATGAAGAGGGAAACAGTGCAATGTTTCCCTCTGACGTCGCTTTAATCATGTGTTGTTCACGTGAATACACGATTATTGCATCAGATCAAGAACTTTGGATTCTTTGGGCATTTTGAAAACACGAGCTTGTTTCGAGCTTGTTTGGTACGAAATAGTCCATTTTCAGAAAGAAAGAATTTCTATACATATCTTCAAAGGTCTGAAAAACACTTGGAGAAATTTAAAGCTGTTCTCAGTGTTGAGTCTGGTGTATTTGTTTAGTTGAATGACTTGAATTGAAATTACGAAGACAAAGTAAAAGTGTTTTGGTAAGTCTTTTCGCCGTTTGCAAGTCAAGGCAGTTTTGTATTTTGTATTTTGTATTTTAAAAGTCTTTGGTATATAACAAAACGCTTGTTGACTTTTGCCTCGAGAAGCATCGAGTTTTACGGTCCCTCAGGCTTCAATGTCACCCTCGGGCTAAAGCCCTCGGGTGACATTGAAGCCTTCGGGTCTATAAAACTCGATGTTTCCCTCGGCGCCAGTCAACAAGTGTATACTGTTTCCCGCGTGGGTCAGACATTAAGTGCTTTGTTATACATGGTTCAAATATTACATTGCAAACGGTCAAAATAGTACAATAACAAATTCAAAAATTTAAAGAAACAAATGAACGTAAAGATTTTAAGATTATAATAACAAAAAGTAAATAAAATATCAATTTCAGATAGTTAAAGAGTACGATTATTCTTTGTTCTAGCTTATGACTAATCTAGTTGTTATAATCGTACTCTTTAACTATCTGAAATTGATATTTTATTTACTTTTTGTTATTATAATCTTAAAATCTTTACGTTCATTTGTTTCTTTAAATTTTTGCTTTGTTATAGCTTGAGTTTCGCTGATAATTTTGACTTTTGTCAAGGAAAAGTACACAAAAGACAAACAGAAAGACTTACTAAAATATTTCGCCTGGCTCCGTAATTTCACTTCAACCAAACAAATATGAGTCTCAGAACAAAAGAACGGCAATGCATTTCTCCAGTTAATCTTCACACATGCTTTGAAGACCCATAAATATTTTAGCACATCTCTTCAACACTTTGAAGCCTGAAGACGAGTCTTTAGTAGTTTATTCTGGCCAACGATAGACGATTTTATTCAGCACAGGGAGAGGTCCAGGCCTCAAAGTGTTAAGTCTCAAAACACGTACATTTAACAGGAAGGAAACATGGAATTTTCCATTTCGTGACGTCTGATGCCAACGAGAGAGAAAATTACAAGTAGCTGAATTTTTTTTTGCTAAATTTATTATCTACTTATTAAAAACATAACTATCTCATGTTTTACACACACTCGAGAAGAACAAAAAACACTCGGTTAACGGCCTCGTGATTTTCATTGTCCTCTCGTGTTTGTAACCCCTGGTAAAACACTCCCACTTGTTTACGAAATATTACAAGAAATTTTCCCATCGTTGTCCAGTTTCAGCAGCACGTACATGAAGTATCTTCCATAATTTGAAGGAAAACTTGATCTGAAATAATAGCGCAGTTGTATAAAATATCTACGATCGTATTATCTGTCTCTATCCTCGGCGTCGAGTCCCGGATACTGTAGTTCTTGATCGCAAAGACGCGAGAGCAGTGAAGAGACTGGAACTGAGACCAACGGCAGTTGAGGGTTTCTTCGTTTACTTCATCAGCTGATGTTAAAACAACGATTGGAAAACGACCTGAAATAAAGATGAGCAAAGTCAAGAGGTCGTAAATCGCCAATATTAATAGTTTTGATAACGAAATACTGACGAGCGGAGCCCTTCATCAGAGTAGAAAGGCCGCTGTCAAACGTTTGCGCATGCGTGAATATGCTGGAGTAAACATTGCAAGAGAACTAGCCGTAGCGACAACAACCAGACAGTGAAGACTAAGTAAGACTCGACTATTTATTTGTGTTTTAAAATAAGGGTCATAAAAACTACGAAGGGGTAAATTCAGAATATGTTACAATCAGGGGCGTAGGAAGCTTGATAAACTTAGGGGGGCCGACTCCCACGAGGCACCACCATGGTTGGCGCGGAGCGGAAAAATTTTGAAAATGTGGAGTCTCTAGGTCGTCGGAAATGGCATTTTCAGAGTCTCTACCTCTTTCGTTAGGCCCTTTCATTAATTCTTTCATTATAATTTGTGAGTCTATGCTATCCGTCAGTCAGAATGGATTATTAATTGGCCGATCAGCGCAATCGAAGTCGCACTTATAATGCAATTTTTTAAAATTCAATTATTTTTGGGGGGCCCGAAAGCTATTCCGGCCCCCCTTTATAAAATATTGGGGGGGGGGGGCCCAGCCCCCTGCTTCCTACGCCCCTGGTTACAATATTGACAAGGAAGCCAAGTATGCTTATAATTTTAACTTTTGTGTCGGACTCTTGGACCAGTCCAAATATTTCAGTGTTTTCCCGCTCTTTTTTTGAGGTGCGAGCTCGACGTCGGTCGATTATCAATTCGTTCTCATGCTCCTTACTGATTAGGGTTAGGGGGAGGCAAATACTAGCTACGCATGCGTAGAACGAATATCTTGCGTGTAAACGTCATCAATACACGGTCGAAAGGAGCGAGGACACCCCGAGCTCAAAGTCAAACATCTCCGCTCAAAATCGTCGCTCGACCAATAATTCTTCCACAAGCGCATAGCACGAAGGTTGGGCTTGCCACAGAATACGATTTCTTGACAACTCGTGATGTACGAACCCATTACCCTTCTCAAATTCATCAGTTTCAAATATCCTCAGAACTCACTTGAGCCAGCACGCACGTGGCTGCGCACTGTCCCCAACTATGCCATTTCCGATCGTGTGTTGGGTAAGGTTAACCACGTGGGTTATCTAAATTAATCAGAAGCCTTCTGATGAAGACACCAGATCGGAGTGTCGAAACGTTGGATCATGAACAGTAACTTTTTAAGCTACATTCAAAAAACTTTTAAGCTAGCGTTTATAAACTATATCTGATTCATTTATTTGAATTTATTAAATTTCCACTTAACGTGTGGCAGGAGAGAGGAACAGAACTTTCGTCCCAATTGACACCAAACTCCTATGACCTAGGTGTTGATTTTACGGAGGGAGGAAAACTGGAGAATCCGGCGAAAAACCCTCGGAGCACAGGAGAGACCAACTAAACTCTACTCACATAAGTCCCAAGCTGGCGTAGTACGGGGTTATTCCCAAACGGTCACCCATCCAAGTACTAACCCCGTCCGACCGGGCTTAACTATTGGTGAGAGGCAGCGCCCTAACAGCACACGCCAACCGTGCTCCCCTAACCTGGCTCCCTCTTCACCTGGCTGCGTTGGGAATTTATTTGTTCACTGACTATTACTTACCGCAGGTTTGTCTTAAAGCTTCAATGATCGGTTTAAATTCTCTGGGTTCGACATCGTCATGTAAACTACAAGAAGAAAGATTTCCATACACTTTTTACATACTACGATTCCAGTTTGAGCGTGGACACGCGTAATTTGAGGACATACGTTTCACACGGGAAACCACTACGCGGAAAGTGTAACGTTACTAAGGCCAAGCGGTATTGTTTCAGTTTGAAACGAGCCGTTTCTTCGCTTAACTCATTCCTGTCCGGGGGCTTCCCCAGAGGTGAATAAAATCGTCTGGCGTTAGCCAGAATAAAATACTAAAGACCAATTCGGACAAGAAAGAGTTAAAGAGATAGTTTATAACTCATTCCTGTCCGGGGGCTTCCCCAGAGGTGAATAAAATCGTCTGGCGTTAGCCAGAATAAAATACTAAAGACCAATTCGGACAAGAAAGAGTTAAAGAGATAGTTTATAACTCATTCCTGTCCGGGGGCTTCCCCAGAGGTGAATAAAATCGTCTGGCGTTAGCCAGAATAAAATACTAAAGACCAATTCGGACAAGAAAGAGTTAAAGAGATAGTTTATAACTCATTCCTGTCCGGGGGCTTCCCCAGAGGTGAATAAAATCGTCTGGCGTTAGCCAGAATAAAATACTAAAGACCAATTCGGACAAGAAAGAGTTAAAGAGATAGTTTATAACTCATTCCTGTCCGGGGGCTTCCCCAGAGGTGAATAAAATCGTCTGGCGTTAGCCAGAATAAAATACTAAAGACCGATTCGGACAAGAAAGAGTTAAAGAGATAGTTTATAACTCATTCCTGTCCGGGGGCTTCCCCAGAGGTGAATAAAATCGTCTGGCGTTAGCCAGAATAAAATACTAAAGATCAATTCGGACAAGAAAGAGTTAAAGAGATAGTTTATAACTCATTCCTGTCCGGGGGCTTCCCCAGAGGTGAATAAAATCGTCTGGCGTTAGCCAGAATAAAATACTAAAGACCAATTCGGACAAGAAAGAGTTAAAGAGATAGTTTATAACTCATTCCTGTCCGGGGGCTTCCCCAGAGGTGAATAAAATCGTCTGGCGTTAGCCAGAATAAAATACTAAAGACCGATTCGGACAAGAAAGAGTTAAAGAGATAGTTTATAACTCATTCCTGTCCGGGGGCTTCCCCAGAGGTGAATAAAATCGTCTGGCGTTAGCCAGAATAAAATACTAAAGACCGATTCGGACAAGAAAGAGTTAAAGAGATAGTTTTTAAAGAGATAGTTTATAACTCATTCCTGTCCGGGGGCTTCCCCAGAGGTGAATAAAATCGTCTGGCGTTAGCCAGAATAAAATACTAAAGACCGATTCGGACAAGAAAGAGTTAAAGAGATAGTTTTTAAAGAGATAGTTTATAACTCATTCCTGTCCGGGGGCTTCCCCAGAGGTGAATAAAATCGTCTGGCGTTAGCTAGAATAAAATACTAAAGACCAATTCAGACAAGAAAGAGTTAAACGTCGCCCCCTCAAAAAAAAGGGGGAAATGGAAAAAAAAAGACATTACTGTATTTTGATAAATGATCACATTTTTTGTTTTAAAATAACTCAAATAGCAATATATAATATTACAACAAACAATGGGTTCTCTCAAAGGCGACCCCAATGCGAGCGCCGAAGTAGCGCCAAACAGCATCTAGGGGGGTCCAGGAGCATGCTTCCCTGGAAAATTTTGAAATCTAGAGTCTCTGATATGCCATTTCATGCATTTTGGAGTGAGATTTTACAGAATTCTGAAGATTATAAAACTTCATAGAAAACATAAAAGATTACAGATTTCAGATCTTTATATCCCACCATTGAAGACCTAGCTATACAAAGAAATAGGTTTATTTTGTTAAGTTTTGGCACCCTTGCTAGTTTTGGCGCCCCTTCTGCAACCCCAGCTGGGGGGGGGGGGGGGGGAGGGCTTGCCGGCCCCCTGCCACCACGCCACTGATTAACATCTTATTCTTGGCTCCTGTAGACACCATTTGAACTGTGAAATCAGGTTGCATGCTGCGTAGGCAGTGTTGAAACACAAATCGAAATACAGTTAGGTTGGAAAAACTGCCAAACATGCAGAGAACGTATAAGTCTAACGTTTCGAGCGAAGGTACATCGTCAGAGAGAAACGAGAAGGGCCTGACGAAACGTTAAAACCAAAGTGTCTGTGAAATGAATTGTATATTGTAGATGCATGTTGATTACCTGTAAACCAATATGGCACAATGAATGCGTTGCTTAAGTGACCGCCTTCGAAACGGTCTACAAATAGAATCTCTGACTCTCTGCCAATGACAATTATTCCAGTTTTCTGGCACAAAAGAACCAAACTTGCGAGTACCGTCTGTTCAAAACACAAACAAAAGAGCACTGAAAAATTATGTATTATATGTATATATTAACTATATATATATATATGTATATGTATGTGTGAGTTTTGGTTCACGAAATGTTAGAGTGCTCAATACCGTATAGATAGAGCAAAATACAAAGCATGAAGTATAGTTACCTTAAAGTCTTCGCCGACTTTAAGGTAACTATACTTCATTCTTTGTACATGTATATATATATATATATATATTGAATATTTTTATATATTTTTTATTATATTATTTTATCTTGGGAAACCTACTACTAATATAATACAATGCTACAATCTGATTGGCTTGGCTAATCCAATTATATATAAACGAAAAAAAACACGAAAAATATCCTTCGCATACCGATGTTCGAAAATCGGTCATCAGAAAGGGTCCATGACTTTAAGAGTTAATTGTTTTTATGCTGAAATTAACTTATAATTATATATTATTGGGGGAAAAAAGAGTATATATATAAATGTAATCATACCGCATTGCTTGACAACTTCCTCAACGATCTGCTCGCTGCATTTCTTGGGAAATCCTCGATTATCTATCAAGCATATTTTTTCTCCGACGCGGATCTTAATTCGTTCAGCCGTTGTGCCTTGTCCAAGACATTTATCCGCTTCCCTCTCGATTCTGTTCTCGCCCGTATGGTCACTGTATTCCCCAGAGAGCACACTCTGTACGGAGTTAATGAAACAAGATTTCCCTGAACCAACACCGCCAAAGATGCCGATATTTAGCGCGGAGAGCTTTAGGCGTCCTACCTGTGTTCGATCATTATCATACTGCAACGTTGCGCCAGGGTGGTAGCCGTTAACCTCCACAAAATGTTTAATGTTATTTCGCTCTGCGCTAACTGTCATCTTACTTGATTCCTGACTGTCTTCCTCTTTGTCCATTGTCACAATTCTGCTTCACAAATTTCGCTATAAAGAAACGGATCTTCTCGCCACTGGGCTCTTGATTCTTATTAAAGCGAAAATAACTGCAAGAAGACAACGTTAACTCGACAACGCTAACTCTAAACAGCCTATCTTGGTTCTCTTTCCTGCCACGAATTTCAAAACAACTTTATGAGAAACCTCTCGGTTTCGATGACTCGCTGTGTTTGGTGGTTTTTCCTACACACGAGAATACGCCGTGTTTTCCGTGCAAAGGAGCTTTCATTTGTAGCGAAAAACAATGTTTGTTCTTTGTCTCAGATGTTATTGTTGTGAAAATCCGGTTTGTTATGAGGGTACCAGGGCTTTTCGGAGCAAGCCAAGGTGTACAACCTGTTGCATTTGCAGGTGTTCGGTGACGTTGGACACTTTTGGTGTCAGAAAACTGACCTGAACCGCCCTCAATGGACAGCTGTTTGGCTTAGAGACCATTATTTTGAATAATTATATTCTTAATTAATTATTAGAACAAAGAAACTCCTATATACATATATCCCACGACTTATACTCCAGATCCTACGAAAATCAAGAACAAAAATAAACGATTAGGAATAAATCATACGTTTATTAAGGCTGGTTCCACTCAGGAAAACTTTCCGCAGGACTTTGTATTAAAGTCAGTTCCGAACAAGCTAGAGGCGTAGAGCTCACACTCAACGCATGATACTGCTCGGAATATATCATTATTTAACAAGCTCTACACATGCAGCCCTGTTTTTCGTTGAATTTGTAACAATTGACTTACACACATGCCCTAAATCCTGAAGTTTTCTTGAATCCTGAAAATTTCTTATATGTAACAATAAAGAATTATAGTTTATTATATAGACAATTATTTATATGCATGACCTATATTCTCCAATTTGGTTGGTCTGCTACTAAGTTATATCAGCTCATATATTATACAAAGTGAAAAGATGGTAAACTGTCGAGAATAGTTTGGATAACGAAATACTGACGTTTCCAGCAGAGTCCTTCATCAGAGTAAAAACTAGAGTGTTGTGTAGGCAGTGTTTTAGATAGAGCAAAGTGAAAAGATGGTAAACTGCTGAGAATAGTTTGGATAACGAAATACTGACGTTTCCAGCAGAGTCCTTCATCAAAGTAAAAACTAGAGTGTTGTGTAGGCAGTGTTTTAGAGCAAAGTGAAAACATGGTAAACTGTTGAGAATAGTTTTGATAATGAAATACTGACGTTTCAAGCAGAGCCCTTCATCAAAGTAAAAAGTAGAGTAATAAAAGTAGTGTGCTGCGTAGGCAGTGTTGAAACAACAATCGAAATATGGTATACAGTGTAGTAGGTTAATACTGCCGAAACAGAGAACGTGAGTGGCCTAACGTTTCGAGCGAAAGCCCTTCGTCAGAGAGAAACGTCTCTGACGAAGGGCCTTCGTTCGAAACGTTAGACCACTCACGTTCTCTGTTTCGGCAGTATTAACCTACTATACCATATTTAAAAAGTAGAGTGTTGTGTGGGCAGTGTTTTAGATAGAGCAAAGTGAAAAGATGGTAAACTGCTGAGAATAGTTTTCATAACGAAATACTGACGTTTCAAGCAGAGTCCTTCATCAGAGTAAAATGTCAGTATTTCGTTATCAAAACAATATATTCTCGACAGTTTGCCAACTTTTCACTTTGATCTACTCCACAACACTCTACTTTTTTACATGTATTATATATAATGACAAGAAAGGAGTATAATTAATTAGGTTTTGCTGAAATGAATGAACTGCGAGAAAACGGAGGTCTGTTAAAGTTGTTAGGTGATTATGGACAGCTGTTTTTCCTGATTGAAACTCATGCTGAAGCTGACATGCATCCAAAATATTTAAGTCGATAATTCAATAGTGTTTTAAGAAAGGTGTTTTATTTTTCCCGAACAAATAAGTAACCTTGTTATGTAAAAGTAAGTATACCTTGTGCGACCAGTCCAAAGATTGCTGTCCAACATAGTTGTCGTACATCGCCAAATATAACGACTGGCACGTGACGCTAATGTAAACGTTTGATTGGACGAGCATTACTTGTTATTGATTGCGAACGGATGGAAGAACGAACGGACGGACGGACGGATGGATGGATGGATGGATGGATGGATGGATGGATGGATGGATGGATGGAAGAACGAATCAATGGACGGATAACAGTTAATGTGGTAATGTATATATATATATATGTATATATATATATATATATATATATATATATATATATATATATATATATATACTTGTTTATTTACGCAAGAATATGCAGGAACTCAGCTCATTAGAATTCCGATCGAAATACATGTCACAACATTATATTACCTATTTTTAATATCTGCAGTCACTATACTTACCCTTGTGGATGGTTAGGTGCAGACATGACTACAGGACATGCTGCGATTTGTTGTTACTTGGATTCAGGTCCCCACCCTACGTGTCGAATTCCATCCTTGACCTGACCACCTTTGCATGTCTGCACCTTTCACACCGAAAATACTTTCGGTGGAAATTGCAATCCTCAAATAGCCAGTATGCCGACTAAAGGCGTAATGACTCCTTGCTGGCCAATGCGCCGCCTCTATTTATCAGACACTCTCACGCTGATTCTCCCCATTCTTCGCGCGCCGTTCTTGGTTATTGCATAACCTCATAAAAAACTGACATATTCGGGTAGATGAACAGAATAATATATAGACAAGACACGTTTCGTTGAGGACCGCGAAATCGAACACTCTTGACTTTGAGAGAACTCAGGAATATTAAATGCGTTTCAATTATGCTACATATCACTATGGAGAATTTTGCAAAGTGAGTGAGTGGGCCGCATTTAAAGAGATCGCGTCAGTCTTTGTTTTGACGGAATATCTACAACCGGTCGCCGGGATCAAGGCCGCGAGTACATGCTTATATATACTGGATATTCTTATTCTGCAAACGGGATTCGTGAAAGTCAGATTCGATTATACAACAGATGAACATTTTTCGGAAATTAAGCACCTCAAGAAGACGGTCGGATACCACAAGCAATGCTTCTACAAGCGGCAGAAGCCCAAATAATGAATTTGGTAAGCTTTTACATCATGATTTATACGTCTATATAGCAGCCAGTCAACAACATCAATTTAATTTACCAAAAGAAAATATATTGCCGATATAGTCTTTGCCATATAATAGTGGTAACACTCAAGGCGAAAAAATTAGACTATGATGCCTGATTGATAATGCAAGTTCTGAAATTTTCAGAATGTTTGCTCTTAAAACTATTAGACTTCCTTAGTTATGCATGCGGGGGAAAATTTAAGGGCATGTGCATCTATATAATTATAATTTCTCCTCAGTTTGTGATCTGTTTGCGTTGATTTGGTTACAGCTTGTGACTTGAATTTTTTGATTTTTGGAATCGAACTATGCAAAGTATAGATGTTCTCGCGATATGCAGTTTTTAAAACACTGAATCCGCGTGGGATAACAATTCTTAGATTTGGTATACTTCGATTATGGTTTTTAAATGCAAGATATGCTTGTATAATTATAGAAATCATAACACGAAAATGTCACTTCCAAAATTGCATGAATGCAATTTTAAGAAAATATAATAAAGCCAGCATTGCTTAGAACATTATACATTATTATGAGTGATATACGATTGGGACTCAGACGGTGGCGTTATCCTGCTGAGCCGAAAGACTGGACAATTAAGTTTTTGTTGCCCCAACGATCGTAGCAACGAGTTTTTGAAGCATTGCACGCAGTGTATAACATCCCTTCCATGCAGCAACTTGTCTCGAGACAATTTGCGCGATCAGCCAACACAAATACGTACGCTTTGGAAACCGTTCGGATCCTCTTTGGTTGCCGTTGCGAAACAAGTTGTAAGAAACATCAACGGAGTGTAACAGCGAATGATGCGTTATTCCCAAAAGGAAACACTGCAAAAGTCCATCTAATCTAATAATTCATCAACTTGAGGGGCATTTTATACAGTGAAATAATATGTTAGAATATATGACGGGAATTATCAGTTGTGAGCTACATGCTGTATTATGTCCGTGTACTGTATTAGTATCATTGAGTTGTACTGTAGTCGAGCTGTAAAACATAGCCATAATAAAAAAGATCGGAGTTTAAATCGATGTGGTTTTTCAATTACACAAGAAAAAGATCGATAATCTTTTCTTTACAACATGCATGCATGTTCTCATGTTTATATCGTTATCTTCAAGTTATTTTTTTATTATCTATGTTTAGATGGTTCACAAATAAATTAAATCTTCATTCGTCATTGTCTGAAGATGACTTTGAAATAGAGTCGAATATTGCAATCTCACAAACTATTATTCTATATTTATTTGCCTATAACTCGTATATAATTCTGCTACTGCATGTCATTTAATATGTCATAGCTCAGAGCAATTGAAAAGCTATACATCTATTTAATAACTGCGATCTTTTTATTAGTTTTCTATCATATAGTACAATATTAAGTCAGTTCGTTATCTTGACTGTGCATCAAAATGAAAGAGACCTTAAGCAACAGACGTTTTAGAGCCACGGACGGCGATTGAATTCAATAGCATTTTTCATTCAAAACAATGATAATGAGCAATTTAAAATTCCAAGAGCAAAGTGAACGCCGTCGTCGTTCTACACAAGACGTCATTGAGAGCATTTTCACGTTCTTGAGACGACGGGAATTTCTAGAACGTTAAAGCCTGTCATCGTTTTGCTACAATGAGACATGCCTTTAAAGTAGAAAACTTGTATTTTAAGGGGTATAATTTCATTACATTACAATAAAAAATAAAGATATAAAGATGAAATTTAAGCTTATGAGCTACAGTTTAGATATGTGATTATTCATAACCTTTGTTTTGGGTAAAAAAATATTTTCAATTCATGTTCAGTAGTTCTGTATTGTATTCCTATTCTTCCAGTCACCGTCCGTGTCTCAAAAACGCCTAATATGCTTAAGCTCTCTAATGAATAGCCTCCTTCGCAGACGTCCTTACAAAATGAAGTGTTCTGCGTCGAGTTAAAACTTATTTCAATTCATAACATCAGGCTGAGGCCCTGTTCACATGAAGTTCCAATTGGATTGGATCGAAAAACGCGAGTGAAGTCAATCCGGGCACATGCATGTTTACATGGACAATCCGATCTGCTTGGAACATTGTTTTCAGTTTTGGAACACTCATTTCTGTGCTTCCCTCAATGTCTGCCATTTAGCACGACACGCACCAACTTCACTCATGCGTATCAAGTCATTTTCATGTCAAGCCCTGTTTACATGAATCAGATTGGAAACATTCAAGTCGATCCTTGCTTGAATCTCAAGTCAGTCCACTCCACTGCGTGGACTGACGTCAACCATCCGTTTCGAGCAGATCAAAAACTTTCAATCTTCTTCATGTAAATACAACAAGGTCAAGGAGAAACAACATGCGAGATTTGACTTGAACACTCAATCCACTTCATGTAAATATGGCCTAACGCCACAGGATTCATTTTCATTTCATTCACACTTTCAGTCCAGATCGCGAACTGGCTCATTAATATAGCACCGTAAGGTCCCTATCGAGGGTCTATAGCCTTATAACCCCCCCCCCCCCCCCCCCTCCTTCGCTGTTCTTCCGCCCTTGATTACTAGCATACAAGCTTCAAGTTATTTCTCTGAATTTCTTTTTTAAAAAGCTGGAGTTGATCAAATACCAGAACATGAAGACACTACTCGTGGCCGGTCAAGAACTATATCTCTTGGAAGTATTTTCTCTCGACGTCGTCCCAGACAATTCCTTTCTGAAAACTACACCACGGATTTCTGGGTGAGAAATTTTTCCGAGAAAAGTATTGTATCGTGGCACGAGTTCCGTGCGGCGTTTGTTCTCGATTACAAGAACGCCCTGGAGGAATTCTCAGACACAGGTCACCTAAGCTACGTGCTGGAGGCGACTCATGATGAACTTTGTAATAAGGACTCTATTGTTTATATTGCGCGTTACAGGAGGTTTGTGGGCTCAGATACTAGCCCAGATGCAATGTGGAATAAAATCAAGGAAAAGGGAAGTCGGAGAGTGTTTGAAGAAGGGCTAAGAGATTCGCTGTGTCTTTGAAAATTCATCGAGAAGTGGACTGCATTTAGCTCTATGGAACGAGTTTTCCTGTGAAAAATGAAATGACTTCTTAATTTTGCAGAGATTGAATAAGCCAAAAGTGGAATGAAGAAAGGTTGGGAAAAAAGGAACGTTGATCTCACTGATAATTCTCATGGATTTGATCTCAGCTCCCAGCTGAGATCAAATCAATGAGAATTATCAGTGAGACCCCATCAAAAATCAAACTGGAAAAGCTAACAGGAAAATTATCAAAAACTTGCAAGCTGCATTATCATGGCTGGGTCATGGGTCTAATTCCAGCCTGGGAGGCCTTGGTGTTGCATCTTTGTGGAGCCCCTCATTGCCGTTAAGCTTCACTGGCAACTACACTCCAGACCATTGATTAACCCTTATTTATTGCCGAGCTTTTGACCTGTTGACTCCAAGCATGAAGGCCTGTCAGAGTCAACAGGTTGAAAGTTGAACAACAAATAATAAACGTTTATGTAATTCTTCGGTGATAATTGTATATGTATAATTCAAGATTTGTGGAGGCACCAGGGACGTAGCCAGGATTTTGAAAGGGGGGGAGCCGAAATCAAAATAAATTTTTAGGGGGGTCTGGGGGCATGCTCCCCCCGGGAAATTTTGAAATAGAGAGTCTCTGAAATGCCATTTCCTGGCTTTTGGAGGAAGATTTTACAGACTCTAAAGGTTAAAAAACGTCATATAAAATACCCAAAACACGCAAACGTCACATAGAAACGACAGTAGATTGAATACACTGTTTAGAGTTTATTTCCTGACATAATTCATATTGCATCAGTTTTGTAGTTACATGTCTGTTGTTTTATATCAAAAAGGGGGGGGGGGAGCCGCGGGAGGCACTACATTTATTATTTATTTGCTAAGCTTTCAACGTGTTGACTCAGGCCTTCAAAGGTTCGAATTAACTATTGAAATCTGGTTCGTGAATTTTAAAAAAGTTCCATCAGTATAATGCTTGATTTTTTTACCCCCATTTTAAAGTACCTGGAGTAATAATCAATGCCTTAGAAACTAATACTCCCAAGAAAGTTCGTAATTTGGTTCGTGAATCACGAACCGTTAATTCGAACCTTGCCTTCAGCAGAGCAATATGGTAACATGATGTCAGCCAATGGTGTGCTGACATTTTGCTGCAATGTAGGCCTGAGTCAATGGGTTGAAAGCTAAGCAAATAACTAATAAACGTTGTGTTTAACATTAATGGTCTAATGAAGGCCTGAGTCAACAGGTCGAAAGCTTAGCCATAAATGTTATTAAAACGTGATGCTACCACAATTTCTCACCATTGAAACGTTCAAGGAATTGAAAAACTTAGAATTTCTACGAAATGTAAA
The DNA here is from genome assembly GCA_964035015.1 of Corallium rubrum. Lineage (NCBI taxonomy): Eukaryota > Metazoa > Cnidaria > Anthozoa > Scleralcyonacea > Coralliidae > Corallium > Corallium rubrum. Next base: position 8,487,898 of record OZ036008.1, read on the forward strand.
TCTAACTTTTATTTAAAAAATATTGCCAATTCACTGGCTTCTTTTGACATGTCTTGTTCACTTCGAAATCCTGACCCACCATCGACTTGCGATAATTCTTGGAAAATAATATCGTCTTTGTCGTGTTTCTCCAGAACTTTATAGACATCATCATTTTCTGCGAAATCTCCCTTCCGCCTTGGTAGGATATGTACGTGAACATGTTGCACGGTCTGGCCAGCATCTGGTCCGTCCTGGACGGCCACGGTCAAAGAACTTGCTTGGAAATGTTTTTCAACTATCCGAGCAATTTTTTGCGTGCTCAGAAACATGTCGGTCACTTCGTCTTCGGTTAAGTCGCAAAATCTCTCCACCACGCGGACAGGCGCCACCAAAACATGCCCAGGGACCACAGGTTTTCTATTCACGAAACCAAACGTTAAATTAGAGCGAAAAAATACAACAGAACTCTTTAAAATGTGTTGTCCGAAGCGACAGCCAGCGTCAAATGCCGCCATTTTGATTTTGACCGAGACTTGGAAGTCTGGTGACTATTGTGTCAGTAGCCTGCGTAGCCAGCGCTGGTATAATTGGGGAAGGGAGCGCCTGCAGGCGCCTATTGTTATTTTTCGTGCCGCCCCCTAATTAAAACAGTGTATTTTTGGAAGTTGTCAATTTCAAAAACCTGAGCTAAATATTTAGTTTAATTAATTTGGAAGTTGATCGAATATTTACTCCGTTTAAGAAACACGTAACTAGAATTAACTAAAATAGCACAGTTTACGAATGTGCATGCTTTCTTGATTCAGGAATTTGTGTGGTATATGTAATTCGCTGTGTCAGCGTCTGACAACATTATATTATTCTGCTGTTGCTTATCTTGTCTGGTTTTAAACACTGCAAAATCTTTTAAATAATTAAACAATTTATGTTGAGTGGGCTACAGAAAGCTCAGACAGATTATTTTCGTAGTTATAAAACATGTGTATGTAACGACTATGACGATCAATATAAATATAATCATAACATCTCGCGACATTCGCACGCATATCAATATAAATACTGAGTTAAATTTAGTAGCCTGGCGCTGGTGGCCAATGCAGCAGGAGAAGTATGCCTGAGTAAATCCCACTGATTCGAATCAAATGCGAGTGTAAGAAATTCTACATGAATTATGTTTCGCTCAAGCCAATGTCAGACAATTCAGTTACTCGTCGTTAAGCCGAAGTCGCCGAAGGGGCCACGTCTTGCGGGAAAATCTTACCGTAATTAACTGTTGGGAAACCAGCGAATAAACATTTTCCTTCCGATGCATATGCAGCTGCCTTATGGCCACGTACTCTCTTCTCAATCTCAGTTTATTTTGAGCTCGTTTCCTTATATTATATGCAAGGCACATTTTCACAACGCTCTTCTTCGCCAACGTCTGCAGCGGAAATTCAAACTACCTTTGATTGATAGGTCATTAGCGTGTCAACCAATAGATTGCGAGCGTTCGCCGGCGAACGCTATACACGAAAAATAACAATGGGTGACTGCAGGCGCTCCTTTCACTGTCCGTCCCAATCCCCAGCGCCGGCTACGCAGGCTATTGTGTCAGCGGCTGTTTTCACTATCATTGCTCACGTGATTTACAATCAAACCGGATGTTCGTTACCGCGAGACCTTGTCAGCAGTGTCACAGAATAGTAATACAACCAGAAGTCAAACTCGCGTCGGAACCTTTGAAGTTTATGTCCTCGCGCATGTCGCCTCGCGCATCTTGATTCCTCGCCATCCTACGCCATCCTGGCAAGTTCCCCCGGCAGTTTGGACCTTCAAAAGAAGGTTAAAACTGCCGGGGGAACTTGCGTAGGATGGCGTAGGACATTGCGTAGGATCGCGTAGGATCGCGTAGGATCGCGTAGGATGGCATAAAATATCGCGCATGCGCATTGAGGAAATGCGGACAAGTTTTCACTTGAGTTGGACTTCTGGTTATACTATTCTGTGGCAGTGCTGCCAACCTTGGGATTTTATCCCAAGATCTTGGGATTTTTTGAAGGAGTTGGGATTTTTTTGGGATTTTTTTCTCAGGAATTCAACTTGGGATTTTTCTTGGGATTTTTCCAGAGCAAACAGTTTCGGTTTTAAAAAGCTGATTTCAGTGTTAATTATTATTTTTTTAATTTACTTGATCATTAGATCATACTCAGTGATCATACTCCACTCCTTAGCCAGCCCCTAAATCAAACGAATGCATAAAAAACGTAGCTAGACAAGATGAAGTACTCTATCCAAATGAAGTATCACTGATACAGTGGGCTCAGATTGCTATATATGTGAAACACGATGTCGATGCCAATGAAAAAAAATTTGGTAATGAACCTTGGGATTTTTTGGTAAAAAATAGGGAATCTTGGGATATTTTCAGACCTTTATTGGGATTTTTACAAAACTTGACTTGGCAACACTGCTTGTCAGTATATTGACAGCAACATTGCAATGTTGACTTGCAAACGATACACGGCGACTCCTTGGCAAGTTGCTAAAAATTCGCACTTCACCCTTGCTAAAGAACAATAACATATCATCATGTAAATTGTTCCCGCCATTTTGTTTTGGCCGCGACCAACCACAAATGGCCCTGGGGACGAGGTTGTGAGCCCACGCGCTCGAAGCAACATGGCTGCCAAAAGTGATCCCCTAATCACTAAAATACCGAAAGGAAAACCCAAGTCAGGACGGATTTGGAAGAGCGAAGGATTGAAGTGAGTATGAGGTTCTTTAAGTTCTTTTTTCTGAGCTGTAAATTGATATATAAAGGTGTTTTGAACCTGGGTTTTTACGTAGAAAATCTGATATGATTGGAGTACCTTCGCTCCATTCAACTTGGAACGACAAGATTCGCAAGCGAGCTGAAAGAAAGTCCGTCAAAACATTTGAGAGAGAATTGAAAGAAACTGCCAAGAAGCAACGAGAGGTATGGTGTAATGGGGAACATATGAGAAACGTACAGGATTTTAAATACAGGGGGATGTGCACGGTCATAATTTTCACGTTGGATTTCTCAGAACAGTCTGACATGTCTGTGAATCAACTTTCTAGGAAAGAAGAAAACTTGTTGAAGAGAGAAGAGAAAAACGGTTAGAAAATGAAAAGAAATCGCAAGTTGTACAAGTGGTAAGAAAATTGATCGTTAAAAATGAGATGAAATAAAGTACAGAAAATATTAAATAATAAACAGTGATGGATTTATAGGGGGTGCAGGGGGGTGCGCACCCCCTGGCCTTGGACAAGGGGGTGCACAAGGCTAGGGGGGTGCCAATTGCCTTGTCAAATCCAAGTACAATAAAGGACACATTCATTCAATGTCTGTGTAAACTTCATAGGACCTAGGTATTAGGTATAGCTATCTGCTATCATATATGATTCATAGATATATGATTCATATATTAGCTATCATATGGTTCATAGGTATTAATAGGTATAAAAAATATTTCTGGTGGGTTTCATCCCCCTACCCCCAGCCCCACCACCAGCTCAACCCAGGCTTGGACCCTGCCGAGGGCTGTGTCCCCAGACCCCTACTGTAGCTCCCTCCATGGCACTCCACCCTGCCTCGGTCACACCCCACACCATGGCCTGATCTCACTTTACTCACTCAGCACCCCCCACCAGATCAAGCTGGATCAATCACTGATAATAAAGACATCAATTAGTGATTTCTAGGTTCAGAGACTTGATACTCTTTTATAATGTATATTGATTGCTTTCCTGTTATTAGATAACCAACACTACTAAAATAAAAAGAATGAAGAAAAAACAACTCAGACAGATTGAAAAACAATGAAAAATGGATAATTTGTATCAGAAATAAAATGGCATGAAAAATGGAGTGTGCTAAAAAAGGATGTCAGAAGATGTGACCATGGTGCCCGCTTTCCTTATGGACAAAACAAATTTCTTTTGCGAGGGGAGTGCAGAGATCTTATGGTCATATATTCTGAATATAGTCCTCGATACCTGTATCCTTACAATATGTGAGTGGAGTTGCTTGTGAAATGTGTGGTTTACTCAGTATTTGATGAACCTCAGTTGTAAAATGGGGCATGCATTATAAGCCTTGAGCTTATACAACTTAGCAGATGATTAAGATTCCTGAGACTGACTTTACAAATTCATCAGATCATACAAAATTTTCAAACAAAATAATTATTTAAAAATTCAGTTTGTCAGAAATATTGCATGTACCTGCAGTATTTTTTTTGTAAGATCTCTCAATACAACATCTGGTAACTTTATTTTGTCACTTGTGTTTATTTTTGGCCATGGAGAGTAAACAACTACTACAATTTTTCATTGAGCTTAGAGACCAGAAGTTTTATTGAAAAGTTTGATTGTTTTGCAATTTCACACATTCCTGTGGGAAATTTGAATGTGTAATGTGTTAGCATTTTGACCAATAGTATTGCCCTAACTTTTAAAATTTGCCCTTGACAACATCTTAAATTGCCCTTGGGAACATATGTGTTTCAATATATTCAAACTTTTCAGTAAAGCTTTCCGAGTCTTAAGCTCAACCAAAACTCACAGTAGTACATGTACATACATGTACCATATTTTTTATTGAATATTTTTTATATTTTATACAAAGAGATTGACCTTTGCATATTTTGTGATAGTTTGTTTAATTGGAGTAAGTTTTACAGTGCATTTAACAATTATAAATATTGCATTTAGACAGTCTGTCAAATAGTGCCACTTTAGAAATATTTATATCCTGAATAACACATCCAGTAAGTTGTTTCATTGTTCATTTAACGTTGTACATGATTAATTTGTTTGCGGTGTTCAACACAAACATCTCTGTCAATATACAATGATTTCTTTTTTACTTCAATATCTTCTTCTAATGACAGCTGTTTTCGAATCAATCCTTTGAGGGACATCTCAGCATCTGCTAAAAGCTCCTGCAGCCTCGAGACATTAGTCTCAATCTCGGTAACTTCGCTGATCAATCTGTATTGAACTGGATCACGACACAACTCGATGTTTGGCCTCTGTGTTCTTTGATCAGATCTGGTCTGAGCTACTTTCATTGGTGCTTGCTTGTCAACTATGGCCTGTTTTAACCTGCCAATGTTGGTTTCCATCTCACCAATTTCTTCCAACACCTAAGAATAAAAAAAGTGATGCTAAATGTAAACTTGAGTTTCATATATACCTTCTTGTACCCCAGTTTATAGTTCCAGTGAAGAACTTGAATTTTTCTAAGTTTATTCAAAAGCTTGTGAAAAGTAGTTGACCAGAACTGCAACCTTTTTCTAGTCTTACAGTCAGGTTCAGGTAACTTGCTTTTGACGGAAATGTTTAGAAGTTCATCCCAAAGTTCACAAGTTCATTTGACCTTTGCATTTGATTGGCTATGGCCGCTGGCCCACTACTTAGTTGCTAGTAACCAATCTTAACCAAACTTTAGTAGCCAATAAAATGTCTAGTTCAATACGAACTTGTGAACCTCAGAATGAACTTCTAAACATTTCTGTCAAAAGCAACTTGAAACTGACTGTAACTCTGTTACTACTGGAGGTACTAGAGGTTCTCTCTTTGATGAGTACAATTGTCTGGTGTAAGACAGAGCAAAATAATAAATGGGCTGGTTTTGGCTGAGATTGAGGCACCTATTACAATCCTATAAGAAGTATCATCTTGTGTTTTAACATTTTTTGATGTGTATTTCTTCTTTTTTTTCCCTGTCTTCTAGGGTGAGGCGGTTCAGGGTAAAAACCGAAAACCGAAAACCGCCTGGAAAAAACCGAAAAAACCGAAAAAATCGATATTTATATCTGTAGATTTACTTGATTAAACTTCACGCTACACGTTCAAGACTTTAGTTTTTAAAACAGTTAGTACAATGTATCGTAATATTTACAAGAATTAAATTTTCAAACATTGTAGCTATATACGTTCTACACACAAGGAAATGACTAAGTAACAGTAAAACTGGCTTTCTTTCTATCTATATACAAGCGAATGCGATAGTCTATCCTTACAAATTCTCCGCTAGGAAGACAAGTTTGTCAACTTTCTCGGGCTTTAGTTGCGCTCGCGCTGGTGTAGCAACTTGCCCCGCTTTGCTAAAAAGCCTCTCTGATGGCGAACTGGTGGCTTGAATGGCGAGGTATATTCTTGCCAATTGTGACAGTAACGGAAGTTCTTTTGCGTTAACCTTCCACCATTCTAAAGGTTCGTCGTCTCCGTCAATGACTGGATAACTGAGGTAAGTGTCAATCTCCTTGGAGAGACGGCTACGTGGAGAGGCTGCTGCATGGTGACGCCGTTTCTTTCTTTTTCAGGCTGGTCAATGCCCCAAGGCTGAGTTTTGCCTTCTTTGCAGCGGGCGATGGCAAGACATCTTCTTCTTCTTCTTCAATGCTGCACTCTAGAAGAACAACATTCTTCAAGAGCTCCTCTTTGACATTGTTCAATTCTTCTCTTTCTGTTTCTAAAAAATCAGTCTTGTATCTAGCATCCAAGAATGATGCGACATTCATCAAACCTTTCAATCGATCGGCAACATAACGCGCTTGTAGTCGCGTCATGACCTCCTCCTTGATTTCGGCGGCCAATGGCAAATCGTCATCTTGAGGGGCCAATTCAGTTGTTGACAGGCGATGGAGAATTGGCTTTAACGCACTTATTTGCTGAACCAATCAAGCGTGTGATCCGGCTTAGCTTTGATGCTTCGCTTCCCTGTAATTATTACTGCCATTTTGTTTCAATGTCACTGAGATTCAAACGGGTTTTTTCGGTTTTTTCGGTTTTTCGGTTTTTTGCCTGGAGCAACATCGGTCGAATCGGTTTTCGAAAAACATCGGTTTTTTCCGGTTTATCGATTAACCGCCTCACCCTACTGTCTTCCATACTGGTAAATTTTCAACCGTACCTTGGTCAAATGTGTTTCAAGTTTAGTTTTTGTTTTCACAGTTTCCTCAATTCTGTTCTCAAATGCTAGATCAACAACTTCACATTGCTTTTTCAGATCATTAAATGATTGGATTAGAACTCCATCAACAATACTCCTTAGATTGATTGAAGAATTCTTTTCTCTCTCAGCTTTTAAAATATTCTTGTCTGAAAAATCTTGCCATTCATCAGGTGTCACAGAGCTGGAAAAATATCACATCAGATTGTTAGTAAAATTATGAATATTATTTGTATGCATACATGTACAATAAAATTATATATAGTAATAAAATTATTTTATAACATATTTTACAATTATATGTGACGAGAATCTAAGAATTCTTTTTCAATTAATTTTGGCAAAATTTCAGAATTAACTAATTATAATTAATATTTCAATCTGAAATAAATTATAGTACTTGGCCTCAATCTTTACAGCTCCATCAGCAAAGTAAGTGTTGAGTGATTTATTATTCAGTGACGCACATTTGTTGTCAATTTTCAGGGCTGAAAATTTATCCTTCAAGTCTTTTTCAAGGTAGTACTTGGCTGATCTCATCAGTCTAGAAAAGTGATATTTTTATTCATTATTTCTAAATAAATTTACAGTGAGCAAAAAGCTTAAAGATAACATACTTAAGTTTATATATTTTGATATTTGAGAATACAGTGTATTTTGAAAAATTTTCCTTGCTCATCTTGTGATCATAGAGTATAGAAAATTTTTTCCCCATCTATAGTTTGCTAAACACTTACCTTATTTGTTCAACAGTTTGTTCCAATGTTCTTTTTAGCAGAGCTTGTACACCATGTAGGACCTCTACTTCCTAAAGAAAAAAAGAAATAACCAAAATAATATACACTTATTTAAATCTTGAGATCTGCTGCCTTGATAACATTGATCAACTCCACTCAACTAAATTAAATTTTTATTGATTAATACAGTACAGTGTAAGGAAAAGGCAATGAATTCAAAGTAAATTCTGAGTGTGGTATCCTGTATTTGTTATTTAATAACCAAAAAACTGTGTAAGTATTAATCACCAACCAACATAACATCATGATACAGTATATATTGGGCATGGGTGATTTGAATTTTGGACAATTCTATCAAAATTTATGTGAACTTAAGCCATTTTATTAAGCAAGGGTGCAAGGCTATGGTTTAAGCATTTCTGTGGTATTTTTATATCTACTGTACTAAAAAAACTGTTGTTGTATGGGGTCCACCACCAAGACAACCAGCACCATCAAGACAAAATCATTGAAATTGTGGTTGCCATCAGTAAACCAATTTTTGATCATCTGCAATATTTATCAATGATTGAGTTAGGGGCAGTTATTACCAAAATTCAAGGTTTGTGTGAGTTCATGTTTTGTACTGTAGTACTAGGCTATGAGCTAACACACCACCATCCACTCCACCCCCCCCGCCCCTCCACCCACCACCCCCTCCACCCACCACCCCCTCCAATAGGTTTTTGGAAGGAAAACTACTATTATTATTCCAACAAAATAGAGATTAAGAGCATTTTGGATCTACCTTTAACAGTTGCACCTCGACATCATCATGAACGTTATCAATCTTAACTCGTTCTTCTCTGACAACCAAACAATCACTCGCTATTCTCAAAGGTAGTTCAGTATCCACCAAAGCCTTTTCCAACCTTACTTTAAACTTCAATAAATACTCAATCTCGCCGTTACTTTCCCCGTGTTGTCTCTCTAACTCAGCTTTCCAATAATTCATATCAGTCAGGCGCTGATCTATCTTCTTATTGACATCACTCTGAGTCACAACTGTCGTTTGTTCGGTTTCGTGTATCAAGCGAAGACTTTCATCACGAAGTCTTTCAGCGCTCGCACGTTCTTTTTCTGCAGAGGAGTATTGGAGTTTATTCGACTGACGCCATTCTTCTGGCAGATATTTAGGAGGTCGTTGAACCAATCGAGCCATTTTTAAAGTCGAAACTGAGAAGCGAAACTCGTACTAGCCAACAGCTTCGAAATGTGAAAATCAGAGCGAGTAGGTCGTTGTATTTACTTCTCTAATTGTTACTTAGCAACAATATACTAAACGAAGTCAAGAGCCTGGGTACGAGTCCGGTCCCCGCATTCTCAACACTCAATTGTCCATAGAATTGCCTCGTTCTTTAAAAAACCCCTCCAAATTAGACAAGGAATACTTCAGTTCACATTGCTTGACAATTTGTTGTTCAGTTTACGTCTTTTTAGAAAACGAGGCAATTCTATAGACCGCTATTAAACGTTTGAGGGGAGGGGGGAGGGGGTATACCAAAAACTTATTTGTTCCAAAGAGCCCGCGATACTTTCAGCCCTAAATCAAAGATGGCGGAACAGCAGGTCAATATTGAAATAAAGTTAAACGAAGTTTCAGTCGGTAAACGAACATTAAGGTATATGTATTTGTATGATCCAGATGTGTTTAGTACTGAATGGGACGAAATCAGTCCGTGTACGCCGTTATTTTTAGGATCTGATGTCTTGGCAGACTGTAACATTATTAGTGGAAACTGGCCTCGTTTTCACGCCAAACATGCAAAAAGGGGTCTGGCGACTAAAGTGAACTTCCCCCCCGGGTGTAAAGTTCTTGGCATTCATGGTACTGCTCGAGGAGTTTGGTTTTATAACATTCAAGGGCTGTTTAAAATTGCATTTGACTGTTACTCGAGAGAAGACCAAGATGGCTGCCTGCGTGAACTTCAGATAGTATGGCAAAGACAAATATTGGATCCAGTTTTGAAAAATGAAATTCAAGTGGTTATGAGAAAAGGAACCAAGCTATCGCATGAACCCAAAAGTGAGCTGACACCAGATATGGTTGATGAAAACAAAATAAATTCTCAAAGTATAGACATCATTAAAGTTGTGGAGCAGATCCACAAGACCATTGATAGCTTCTCAGAAACTGATGATGAAATTCTTCAACAGGAACTTAGACTGCTAAAAACATACACATCTTTAATAATTCTAAAAAACAGTCCAGATTCATTTGTAAGCAGAACAGTAAACTTGCTGAAAAGCTTGCTAGGGCTGCTAATGCTGATCTCAGAAAAGAGAAATTATTTCTCAGAAAAGGATGATAATTTCTCAGAAATAAGCAATGATTTCTCAGAAAAGGATAGTAGTTTCTCAGAAAGGAACAATGATCTCTCAAAAAGGAATGATAAATTCTCAGAAAAGAGCAATCATTTCTCAGAAAAGAGCAGTCATTTCTCAGAAAAGAGCAATCATTTCTCAGAAAGGAACAATGATTTCTCAGAAATGAATGATAACTCAGAAACAAATTATAATTTCTCAGAAAGGAATGAGAACACTAATCTCTCGGAAAGGAATGATTTCATGGATAAAGAAGCAATTCTTTCTGAAATAGCACAGTGGCTTGGTACTGAGTTTGCCAACTACCATGACTTTGTGAATGACAAAGTAACTGCTTTTAAACAAAAACACATCAGAAGTATCGAGAATCTTCCCAAAGCAAAAGACCTTGTTAGTGAAGTGTTTCCAAACTCTATGCAAGTCCTCTTATGCTGCTGGTTACAGCTATCAGCTTCTGGGGATATGAGCTCAGAGAATGAGAGGTTGGGAGGAGCCCCAATGCTGTTCCCTGTTGTTCAGTTAATTCTTGAACTAGCTAATCAAAGTCTCCTGTCTGGTGTGGCACATGTGTTATATTCACGGTTAATTCGATCTGATAGTGTCTAGGAACTGCAGCTTTGAATAACCTTTTTTACTATAAATACGCAGGTGAAAAGGCGAGATTTGACACGACGAATTATCGTCGTGGTTTCTCTTCTATCTGTGACAATTCGCCACCATGTTTTCAAGAAATTGTTTTCAGGCTACACGGGTCCAAGTAAAAACAATTAAATTCGACTGAAAGTCGACGTTTAACTCGACGTCGCATTTACGTCACATTACCGATGAAGTTAAATCGAATTAAATTCGTCTGAATTAAATTCGTTCATTTGTGCGACGTTAATAGCGCAGGCTTGAGAAATCTAACATCATATATTAAACATCCTGATGTACGTCAAGATGACATATTCTAGAATAGACGTGCAACTTCCCTTTCCCCCCCTTTCACCAGAAACTCGAACAAACAAAGTTGTGTTGGCAAGCAATTATTGTCATTTGTGGGGGCATTTGGCAGACACGTTTGTTTTGTTCGTGTTCAATTGATAGCTTTATATTTATATTAGTCTAGTAAGTCTACGCTTTTTCTCCATTTGACAGCTTTTTTTTGACAGTTGTGAAGATAGACAGCTCCAAGTTTCCTTTCGTGCAGTATACTGCACTACTGGCTACTAATATCCATGAACAATTATTTTTTCTCCTAGTGACAATTTTCTTTAGCAAGTTTTATTTGTTCGTGTGTACGGCTGGATACACAAAGTTTTCTTGACTGTAACTGAGAAACAGCTGCTCTGTATATAAAGTGCTTGATTAAAATGCATTGAACTGCATTGAAGTATATTTATTTCAATTGAATGAAGTGAAATGGCGCCAAGTGGACCTCGAACTTGAATCAAAGTCAATCGAGATATGGTCTGGAAAGCGAAAGTCTTTGGTCTATCTTTTTGTTCGCCTTTATGCATTTTTGTGCACGGTTACTGAACACATTGTATTTTAGTATAATGAACGAATTGTCCAATAGCAACGTTTCAGTTCAATCACTCAACCATGCTATTTAAATATTAATAAACCTAAAACAAAGAATGTGCACGGTGTAAGGTACGGTTCAACATAAAATCCCATCTCATTATAGGCGCTTTGAAGTTTGCAGAGTTTCCAGACCATATCTCGATTGACTATGCTTGAATTGAATGAGCAGTGAGTCACTGACGTAACGGCAATTCCTAGTTCAGTTTTTTTACTTGACGAAAATTAACCCGATAAATTCGCAGATGCTGCACGAACCAACTTTTGTACAAGGCCTGATTCTTTGCCCACAAAACCCTTGTCATCTCACTCTTAACTTGTGTTCTAGTACGCTCTACTAAAACATGACTTAAAGATTAAAATGTGGAGTGCGGCGTAGGCAGTGTTTTAGATAGAGCAAAGCGAAAAGGTGGTAACTACTTATAAAGTGTCGAGAATAGTTTTGATAACGAAATACTGACATTTCGAGAAGAGCCGTTAAAGAGTAATTGTCTCTGCTTATTATTTCGCTATGAAAACTATTCTCAGCAGTTTACTACCTATTCACTTTAAAAAATTAGACTGGCTTCGTTTCAGAATAGTCGAGCACTGAGTTTTCCTAATTGCACTATACGCTTTGTCTATCATTCTCAAATACCTACAGGTGTTTTATTATTCTCATTTCATTCTGTCGGTCTGAAATTTTAATTAGGATTCAGGGGGAAAGCAAAAAAGTAACTCGAAGACATGATCAGTGGCGAAGTGGTGACGATTCAACTTTGAGTCTTTGAAGTCATATTTTGCACTTAAAACAGGATTTAGATTTATCGCGCCAAACACAAAGTTTTTAACGTAATGCAAAAACATTCAAAAGGTAGGTCAGTATAATTAGTTTTAATATAAAATACAGTTTCTGCACTAATTATACTGTCTGCATGCATGCTCATTTTGACATCACACTGTTGTAGTTAGATCACTTCAATATCAAAAATTACTTTTAGAAACTGATTTCGATGGTTTTACGTAATGTCTGTATTATACAATTCACTATATATGTACGATGTGCCCCCAGCTTGCAAAGATCTTAACGAAGCAATGATAAGCTAAGACCGTTTTCTATAATCTTACACTGATATTGTTAAAATGCTACTGATTGCTTCGTTACTGATTGCTTAATAGTATATATGTGAATACAGTCATGCCGACGAATATATTATTTTATTGCTGCACGTATAAAAAACCCCGGAACCCTTAGAAAATGAATTAGTATTCTTTTAAAACAACCTATTGTAGTAGTTTGAAAGCGCTGCGTTATAAATTAATCAGCACATAAGTTAAACAGGAAGAGAAAAAGCTTTTAAATACTTTCACCATGCATACACTTCAAGTTATCTTAATTTCCCAGGTGTATAAGACCGTGTTTTTTACGCATCCGTGGCTCACAGGTGTTTAGGGCTTTCAAACTACTACAATAGGTTCCGTTATTTGAACAGAATACTATTAAAATTCATTTTCTAAGGGTTCCGGCGGGGTTTTTTATACACACTGCGGTAGTAAGAGAAAATATTGAGACAATTGAATGTGTTATATAATCAGTTATATTTTAAAACGCGAAAGGGAATCGATCAATGTGGTTCAACAACGTTATCTACAGCGTATTTTTAACTACTCACGTTATTGCGTTGTTGCACAATGTTTAAGGTGGATGGTAATACAAGCAACAACGCTTTTCAACTTGCAACGCAACAAAATTGCATTGAAAGTGGAAGAAAAATGTTGCTCGTATTACCCCACCTGTAAATGTATATAAAAAGAATATAAATTGGTTAGCATCTTATTATATATACGGTGTACGTCGCTGTTTAAATTTTTTTTTGTTCATTCGTATGTCTATCTTAAAGTGCCTATGAAGCGAAAATTATTATTGTCTTAAATGAAAGAACTCTTAAAACTACAACGTAACATCTTTTGCAGATCTTCGTTTCCGTGCTCCGTTGTTGAGATATTTCAGTTTCTTTGATATGCAAATTGAACACTTTGACATCACCCATGTATAATGAGTTATCGGAGAAAGTTCTATATCTTTGCTATTATCAAACGAAATCACTTCGAAGCCGATCCTGTGCGTCTATTTCGCATACAGCATTAGACATACAGATTTTTAAATGATTTCGTTTGATAATAGAAAGATACCGAACCTTCTCTGATAACTCATTGACATTATACACGTGTGACGTCAAAGTGTTTAATTTGCATCAAAAAAATTGAAATATCTCAACAACGAGGCACGGAAACGAAGATCTGCAAAACATGTTACTTTGTCGTTTTGAGAGTTCTTTCATTTAAGAAAATTTTTTTCATTTAAGACAATAATTTTCGCTTCATAGGCACTTTAAAAAAAAGAAATATTAAAATTACTATGTGAGATCTCAACTAAATGTTTACGCATTAACTTATAGATCGGCATCACGTCTCGGAGGAAGTTCGTAAACGATCGTCATCCAACGTAGAACGACGTCGACATCAGTCCCAACGTCGGAACTATTCGACTTCGTATTCTGCAGATCAGAAATCTGAAGATCAGTCCAGAAAATTGAGACGTTCCGTGTCGGATGGTCGAGCTACAGAAAAAGAATCCCATACAAGCAAATCAGACAAAGAATTACAAAAAGGTGAATATTTCTTTGAGTGGTATAGACTCACTGTATAGGCTCCGCCCGTTGATCTATACCCCTTTTGCCTCATGGGTAATGGCTGCCGCTGACCAAGTAACAATCAATTACATGTTCAGAAGTCTAAATCGATCGGTGTCGGCGCTTTTGATATAATGTTATCCATATCTTTTTTGGGATGGTCAATTCAGACCAGCGCCGTTTGATTTTAATGAATAGTAAATTTTATCAGTTATAGAACTAAGAAACATCTTTACAAAAACGTATTCCGACAGATGATTCATGACGTTTGATTAACACTTTGAGGCCTGGACCTCTCCCTGTGCTGAGTAAAATCGTCTGGCGTTAGGCTTTCGCTCGTGAATAAATAGTATAGCAGGTGTAATTGTGTAAATGCGTACTTTCAATTCATAAAATAAAACTCAAAATCTATTGGTTGTCCTGGCGACAAAAATGGACAAAAAACATTTTAATTTTTAGAGCACAGTTTGAAAATAGAATGATATATGTGCAATAAAAATTATAACAATTGGGAATTGAAGTATAGTGGAAACTGTTCAAACACAAATTAGAACTCGACCAAATATGTTGAAGATGACAGCAAGCAGGAAAGAACGTAACAGAAAGCCAGTTGCTAATTTAAGAGGTTTGTGGTGATGATATCATCACTCGATAATGAATTATAATAAAAAAGATAAACAACTCTTTTCCGTTCAATGTGCATTTGTTATTCCAGATTATTTTGTTTAGCAGTTAGAAAAACTGAAGAAAGTCTTTGCATGACGAATTATAAAATGGTTTTTTGTCATGTGACAAAATAAGAAATTCTGTATTATCTAGCAGAACTAGCTAACAAACCGATATTAGATTAATTAATGATTATATTGAAAAGGCTATTGCATTCCATCTTGCATCACCGCACCGAAACTAACGAAGTTTAACCTCGAAGAGACTTAATAGATTATCACGACACTGTTTAATGATAGGCTAAACTCTAAAAAGAATCCTTGAGGCTTGATTTTTGTCTTGTAAACTCGAATGCTGTATTTTAATAGTTTCGGGGTGTCAGCACTCTGAATCTCTCGGCTAGCTTATAAAGGAGGTTGTTAGTAGAGTACTATACGTGCTATACGGCTCTAATGATCAGTCTTTCTTTAAAGCCCATATATTATTAAATATTTTAAAGTTATTTGCTGATTTGTTTGATCATTATTTGCTGACAACAGTTTTCGTGGAATGTCGCACCACCGACAGTCGTACACTTCTACACTCTTGCGATTACGATTACGACATGTACAGGTAGCCTTGGCACACGCAGTGACGCAGTCACGCACTTAGACCTCGTTTACACGATGCCAATACAATTTGAAAACGGAACAAAATCATGCCGTTTAGGCCTTGCGTTTACACGATACCAGCACAAAAATAACATGAAATGTTATATGTTGTATTTGCATACCGGCATGGTTTTGTTCCGTTTTCAAATTGTACCGGCGGTGTGTTTGGTAATTTGAAAAGCTAATCTCGTACCCAGGGTCTTTTTGCGAGGTTGGGCGAAAATCCGAAATAATTTGATTACTTAAAGTACTTCGTTGTACCAAGCGGTAACCAAGAAACTGGTTCTAAATATTTTCTTTCTTTCTTCAAAACTGACGCTGTGGACAGGTCCAAAAAGAGAAAGACAAACCTCATCTCATGTTGGTATGTTTAAAGCAAAGATCTTGGTTATTGGACCTCGTGAGGTGAGCAAAATATATGAGTATAGTTTCAAATATAATTTACATCGCATAGAGTTTGCTGTGGCCTGTGGGCCATAAAATATTAAGCATATAAAAAATAAGTTATGTACAAGTAGTGAAAATTGTAATAGCTAAAGTAATTGTACCCTAGGTAAAGTTTTAACTTTAATAGGATAATTTTCTCTCAAGTATATATATATATATATATATATATATATATATATATATATATATATATATATATATATAAATGAATAAATAATCGGTATATCCAAATAAAAGTGCTCAATACAATATGTACAGCAGATAATACTTGTGAGGTCAGAGAATGAAGACAGGACTACATCATTGTTAACTCTACAAATCTGTTTCATGAGGTAAAGACTACCTGAGGTAGTGAGGTAGTCTTTACCTCATGAAACAGATTTGTAGAGTTAACATGTAGTCCTGTCTTCATTCTCTGACCTCACAAGTATATATATATATATATATATATATATATATATATATATATATATATATATATATATATATATATATATATATATATTGTGCATCCTTCCTTTTTAAACAACATTCTTTGATGTCCTTCTCCACCTAGCTTCTCCTTCTGACAGACAGGGACTCCATGTTGTCCTTAACCTTCCTCTTCCCTCACACTTTCCAACTCATACTTACACTGTAGTGCCAATAGAAGCATTCCTAAAATATTGTTGCAATATATTCCTCAAGTTGACCAATTCATTTGATGAAAATTATTGCTAACTCCTGTTTTGAATTTGATTGGTTTCTGGTTTTTAAACAACCAATAAGAAACAGGATTATTTGCCAAACACCAATCAAATTCAAAACAGAATTCAAAACAGGAAGTTGTCAAAGAATCAAATGAATTGTTCAACTTGAGGAATATATTGCAACAATATTTTAGGAATGCTTCTATTGCCACGACAGTACGTATTTATTTTAATAACAATATAATAATGCTTTCTCTTGACTGTTGATATTTCAAAATTTCTTGCAGTGTGGAAAGACTGTTATTTCCAATTATTTAGCTGATGCTACTGAGATATCTGGAGGGGATTATCATCCCACTCAGGGAGTGAGGTGAGATCTAGTCTTTTCAAACTCATTAATAATTCATGAGGAAAACACAAAAGAAAATCATGACCGTATCGTATCTTTATATGTGATAAAGATATCTCCTGACTTACATAAACTTTAGCTTTGATTTTCTCGGCTTAGACAAGGTTATTTTTCAAACTTACTCCGCCAATCAACTTACCAAGTGGTTTGTTTTTAAAGCCGTATAATAAACTCGCAGTTTGTGTTTTATCAGATATAAAAACACTCGGCTTCGCCTCGTGTCTTTATATCTAATAAAACACTCCTGCTCGTTTATTATACAGTACTTCTCAAACTCATTAATAATTCATAAGATGAAAACAAAGGAAGTCAGTACTGAGACAGTGAACTGGAAACCTGGTCTTAATTAGCATAAAATTTTACCAACTTTCAACCCGATTTTTTCATAAAATACTGATTTGTTTGAGAAGCTAGATCAAACACCTTAAGGAAAGAGTGTTTCATCCTCTATCCAGTCACCTTGAAATTGGTTAAAAAACTTGGCCTACAGCCTTGTTTTTCAACCACATCTCAGTGACTGGATATCGGATGAAATACTCTTCCTCATGTTTGGTCTATTACATCTAATTAACAAATAGATTCCATTTTGCCGTTGTCTGTTCAGTTATAGATGCACAGATGACGTCACAACGTGGTAAGAACAAAAAAGTGGCCACGAGACGCAGTCGAGTGGGTCACTGATGTTCTTACCACGTTGTGACATCTTCTGTGCATCTATAACTGAACAGACAATAAAAAAAATGGAATCTATTTTATACAATATAAAAATTACACAATACTTCTTGCCGGATTTTGGGGCATGAAGAAAGAAAAAAGCAAGTCAGCTGACGTGATCTGACGTGATCCATGTGTCTGTCCTCTAATAGATCATGGGCAACAATCAATGAAAACACGTATAGCAACCAGGGTATTGTATAAAGATCTACTGGATCTGGTATCTTGAAAAAAAAGGTTTAAAATTCTGTCTAATGGAATCTGGATTTTTTATTTTATAAATAGAATTTTTTTTTCAATTTGAGGATTCTTGAATTTGAGAGTTCTGGGATTTCTGTTGGTGGTAAAGAAGTGAGTTGTGAGGTGGAGTTGTGGGATTGCAGTGGAGATCAAAAGTAAGTGGAACTAAGAGATAATAAAAGTTTAAAAAACACACTGCGCAGACTGGACTTAAAATATTTACTGGGAAATGGCCACCGGAGGCCGGCCCACCATCACACATTTCTAGGGGGGTCTGGGGGCATGGCCCCCCGGGATTTTTTTGAATTTTGGGTCTCTGAAACAGCATTTCCCGCATTTTGAGGACACTTTTGAGCAAAATATAAAGGTCTGAAATCCCATTTTTTAACAGAGTTTCTCGTCATTTTTAAGAAATATTTCTTTTGGCCAGCGTGCAAACAATGGTGTACTTCATGTTAACACCACATAATACCAGCGATTATATTAGTAGGCCCCCATTTACTCAGGATTGAAATGTTCCGGGGTCAGGGTCAATACTCAGGCAGCCATCTCTATAGCCGAGGAACGTGTACTCAGATTTACAAACTTAAAACACCATTTAAGCATTTTTATACCAAAAAATTATTTTAGTTTACCCGCTTAAGGGAACTTACTTCAGATAAGCAGGGGCCCACACAAGGACAGGAGCAAGGGGCCCACCGGGAAATTTCCCAGTGTCCCTATAGGCCAGTCCGTGCCTGAAAACACATTGTTACACCATATTGGACTAAAATTTCTCTTTGACTCCATGTGAGAAGAGTGCTTCCATTTTGACCCTTGAAACCTGGCCAGAAAGTGGCAGAATGTTTTTCAATAAATTGTGTAATTTTATAAATGTTTCTCAGGTTTGAAAATTGCTGGCCAGCCATTCAGAAAGATGCCAATGGTGTGTTGTTTGTTTATAACCCAGACAAAATTAACCATGGCAAAGAACTGGAGACTCTGTAAGTTAATTCTGTAGATTTTCTGATATAATTAAGTTTTATAAATTAAGGTATTAAGGTAACAATTTATAGTAATTTTATGATGAAACAGTTATATAATTATTTGTTCATTCATTCGTTCGTTCGTTCGTTCGTTCGTTCGTTCGTTCGTTCGTTCGTTCGTTCGTTCGTTCGTTCGTTCGTTCGTTCGTTCGTTCGTTCGTTCGTTCGTTCGTTCGTTCGTTCGTTCGTTCGTTCGTTCGTTCGTTCGTTCGTTCGTTCGTTCGTTCGTTCGTTCGTTCGTCCGTCCGTCCGTCCGTCCGTCCGTCCGTCCGTCCGTCCGTCCGTCCGTCCGTCCGTCCGTCCGTCCGTCCGTCCGTCCGTCCGTCCGTTCGTTCGTTCGTTCGTTCGTTCGTTCGTTCGTTCGTTCGTTCGTTCGTTCGTTCGTTCGTTCGTTCGTTCGTTCGTTCGTTCGTTCGTTCGTTCGTTCGTTCGTTCGTTCGTTCGTTCGTTCGTTCGTTCGTTCCTTCGTTCCTTCGTTCGTTCCTTCGTTCGTTCGTTCGTTCCTTCGTTCCTTCCTTCGTTCGTTCGTTCCTTCGTTCGTTCGTTCGTTCGTTCCTTCGTTCCTTCGTTCGTTCCTTCGTTCCTTCCTTCCTTCCTTCCTTCCTTCCTTCGTTCGTTCCTTCCTTCCTTCCTTCCTTCCTTCCTTCCTTCCTTCCTTCCTTCCTTCCTTCCTTCCTTCCTTCCTTCCTTCCTTCCTTCCTTCCTTCCTTCCTTCCTTCCTTCGTTCGTTCCTTCCTTCCTTCGTTCGTTCCTTCGTTCGTTCGTTCCTTCCTTCCTTCCTTCCTTCCTTCCTTCCTTCCTTCCTTCCTTCCTTCCTTCCTTCCTTCCTTCCTTCCTTCCTTCCTTCCTTCCTTCCTTCCTTCGTTCGTTCGTTCGTTCGTTCGTTCGTTCGTTCGTTCGTTCGTTCGTTCGTTCGTTCGTTCGTTCGTTCGTTCGTTCGTTCGTTCGTTCGTTCGTTCGTTCGTTCGTTCGTTCGTTCGTTCGTTCCTTCGTTCGTTCGTTCGTTCCTTCGTTCGTTCATTCCTTCGTTCGTTCGTTCCTTCCTTCCTTCTTTCTTTCCTTCCTTCCTTCCTTCCTTCCTTCCTTCCTTCCTTCCTTCCTTCCTTCCTTCCTTCCTTCCTTCCTTCCTTCCTTCCTTCCTTCCTTCCTTCATTCGTTCCTTCATTCGTTCCTTCATTCATTTGTTCATTCATTCAAGGTATGTTCATTTTGTCCAAGAAAGTGGCCTAAGAGACAACCAATGTATGTTGTTTGCTCACCATAAACCAGGAACAAATGCAAAAAGCAGACAACAAGCTCGTAAGTATAACGTAATTAGTAAAAAAACAAAACAAAACTATGCCCTTTGTACATTGTACAAAACCTATGTACATTGGTTTTTAACTTTTTGTTTTTATAACAAACTCTTTTTTTGTTTTATTTAGCGTCCTATCTTTCTAAGATTCCTTGTGTACAAACTAATTTAGAAGAAGACCCTGATATGGTGAAGAAAAAGTTCAGTGATTTACTATCCGTTTTGCTTCGTAGCTGGACTGACAGAAGAGATCAAGAAGAACTGAGCATAATGAACCATTGAAACTGGAAAAAAAATTACAGTCATTTGCAACTCACTTTATTTCACCCAAATCTTCGGATGTTCGTTGGGAAATTCAAATTCGTTTTGAACAACGCATTCGATTGGCTGCTAGCAACCAAGCAACCAATCAAATGCAGACTTCAAAACGAACTACAAACTTCCAAACGAACTTGCGATAATTTGGGTGAAAAGTGAGCTGCAAATGACAGTCTGTAATGCCATTGTGTTATCACAAAAGCTCTGTTACCGTACCGACAATAAACTTTTCTATGCAACTTGTTTCGCAACGCGTTCTTGCAAGAAAAGTTGCACGAACCATTGCAGCGTAATTTTGGAGCGTGTAACTAAACATGTTGTGCTTAAAAAAATGATGTGAATACAGGGCTCAAAATAGCGTTTCATGTTAGGCCGGTCATGGTGACTGGTCAGTTCTAATTGTGACCGGTCAAAGGCGATTTTTAGCCAGTCAAATTTTACGAGCACCCCCCCCCCCCCCCCCTCCCCCCAAAAAAAACAAACAAACAACAAAAAACAAAAACAACAAAACAACAAAAAACCCAACCAAAAACAAAAAAAAACAAAAAACAACAACAACAAAAACAAACAAACAAAAAACAACAACAACCACAACAACAAAATCATGTAAAGTATATTCTACGCTATATTTATATATAAGCTAGTACTGATATGAACGTTTGTCATAAAAAGGAAATGCATGCATAGTTCACTTCAATATATATCAGACATGAAACGGGTCTGCAACAGCAGAACAAGAATCTTTTTAAGTTCCTTCAAGTGGAAGTAATAAAATTAATTGCAAGTAATATGACCGGTCAAAATGACCGGCGTTATACAAATTTGGCTGGTCAGTGACCGCCGTTATTTTGAGCCCTGTGAATAATACAAATCGTGCGAGACAAAGTTGATGCAATTGTTGCTCACAAAGTAGAATCGAGTTCTGCTCTGTGCAACATTGCAGCAACTTGTTTTGTAGCGATTTAGTCATTACGTAACATGCAATGGTTCCTACAACTTGTTTTGCAGCAGTTTAATACGCTAACATCCTTGTGAGACAAATTGCGTGAAACTGAAACGTTGCACCGTGTAAGGCCTTGAATGTACATATTTGTAAAATAATTATTTAATGTTAAATCAACGTTAACCTCTGTCTAAATGGTAATGATTTTGTCAAGACATTTACAGTATACCCCTCTAATTCAAGTATACGCGCTCCCCACATCTTCAAGAGTTGGCGGTCATGTGGACGCGAATATTTTGATGCGTTTTCAGCTACTGACTCAAAACGGAGAGATTTGAAACATGTCACGCCTCTCCCTCGTGTCAACCCCCTTTCATCTCTTCTCCCCTCCTCCTCTTCCCCCACGTACTCCCCATAGTACCCATCTCATGCAAACGATGATACTGAAGAAAATGTTTTAAATACAAAGACGGATCTCTAGTTGGCAAACTCGAGTGGGATGGGCAATCTTGGGTGGAGTGGGCAATCTTGGGTGGAGTGGGCCATCTTGGGTGGAGTGGGCAATCTTGGGTGGAGTTGGTAATCTTGGGTGGAGTGGGCAAACTTGGGTGGAGTGGGCAAACTTGGGTGGAGTGGGCAGAGTTGGGTGGAGTGGGCAATCTTGGGTGGAGTGGGCAATCATGGGTGGAGTGGGCAATCTTGGGTGGAGTGGGCAATCTTGGGTGGAGTGGGCAATCTTGGGTGGAGTGGGCAGAGTTGGGTGGAGTGGGCAATCTTGGGTGGAGTGGGCAATCTTGGGTGGAGTGGGCAAAGTTGGGTGGAGTGGGCAATCTTGGGTGGAGTGGGCAAACTTGGGTGGAGTGGGCAGAGTTGGGTGGAGTGGGCAATCTTGGGTGGAGTGGGCAATCTTGGGTGGAGTGGGCAATCTTGGGTGGAGTGGGCAATCTTGGGTGGAGTGGGAAAACTTGGGTGGAGTGGGCAAACTTGGGTGGAGTGGGCAGAGTTGGGTGGAGTGGGCAATCTTGGGTGGAGTGGGCAAACTTGGGTGGAGTGGGCAATCTTGGGTGGAGTGGGCAATCTTGGGTGGAGTGGGCAATCTTGGGTGGAGTGGGCAATCTTGGGTGGAGTGGGCAAACTTGGGTGGAGTGGGCAGAGTTGGGTGGAGTGGGCAATCTTGGGTGGAGTAGGCAAACTTGGGTGGAGTGGGCAATCTTGGGTGGAGTGGGCAATCTTGGGTGGAGTGGGCAATCTTGGGTGGAGTGGGCAAACTTCGGTGGAGTGGGCAATCTTGGGTGGAGTGGGCAATCTTGGGTGGAATGGGTAATCTTGGGTGGAGTGGGCAATCTTGGGTGGAGTGGGCAATCTTGGGTGGAGTAGGCAAACTTGGGTGGAGTGGGCAATCTTGGGTGGAGTGGGGTGTCAAGGTGGGTGTCACATTGGCCACAGACTGCACATGTTTGCCTGTGGAATTGGGTAAAGATTTTTGTCCCATTTGAGGCAGCACTTCACTTGCGATAGTAACTTCTAGTATTACAACAAAAGGTCATGGTTTAGGCCATTCCCATCAACCTTTGCAAACTTTGTCCGACAAACTGAGTGTAGTGAGCATGCGCAGAAAATATTTTCAAAACTCCGCCATTTTGAAGCTTGCCAAAGTCGCTACTGCGAAGCCAAAGGAACGGAAAAATAAACTGAAATAAACGCTTCAAATTTTCCCTTAGACGTGTTTCTTATTGAAGAATATGGCTCATCAGCCTTTTGTTTACAAGGATTGAGTAAAATACGGCTTGGATGGTAAGAATTTAATAATTTTTTTTTCAAAATTGTGAACGGCTTCTGAGATCACTGATACTCCTCAAAAACCATCATGGCGGACTTGTCATAAAAAAAATCCGTGAGAATATTAACTGCTCATGTGTATTCTCATGTTTCTTATTAACTTTTAGGTCGTCGTACTGAATCCAGGGTTGGTTTCTTTGCCGCGAATAATGTTTTGTACCTTTGGGACTTTGTATAATGTTTAAAAACAGTCGTTTTCAACTGAAGGATAATGGATTATTTGAACAAAAGGAAACATACAGTATCGTATCTTGCCTAAAAGGGAACAGCGGTTGCAAAGGATTATTGTCAATACCTGAAAACTGCTGTGAAAACTTTCATCTGGTTCAAATTTCTTGTGCATGGCTCACCAGCCTGGATTAGGCCATGGTGTTGGGCCTGGAGGAACACCGTATACCTTTGATCCACGGCATCCACCAGATCCTCATCTTCAAGCACACCTGCAGTCACCACGTCCTGAACATTTCCCTCCAACAAGCCCAATTTTCACTGGTGCACCAACTAGTACCTTGGC
Source organism: Corallium rubrum (assembly GCA_964035015.1). NCBI lineage: Eukaryota > Metazoa > Cnidaria > Anthozoa > Scleralcyonacea > Coralliidae > Corallium > Corallium rubrum. The sequence continues at coordinate 8,511,928 of OZ036008.1, forward strand.
TGGGTCAGTCACTCCATCATGTACAACCCCACCAATGGGGACCACCAACCTTCCTCGATATCCCTTACGATCGCCTACGATATTTCACGGAGATCAGCATCACCCTGCCCCTGTTAGTCCCTCGAGAAATGTGATGGATCCTAACATGCAATTACATTACCCATATCCTTATTATCGTGGTCGTAGACCAAGCTATTCTGAAGAATCACCAATAACGTCCTCTCCCGGTGGTACTCCTCATCTTCCAGCTTACACTGGTGGGGTAATGCCACAGCCAATGCCTAATGTTCCTTCTTACCCTACATCAAATATAACTAAACGTAATCCGACTTCAAAAGGCACTAGAAGAAACCCAGGGTTAAGAATAGATTTTTCAAAAGGAGCTGATGGAGGGATGGATGGTCATGCACCAAATACATCACCATATCCATCTCCAATGTTAAGATCACCAGCTTATACAAACCTCGGTGTTCCGAGTGGACCTTTACAGGTAAATGTCAGTGAAGAGGTAAAAGAACTTAGACGGAAAGTGGCTGAGTACTTTTATCAAAACGTCGAACTAATCAAGAAAAGATACCATCACAGTTTGCAAGAACTCTTCTTTTTACAGCATGGTGGAAATATTATTGATTTTCCATTGTGGAAACGAAGGCCAACTCCTCAATGGTTAACGTTTCATGCAACTCATAAACTCGAAGATGACGTCGATTTTCTAACTCCTACAACTCCGCTTGGTCATGATCAAATATCAAATATGGGTGGTGTTGATTACATTACATTACAACACAAGTTTTATTCAGGTAGCCCTTCACCTAGTAATATGTTACAACACCCATTTGGGAACATGGTCTCGCCTAATGTTATACCATATAGAAATACATCACATTCTTCAAATCCTCATTTACCTGGTCATGTTCCTGGTAATCCTATGGGAGCTCATATTGATCTTGCTAGATCCAAGTTATTCCTTTCAAAGGAGGCTGGCTTTGTGCAATCATTTTCTGGATCTGCTAGGAGACATAACTCAGATACGAGTTTACAAGGTGTGGTATCTGATGGTCGATCCCTTGTGTTCAAAGAAGTGAGTCATTCGAAGGAGGACATTATGCTTGAAGCTCGTAAGGAAGCAGACATCTTAAAGCGAGTTGCTGAGTTAAGAAAGGAAGGACTTTGGTCAACTAAAAGATTGCCAAAAGTTCAAGAACCTAGTCGGCCAAAGGCTCATTGGGATTATGTTTTAGAAGAGATGGCTTGGTTGGCTACTGACTTTGCTCAAGAACGGAGGTGGAAAAAAGGAGTTGCCAAGAAGGTATTGCGTTTGCTTATTTCTGTGATAGAGTTTGTGCAATATGGAAGGCTGTATTTGGGGCCTTGGGTACTAAACAGAATGGCATTCATATACACTCAGAAATCTTTAATGCTTTTGGGTTTTATAGCTTTATAATATTTGGTGATATGTAAAAAATCATAAATTAATGCTCAGAGTGTTAAAATTCATCTCTCAGAATGCAGGAAATGACATTTCTGAATTCTACATTTTAAAATTTTCAGAGGGTGTGCCCTTGGACCTCTGTAGAGGGTTATCATGCTTTTTGTGCTCAATTATTGTTGCAAATTCACCACTGATCTGTGTGCCCAAATTATGTAAGATTTAAGTACCTTGAATCTCGGCTTTTAGACAAATTCAGTGTGTATAGGATAGTGTGTGTAAATTAATGACAAAATTTGTCTGAACTGTCGAAAGCATTCCCTCTATATGTGAATGTCAGAGCTCTGACTAAACTCTGGAGCTCTGTTTGTAGCTCAGTAGAGCTGTGTTGAAATACCATCAAGATATCAAGGCAAAGGAAGTAAAAGCTGAGAAAGAATCGACAGTTCGACTGCAAAAGATTGCTAGTAGCATAGCAAAGGAAGTAAGACAGTTCTGGATCAACATTGACAAGGTATGTTGGTTCAAGCTCTCAAAAGTAATTCTTGTCTGGTATGGTTCATCACTCAGAATAACACCTTATAGAGAACGTAGAAGCCTAACATTTCGAGCGAAGGCCCTTCGTCAGAGAGAAATTTGAAAAGACATTTCTCTCTGATGAAGGGCCTTCCGCTCGAAATGTTAGACTCCTATGTTCTTTGTTTCGGCAGTATATCTAACCTTACTATATTTCGATTGTTGTTTCTACACTGCCTACGCAGCACGCTACTTTTATAAACCTTATAGTCAGTTCCACCACAAGCTTAACCTTTTGTTTGAGCACAGATAGCTATCACAGCTTTACATCGCATTACTGTTACCTATTACAGCTCAACTAGAAATAAACTAAATACAGAATGACTAATAGCAAATCAATCATACTTTCCAAATAACCTAACAATTAGAACTTCAAACCACTGACATGCATTTACAAGGGGAAGGGTGGGTGGGATTAGAGGTCAAGCATGGCGAAGCAACAATAAAATGTGCTGACATAACCCGCACCCCCCTATACACCTGATTACCCATCATGCCCCCAGCAGTGTGAGAAAACATTTTCTGCTTCTTTCGTTCCTCAGCCAGCAGAAAATAACACTTTCCAGTTTCCACCCAAGTTCATTGTCCCACAATAATCATTTGAAATCATCATGTATGAAGACTATTGTCTAGATATTGAAGAAACTAGTCTGTTTTGAAATATCAAATAGCCTAAGTACTATCATTCGACCTTCAGCTCCCAACTTGAAGAGCATTGGACTAGTAAACCGAAGGTCGTGGGTTCGAACAGTACTGTATTTTAAATGTGGTTAAATGTAATGTAAGCAAAGTTAACTGCCAGTGTAGTTAGTCAGTGGACTACACCTTACGATCTTGGGGAGTCCCAAGGTCTTAAGGAGGCCCAGGGGTGCACACGCACGGTTCCCATTTGGTGGGGCTTGTATCTGTAGCATTGCTGCTATCTTTGCTGGCTTTGCTTGCTATATTGCTGCCTAGGATGTCTGAGGGTTCTTTTTGAACTTGTGTGTGCTGAAAGTGGTTGTTTTTGACTGGTTCAGGCAGGAATGGGTTAACACTTACACTCCCCTCTGTCTTTACTCGTCAATGGGAGAGCTCCCAGAAAGTTGGGCCTAAACAGAGTAAAATAATTAATAAAGTATGGAAAATTCTGTATTTGGGAGTGAAAGGGTTAAATGCATGAATGGAACAGTACCTGATTATTTATCCAAGCAATTTGTGAAGAGAGGCAGTATAAGTGGACGTTGTACCCGAAATTCGCAATCCTTGAACATTCCTTTATACGAAAGTGCCACCGGCCAAAGAACGTTTTATTATCGCGCCGTTTCACTCTGGAACGCTCTCCCAGTGAACATTAAATCTAGTGCATCAATACATATTTTTGAAAGTAAACTTCAAAGACATCTTTTAGAAACTTGTTCTTAATTTTGCCACCGACTTTTTGTTTTCAATTTTTGTTTTTTGTTTGTTTTTTTCATTTATTTATTTATTTATTTATTTTTTTTTATTTTCATTTATTTATTTATTTTTATTTAAAATTTTTTTTTTTTTTAATGATTTTAATTATTTATAATCTATTGTACCTCATTATGTAACATATATTTATATAAATTTAGTAATTGTAATTGACTCTGAAAAGCCCCCCATGGGGAGAGTTCAATAAAGTATTGTAAATGAGGATTTAACACAATAATTACAGTACTGTACATGTATATGAAAAAGCTGACTGCCTTACCTGGAAATGGAAACCATGGTCTCCAAATCAATGCATCACCACAGGACAGTCTGAGATTTTCATATTTAAATATCATCATTATTTTCAAGTCTTAGTATAATATATTGCATAAAGAAACACACAAAAGAAAGTTTTTCCAGTTAGTGTTGTTTATTTTGGACATTGATTTTGATTGGTGTTATTGGCCACCAATACTTGGTGAATGGCTTATTGGAGATCACTGTTCCAATGAAGTCAAATTTTGGTGGCCTAGAGTAAGATGCTCTTTTAAAACCCATTATTTGTGTTTGTTCAACACTGTAATGGTTCCTGTCAGGAGCTATAAGAATTATTTTACAAAGTTTGGTGAGTCTAGTCAGTGACTTGCGTTGCATTCTGGCTAATATCACCATTATTCTTGGCCTTCGCAGACGTTAGTGCGCAGTAACGTCTGCGAAGGAGGCTACATTATTCTCAACTCCAAATATAATATTGTGTTTCATAAAGAAACACAAAAGAAAGCTTCTCAGTCACTGTTTGTTCATTTTGGACATTTTGATTCTTCTAAGGTTGTTCGGTACAAAGTACAGAGCAGAATGGAAGAGAAGCGAAAGAAGGCATTAGATATACATTTGAATTTCATTGTTGGTCAAACTGAAAAGTATTCATCTTGGCTTGCTGAGAGTTTAAAATCTAATCCAACTGGCAGTGTTCCAAGCTCTGTTGCTTCTTCGACAGCGACATCTTCACCATTGTCCTCAAATCAAGATACAGGTAAATCGAGAGTACTGTAGTTGACCGAGTAAGCAAATTGTGGGTGTGGCAGGCCAAAAACCCTAAAATACCACTTTTAACCGATACCCGCTGAACCCACCCTCACAATGTTTTAATTTTTGTGCTCACATGGTGGTGCTCACATGAGCAGTGGGTGCTTACACAAGCAAGATGTGCCTTTACCGATTTTACATGTATCAAGTGAAGTACAACACTGTGAATATATGAAAACAAACAAAACCATTTTAATACTCTTAATATATTGAAACAAACAAAACTATATTACAAAATATGAATTTAAAAATACATTTGTACGGTATAAAATCTAAATATATCCAGTTTGATTATCAAAATACATTAATTCTCATTGGTTAATAGGAGGCAGACCTCTGAAGGTATGGTCAGTTGTACTGAGAGAATGTTTAAAAATACCGTAGAATCCCGAAAGTAGTCCCCTGAAAGTAGCGACAAATTTGAGATGTCTACAAAATTTTTGAAAGTAGCACCCCCCTGAAAGTAGTGGTCCCCCGTAAGTAGTGGCCCCCAAGTCATCGCTTGATTAACTCGAAAGTGTTAAGTTTCAACTATCAACCTACCAAAGTGTATAACAGTCAGAGTTGAAATGGCACAAGGAAAAACTAAAGCATATTAAATGTGGTAAATAGGAAGGAACAAAGAAGAATATTCCCGCAGTACGTTAACGTATTTTACCACCCGTAAGTAGCGGCCCCCTGTAAGTAGCGGCCCCCAAGTCATCGCTTGATTAACTCGAAAGTGTTAAGTTTCAACTATCAACGTACCAAAGTGTATAACAGTCGATTGAAATGACATAAGGAAAAACTAAAGCATATTAAATGTGGTAAATAGGAAAGAACAAAGAAGAATATTCCCGCAGTACGTTAACGTATTTTACCACCCGAAAGTAGCGGCCCCCTGTAAGTAGTGGCCCCCTGTAAGTAACGGCCCCCAACGACGGATAAAACCGAAAGTAAGGGGGGCTGCTGCTTTGGGGATTCTACGGTAGCCCGGAAAGGGGTGGGTGCTTGCTCGAAGTAAAGGGTTTGAAAATCGAGGTGAAAATTCGATTAATTTATGTAATTTCTTCCTTTCAATATCCATGCAAATTAACCATTTCGTTTGTGCAGTTTCCTCATGAATTACTAACGGGTATGAAATATTGACATGATTTGATTTGATTGGTTTATTTTACTGCGAGTACTTGCCGTGAGTAAAAATAGTTCAAAATATCAGAATGTTAGTGTATTTTGTTATTTTGCTGTGTGGTAAAAGACCCACCAACAATGAACTACTTTTTTATAGGGGATGAATATGAAAGCGAGTTTGAAGTGCAAGATGATAGTGACAATGAAGAAACACTCGATGTTGAAGAGGCTTTTGAAAACAAAGTAAGAAAAAAATATTGTACAGTAAATGGCAAACACTTAGGGATTTATAGAGGTAGTAACTGATCTTATCATTACCACAGTATAGTTGATAAACATTTTACAGGGCTTGAAATTTGTGGTATCCCAATATCCACAGGATACTAGATTTTTGTTTTGGATACTGGACATCTTAACTTCAGTACCCCAATGGATACAATAACAGTAATGTAGCGTAACATCTTAAAACATAATGTACTGCAGGCTAGGGATGTGCTGGATCCGGATACCAGTATCCGGCAACATATGAACATCCGGCACTATCCGGTATCTGGTAACATATACTAGATATATTTACCAGATAGTGCCGAGACTTCTAGTATAAATATGAACCCGAAAACATGCTGCCCTTGTCTTTTTTTGTGCGATAAGAAATTGTGAAACACAGTACAATTGTAAAAAACAATTGCTGGAAGTAAAAGGTTTTCGTGATGTTACTGCTACCATGTATGCGGCACTTACGGAACTTCAGACAGAAATCTATTACAGCCTGCTTGGAGGTAAATATACACACAGAAAACCACTGAAAATTCACTCTGAATTTTCAGCGGTTTTCCGTATTCATCATTATTATCCTCTAGCGCATCCATTCCCAGCCCAATATAATAAAATATATTACAATTTGATTGCCATGTATGGGATTTTTTCAATGAAGACCCCTCTAAAAAGATCTATACAATATGTACAAAATGTAAAGAGTGCATAAAGCGAGGAGTATCTCTTGAGATTCTTTTCAGATTTTATGGGAATTGGGAAAAAGTAGTAAAGTATTGTCTAAGTTCCACCATGAATATCCGGTACCCGGTTTCTTTGAATCCCTGACCGGTATCTGGTAGGCTACTATCCGGTACCATCTGATATCCGGCAAAGCAGTATCCGGTACATCCCTACTGCAGGCACTGTCACAAACTGTTATAGTTAATTTTAGATATTGCAAGTTGAGATGTTTAATATTCAAAAGTGGGATACTAGATTTCAAGGAGGGATACCAAATTCAGAAATCTGGTATCCCACTTGGATAATGCTGAAAAGTTCAAATTTCAAGTCTTGTTTTTACATGTGTTTTAGGAATTTAAGGACGCTGAGGATGAAATACAAGCTTTGCAGCGTGAAAGTGAGATCCCAATTGATGATCTTCTCGAAAGTTTGCCTCTTGAAATGTTTGCTGACGGGTTGCATAGCTTTGGTTTTGATAAAGATGAAAGCAGTAGTGATGATGGAACAGATAATGAAGACAAGTATGTTTTTAAGTTGTTTATTCTGAGTTGGTATAAGTTAATAACCTTTGTAGACCTCCAAAAATCACAACCCTCTTTATGTATTAAGAAAAATGTCACTTTTCATGGTAATAATGTAATATAGATACTACGGTTCCAGTTTGAGCGTGGACACACGTAATTTGACAACACACGTTTCACGCGGGAAACTAACATGTTGCTAAGTGGAAACTGTAACATTACTAAGGCCAAATGGTATTGTTTCAATTTGAAACGAGTGCCAAATTTTCAAAGCAAATATGGGAATGTTTATAACTTACCTTTATACACAATTAAATCTTTGTCAAGTGAAGCTAAGAACTCCACAGTGCTTTTCCAAGTGGCCGTTATGCTGACAAACCCCACAACGCGACGTTTGTGTGAAGAAACAATGTCGTTTGGCCTTAGTAGCGTTACAGTTTCCGCTTAGCAACATGTTAGTTTCCCGTGTAAAACGTATGTCGTCAAATTACACGTGTCCATGCTCAAACTGGAACCGTAGTAAGTCTTGTGGAAACGCCACGTAAAATATTTATTTGCTAAGCTTTTTGCCTGTTGACTCGGCCTTCATCAGAACAATAACTGTTATAAATGACATGAGCCAACAGCTTGTTATTATTGCTTTGATGAAGGCCTGGGGCAACAGGCTGAAAGCTTAGCAAGTAAATATTTTATGTGATGTTTCCACAAAACTTATGTATATTCAAAATGTTGCTATTGGCCACCAATACTTGGTGGATGGTTTTTTGGAGATCACTGTTCCAATGAAGTCCTATTTTGGTGGCCTAGAGTAAGATGCTCTTTTAAAACCCATTATTTGTGTTTGTTCAACACTGTAATGGTTCCTGTCAGGAGCTATAAGAATTATTTTACAAAGTTTGGTGAGTCTAGTCCATCACTTGGACTTGAGTGTTGTCTGACTTGAATGCCACTTGATTGACATAAAATACTGGTAAACACCTACAGTATATGCAGTAAGGAAAGAATTAAAAATTACTGATGGATCTAATGCCAGACGATTTTACTCATGAGGTGAGAACCTCTAGTCTGGTAATCAAAGAGTTAACAATAGAAACTGGCTGAAAAATCTCACCGGTTAAAATTACCCATTGAAAATTACCATAAAGCTCAATATTATGCATTTTGTAAGCTTTGATATTCATTTAAATGTGCATGGGTCTATTAACAGTATTTTTATGTGAATCTCAAATGTTTTATTTAATGAAATAGTGTGCTATATACTGCCAAAACAGAGAATGTAGAAGTGTAATGTTTCAAGCGAAGGCCCTTTGTCAGAGAGAAACGCTACTTTTATTCCACATTGTGCTATGAGTTTTGTTGTTTTGCAAACATCTAGTGAAAAAGAGGAAGAGACATCTGAAAAATCGCCAGCCAAAAAGCTGGAGCATGAAGGTGAAGCAAGTCAGTCAAGACCTGAAAGTACAAGCAAGTAAGGAAGTGTTTGTAAAAATTTATTATTATTACCATATTATAATATATATTAATTGTAATTCAAATACATTTAACAAAGAAAACGAAAAGTAACCTAATTTTGGTTAGAGGATACCGATTGTTAAGGGCCGATATTTCCCCACCATCGGCCGATTAATCGGCAAAACCGATGTTTGCTAACCTGATGCTCAGTGCTCCCGTTTTGTCGTTTTATTCATCTCAAGTTTTGCAATGAGAGGAAGTCATCAAGCCAATTCTCGGATTTTGAGCGCAACAAAACAAACAGAAAGCAGTCAAGTATTCAGCAGTGTTTCCTTTATTTAAAATATTTTTGTACCAACAACTTGACAAGCGCAAAAATGCCAAACAATGATAAACGAGGACGAGAGAGCAGAAATACGAGGACGAGAGTCACCAGACAGCCGATCCGATGGTGAAAGACAGATGGCCGATTGTGAGAAAAACTAGCTGTTAATCGGCTCTGCCGAAGTTTTGCCGATGATCGCCTCACCTCTAATTTTGGGCAGTCTGTGTCCACAGTAGCCATGTTCGCAGACATTCTTAGGGTTGTCACACTCCACACAAACAGTATTTTAGTACCAGTATTACCTCTGTGTTCATTTAAAACATATAAGGCTACTAAATCCAAGCTTTGTGACAAGTTCTTATGTCATCTAGCTATTTCCTGTAGCCAAAAATGAAATGCTCTTTAAAAACTCATTGGCTTTGTATAATCCAGTTGAATGAATCCTGTCAGGAGCAATATCATATCATACTGTAGTCACTTTCAGCTTGCTTTTGTAGGGGTTTCATTAATTTTGAAAGTAGCAGGCTCATTTTAGAAAGTAGGCGGCTGAACATGGAGGTAGCAATTTAGGACCGCATTTTTTGGGGTGGCGCACCCGGGAAATTTTTGAAGTCTAGAACCTCGAAAACACCATTTCCAGCACTTTGCTAAAATTATTATAGTGATCTTGTTATAAAAATTATTGCCCAGCAAATAATTCGTAACAAAGCCATAATAAATTCAAAAGTCGTAAGTAAGCATGATAAAAAATTTTTTTAATAAAGAACTAACGTTTCGTCACTAACCAGCGACATCATCAGAGTGATAAATATTTACAAAAATGTCTCAGCTTTATACCTACGCAATTACAAAAATAGATGTGATAGGAGAATAATAGATGAGGGAGACGTCAGAAGTGAAGAGTCACCCGCGAAGGTGAGAAGTCAGAATAACATTAAAGGAAAGGATCTAATATTAGCATTAAGCTAATATTAGATCCTTTCCTTTAATGTTATTCTGACTTCTCACCTTCGCGGGTGACTCTTCACTTCTGACGTCTCCCTCATCTATTATTCTCCTATCACATCTATTTTTGTAATTGCGTAGGTATAAAGCTGAGACATTTTTGTAAATATTTATCACTCTGATGATGTCGCTGGTTAGTGACGAAACGTTAGTTCTTTATTAAAAAAATTTTTTATCATGCTTACTTACGACTTTTGAATTTATTATGGCTTTGTTACGAATTATTTGCTGGGCAATAATTTTTATAACAAGATTACGATTCCCGCCTGGTACCTCGATTGCTACAATTATTATAGTGTCTGTATTGAAGATTTGAAGTCAATCTTAAGTAACAGTTCTCATCTTTTAGCCGTTGACGTCGTCCTGAAGACATGAAAATGCTCTAAGTGGCGTTGTATAAAGAACGGGGACGGTGTTGGGATTACTCTAGGGAGTAAAAATTATTTATTCTCGTTGTTTTGCAAATATAATTATTTTGTTTAAATGACGTCGTCGTTGAGGCGTAAGGTCCCTAATACAGATTTAATACAGAAAATTATCAAGCAAGAAATTACAGATTTCCACAGAAACCAGCTTTCTTCACATTCAAGTAAATTTGCGCTTTCAAGAGAAAATGGAACGGCTCAAAGTGAACATGTATACGGTATTTACTATTAAAATTTAAAACAATGACTATGAAAGTAGCCGGCGATGATTTGGAAAGTAACCGCTGGAGTTCGCCGGTTGCCGGCTTCTAATGAAACCCCTGCTTTTGTCAACGGTACGGAAGTACGCGAAGTTCGTTGTAAAGTTCCAATTTAATAAGCTTTGAATTGAACTCCTTTGGCGAAATCATGGAGTAGAAGATTATTTGTTGTATAATGTTTGATGGAAATTAAGAACAATAGATACTTAATTAATCCTTTGAAAGTTTTCATGGCGATAATGTAATATAAATAAGTTTTGTGGAAACACCACGTAAAATATTTCTTTGCTAAGCTTTCTGCCTGTTGACTCAGGCCTTTATCAGAGCAATGACAACAAGTTGTTAGCAAAGAAATATTTTACGTGGTGTTTCCACAAAACGTATTTATAATAGATACTTGGTTAAACAGAAACAAATTGCCCATTTAAATTTGTATGTACCTCGCAATGCAGTTCTGAACATTGCAACGTAAGTTCGGAATATTCATTTCAATTGTACGTTTCGGATTTCAAAAGCAAGCTGAAAACTAACAGTGTTTTTGACATGTGTGGTGAAATAATTTAACCTTTATCTACATGTAATCTTTATTTGAAAGACAAAATATAATTTTAGTGATCAAGATGATGAGTTTGTGATCAGAGATACGATGGTTGATGTTGATGATGAAGTTACTTTAGAAGAAGAAGAAAAATTGGAAGACAAGGAAGATCCTGAACAAGAAATATCTGTGTTGGAAGAAGAAGGTGAACTGCCTATTGAAGAACTTCTGAAGAAATACAATGTTGGAAATGATGAGGAGGAGGACGTTGATGAGGATGAAGTGCGTCGTGATGAAGAAAGTGAACAGAGTTCAGACGAAGGTGAGATTCTCTTTACTGATTTGTGCTAAGTTCCTTTTCTTCCTTCCTTGTTTCTTTCTTTCCTTCCTCTCTTCCTTCCTACCTTTCTTCCTTCCTTCCTTCCTTCCTTCCTTCCTTCCTTCCTTCCTTCCTTCCTTCCTTCCTTCCTTCCTTCCTTCCTTCCTTCCTTCCTTCCTTCCCTTCCTTGCTTCCTTCCTTCCCCTCTTCCTCCCTCTCCCTCCCTCCCTCCTTCCCTCCCTCCCTCCCTCCCTCCCTCCCTCCCTCCCTCCCTCCCTCCCCTCCCTCCCTCCCTCCCTCCCTTCCTTCCTTCCTTCCTCTTCCTTCCTTCCTTCCTTCCTTCCTTCCTTCCTTCCTTCCTTCCTTCCTTCCTTCCTTCCTTCCTCTTCCTTCCTTCCTTCCTTCCTTCCTTCCTTCCTTCCTTCCTTCCTTCCTTCCTTCCTTCCTTCCTTCCTTCCTTCCTTCCTTCCCTCCCTCCTTCCTTCCTTCCTTCCTTCCTTCCTTCCTTCCTTCCTTCCTTCCTTCCTTCCTTCCTTCCCTCTTCCTTCCCTCCTTTCATTTGTTCTTTTCCTCCTTCCACTATTTCCTGTCTTGCATTCTCTTGTATATAACAGTTTTCTTATTCTCGTCAACAGAATCAAGTGAAGAGGAGGAAGGAATGGAGTTTCTTTTACAAGGTGATGCAAGTCAAGACTCACAAGCCAAAACTGAAGGACATGTATGTTTTAACTTCACTTCTATAATAATAATGGTGGTGGTTGTGACTTGTGAGTGGTGGTGGGTGTGATGGTGGTGGTGGTGGCAGTGGTGGTGGTGGTGGTGGGTGGTGGCAGTGATAGTAGTGGTGGTCGTGGTCATGATAGTAGTGGTGGTAGTGATAGTAGTGGTGGTGGGTGGTGGTGGCAGTGCTAGTAGTGGTGGTTGGTGGTGGTGGCAGTGATAATAGTGGTGGTGGTGGTGGTGGTAGTGATAGTAGTGGTGGTGGGTGGTGGTGGCAGTGCTAGTAGTGGTGGTTGGTGGTGGTGGCAGTGATAATAGTGGTGGTGGTGGTGGTGGTGGTGGTAGTGATAGTAGTGGTGGTGGGTGGTGGTGGCAGTGAAAGTAGTGGTGGTGGTAGTGATAGTGGTGGTGGTGGTGGTGGTGGCAGTGATAGTAGTGGTGGTGGTAGTGATAGTAGTGGTGGTGGCAGTGAAAGTAGTGGTGGTGGTGGTTTTGTTACTAAATGGTGGTGGTGGTGGTGGTGGTTGTTGTTGGTGGTGGTAGTGATAGTAGTGGTGGTGGGTGGTGGTGGCAGTGATAGTAGTGGTGGTGGCAGTGATAGTGGTGGTGGTGGTTTTGTTACTAAATGTTGGTGGTGGTGGTTGTTGGTGGTGGTGGGAGTGATAGTAGTGGTGGTGGTGGCAGTGATGGTAGTGGTGGTGGGTGGTGGTGGTGGCAGTGATAGTAGTGGTGGTGATGGCAGTGAAAGTAGTGGTGGTGGTGGTTTTGTTACTAAATGGTGGTGGTGGTGGTGGCAATGATTGTAGTGGTGGTGGGTGGTAGTGGTGGCAGTGATAGTGGTGGTGGTGGTGGGTGGTGGTGGTGGTGGTGGCAGTGATAGTAGTAGTGGTGGTGGTTTTGTTACTAAATGTTGTTGTTGGTGGTGGTAGTGATAATAGTGGTTGTGGTTTTGTTATTAAATGTTGGTGGTGGTGGTTGTTGTTGGTGGTCCGGGTCCACAGTAATTGGTAATAACTGTTGTGGTTACCCTGCCTATATACTTTGATATATATATATATTTATTTATTTTTTTCTGTAAGTTGTAGGCAAAGTTTAATAAAATAAAAAAAATAAAATAAAAGATAATAGTGGTGGTGGTGGTTTTGTTACTAAATGTTGGTGGTGGTGGTGCATGATGTTGATGATGGTGGTAGTGGTGGTTGTTTCTGCTGGGTAGTGTTTTTATTGTCATATGTTATTGTTCTTTTTGTTCTTTGATAACAAGGTAATGATTTACTAAGTATGTTGGCAAACATCCAGAAGGCTTCCGTTAACATAACAATTTAAACCATTCTTTACTATTCAATAGTCTGAAAGTCCTAATCAAGACCTTACTGATGCTGCAGCGACAGCGGAAAGTTTACAACCAACTGGCTACACACTGGAAACAACAGAGGTATATAGTTACGACAGTTGCTACTATGGAAACCAGCCTTCACTAATATTCCAGGCCATGTCCTCACTAATCCGTTTTCAAACAAAAACAGAGACTTTGATACCGTTAGGCCTTTCGTCCACACTAATTCGGCGTCTTTGGTGCCCGAAAACGGAACTTTTCGAAAACGCTCTCCAGAGTGGAGACATTCGAAGACGCCGTTTTTCTGCACCAGCGTGGACGGCAAGAACGAAGCTTTTGGAAAACGATGATGTCACGATTATTTGTTATCTTGGTTTCAGTCACCTAGAACTATTCATTCATACCCCTGTAGGTCTTTTTAGCGTTTTACTAAACGGCGAAAACGATTCGAAAACGATAGTGTGGACGGAAACCTTTTGATACGTTTTCGATACGAGGTCTCCGCTTTCCTTTGAAAACGGATTCGCGTGGACATAGCCTCACATGTAACTGCATGTCAGCAAAGTCTGTAAATAAGTTACAGCGTGTACAGAATGCGACAGCCCGGCTGGTTACCGGTACTCCTCGTTTCAATCACATTACTCCAGTTCTGTACGAGCTTCATTGGCTCCCTGTCAAGGAGAGACTCATCTTTAAGATATCTGTAATGACTTTCAAAGCAATACATGGACTAGCGCCATCATACATTAGGGAATTAGTAACAGTGATGAGACCAAGTAGTTATCAGTTACGTAGAAATAATGAACTATTGATAGAGCCAGTTAATAACAGAAATACGAAGAAGACTTTAGGTGATAGAGCTTGTAGTTTTGCAGCCCCTACAGTTTTTAACGCCTTGCCGCATTATATTAGACGGGATAGTAATTTTAATAGTTTTAAGTCTTCATTGAAAACGTATCTTTTTCAAATTGCATATTGTATATAGTTTTATCCTTTTTTTTTAGCATATGTAAATACTATCACTATTATTATATTTTATTGTTACGCGCATTTGATCATATTCATGTAAATTTGCGCGCTACAAATAATAAATTATTATTAATTATTATGTGTGCTTTCCCATTAGGTGAAGACTCCAATTCCTTTTCTTCTACGTGGTGGTACTTTGCGCGAGTACCAATATATTGGTTTGGACTGGTTAGTTACCATGTACGAGAAGTGTTTGAATGGTATTCTAGCTGACGAGATGGGTCTTGGTAAAACCATAATGACTATCGCTGTCCTGGCCCACCTGGCCTGTGAGAAAGCCAGTTGGGGGCCCCATCTTATCGTTGTACCTACAAGTGTTATGTTGAACTGGGAAATGGAGTTCAAGAAATGGTGTCCAGGTTTCAAGATTCTCACTTACTATGGCAACCAGAAGGAAAGGAAACTGAAAAGAACAGTAAGATTATGACCTATACTCCTTGTTAAAAAAGGTTAAAGACATGGGTTTGATATTTAACCATAAAGACCTTACTCTCAGTTATTAAGTAGTTAGTAATGTAGGATAATCTTGTTGGCCATCATTCTTGTTGAGGGCTTATTGGAGAACTACTGTTCCAATAAGTCTTACTTGATGGCCTAGAACGAAGAGCTCTTTAAAAACCCATTAGCGATGTGGTTTTAACTTCCTAATGGTTCCTGTCAGGAGCAATAGATTTCAAATCATTTAAAGAATGGAGTTAAGTTAGCTGAAATGGCATGCGTACTTTAAAGGGTATTGGCAATAAAAAATAAGTTTGTCTCATTTGAAAGAACTCGTCAAATGGTGTAAGAAGACCTTTTACAATTTTCCGTATTTGTTTTGGTTTTGGAAATATTTCGACCAAAGACAGCGTGCTGTCCGCCATCATGTTGTAATATTGGGTCTAATTAACTAGGAAATTGGTGACATCACAACCAGGGTAAACCTGATGAAACTACTCCGTGGGTGACCAGACTTCCACGGAAGGCTTTTTAAATGTTGTGGGTCAATTGAAAATGGAAACAGCGCAACAAAAAATCGAGTTTCTAGCTCATAATGTCATAAGGTTGGCAAGATAAAAATTTCACTTTACCCTGGTTATGTCGTCACATGCATAATTTTGCATATCGAAAATAATTCCAAGATGGCAGACAGCACGCTGTCTTCAGTCAAAATATTTCCAAAACCAAAACAGATACGGAAAAATTGTAAAAGGTCCTCTTATACCATTTGACGAGTTCTTTCAAATGAGATAAACTTAATTTTTATTGCCAATACCCTTTAAGCTACAGTTACACACATCGATTTGTGTCGCAAGGTATTGCGAGATAAATCGGTCAGTCGGCTACACACATCAATTTGTGTTGAAGAAAAATCAAGTATAAAAATAAACAAGGATGGGCGGAGCTTGAACAAAAGAAATTTGACATGATTGCAACACAAATCGGCGACAGGTATTTTACACTTGTCGATTTGTGTGGTGATTTTCGTTGCAAGTTTTTGATCCATTATGATGCAATGCTTCAGCAACGCATAAATCGGCATTCCGATTTATCTCGCAGTGCCATTGCAACACAAATTGGCGACATAAATCGGTGAGTGTAACCGCATCTTAGAAGCCTTCAGATCTACGACACGAGGCAAGCTAGATGATGTGGTCTTCAAAACGTTAAAATACACTATGAATTGAAGCATTTAAAATAAGCCACGGTATATTGACTACCGTATTTGATGTTCCAAGCTTGTTTATGACCTTCAAAACGTTCCAGTTCTACTAAAAGGATTGTAGTGTCTGAGCTGAAGTCAACGACTCAACGTTAAGGAACAGCTCTCGGGCTCAGCGTGTTCACGTCGTCCTGAAGACGCGAGAAAGCGCTCAGAGTGCAAGCATGGGTGGCGTGTGCTGTTAGGGCGCTGCCTCTCACCGCTGTAGTTAAGCCCAGTTGGACGGGGTTAGTACTTGGATGGGTGAACGTCTTTAGTTGGTCTCCTGTGCTTCGAGGGTTTTTCGCAGGGTTCTGCGGTTTTCCTCCCTCCGTAAAATCAACACTTAGGTCTTAGCTTATGTCGTGCACTTTTAACACGAGCCTCTGGCTCGGATGTTTGGGCGACTACATCCTGTGTTTACGACGTTAAATAAATCATTACTCAAAATAAATCATTACTCGGAGTGGCGTTGTTTACAGGACGAGGGTGTTGAAAATACTTGGGGCTACAAGTTATCCATTTCTTTCTTTTTCATTAATATTTTTTCTTTTGAAGGCCGCATCGTACACCTTAAGGTCCCTCCTATTCAGTTAAACAGAGTAGAAAAAAACTGCGGGTACGCAAGTATCAGTCCCAACTTATGTTTATTAATATTTCAGGGTTGGACGAAGCCAAATGCCTTTCATATATGCATTACATCGTACAAACTGGTTGTACAAGATCATCAAGCTTTTCGAAGAAAGAAATGGAAGTATTTGATTTTGGATGAGGTGCGTCGCAGCTAACTCTGCTCCCAACAGTTACTCTGCTTGGACTGGAAGTACCTGCATGCTCATTGTGGACAGTTATTCAAAGGCTTCAGTCAACTTCTGAGTTTCTTTCTGTTTCTCTCTTTCCTTCTCTGTTCATTTCTTCTCTTTGTTCCTCTCTTTTTGTTCTCTTTCCCTCTCTTTCCTTCTTTCTTTCTTCTTTTTTCTCTCTCCCTCTGTTCCTCTCTCCCCTCTCTGTTTCTTCCTTTATTCTTCTTTTCCTCTCTTTCTCTCTCTGTTCCTCTCTTCCCTTTCCGTTTATTCCTCTCTTTCTCTTTGTTCCTCTCTTCCCCTCTTTGTTTCTTCCTTTATTCTCCCTTTCTCTTCCTTTATTCTCTTTGTTTCTTCTCTTTGTTCCTCTCTAAACTTTCATTTTTTAAACTTTCATTCTTCATTCTAAACTTTCATTTCATTCTAAACTTTCATTCTTCTCTTTGTTCCTCTCTAAAAGTTCATTTCTTCTCTTTGTTCCTCTCTTTTTGTTCTCTTTCCCTCTCTTTCCTTCTTTCTTTCTTCTTTTTTCTCTCTTCCTCTCTTTCCCTCTCCCCTTTCTGTTTCTTCCTTTATTCTCTCTTTCTCTTTCTGTTCCTCTCTCTCCCCTCTCTGTTTCTTCCTTTTTTCTTCTTTTCCTCTCTTTCTCTCTCTGTTCCTCTCTTCCCTCTCTGTTTATTCCGTTATTCTTCTTTTCCTCTCTTTCTCCCTCTGTTCCTCTCTTCCCTCTCTGTTTATTCCGTTATTCTTCTCTTCCTCTCTTTCTCCCTCTGTTCCTCTCTTCCCTCTCTGTTTATTCCGTTATTCTTCTTTTCCTCTCTTTCTCCCTCTGTTCCTCTCTTCCCTCTCTGTTTATTCCTTTATTCTTCTTTTCCTCTCTTTCTCCCTCTGTTCCTCTCTTCCCTCTCTGTTTATTCCTTTATTCTTCTTTTCCTCTCTTTCTCTCTCTGTTCCTCTCTTCCCTCTCTGTTTATTCCTTTATTCTTCTTTTCCTCTCTTTCTCTCTCTGTTCCTCTCTTCCCTCTCTGTTTATTCCTCCCTTTCTCTATGTTCCTCTCTTCCCCTCTCTTTTTCTTCCTTTATTCTTCCCTTTCTCTCTCTGTTCCTCTTTTCATTGCTTTCTCTTTCGTTTTTGTCCATCTCTTTTCTTCCCTTTCTCCCTCTTTTCTTCTTTCTCTCCTCTCTCTGTTGTAGGATCTCACTTGATATCCAGCATTATGTTTATTTATTTCTCCTTCAGGCTCAAAATATCAAGAACTTCAAATCGCAACGTTGGCAGTACTTACTAAACTTTAACACCCAACACCGTCTCTTACTGACTGGTACACCATTACAAAACAACTTAATGGAACTCTGGTCACTCATGCATTTCCTAATGCCTCACTTGTTTGAGTCCCATAAAGACTTCAAGGAATGGTTTTCGAATCCTCTTTCTGGAATGATTGAAGGCAGCAGCGAGTACAATGAAAATTTAGTTAAACGCTTGCACAAGGTTTGTGGGGGGAATTCTGTGGTGTACACTACCGTTTGCGTTCAACCGTTTAGCAAATAACTAGTTGTTTTCGAGTTTTGAAACAAACTTTGTCCAATGACAACTATACGTTTGACAGATCAAATCAATAACGAATATGGGTGTAACTTTCCGTTGCTATTGCTTCTGTTTCAACGTTGCGTTGGTATTTTCTCACGGGCCACGGCAAACATGGAATACAAAATACATGCGTTCAGCAGGTCATATCGAAGTGAACTACCCTTTTCAGAGGATCTGCGTTCGCTGATCATTCCAATACTCACAATTAAGCCAAAGACAAGTTATGCCAAGCAAACGCTGCCGTGTGAAAAGAACGATGACAAGTATTGACAAGGGAATGTTACACACCCTATTCGTTAATGATTTGATCTATCAAACGTATAGTTGTCATTCGTGTCCAGCCTTTCTCATTCTTTAGCTTCTTAATAAAACACAAACTTACCTTAAAACTTCTATCGAAATATAGTTAGGTTAGATATACTACCGAAACAGAGAACGTAGGAGTCTAACGTTTCGAGCGAAGGCCCTTCGTCAGGGCCTTCGACACGTTTCTCTCTGACGAAGGGCCTTCGCTCGAAACGTTAGACTCCTACGTTCTCTGTTTCGGCAGTATATCTAACCTTACTATATTTCGATTGTTGTTTCTACACTGACTACGCAGCACGCTACTCTTAAAACTTCTAGCTTATTTCTATAATTGAGCCTATATTTTGTTCTAATTGGACACCAGAATAGCTAAAAATCTTACGGTGAGGGGCGATACGTTTTTTCCCTTTACGTTTCCCAATTAAAAACTGAAAACGTTTTTTTTTATTCGATACATTGTTTCAGATTTTAAGACCTTTCTTACTTCGTCGTCTTAAATCTGAAGTAGAGAAACAAATGCCTCGAAAGTACGAGCATGTCATCAGATGTCGACTGTCTAAGAGACAACGTGTTTTGTATGACGACTTCATGTCACAGTCAAGGTAGTGTTATCTTTTTGATGATTTACAGTAACCACAGTGGAGTGGGGAAAAGTGAGGTTAGTAGAGTAGAGGAGTGGAGAAGAGCAGAGTATAATGAAGTAGAGTAGAGTGGTGTAGAATGGAGTGGTGTAGAGAAGAGTAGATTGGAGTGTAGTAGAATGGAGTGGAGTGGAGTGCAGTAGAGTAGAGTGGAGTGGAATAGGTGGTGTGCAGTCGAGTAGAGTGGAGTGAAGTGGAGTGGAGTAGAGTGGAGTGGAGTGGAATAGGTGGAGTGGAGTGGAGTGGAATAGGTGGAGTGGAGTGGAATAGGTGGAGTGGAATGGAATAGGTGGAGTGGAGTGGAATGGAATAGGTGGAGTGGAATGGAATAGGTGGAGTGGAATGGAATAGGTGGAGTGGAATGGAATAGGTGGAGTGGAATGGAATAGGTGGAGTGGAGTGGAATGGAATAGGTGGAGTGGAGTGGGGGTGGAGTAGAGTAGCGTAGATAGATATAGAGTAGAGCATGAGTGGAGTGGTGTAGAGTAGAGTGGAGTGGAGAAGAGCAGAGTATACAGCAATGGAGTAGAGTGGAGTAGAAAAGAGTGCAATGGAGTAGAGTGGACTAGAGTAAAGGATAGCAGAGGGAGGAGTGTCGACTACAATATGACACTGGCGTCGAATCTAAACGAAATTTGGTGTGTGTGTGTGTGTGTGTGTGTGTGTGTGTGTGTGTGTGTGTGTGTGTGTGTGTGTGTGTGTGTGTGTGTGTGTGTGTGTGTGCGTAAATAACTACACCTTTTTCAGGTCAAATTCAGAAACTTCCAAACGAACTTCAAATAATTCAGATCAATTTCAGAACTTTCCAAGTGAATTTCAGATAATTCGAGTGAATTTCAGAAATTTCCAAATGATATTCAGATTTTCCAAATGATATTCAGACATTTCCAAATGATATTCAGACATTTCCAAAATGAAGCGAGAGGCTTGCACAGTAAATAGTTCGGATCAGCTGAGGGAACACATATACCTTTTTTGCCCTGCATTACTCAATAAAAAACATTCAAGTGCACTTATTGAAATAAAAATAGCACTTTATGTAATCAATGCTATTGATATGTTACAGAAGCGGTATTGAATGTCGTTTCGCGCTAATAATAAAGTGATGTTGTTATTTCAACGAGTGCAATTGAATGTTTTTTATTGAGTAATGCAGGGCAAAAAAGGTATATGTGTTCCCTCAGCTGATCCGAACTATTTACTGTTCAAGCGAACTTTAGCCTCTCGCTTCATTTTGGAAATGTCTGAATATCATTTGGAAATGTCTGAAATTCATTTGAAAATGTCTGAATATCATTTGGAAAATTTGAATATCATTTGGAAATGTCTGAAATTCATTTGAAAATGTCTGAATATCATTTGGAAAATTTGAATATCATTTGGAAGTGTCTGAAATTCGTTTGGAAGTTTCTGAATTTGACCTGAAAAAGGTGTAGTCGTAATCTGGTAATCGATATATTTTTATAACCGTTCTATTTGGATTTCTAGGACGAAGGAAACTCTTGAAAGTGGACATCTTCTGAGTGTTATCAACATTCTTATGCAACTACGAAAGGTAACTAACAAGTTTTACTTTAAAGGACAGTTTACCATCTTTTCACTTTGCTCTATCCAAAATACTGCCTACATAGCACTCTACTGTTCTATTTTCACATGTTTTTTATCATGCCTGCAACATGGTTACAACAAATCACGCAGACTTGCTGCAAAACGTTACTGTAAAAAAGAATTTTATTTTAACCGTGTATATAATGGACATTCTAATTCCCCATTCCCTTCTTAGGTTTGTAATCATCCTGATCTGTTTGAACCAAGACCGACTATAACTTCTCTAAAGATGGAAGGTCTTGTTTACCATACAGCATCACTAGTACTAACAGCTTTGGACCGAAACTTTCTTGATTCAATTAATTTAACTACAATGAACTTAATTCTCACTCAACTCGAGTGCAACCTGAGTGCGTTTGTTGGTCATCGAGTAAAACAACTTCAGACTCCGCGACCGTTGATCACTGAGGTCGACACATACCCTGCTGTGGAAACACCGTTCCTCTTTCCCGTTGTCAAGACAGACCTAGGGGCGAACGTTCAAAATCACGTTGCCAATGAACATTTAGTCAACCATTCAAAGACATCGTTCCATTTACAAAGAAACTACTCTACAACGCCTTGGTGTAATTCCTTGGCTGAAGATAGCTGCAAGAGTGATTGTGTGTCTGGTGTGCGTGATACTGAGGCTCTGTGTCCAGGTTACGGTGGCAAGGGATACACGCCACCTTGTGAGCAAGATTGTTATAATGCTCTGCACTCGACAACGATTAGTTCCAACAGCTACTCAAGAGTTGGATCAAGTGTTTTCAGTGAGACACGAGATGCCGGCTTTACTACCCCGCTAGGTCAGATACCAGGAGAAGTGAGACCAGCGCGTAGTACACCGTATAGTTTTAGAACATTGACGAAACTCCCAAGGACAGTGAACAGCAGTGAGCTCAAAGCTTATGGTAGTGCTAATGGACATGTTCCTGTCAAAGGTTTGTCTGTTTTCGAGCACAAGAAACTGGAAAAATCACCGGAAGTATCCCAGACGAAACGAACAAGCGCAAGTTCGTCGCCTTTTTCTTTAGTAAGTTAAATGTGTCTTATTACAGTCAAAATGGAAATACCTTCCCACTTCTTCTTCTGTAGTTCGTTGCGTATTACTGTATTTCTGTAGCCGCTACTGAAGCGTGAGAAAATGTTTTTGTTGAAAACTGTACAAAAATAGTATAATTTAGCTTTAAATGGCTTTAATCAAGGGAGCACGGCAGAATGATATTTGTGGATTCTTACCTGTTTATTTTGGGGTTTTTTCCTTCTTGAAGTAAAGTTACTTGCTTATTGTTTGTAGTATCCTCTTGATTTATATTTTGTGAGTGAATTTATACAGTGATAAATCGCTAGGTAAATCGATCTTGTTCACTGATTCTTTCATTTGAATTTTGAAATTATCGTTACTAAGCGCTGTCTGTGGATAAGGCGGGCGCAAACGTCGTAAATTGCCGAGCAGATCTCGACTAAAGTGCGAGGCCGTAACGAGGCTTATCTCTCCGGGATCTGCTCGGCAATTTACGACGACGTTTGCGCCCGCCTTATCCACCGACAGCGGTTAGTAATGATAATTTCAAAATTCAAATGGGAGAATCAGTGAACACGATCGATTTACCTAGCGATTTATCACTGTGTAAATTCACTCACAAAATATAAATCAAGAGGATACTACAAACAATAAGCAAGTAACTTTATTTCAAGAAGGAAAAACCTCCAAAATAAACAGGTAAGAATCCACAAATATCATTCTGCCGTGCTCCCTTGCTTTAATCCTAATACAATGGATGTTTGTCCCAAATCGATACCAACAGACGAATATACATCAAGAATTGGTGACTTTTATCGCTAGATTTTCCTCACGCTTCAGTAGCGGCTACAGAAATACAGTAACACACAACCAACTACAGAAGCAGCTAGGTGGGAAGGGATTTCCATTTTTACTGTAAGCGCCATTCCCAATATTTCACAAATAGATTACATTTTTCTGTTCGTGTGTACCGTAATCACTGATCTCAAATAATAGACTCATTATACTGGATAGAGCATCCGGTGCTCGCTGTGAAGTCGGAATAAATTAGCGGCGGCCATTTCAGGTGGGACCCACTTGATTTTCATACAGCCACTTTTAAGTTCTCCCATAGCGACAGATACATGTTACAAAAATTTAGCTGGTTTTCGTTAAAAACCCGATCATTTAAAGCGAAAACCAGAGGCGAAAACTATGATTCAGCAATATTGTGGGTCCCACCGGATATGGTGGCCGCGAGATTTTTAGCCTCACTTCCGACTTCAATTTTTGCCACGCGCGAAACAATGGATGCTCTATCCAGTATAATGAGTCTATTTGAGATCAGTGACCGTAATAGATCACAGATGATGTCACAGCATGTAAAGAACAAAAACGTACAACACTGAGACGAAGTCGAGTGGTGTGTCTGTTGATCTTTACACGCTGTGACGTCTTCTGTGATCTATTACAGTGCACGCATACACGGAATTGAAAAATGTAATCTATTTGTTGGATGCAATCAAAATTGTGGTTTACTGTTGACACACGTACGGACTGACTAGTTCTCAGGTGTATAAATATCGAAAACAACCTCGGTCTACCATCTGAGTTCCAGTGGCTCAATGGTGAGAGTGTCCAGCTGGCATTCGGAAGGTTGTAGGTTCGAGTCCCGTCTGGAGCTCAGAGTTCTTCTCTGAGTTTAACTTACGACAGCTTGTACAGCAAAAACGTACGGAAAAAAACAATAAGCATGTTTGTTGTAGTAAGTAAAACCATTTACCAAATGTTTTTTCTTTTTCCAGGCAAGTCTTGACGAGAAACGGTTTCTTGCTCGTCAACACAAACTTCGTTATCTCGCAACCATCAACGAGAGAAGGTGTATGGCTCAGCCAGTGTACGGGCAAGATCTCGTTCATTCTGTAACTGTATTTAGAAATTCTTTGGAACGAAAATGGCTAAAAGTGTCGCACAGCAGACAAGCTATTTGTGAAACGCTTCAAACGATGACAAAGTCTCCTCAAGAACGCGTGGACGAAATGAAAGAAATTATTAACAGGTTGGTAGTTTCCTGAAGGCTGATTGAGTGAACTATTGTAATTGGCTGACTATCTCATGAATTATTAATGCTTTGAGATATAAATCATTAAATCATAATACTCGATAAAATTCTTATTCGTATCTCACGATCTTTTTGTTTTTTTATCAGGTTTGTGTTTGCCATTCCAGCAGTAACAACGCCACGTATTAGAATGCATGCATCCCATCCTCCTCCTTCTTACTTAGCAACACAGACACGGTTTGAAGAAACGTTAAAGGACCAGCTCTCGTCAAAGATGACTCTACTCCATCCTATAATCCGCGGACAGTTGCTCCAGTTTCCTGAAGTTAGGTTGATCCAGTATGACTGTGGTAAGCTCACTTGGTGACATCATAACATTCAGTTATTCTCCACTCAATTTTTAACAGCCGTACGTCGTGGTGACTGGTCAGTTCCAATTGTGACCGGTCAAAGGCGATTTTTGACCGGTCAAATTTCACGATGTCCCCCCCCCAAAAAAACCCCCAAAACAAACAACAACCCAACAACAAAAAAACCAACAACAAAAAAAACAAACAAAAAACCCAACCCAAAACAAACAACAAAACAACAACAACAACAAAAAACCCCAACAAACCCCAACAAACCCCAACAAAAACAAACAAAACACAACACAACACAACACAACACAACACAACACAACACAACACAACACAACACAACACAACACAACACAACACAACAAAAAACATGTAAAGTATATTCTACGCTATACATATAAGCTAGTACTGTACTGATATGAACGTTTGTCATAGTTCACTTCAATATGTA
Organism: Corallium rubrum; assembly: GCA_964035015.1. NCBI lineage: Eukaryota > Metazoa > Cnidaria > Anthozoa > Scleralcyonacea > Coralliidae > Corallium > Corallium rubrum. The sequence continues at coordinate 8,536,976 of OZ036008.1, forward strand.
TCAGACATTATGAAACGGGTCTACAACAGCACAACAACAATCATTTTAAGTTCCTTCAAAGGGAAGTAATAAAATTAATTGCAAGTTAATATGACCGGTCAAAATGAGCGGTGTTATACAAATTTGACCGGTCACATTAAAAATTTGGCCAGTCATTGACCGTTGACCGGCTGAGAGAGAGGAACAAAAGAAAGCTCTGCTGCATGCGCAATGGGCACCAGTCACGAATACATGTCAGTTGCTTGGTTACAATCTCGAACCCAGTCCAAATCAGAGCAGAAAACAAAACAAAACAAGAACCGGTTAAACGGGTCTTAAACGGGTTACTTCGTCCTAAATCTTCGACAAAGCCAAACACGAATACAGCAGAGCCTACTTTTCTTCCTCTCTCTCAGCGAAGAAATAAGGAAAATAAGGCTCTGCTTATTTATTTATTTATTTATTTATTTAGCTTCGCTTCTTACAAAAAAAACAACAACAAACAAAACAACTTATAAAATAAAGAAGCTGGGACACCACAACAGCTTGAATGCCAATTACAGTGGGCCCTTGGTCAGATCAGAAAAAATAAAGAAAAAAAAATAAAATAGGACAGTCATTGTAATTAATAGCAGCAAGTTAATGGTTGAATGAGACTTCTACCTATGTTACATTTAAGGCAGATAGTTCTCCAAGATCGTGGATCATCAGCAGAGTAGCAGGAACGTAAGGCAGTAGAATAATAGTTCCGTAGTGATTTTCTAAATTTAGTAATAGACAAATTATCTAGAACGGGATTAAAAAACGTGCACGACAACCTGTACAGCGTGCAGAAACAGCTGGAATTTTCTTTGCATAACAATGTTGATTTTTAATTTTTTTCAGGTAAACTTCAAACTTTAGATCATCTTTTGAGAAAATTAAAAGCAGGCAAACACAGGTTTGTAAATGTGTGACGGGTATTTTGTGAGCTGTTCTCTTGCTTTAGTTTAAGAAAATGACAATCTAGTAGCCAGCAATCTACACTCTTACTCAATTGCGGTCAGAATGTAAGTCTTGGTAACACCGCTGCCTAACGTTTTACGCATGCGCGACGTCCGAGCTCGTCCTCAAAAAAAGAGCGGGAAAACACTGAAAAATTTGGACTGGTCCGAGTTTCCGACACAAAAGTTAAAATTATAAGCATACTACCAAAAAGATAAGGTAGGTAATTTGTACATGGCTTTTTTGTCAATATTGTAACATATTCTGAAATTGCCCATTCGTAATTTTCTTTACTCTTTTTTTAAAACACAAATGAATAGTCGAGTCGTACTTAGTCTTCACTGTCTGGTTGTTGTCGCCACGGCTAGTTCCCACTTCTCTTGCAATGTACTCACGCATGTGCAAACGTTTGACAGCGGTGTTGGTTTTGGTAGATTTTCTGCTGTGATGAGTTGCTTTCGGTCCGTGTTTCTGAAATCAATTTGTGACGATTAGAAAGCTCTGAGCAGAGCGTTTGGAAAGTACCACAAGGTATATTTTATATGTGGTGTTGTTAGCCTCAAACTCGGCCATCAATATCATGTCCTTACTTCCTGATGTAGTCTGTTAACTCTGTCCCTCCCACCATGTCAGCAGGTCTCCCCGTCATGAGTAAAAATAACTCGCCAATAGACGTTATTGGAGGATTGGTGCCAAGCCCCAAGGGGATGCCGGGTGGGTGGGTCAACACAATGCAAGCAAGATTCCCCACCAGTGCTTCCACTTTGCAAGGAAATTTCCTTCCATGGGCCTGTCACCATGGGGGGAGGGGTCAGATATCATTAGCCTTCTTTGCAAAAGTTCTTTGTTTCTCTTGTTTATCTAAACCCTCCCCCATAGTGACTGGGCTATGCAAATAAAAAGTGGAAGCACTGTTCCCCACCTATTAACTCAATGAGCAGCGCGCGCAAAACCAGTCAAGCTCAGACCACACTGACAAGAACTCTGACGAGCGTTGAGATAATCACCACATATTACATATGAGTGACCGCTGACCAAGTATCTATTACATAGATAGCGCGCGCAAACCAGTCAAGCTCAGACCACGCTGACAAGACTTTGTGGAGTGCTGAGATAATACCACGTATTATAAGCACGCGCAACCAGTCAAGCTCAGACCACGCTGACAAGACTTTGATGAGTGCTGAGATAATACCACGTATTATAAGCGCGCGCAGACCAGTCAAGCTCAGACCACGCTGACAAGACTTTGATGAGTGCTGAGATAATACCACGTATTATAAGCGCGCGCAGACCAGTCAAGCTCAGACCACGCTGACAAGACTTTGATGAGTGCTGAGATAATACCACGTATTATAGGCGCGCGCAAACCAGTCAAGCTCCGACCACGCTGACAAGACTTTGATGAGCGCTGAGATAATCCCCATCATATATTATAGTGAGTGTATGCTGACTAGCATTGTCTCCTTTTTTACCTTGCCTAAATTACATTTATAGCCACATTAAAATTGTGTGGCGTTAGACAGAGTAAAACATAATTTTACTTTGTTTAACACCAGACTATTTTACTAATCAAAGAACGAACCTTAGGCAACAATGGATTAAGAGGAAAATTTTTTCTATGTCGCGTAAGATGCGCTCACCCCTCACATGTACTTAAAACGTTTGTTGACTGTATGAGCTACACGATAATGCTAAAATAAAGAGATTGTGAGGGATACGCCAAAAAGAAAATGTTGGTTGAACAAAAACAAATTTTGCATTGATTACTGTATAAATATGGCGGATTCAACATTTTTGTAGCATACCTACCATCATAATTATGATTTTTTTACCATTTGATATATTTCTCAACCACCAAATGTTTATAAAAAGTTTGTTGATTCTATAAGCTACGCATTAATGCTAAAATAAGAAGATTTTGAGTGGTACGCCAAAACGTTCTAGGGTTTTAAGCGCTTTTAACCGAAAATGCGTGACATAGAAAAAATTATCTTAATAGTATTTGTGTCCTTTACGTATAGAGCGTTGATATTTACTCAAATGACCAAGATGTTAGACGTGCTTGAAAGGTTCTTGAATCACCATGGTTACTTGTATCTACGTCTTGATGGCACGACCAGAGTGGAACAAAGACAGGTATCGGCTGTTTACCACCTTTTCACTTTGATCTACTAGGATTTAGGTAGCAGAGCAAAGTTATTTTCAAATATTCAAGTACTAGTTTAGGAGCTTCTCTCGAGAACAGTCAACTCTCGCCTTGCGGACACCCCGCTATTAAGGACAGTTGGTAAATCCCCGGCCGAAACTACTATGAAATGTATTGAAATAACTCTCGCTGTTACGGACTCTCGCTATTACGGAATTGCGGACACTTCATGTGGTCCCCAACAAACATTTTTATTGTTCTACTCTCGTTACAACGGACACCTTGAACGTATTTTTCTCTCGACGCATGAAAGTGAACGACTTTTTAATTTATCGAGTGACATATTTACATCTTGCTATTTGTCAGCGGAAGTACTTTGAAGATTCCGTTCGTCATCATTTCTGTTGACTTGTATTTTGACTTGTACTGTGTACTTATGTATCACAGTAAACGTCAACTAGAAATTGAAATAAACTGGACATTTTAAAACAAAAAAGCAGTAATACATTGTAGTGACATTTTACAACCTGAAATTGGGATATTTTCATCGCATCCCGCTATTGCGGACTCTCGTTATTACGGACACCAAATGACGGTCCCCATGCAGGGTGTCCGCTATAACGAGAGTTGACTGTACATACATGCAGCTTGACTAGCAACCTGACAATTCTATTTCTAATGTATTTAGATCTGCTGTGATGAGTTGCTTTCGGTCCGTGTTTCTGACATTGGTATGACGATTAGAAAGCTCTGAGCAGACAGTGAATGAGGCATCAATCTTTATTTAGAAAATAAAAAACATTTTTCTTGTTTCTATAGAGTTATTAAAAACACGAGGGGAAACTTGGAAAACGAGAAATTACAGCGCTACACATCAATTTAATAAGTGGCTTTATGATTTATTTTCCTTTTTCAGGTTTTAATGGAACGGTTTAACAACGACAGGAAAATCTTTTGTTTTATTCTGTCAACACGAAGTGGTGGAGTTGGTGTTAATCTAACTGGAGCAGACACTGTTATCTTCTACGACAGCGACTGGAATCCCACCATGGACGCTCAAGCGCAAGACCGCTGTCATAGAATAGGGCAGACTCAGGATGTTCATATTTATAGACTTATCAGCGAGAAAACGATTGAAGAGAATATTTTGAAGAAAGCTCATCAGAAGAAATTATTGGGCGATATTGCTATAGAAGGTGGAAACTTTACTACCACTGTGCTCAAAGAGGTACGTGTTCTGCCGGGGGGGGGGGGGTGCTGGGCCCCAGAAACGGGGAGGGGGAGAAAGCGTGGGCATATAGCGCGAGGACCCTAGAAAGCGCCGTTTAGACGATAAGATGCGGCTTAACAGGACGCGCCTTACAAAGACTTACGTTTGTGTCTTACACAAGCCGTGTCTTGTTCAAAAACGTCGTTTAAATGGGTCAGTTTGCATCTTATGCAAGTCGCGTCTTATCGGCTCTCGTATAAACGGCCCTTACGTGACGTTATCAGGGACTCCATAAATGTTTTGGGTTCGAGTTTTTGACGTCAGAAAGCGCTATATAACATACAGTATGTCACATCAGGGCCCCCAAATCGATATTTTGCCCCAAGCCCTAAGATACCTCTTGGCTGACTTGTGCTGTGTTGGCACCAATGCATTTTACCGCCCCTGTTTACAGTCCAGAAAGACGTGAAGACGTCAAAAGCGGTTAAGGCTGTTTTCCATGCGCTTTTCCCGCGCGGGCTTTGAAAGTTAGAAATTTTCAACTTCCAAAGCGAACTGAACCATGCACGCTCGACCCGCGCGGGCAAGGTGGACGTAATGGAAAACGGCCTTAACTATGCGATTGTTTTTGCCGTGATGAGCTGCTTTCGGTCCGTATTTCTGATTTTTACTCTGACGATTTGAAAGCTCTGAGCAGAATTTATAGTGTTGTTGTATAAATGTTGTTCTACTGTATGGTGCATGTTTTGTAATTTATGTTGTGTATGGTTGTATTTTCAGACAACAGTTCGTGATTTGTTCACTTTCGATGCTGAGTCAGATTTTCAAGCAATGATCGCAAATGATACGCCTGACGAAGAAACGGCGACAAAGAAAAATGCCAAATCTCAAAATGCATTTGAACAGGTAAGAAATACTTCAAGATTACGAACATTCTGTCTGTATATACCGGACGTCCGAGAACAAATTTTCTATTGTAATAAAAGCGAGAATTTGTGGTAACACCCGGCACGTTTAATATTTAGTGAGGAGCTTTGACCTGTTGACTCAGGCCTTCATCAGAGCAAATGCTAAAATTTTCTATTATCACTGTTTACTCAAGTTTCTTTTCCCAAAGTTTCTTTTCAATTTTATGACCATTGAGCCGTAGTAAATAGTTGTTTATTTATGTGTGTGTTTGTTTGTTTGTTTGTTTGTTTGTTTGTTTGTTTGTTTGTTTGTTTGTTTGTTTGTTTGTTTGTTTGTTTGTTTGTTTGTGTGTTTGTGTTTGTTTGTTTGTTTGTTTGTTTGTTTGTTTGTTTGTTTGTTTGTTTGTTTGTTTGTTTGTTTTGTTTGTTTTGTTTGTTTTGTTTGTTTTGTTTGTTTGTTTGTTTGTTTGTTTTGTTTGTTTTGTTTGTTTTGTTTGTTTTGTTTGTTGTTTGTTTGTTTGTTTGTTTGTTTGTTTGTTTGTTTGTTTGTTTGTTTGTTTGTTTGTTTGTTTGTTTGTTTGTTTGTTTGTTTGTTTGTTTTGTTTTGTTTTGTTTTGTTCGTGTTCATTCGTTTATTTGTTTGTTTGTTTGTTTGTTTGTTTGTTTGTTTGTTTGTTTGTTTGTTTGTTTGTTTGTTTGTTTGTTTGTTTGTTTGTTTGTTTGTTTGTTTGTTGTATACCATAATACCAAACCTATGTAAAGTTTAAATATTGAAATAGCGATGATGGTTTCGTTTTTTAGGCTTTAATGAAAGCTGAAGACGAGCAAGATGTCAAAGCAGCTTCGTTATTGAAAGCTGAACAAGATGCGGAGTTGGATGAATTCGATGAAAATATTCCTTTGGACGAAGAAAATCCTGCGGTAAGCAACATGCAACATTTTACATATTTTATTGATTATAAATTAGTCATTATAGTCAGTTTCAGCTTGCTTTTGAAATTCGTTTGTCAACATTTGTTGAAAAGTTGGGAACTAGGTACGGAAGTTCGCGAAGTTCATTGGGAAGTTCGAATTTAATAAGCTTTGATTTGAATTCCTTTGGCGAAATCACGGAGTAGAAGATTATTTGTTGTATAGTGTTTGATGGAAATGAAAAATAATAGATACTTGGTTAAACAGGAACAAATTGCCGACTTAAATTTGTATCTACCTCGCAATGTAGTTCTGAACATTGCAACGTAAGTTCGGAATGTTCAATTCAATTATACGTTTCGGATTTCAAAAGCAAGCTAAAACTGACTGTAATGATGACGAATTTTTAAGTATAGTGAATAATAAACCTTGCTGATAATTGGTCAATAATTAATATCAAATTAATATTCTTCAGACCAGTCAAGCTGTCTCCAAAGTTGAGGAGGAACTTCGTGAACTAGAAAATCAGGTAAGATGAAAGTTGATAAATTGTGTTTTTTCAATTCCAAAATCGTGATAAGTTGTACGTATACGATAAGTTGTAAGCTCGCAAACGTTGAAAGGGGTGTTGGTGGCACAGTGGTTAGTGCACGTGCCTTTCACCTCAAAAAAAAAATTACCGTGGCCGCATGTGAGAAGAGTGCTTCCAGTTTGACTCTACCAAACACCACAGGTTTCCTCCGGGTACTCCGGTTTCCTCCTGTAGTAACACTGAACCAATGAGGGTGGGCCCTTACTGGACCTCCGAGGATAACAGTTTATCCAGTATAAATAAATAGTTTATCCAGTATAAATAAATAGTTTATCCAGTATAAATAAATAGTTTATCCAGTATAAATAAATAGTTTATCCAGTATAAATAAGGTTAGTTTACCACATGCACTACATGTATACGCACAACTTATTATATCACTTTAACTACATCTCATATGCAAACGCTACCACTTAGGAGAACATATGACTATGAATTTGCAACCTTAGCTCTCCATCTGAGCCTCAGTGGCTCAATGATTAGAGCATTAACTGGTCATTAGAAGGTTGAAGGTTTGAACCCTGTTTGGGGCTCAGAAATCTTTTCTGAGTAATTGAGCTTGACGAACGTCCGCCAAACGTCTGTTACAAAATCATTCTCATATAGAAACACCAAACGTGTGTTTTTCAAATTTAGTAAATTTCTATGTATAAGGGACTATTTCACACTATTTGTAGCAAAAACTGTTTTATTCGATTTCTGAGCTCCAATTAAAACACTACATTGCCATGACGAATCACCTATGAGCGATTTCTGAACTTTTTAAGACCAAGTTTTCCCACAAAGTTTAGCACATTCTTGGTGAAAAAAGCTTGATTTTACCTAGTATTTTCTTGACTGTATTTTGAAATCTTGGCTGTATATACTGACAACCCCGTACGTGGCAATGTGGAACCGCCGGCAACGTGCTTTCCAGGAGTCGGGTTGTTTAGTATTACGTTTATTTTCGTTGTTGTGTTTTTTAGCTTTCTTCAGTCGAGAGATACGCTGTCCATTTCGTGGAATCTTCGTATAATTTCGTTTCAGCCGAACAACTTGATCTCGACGAGGTTTGTAGCAACATTTTTTAGCTATATATAACTATTTGTAGTCGTGCGAGATTTTGAGAGAGCCGCTATTTTGTTTTCACGACAAAGATGTTTGGACTTTCACGCACAACCCACGATAGCTGTGTCTAAATCATTACTATACATTTCCTCAGTCTTTTGTCTTTGTACTCTCTTGGTCCAATTAAAAACATGCCTATATTCTGATCTTGAGTTTTCTGTGATGATGACTTGCTTTCGGTCCGTGTTTCTGAACTGATTGTGACGACTGTGAAAGCTCTGAGCAGAAATACTGATCAGTGTGGTGGCAAAATAAACTAGTTTTAATTAGTTATTTGGTTAGTTATAGTTATAGTTATGGTTGGCTGGCTGGCTGGCTGGCTGGCTGGCTGGCTGGCTGGCTGGCTGGCTGGCTGGCTGGCTGGCTGGCTGGCTGGCTGGCTGGCTGGCTGGCTGGCTGGCTGGCTGGCTGGCTGGCTGGCTGGCTGGCTGGCTGGCTGGCTGGCTGGCTGGCTGGCTGGCTGGCTGGCTGGCTGGCTGGCTGGTTGGTTGGTTGGTTGGTTGGTTGGTTGGTTGGTTGGTTGGTTGGTTGGTTGGTTGGTTGGTTGGTTGGTTGGTTGGTTTGGTTGGTTGGGTGGTTGGTTGGTTGGTTGGTTGGTTGGTTGGTTGGTTGGTTGGTTGGTTGGTTGGTTGGTTGGTTGGGTATGGTTGCTTCGTGGGTGGGTGGGTTGGTTGGTCGATTGGGTTGGGTTGGTTGGTTAGTTGGTAAAATCCAAACAGACCAGATGGGGATTTTGATTGCAAATAAGATCTGACACCCTCTGAGTCGGGATTCATGTTTGTTTCAGAAAACGGTCGAGCTTTCCAAGAAAGACTGGGAACTAGAACATATCCAAGCGATCAAAGAAGAAGATGAACGACGAGCAGCTGAGGAAGAAGACGATGTTCTCTACGTCACTTACCCTACGGAGGAATCACGACAGGTTAAAAAATCTAAGAGTAAATCATCTAATAAGAAAGTAAAGGCTAGTAGTAGTAGTAATAATAATAATAGCGGAGCGAAGAAACGAAAGACTAAGTCGAGTGCTGGTTCACAAGGCGCTTCGTCGTCACTCGTTCCCAGGCCTACTCGAAGTACCAGGAGCACTTCGTCAGCCGCTACTAGTCCGAAGTAGCAGTTGTAACTAGGTATTAGTCAATCTCGTTCCCAGAGCCCACGTTCCCCACCCGGGAAACGAGAGACTCTAGGATAATCCGTTTCACATCGATATTTCATTGGCTGAAGAACACAGTGGACTCTATATAACTCTTCTTCCGGATAACAAGAATCCTGTGATGGCGTGAACGGATTATCCCAGAGCCTCTTGTTTCCCGCCCGCTGGGTAAGGGGAACGTGGGCTCTGTGAACGAGATTGGGTATTAGTCTGATTGTTGTTGAGTCCAAGGTATGCTTCCTTTGTCCCTGCTGTTTTTAGCGAGCCTTAAAATCACTTTTAAGAGAAAAATGTTTTCCTTGTCGCATGACATGCATTCAAAACTGATTTCTACTGACCATATCTACATTCATAATTATAGATTTCTTTTTATCTTTTGATATGCTTCTTAACCCCCACATGTATTTAAAAAGTTTGTTGACTGTATAAGCTACATAATAATGCTAAAACAAAGAAATTTTGAGTGGTACGCCAAAAAGAAAATGTTGGTCGAAAACGAGCAAATTTTGCGTTGATATTACTATAAATATGGCGGATTTTAAATATTTTAGCGTACCTACCTTAAAATTATGATTTTTTTAATATTTTGATATGTTTCCATATGTTCGTATAAAGTTTGTTCATTCTATAAGCTACACAATAATGCTAAAATAAGGAGGTTTTGAATGCTACGCGAAAACGTTCTAGGATTTTGAGCGCTTTTCCCAGAAAATACGCGACATAAATTCCGCTCGTAAAAAGATTCTGGCTAAGGAATGTTCTATGGATCAAACACGTTCTCTAAATTAGAAAACAATTTTAAAATTCGTAAGTTCGTTGAGTGTGCTCGCTAAAAACATAGGGACAAAGTTGGTAGATGTTGGACCTTAAATTTTTGCTGAGTGAAATAATGGGTCCGAGGTGAACCCAAAGCGTGGCGTTCAAACATTCTAGGTTTGCTATGTTCGGTCGTCGTTAAGTCAGTTTCCTTCGTGGCTAAGATAATAGCACTTCTGCTGACAGAAGGAACATTAATGTTAAATTCTATGAATTTCAATCAGTCAACTCAGAAGATGTGTCTAGGTGTGTTTCCTGGATAACAAAAATAATAAAATTTTGGAAAATCAATGTCTTGTTTGTCTCATTATATTCTAGTGTGCCTTTTTCTTCGAGTTTAAAAGAAACTGAAATATGCCTTTATTTTGCTTTATCTAACGTTTCGGGAAATGAAAAAGTGAAAGAATTTACGTATAAAGTGGACAATAGTTTTTAGAAGAGCTTTCTACAAAAAAAGAGTGTTTATTAAAAAAATTATAAAAAATCTATTAAACATCTAAAAGTCTAAAATGGACAAGAAATTTTGCTGGAAAATTAATAATTTTAGCGTTTATTGATTGTTTATTTATTTTCTTAGCTTTTGGCTTGTTAACTCAAAGTCACGCCTTCATCAGAGCCATATTTGTCAGTTTTGAAAACACTAGTGAACGTAGCAAGAAATAGTAAGCTTATTGTTTGTTATGAATGGACTGCGTTCGGACGGTGAATTTTCTAAAAGGCCATGTAAGAAAAGCGTCCCGATACGGTTAGACCTTAGTTTTTGTGGGTTTATGCAATAGATAAAGCATGAGCAGTGATCTGTGTGTGATTTACAAGGCGAGCTGCAAGCGAGTCGTAGTACATCAGATACAGATCGGCTGCGAATGCTTATCGTACTTATGAAATGGAGGCATCTAAATAGCCGTGTTTTGAAACTATTTTTCAGGTTATATATCATACACGAGGAGGAGTGTTTCATCAGGATTTCCAAACACCGAGACTTGTTGAAAACCAAAACCGAGGCCGAAGCCGAGGTTTTTGAACAAATTTCGAGGTGTTTGGAAATCCTGATGAAACACTCTTCCGAGTGTATGATATAGCTTCTCAAACAAATAGTATTTTCAGAGAAAATCGAGGCGAAAGTTGGCTTAATTTATGCAATTTCTTCCTCCGATATCAAAACCTCCGTCTCGGTACTGATTTCCTTTGTTTTCGGTTCATGAATTAATGAATTTGAGAAGTTGGAGTGATTTTAGCTAAGTAAATTGAGGAAAAAGTTTATGTAAATCAGGACGAATCTGTATTCGGTTTAAATACTAACTTCTTTTGAATTTTCTTCATGAATTTGGTAATGTTTTTTGGCAATGTTTCGATGGTGAATTTTCTAAAAGACCAATGTTAAAAACTAGTCCCGATACGATTAGACCTTTGTTTTCCTGGGGATTTTTTATAAACGTTAGATAAAGTTGGCATATTTCAGTTTCTAAAGTTTGCCCAATGTTGGTCTTTGGCAAGGTTGTTGGTGTCCAAAATGTCTGGATGGCTTGTTGCTAAATCCCTGTATTATATAAACCGTTGTGCAGTAAAAACCCGTTTACAAGAACCTACATTTTACCAAATCAACCTGGGATAGGTTCTTAATAGTGGTAGGTTCTTGTTAGCGGGTTTTTACTGTATTAGAGTTACGACATGTAGCACAGCTTAAGTATAAGACTTTGGCTTTTGTCTATTTTATGAAATTTTGAGTTTTATCAGCTGCCCAGCCTGGTTAGGACTTAGCTTTTGTTTATTTTGGCACCAGCACCTTGTTTCCATCGTCTTTTGGTCACACTGCTCGACAAAAAAGGCCACTAGGAATATGATGCTAGCAAGCCAGACAGGCCTTTTGGACCCCTACTCCCCGCTCATCACCATTTCCGCAATGGGCTGATATATTTTGGGTTTGGCGGTGGTTGGGGGTATACCGAGGGGTTGGAAGGTAGCGTTACTCTTCTCTCACCCATATCTATAAACTATATATGGTGTTACAGTTATCAGAAAACAAGATTTTTAGCTCTAACTTCAACGAAATAGAAATACTGTTGCATGGATACTGATTGGTGACAAGTCCCTACGAGGTGCATCATATTACCCCCATACACAAATTTTGGTTAGGTATATTCACAGTTTTGTTATTAAAGACAATCGAAGTGTAAAATGTGTTTCAACAACCACATTGATGAAATGGCTTCATATCTTGCCATTCGTGCATGATAAACACTCCAGAGAAAACCAGTTCAAGTGTTTTGATTTAATTTTGTGTACATTTTCAAAGGGTTTTGTTGATGAAATGACTGGAGAAGATATGCCTGTAAGTATCAGCTACTTCCTGCTTTGTTTCTACCCAAAAATTTGAAAAGATTGGTGTTGAGGATGGAAAGGGCAAAAAAGACAGTTAAGGGATAGCAAGGGATAACGAAGAACTGTGGAGTAGTATAGTAAAGGATTGTAATTGATTGAAAAGGATAACGAAGGATGGCAAAGGATAGTGAAGGATCTCAAAGGATAGTGAAGGATGGCAAAGGATAGTGAAGGATATCAAAGGGTAGTGAAGGATGGCAAAGGATAGTGACGGATATCAAAGGGTAGTGAAGGATATCATAGGATAGTGATGGATGGCAAAGGATAGTGAAGGATATCAAAAGGTAGTAAAGGATATCAAAGGGTAGTGAAGGATGGCAAAGGATAGTGAAGGGTGGAAAAGGATAGTGAAGGATGACAAAGGATAGTGAAAGATATCAAAGGATAGTGAAGGATGGCAAAGGATAGTGAAGGATATCAAAGGATAGTGAATGATATCAAAGGATAGTGAAGGATGACAAAGGTTAGTGAACGATGGCCAAGGATAGTTGAGGATGACAAAGGATAGTGAAGGATATCAGGATAGTGAAGGGTATCAAAGGATAGTGAAGGATGACAAAGGATAGTTGAGGATGACAAAATCAGGATAGTGAAGGATATCAAAGGATAGTGAATGATGGAAAAGGATAGTGAAGGGTGGAAAAGGATAGTGAAGGATGACAAAGGATAGTGAAAGATATCAAAGGATAGTGAAGGATGGAAAAGGATAATGAAGGATGACAAAGGATAGTGAAGGATATCAAAGGATAGTGAAGGATGGAAAAGGATAGTGAAGGATATCAAAGGGTAGTGAAGGATATCAGGATAGTGAAGCATGTCAAAGGATAGTGAAGGATATCAAAGGGTAGTGAAGGATGACAAAGGATAGTGAAGGATGGCAAAGGATAGTGAAGGATATCAAAGGATAGTGAAGGATATCAAGATAGTGAAGGATGGCAAAGGATAGTGAAGGATGACAAAGGATAGTTGAGGATGACAAAATCAGAGGATAGTGAAGGATATCAAAGGATAGTGAATGATGGAAAAGGATAGTGAAGGGTGGAAAAGGATAGTGAAGGATGACAAAGGATAGTGAAAGATATCAAAGGATAGTGAAGGATGGAAAAGGATAGTGAAGGATATCAAAGGATAGGGAAGGATATCAAAGGGTAGTGAAGGATGGCAAAGGATAGCGTAACAGGACAAGAGAAGAGACTGATTTTAAAAGGATCCCGGTATGTTTGGACAAATGCGCCGCCATCTTAGATTTGATGACGTAATATGGAAACAATCGAAACAATGAAACCATTGTCTTGGAATAAGTTGCAAGCCATTTGACCATAGATAATGGAAGGGGAACTGGATAGGAAACTTCAAACGAGGTTAAAGAACCGGAAACGTTGTTTGCACAACTTGCTGTGGTAATTACACACTTAAAAGCAGCTAATGCACCTATTGCTGAAATTAGACAAAAGTGTAATATCACTTAAGTTCAGCAGTGTCTGATTTTAGCCATGTGGGACCACCCGTTAGGTGCATTGTCCGCTTATAACCATATAATTACCATAGCAAGTTGTGGAAACATCGTTTCTGGTTTCGTAAGTTTCCTATCCAGTTCTCCTTCCATTATCTATGATTTGACGTCATTAAATCCAAGATGGCGGCGCTCACCGCTAAAAATTCAAAGTTTAAACGTACTGGGATTCCTTTGAACACCCATTTAACGTGTGTGTCTTTGCAGCTGTGGACACCGCCCACGCCACCATGTGATGACCAGGAAGATATCTACGTTGATCATGCGCAGAATATCATTTATGAAACCACTCCACTACCTGAAGTGCTTTTACCGCGAGAAACGCGAACTAGGCAAGTAGCACGAGTAAATAAAGAGAAGAAATTAACTTCTAAGTCACTCGGGAGAATTGAGTGTATCATTAATTGCAGTCAAACTTGCGGACATCCCTGTGTAAATGTTTAATGAAGGCATTAAATTAATTTTCAAGGTTCAAATATTCAGGTTAAGATAAACCTGTAGGTAACTCCTCGGGGGACTGCCCCCATGTCCGCCTCAAGCCACCTCGAGCGCCCCCAAGACAGTGTATAGTGTAATTAGCAAAACTCAGCGCTCGATTAAATGCACAAATACTAAAACGAAGCTAATCTTTTTGATAGAGGAAAGTGAAAAGGTGGTAAAATCCCGAGAATAGTTTAATTTGATAACGGCGAAATACTAACGTTTCGAGCCATTTACTCTGATGAAGGAGTCTGCTCAAAACGTCAGTATTTCGTTATCAAAATTATTGTCAGCAGTTTACCACTTTTTCACTTTGCTCTGGCTAAAACACTGCCTGCGCAGCACTCTAAAATACTGCACTATTTTCAGTTATTTTTGTGTTCGTCAAGTTGTTTTATCGTTGCTCATTTTATTTTGACATTTTTTCTTCAGACGATACCTTGGAGATTACAAGAAGCATGGAAAACGGAGTCGGTTCTCTTTCAGACTTCCTTATAAAGTTTCTGTCAGGTAATTAATTGGATTGTTTCTCGACCGTTGACAACATAACAGCAAGAACAACATCGATTGCGATGATCTAATCACTGTAGCAAACCCTGATGGGGTCATTGAGATCTAAGTTTTGATTTTACCCCTTCTTTCAGCACATTTTAGACCATTTTTAGCTCCATCTTTAGAAATATTAGGGGGGGGGGGGGGGAGTGGCTTGGCCCGCATCTGGACTTATTAATAATTTAATTTTAATACTTTTTTATTTCAGACGTCAATTGCGCAAACCACAGTCCATGTTTGATCGTCGAGCTTTAGAAGCCTTCTTTAAGAGTCGTCGAAATGCTTTAAGCAATGCAAAGAAAGCAAAAATGAAGCTAACTAAACAACAGCAGCAGCAACAGCAACAACAGCCTCAACAACCACATGCAGTAGCCGCGGCAATGCGACAACAAGGAGGAGATATGCAAACGGCAAGTTATGAGTACTTTTAAAGAAATTACAAAACCTGAAATATTCCATCGTGCTTGTCTGAGCGTTGTCTGTCTGTCTGTCTGTCTGTCTGTCTGTCTGTCTGTCTGTCTGTCTGTCTGTCTGTCTGTCTGTCTGTCTGTCTGTCTGTCTGTCTGTCTGTCTGTCTGTCTGTCTGTCTGTCTGTCTGTCTGTCTGTCTGTCTGTCTGTCTGTCTGTCTGTCTGTCTGTCTGTCTGTCTGTCTGTCTGTGATAACAAAACAAGGTTATGATACAAGATCAGTGGATATCAGAAACCAATTAAATTGGAAAACACTGTCAGATCAACGGAAAGATCACATGTTAATTATGGTATTTAAGTTGTTAAATAATTTGGCTCCTTCCTATTTGCGAGACCATTTTGAGACCTCTGAAAACAACAATTATTCACTTCGAGGGCGAAAAATGATGTGTGTTCTACCTAAGCCTAGAACTGAGTTTTTAAGAAGAAGCTTTGCGTTTTCTGGAGCAAAAATTTGGAATGAATTACCGGAAAGTATTAGGTGCATTGACAATTTGAACACTTTTAAAAGTCATTTGCAATCATTGCTTCCTTAGCTCGCGTAGTTCTTTAAATGTAAATATATATATTCTTTTTTAAATACTTCGGCTTTCTTGTAAAGCAGTGCGTTGCACTGAAGAAATTCCGAGCTTAAATAAATTTTCTCTCTCTCTCTCTGTCTGTCTGTCTGTCTGTCTGTCTGTCTGTCTGTCTGTCTGTCTGTCTGTCTGTCTGTCTGTCTGTCTGTCTGTCTGTCTGTCTGCCTGCCTGCCTGCCTGCCTGCCTGCCTGCCTGCCTGCCTGCCTGCCTGCCTGCCTGCCTGCCTGCCTGCCTGCCTGCCTGCCTGCCTGCCTGCCTGCCTGCCTGCCTGCCTGCCTGCCTGCCTGCCTATCCGTCCGTCCGTCCGTCCGTCCGTCCGTCCGTCCGTCCGTCCGTCCGTCCGTCCGTCCGTCTGTCTGTCTGTCTGTCTGTCTGTCTGTCTGTCTGTCTGTTTCTTTCTCTTTGTCTTTTGGTTTGTTTGTTTGTTTGTTTGTTTGTTTGTTTGTTTGTTTGTTTGTTTGTTTGTTTGTTTGTTTGTTTGTTTGTGCGTCTCTTTGTCAGTCTGGGTCTTTATCTCCTGTTTTTATTTTTTCATCTAGGTTGATACTGGTCCCGAATGGTTTGTACACGAGGATTGGGCACTGCTGCAGGTACAAATTCTTTTGTGTACTTCCGACCAGTCTAGATATTTAAGGTTTAACTTTAAAAAACTGATTAACTCTTTCGGAGTGGTTATGTATTCTACTCTGACTAACACTATGAATAGATAGATAGATCGTTTCAATAGAATTGCCTTGCAACCAGCAGGTTCAATTAGAATTTTACAATGATTGCTAAATATATAAAACATTACTCAACTGCGTATACAGTCAGAATAGGCAAACGAATTTTCTAGTTCGATGCTAATCTCTGCTTGATCTTCTTCCCAGGCTGTTCATTATCTTCAAGAAATGCCAGTTGATTTGACAGTTACAGACCTTGGTCATACGCTTAACTGGCTTCTTGTTAGTGACGTTGTGAATGCATCAAGTTGTGCTTACAGAACTGCAAGACAGGTAGGATAATACAAGTAGATGGAGAATGATGATGAACAGAAGCGACTTTATCCGACTGCTCCAGGAGTCGATTTGGAGATCACTTGAAGTGAAAGCTCACCAAAGGCTGATGATGCGCCAAGTGGGAAATAATAATGATGAGATGATAGATGTTTTATCAACACATATTCTTTCAAGAAAAGAAATCAATTCTATTTGAGCCATTCTGTTTATTCTATTTTCTATTTCTTCGTTTCCGTTCATTTACTTTGTCTCATTTATCGTTCGTTCATTTATTTTTTTATTCATTCATTCATGAACTTTTCTCTTTTTAGTGTCGGGACCGCTACGTCAATGTGGTGATGCCAAGAGAGGAAGGGAAAGTCCCTGTAAGAATTTATTTTAAGTCTGTTGTTTTGTGGTGGTAGTGGTGGTGGTGGTGGTGGTGGTGGTGGGGTAGTGGTATTGGTGGTGGTGTTGTAGTGGTGGTGGTGGTGATGTTGGTGGTGCTGTACTGCTTTTGGTGGTGGTGGTGGTGGGGTGGTGGTGTGGTTGGTGTTGTAGTGGTGGTGGTGGAGATGTTGGTGGTGGTGGTGCTGTACTGCTTTTGGTGGTGATGGTGTGTCGTGTTGTTGTTGTTGTTGTTGCTGTTGTTGTTAGTGGTTGTGGAAATGTTGGTGGTGCTGTACTGCTTTTGGTGGTGGTGGTTGTTGTGGGGGTGGGGGTGGTGTTGATATTGTCGTTGTTCTGCTAGTCCTATTTTGATGAGATTTTCAATTTCACTTGGATTTATTATTGTTAAGGTTATTGATGAAAAGAAAATGAAAACTAAAATGAAGACAGCATACCCACCTCCAGAATACCCAGGAATAACTGCACCTCAACATGCGACCAAAGTACGTATTTTGTGAACTCTTCAATCTCGTAACTTTGCCTGGGCGGCAGAAAGACTGGCCGACTCTCTTATCCCATACCCAGGGTAAAAGCGGCTTTCCTATTGGTTCCGAAGAGGTTCCGAGCTCACCTCCGACTCCGTCCGAGCGCACCACCTTTTATTGAGGTCATATTTATTGTGCGATTCTTATTGATGTGATTTTTATTATAATATTTAATAAAATTTACTAAATATTCAACATTGTTTTAAAGAGCCTATCACCTCTACAGGGATTTAATATACTTATGCTATTTGGAACATTCTAAGAAGAAATGTAATATATCTTCTCAGACAAAAACTTCATCTTCATGGACTTTTTCACTGTCAAAGTTACCGGATATGATGTCTACCAGGACTACTTGTGAAATTGAAACAAAAGAAAACCGGTTTGCAAGTTCTGGTTGACGTCATATCCGGTAACTTTAACAGTTCTTCAGAATGTTCCAAATATCATAAATGTATTAAATCCCTGTAGAGGTGATAGGCACTTTAATATTAAAAACGCATTTCCTTCAGCACTTATGTGCATTCGGAGAGTTGTGAAGTTAATATCAAAGAAGCATTATTTTCATCAAAATGCGGCTTGAAGGTGGTATGGGATAAAAACCAAACGCACTTGCAGGTTCGGTGCATCCAGGATTGACGCACCTCGGGGGGCTGGTAGGTCCCCGAACCCACCGTAAGTTAAACTCAGAGAAAATCTCTGAGCTCCAGACGGGACTGGAACCCACAGGCTTTCGATACCCAACCGGACGCTCTCACCATTGAGCCACTGGAACCCAGATGCAACCTCGGTCTACCATCTGAGTTCCAGTGGCTCAGTGGTGTGAGCGTCTGGCTGGCATTCGGAAGGTTGTGGGTTCGAGTCCCGTCTGGAGCTCAGAGTTTTTCTCTGATTTTAACTTACGACAGCTTGTAGAGCCAAAACAAACGAAAAAACTTTATATCTTACTAGCCTAAAGACGTGAAAACAACGCGAATGTATGGGATACAGAATCACGATGGTGGTCGATCCAGTACTTTACTTCATTCCACGTTATTCGACGTCGTGAAGAAGACATCGTTAAAACGTAAACCCAGTGTGAAGCAAAGGTTAGGGACATGATAAAACGTCTTTTTCATAATTATTTTCAGATCATATACGGCGCTTTCAGGCTTTCTGGCGATCCTACTTTTTCTGCACTCTCCTACTTTTCCTACTTTTTATACAAAATTGCTCGGTTTTCCTACATTTTCCTACTTTTTCACTTAAAATCGTAGTGTTTTTTTTTTGAAAACTGTTTTCGTGGAATCATTATGTTTTGACTTGATACTGCCAAGAGGAAGTAAAACTCAGAAGTAAAACTCGGTTGGCTGTAGGGGAAGAGGAGGTCACTTTTGTATATTTCATTTTAGTAAAAATGGGGTTAAATTGTATTTTTGTGGTATTGTCATTCGAAATTATTAATCACAAAAAATTTCTACTTTTGTCCTACTTTTTTGTACGTTTTCCTACTTTATTCCTACTTTTTAGAAAAGTTTAGTCCTACTTTTGTCCTACTTTTTTACCAACACCTGCCAGAAAGCCTGCGCTTTGGAGTATCGCTCCGTCGTCAGGTTGTGACAAATTTACATTGGTATAATATTCTCTCCGTTTCATACGCTTTTAATAATAATAATCATAATATCAACACTCGTCGTCTATTCTGCTTCAGACAGTCTATTTTTCTGTTCTCATATATATATATATATATATATATATATATATATATATATATATATATATATATATATATATATATTACCAGGGTTAAGTCACGTTGGCCTGAAAAAAAGAGAAAAATCTTCTCGACGTTTCGAGCGAAGGCCCTTCGTCAGGAGAAATTAGTAAACAACTCACATGTGGTCACGCGTATTTATAGCAGAGCTACAATGGGAATCACGTGAACACATGTAAGCCAATAAAAACAAAGTAAACAAATAAATTAATATGTAATTTTAGCCTGTGTGCAGGTGCTGACCCAATAGTGGGGCAGCTACCTGCAAATAGGCAAAGAAACAGGTTATAAATTACTATTTAAATCATCGGAAAAAGGTTAAGGAAAAGGTGTGGAATATGGTGGTGGAGTGAGCTAAATGAAAGAGAATCGCTCATTGAGGATTAAGAATTAAATCGAAAAAGCGGAGAGAAGGTTTGGCGATAGACGATGAAAATAGTGAAATATAACATACCATTTCGTTACGAAGTTTACGGTTTAAATTTTTACGGTTTACCATTGTCGCTGTATGTTGGTATACAGTTAAAAGCTTCTAGGACAGCGTCGGCCACGGTTGAAATCCAAATATTACCAGGGTTAAGTCACGTTGGCCTGAAAAAAAGAGAAAAATCTTCTCGACGTTTCGAGCGAAGGCCCTTCGTCAGGAGAAATTAGTAAACAACTCACATGTGGTCACGCGTATTTATAGCTGCAGAGCTACAATGGGAATCACGTGAACACATGTAAGCCAATAAAAACAAAGTAAACAAATAAATTAATATGTAATTTTAGCCTGTGTGCAGGTGCTGACCCAATTTGTGGGTCAGCTACCTGCAAATAGGCAAAGAAACAGGTTATAAATTACTATTTAAATCATCGGAAAAAGGTTAAGGAAAAGGTGTGGAATACGGTGGTGGAGTGAGCTAAATGAAAGAGAATCGCTCATTGAGGCCGTGAGGGTGAATGGTACCAAGTTTGTAAATGAGACGCATTTCTTGTTTACGACGAGTATCGTTACAACCTGTAATGGGCTGAATGGCACAGATTTTCATGTTGGAAAAGGAGTGGTTGGCACTGTTGAAGTGCCTGGCAACAGGTTTGTTTTGCACATTGTATTTGACATCACGAAGGTGTTCAACAAACCTGTCACCTAAACGTCTTCCAGTTTCTCCGATGTAAAGCATGGGACATTTACTGCAAGAGATACAGTAAATGAGGTTGGAGGAAGTGCAAGTGAAACTGTGGGTTATGTTGAACCTACATTTTGGAGCCGAAATTGAAATTGAGGAGTCTAAATATTTACAGGTGTTGCACCTACCACGACAGCAAGAGCTGGTGCCAACATGTGATACCAAGGCTTGCTGCAGTGAGCTGTGAACAACGTTTTCCCGGATGTTTTTGCTATGCCGAAAAGATACTAGGGGTTTCTCAGAGAAAATGGAAGATGTTTCTGGGTCATTTTTAATGAGGTCGAAATTGCGGTTAATGATGTCCCTTACTTGGTAAACCGTAAAAATTTAAACCGTAAACTTCGTAACGAAATGGTATGTTATATTTCACTATTTTCATCGTCTATCGCCAAACCTTCTCTCCGCTTTTTCGATTTAATTCTTAATAAAACACGCTTCTGTAATCACATTTCTTTCTTAAGCCGTTGCCTACACCACAATGTAGTGCCCAATGGTTTTAAATCTTCTTTTAATTTTAATTATTTTAACTCACAACACGTGGCTAGAAGTGTCATGGCGGCTTGTCATAAACACAGTCGTCGTCTTATGCGTATTACCATTCACTCAATGTCCCAACACGTCAACAAAATTGATTCTGATATTTTGAACGTTAAGACAAACCTCTCTAACGTTTGTCCCACCGTCATATATTCAGGCATCACCCAGTTTATTCGCTCGTTGAACTCGAAATTTTATACGTTTCTCAAGGCGAGTAAAACTTCGAAATTCAACACTCTTGTAGGCCCTCGTCCCGTTTCGAATTCTAACCACACTAACTCCACCAGTAATGTCAATTTAGTGGTCACGATTCCTCCTGATTTGTCCTTGTCTGACCCTGAGAGATCTGTCCTTGCGAAAGGTCTCAAATTTGTTCCCAACCCTGGGCCCATAGACTCCTTCTCAGTGAAGGAGGACACCGAAACTTTCTTTAGAAGACTAAGACTTAAGGCACATTTTCACAATAATTCCTCCATCCAACAAAAGGATGTTTTTGAGGCTGCTAATCCTAAAAAATCTTCCTGGTCTCCTCCAGAAGGCCAATTTGGCTCCCTTGATCTGTTCATTCGACAATGTCGACATGATATAGATCAGCTCCCACCTTTTAGGCCCAAAAGGCCATCTAATCTCAGCTCTAGTGAATTAAGTGCTCTAAAATCATTGCGTAGCCGGAATGATATTGTCATCAAACCTGCTGACAAAGGTGGTGCTTTGGTTGTCTGGAGAGCTGATTTGTACCGCGAAGAGGCTCAAAGGCAACTAAACGACACTGCTTTTTACAGCAGAGTTGATGGTGATTTGACATCCCAACACAACACCACCATTCGATCCACCATCAACAACCTCATCACCACTGGGGAATTGCCTGATACAGCAAGCAATCTCCTAACCACCACTCCACGCACACCTGTCATGTACTTCCTTCCCAAAATTCACAAACCCAACAACCCAGGTAGACCTATAGTGTCTGCTTGTGGTTGCCCTACCCAAGCCATTTCATCCTACCTTGACCACATCATGGCGCCCTTGGTTAAGAATTTACCTTCTTACATCAAGGACACCAAACATGCTCTGAAAATTTGTGACCACATTAGTTTTCAGGGTTCACATCATTTCATCTTCACCATGGATGTCAAATCACTCTACACTGTCATCCCGCATCACGATGGTCTTCAAGCACTTAAATATTTCTTTGATCAACGCACAATTCGGGAGCCATCGACCACTACTTTGTTACGCCTGGCTGAGTTAGTGCTCACCCTCAACAATTTTTCATTTGATGGTGAGCATTACCAACAAGTTAGTGGTGTAGCCATGGGTACCAAAATGGGCCCTAACTATGCCAACTTATTTGTTGGTTATGTGGAAAAACAAATCTTTGAACAATACACTGGTTTCCTACCTGACTACTATGGTCGGTTCATTGATGATTGCTTAGGCACTGCATCATGTTCGCGCGCTGACCTGGTTTGCTTCATTAACTATGTTAATGACTTCCACCCAGCACTCCAGTTCACATGGGAGATCAGTGAGACTAGTGTGTCGTTCTTAGATATTCTTGTCTCCATTAATGGTAATAAGCTGAGCACTTCTGTCTTTTACAAGACCACTGACTCTCATAGCTACCTCCTCTTCTCCTCTCATCATCCTAAACACACCAAAACTTCCATTCCTTTCTCTCAATTTCTTCGTCTTCGCCGCCTCTGCAGTGAAGATGACGATTTCAATGCCAAATGTTTGGAAATGAGAAACTTTTTTGTTAATCGTGGTTATCCTTCCCACCTCTTAGACACTGCCTTACACAAGGTCTCCAACATTTCCCGTTCAGACACCTTAAGCGAACCTTTGGCTACCATTTCTAATGAAAAAGTACCTCTAGTTCTCACTTTTCATCCCTTCAATTTCAAAGTAAGGGACATCATTAACCGCAATTTCGACCTCATTAAAAATGACCCAGAAACATCTTCCATTTTCTCTGAGAAACCCCTAGTATCTTTTCGGCATAGCAAAAACATCCGGGAAAACGTTGTTCACAGCTCACTGCAGCAAGCCTTGGTATCACATGTTGGCACCAGCTCTTGCTGTCGTGGTAGGTGCAACACCTGTAAATATTTAGACTCCTCAATTTCAATTTCGGCTCCAAAATGTAGGTTCAACATAACCCACAGTTTCACTTGCACTTCCTCCAACCTCATTTACTGTATCTCTTGCAGTAAATGTCCCATGCTTTACATCGGAGAAACTGGAAGACGTTTAGGTGACAGGTTTGTTGAACACCTTCGTGATGTCAAATACAATGTGCAAAACAAACCTGTTGCCAGGCACTTCAACAGTGCCAACCACTCCTTTTCCAACATGAAAATCTGTGCCATTCAGCCCATTACAGGTTGTAACGATACTCGTCGTAAACAAGAAATGCGTCTCATTTACAAACTTGGTACCATTCACCCTCACGGCCTCAATGAGCGATTCTCTTTCATTTAGCTCACTCCACCACCATATTCCACACCTTTTCCTTAACCTTTTTCCGATGATTTAAATAGTAATTTATAACCTGTTTCTTTGCCTATTTGCAGGTAGCTGCCCCACTATTGGGTCAGCACCTGCACACAGGCTAAAATTACATATTAATTTATTTGTTTACTTTGTTTTTATTGGCTTACATGTGTTCACGTGATTCCCATTGTAGCTCTGCAGCTATAAATACGCGTGACCACATGTGAGTTGTTTACTAATTTCTCCTGACGAAGGGCCTTCGCTCGAAACGTCGAGAAGATTTTTCTCTTTTTTTCAGGCCAACGTGACTTAACCCTGGTAATATTTATATATATATATATATATATATATCCTCGACCACGTGGTACATGGATTGTACCCAATCACGTTCTTGTTAATACTTAACTATTACAATTGGGAAATGTTTTGGTTGTTTTTTTCTTATTGCAGTTTGAGAAATGAGCCGTACCAAAAGAGCGCTAACCAAGCGACTTCTTCACCATCGTAAGTAGTTCGTTCGTTAGGAATCAATAGCAAGCGACATTTTTGACGTGGCATTTTTAACGCGATGTTTTGAACGCCACAGGGCACAGCTTGGTAGCACTGTTGTCTTGTTTACTTCTATAATCCCAGCTGATTCCAAACAACAACACGAAAGCCTTAAGCCCTGTTCACATGAAGTGGATTGATAGTCCAATCGGATCGAAAAATGTGAGTGAAGTCAATCCGGGCACATGTTTACATTGAGAATCCGATCTGCTTGGAACATTGTTTTCGGTTTTGAAACACTATTTTCTGTGCTTCCTTCAATGTCTGCCATTTAGCACGACATGCACCAACTTTACTCATGTGTATCAAGTCATTTTCAAGTCAAACAGTGTTTAAATGAATCAAGTATATTATAAGTAATATTGGGCATTTCACTCGATTACATAGCATGTTCTAAGGATTTTGGGTGAAGGAAAATTCGAGTGTAGAATATATACATTTTAAGACCAAACCGGAACCAGTTGCGAAAAATGCAACTACACAGGCCTTCCGGCAGGAATTGAACCCACGACCTTGTGATTCTAGTGCAATGCTCTGACCACTGAGTCACGGAGGGCGTTGCCAGAGCTTGATCGCGAGTTCTGTATATATAATAAGGTGGTAATGCCAGGAGAGAATTGGGTATATTATAAGTGATATTGGGCATTTCACTCGATTACATAGCATGTTCTAAGGATTTTGGGTGAAGGAAAATTCGAGTGTAGGATATATACATTTTATAATATATACAGAACTCGCGATCAAGCTCTCGGCAACGCCCTCTGTGGCTCAGTGGTGAGAGCATTGCACTAGAATCGCAAGGTCGTGGGTTCAATTCTTGCCGGAAGACCTGTGTAGTTGCATTTTTCGCAACTGGTCCCGGTTTGGTCTTAAAATGTATATATTCTACACTCGAATTTTCCTTCACCCAAAATTTTTAAATGAATCAGATTGGAGACATTCAAGTCGATCCTTGCTTGAATCTCAAGTCAATCCACTACTGCGTGGATTGACTTCAGCCATTCGTTTCGATCAAGGTCGAAAACTTTCAATCTTCTTCATGTAAACACAACAAGGAGAAACAACATGCGAGATTTGACTTGAACACTCAATCCACTTCATGAAAACAGGGCTCGATCACTGCTCACTTATTTGTATAGTATTAACTAATTTATTTTCTTTTTACAAAACATCTTGCACCAATTCTATGCCCTTTCAATAACAAATGTAAATAGTAAGAACTAAAAGTTGAAAGTTGATACAGATGGAAAAGTGGTAGTGGTCAAGCTGAATGTTCATTTTGGTCTACATTCATTTAGTGCGAAAGTTGAAGAGGTCTACCTTGATCCTGCTCGGATTGCTACCATGAAGTCAGAAAGGATTCAGAGAGAAAAGGCTGAAGCTCTTTCAGTAAGTGTTTGATTAAATATGGCTGCGATTGTCCATGAAGCTTTATGGTCTGAAGCGATTTTATTTATTGAAGGGGTCTTCATACCACACTATTAGGGCTAGGATCAAGTCAAGGAAAGGTTTTTCAGTCACTCCTATTAGCCATGTCTCTCACCCCTTGACCCCCCGGTATCTTGAAATAAAGTTGAAAATTTGAACTCCATCATTTTCCAATAGTTTAACATCTAGTCAATTCAAAAAAGAAGAAAAAATCAACTTTAGCATGCATATCCTACGGGATTACACTTCATACCACACTAGTAATATTTATAAAATAACATGTATACTACGCGAGCCCTGATTGGTCAATTGCCGTGCTTCCAAACACGGAAAATTCCCGCCAAAACGATTTTTGGAAAATGTCGGA
Source organism: Corallium rubrum (assembly GCA_964035015.1). NCBI lineage: Eukaryota > Metazoa > Cnidaria > Anthozoa > Scleralcyonacea > Coralliidae > Corallium > Corallium rubrum. The sequence continues at coordinate 8,562,969 of OZ036008.1, forward strand.
CAGTATATCATATTCACTTGTGATTATTTTATAAAAGAAATACCAAATGGTTTTTTCCGTGTTTGGAGACTCCTATCCAAACACTTGAGAAATTGCTCGACTTTCGAAAAGCTAAAAACACTCGCCTACGGCTCGTGTTCTGTTACGCATTTCTCCAGTCTCGCAATTTCCCAAGTGTTTGGATCAGAGTATCCAAAAAACCCAACATTTTTGGTATTTCTTTAATGACCGTATTTAGATACTGGTAACCCAATGGTCCTCACTCCTTAATGAAACTAGTTTGTAGAATGAACTGGGGGAACGATGGTGTTGATTTTGTGGAGGGAGGAAAACCGGTGCACTCGGTGAAAAACCCTCGAGGCACAGAAGAGAACCAACAACTGTACTCACATGAAGCTAAGATGATCACCCATCCAAGTACTAACCCCATTCAACTTGGGTTATGTTCAGTGGTGAGAGGCAGCACTCTAACAGCTTGTGTCACCCAAAGCTAATTAGGTCTTCAAATTAATATTTCTGTCAGTGATGGATCCAGCTTGACCTGGTAGGGGGAGGGGGTGCTGAGCGAGCGAAGTGAGATCAGGCCTGCGGCGTGACCGAGGCAGGGTGGAGCGCCGCTGAGGGAGCTACGGCAGGGGTCTGGGGACACAGCCCCTGGCAGGGTCCACATTGAATGAATGTGTCCTTTAATGTCCCTGTAAATCCACTGATTTCTGTGCCTTTGTCCGAATAGATCGTAGTGACGCATTTATTGTTTGTTTTTTAGCGACAACAACAGCAACAACAACAACAGCAGCAGCAGCAGCAACAACAGCAGCAACAACCAACACCGCAGCAGTCGTCCCAGGATCAGCAGCCAGCACAACAACAAAACCAACAAGCAACACATGCGATCTCACAGCATCCCCAGACGGCTGTAGCTAAGATCACAGTATCGCAAGCCCAGCCCGAACAAAAGCCAAACCAAGTACAAGGAACACAGCAACAACAGACACAGGCCGTGCAAGGTTTTACCAACCAACGTTTGGTGGCACATTCACAAATCCTGACTTCTACGAAACAAAAGATTACCACAGCTCAAATAGTAAGATTTGTTGCTAAGTACTCATTCTTAGGGAAGGGAAGGGAAGGGAAGGGAAAGGAAGGGAAGGGAAGGGAAGGGAATGGAAGGGAAAGGAAGGGAAGGGAAAGGAAGGGCATGGAATGGAATGGAAGGCAAGGGAATATGGAGGAAAGGACTGGGGGCTAATCATTCTTGCTTAAGCCGGTTTTCCACTAGGTGATTTTTTTCGCGCGAAGCGACTTTCTTTTGTTCGAATTCAATAGATTTCTGATTAGTTCCAGCTCAGAGCTCATGAGACAAAAGAAAAAGTCGCTTCGCGCGAAAAAAGTCGCCTTGTGGAAAACCGGCCTCGCGCGACAAAATTCGTCAGTGGAAAACCGGCTTTACAGCCAGTGGCTGAATTACGAAGGACGCAGATCAACGTGGCCGTGTCGAAGGCATGTCAAAGGCTCTCCAGGCAGCCGCCAGGAAAGCCGGAGAACCTGGCGAAAAACCCTCGAAGCACAGGAGAGATCAACTACACCGCTTCCCCCATTTCAATGTTGATAAAAATTTGCACTGAACATACTTCGGATTTCATTTTCTAAGCAACATTGAATGGGGGGCGATGTTTTGTGTACATAATCTTAGGAATTCATGTGCTTAACTTCGTTTTGCGCAACTGTCCGAGTTAATTTTGTCCAGGATTGTAACTAAGTACCAAGGACACTCATCACTCGTGCTTGCCTTTACATCCAGCCCTCATTTTGTTGTTCCCGTAATTCTTACAATTTCTTTCTTCGGTCCAGGGTGGTACCGTTGGTGGTAAGACAGCGAGCACCATACAAGGATCTGGTGCAGTGCAAGGTACATTGATCAAAACTACTGGTGGTTCCAGTATTGTTGTGAAGACTCCACCAGGAAACGTTGCTCCTCATTTTGCTGCCATCAACAAACGAATGCAACAAACTCACTCACCAAGTCCAGCGGGAACTCTCGCTACCCTGGTAAGGAGCTCGCTTGAACCATGAGGGAGAGTAGAGAAGAGAGAAAAGGGGCGGAAGGAGGGAGAAAGGATGGGGAGAGGGGGAGGAGAAAAGAGAGAAGGGAGGGAGAGGAGGGAGGGAGGGAGGAGAAGGGAGGAGAGAAGGGGCGTAGGGAGGGGGAAGGAAAGAGTGGGGAGGGGAGGGGGAAGAGAGAGGAGGGGACGGAAGGAGGGGAGGGAGAAGGGGGGAGAGAGGCAGAAGAGAGGACGGAGGGAGAAGGGAGGGGAAGAGAGGAAGGACGGAGGGAGGAGAGGAAGGACGGAGGGAGAAGGGAGTGGAGGAGAGGAAGGACGGAAGGAGAAGGGGGGGAGGGGCGGAAGGACGGAGGGAGAAGGGAGGGGAGGAAGGACGGAGGGAGGGAGAAGGGAGGAGAGGAAGGGCGGAAGGCGAGGAAGGGCGGAAGGAGAAGGGAGGGGAAGAGAGGAGGGGAGGGGCGATCTCAAAGATTATATGTGGAAGCACCGTATTCTGTGAGATCACTCACACTCGTGGTGACTTCATTTGCAGCCTGCATTTCCCTCGTTCCTCTACTCGACTTCTTTCGTGTTCAACTGAAGTAAAACGTTTTCTGAATATACACAATGCCATATTTGGTTTGTATTTTAGAAAACAGTAGTGACATCCGAAGGCGGGAGTCGAACTCTACCTACGCAAGCAACCGCTGTCCAGTTTCTGGCTACAACGGCAAACTCTGGAAGTATTCAAACCTCGAACTCTGGTCTGGTGGTTTCGTCCGCTGCAGCTGTTACGCAGGCTCAGGTACGCTAGTAAATGGCTTGGACAGGGAGCATGCATTGTCATTTGCCAAAATTCGTGTAAAACCGGAAACAATGTTTGCACAACATTGTATGGTAATTATACGCTTATAAGCGGGTAATGCACCTAACGCGTGGTCCCACATGGCCACAATCAGATATTGCTGAAATTAAACAATAGTGTAATATCACTTACTTTCAGTAGTGTCTGATTTTAGCCATGTGGGACTACCCGTTCGGTGCATTAGCCACTTATAAATGTATAATTACAATAGCATGTTCTAATGATTTGGGGTGAAGGAAAATTCAAGTGTAGAATATATACATTTAAGACCAAACCAGGACCAGTTGCAAAAAATGCAACTACACAGGCCTTCCGGCAGGAATTGAACCCACGACCTTGCGATTCTAGTGCAACATGCTCTGTAATCGAGTGAAATGCCCAATATTTCACTCGATATTATATTTATATAATATATTTCATTCAATCGAGTGAAATGCCCAATATTTCGCTAGGGCCGCAGTAATTGGCACTAGCTGTTGCGGTTACCCCACCTGTTGTCTTAATGTCTGTATTGATGTTTGTAACGTGTATGGCAAAGTTATTAAAATAAAATAAATAAATAAATAAAATATTACTTATAATATACCCAATTCTCTCCTGGCATTACCACCTTATTATATATACAGAACTCGCGATCAAGCTCTCGGCAACGGCCTCCGTGGCTCAGTGGTCAGAGCATTGCACTAGAATCGCAAGGTCGTGGGTTCAATTCCTGCCGGAAGGCCTGTATAGTTGCATTTTTCGCAACTGGTCCCGGTTTGGTCTTAAAATGTATATATTCTGCACTCGAATTTTCCTTCACCCAAAATCCTTAGAACATGCTATGTAATCGAGTGAAATGCCCAATCTTACTTATAATTACCATAGCAGGTTGTGCAAACATCGTTTTAAGTTTCCTATCCAGTTCCCCTTCCATTATCTGCGGTGTAACACCTTCATTGGTATGTTTCTTTTTCAGGGTGGGCAAAGAGTTACAGAAGCTGTCTTCTCTGCAGGTAGATTTAATTTACTTTCGCCTGTGATCACCCACCCCCCCCCCCCCCCTCCCCCCCCGCCTCAATTGCCTTAATGTTGTATTTTATTATAAATTTAATGTTGTATTGCCTTAACGTTGTATTTTACTTGTCAGAGTATCCAAACACGGAAAATTCACGCCCAAACGATTTTTTTTTGAACATGTCGGACAGTATATCGATATTCACTTGTGGTTACTTTATAAAAGAAATACCAAATGTTTTTTTCCGTGTTTGGAGACTCTTATCCAAACACTTGGGAAATTGCTCGACTTTGTTACGCTTTTCTCCAGTCTCGCAATTGCCCGCGTGTTGGATCAGAGTATCCAAACACGGCAACCATGTGGTATTTCTTTATTAACAGAATTTTTATTATTTAGGATATTATATATTCTTAGTTCACGATCATCTTGGTTTCCTTTCCAACCACGCATAAATCAATTTACTTGGGGCAATTTACTTGATTTATGCGTGGTTGGGAAAATAAGCTTTAATCAATGGTCACAAATGTGATAAAGGCTTTATCATCGCGACCGAAGTGTTTTTTATAACGAACTCAGTATCTCAGTTTTCTTAGGCAACCTCTGTCATCTCTCAACTTCGGTAACGGAAGTTACCTCCAGTTCGGTAACTAACGTATACATAATCTTATCTAGGATTGTCTGTCTGTTTGTATTTCAGCCTGCCCAGCTCTTTCCCTTGGCTTTTTTTTTTAGTACACACGTAAAAACGCACAGTCTGATCAGCTCTGATATCAGATCTGTTCTGAGAAATGTAATGTACCAGCGCTGATGTATAAACATTTAGTTAGAATTTCTAACAGACTGGGACAGCTCCATAGACAACATACCTGTTCAGTCTGTTATATCAAACTGATATACGACACTGACCGTGTCAGGCTGATACAGTTTGACAGAATCTGTTTTGAACAGTCTGTTGTAGCTGCAGGTATGATACAGATATGATATCATAAGTGTATCATAGCTGATACTGCAACAGGCTGTATCAGGGATCGCTACATTTTTCTGAACAGATCTGACATCATTCTGCATCAGGTCTGACACAGAGTGTGCGTTTTTGCGTGTGTAGATAACCACAGTAGCAAATATGAAGTCTATATAATATGACTGTGCAATTTATTTCAAGTTAAGTGATCTCTTTTTTCTAGCTAAAGACACACCAGGCAAAATATTTGTGCATACCACCACTGCCCAGGCAATCACTAATCGTCAATACACTACTATAATCCAACAACAAAGGCGCCTTCAGCAGCAGCAACAGCAGCAGAAACATCAGCAACAACAACAACAACAACAACAGCAGCAGCGTCGACAACCACAACAACAACCAGGGCAACAACCCAGCCAAGGCAAACAGGTAACCCAAACTGCTATCAGAAAGGTTGTATCGTCACCAGGTATGCAACAAAAACAGCTTCCAGTTGGAACGAAAGTAGCTCAACAAAGAATAACACAAACACTGACTATGGCACGACCAGTTCAGCAACAGCAACAGCAAGCAGCGGTGGCACAACAGCAAATCAAACGGCTTCAGTTAGCTCCAGGACAACCAATTACCTCTGGAGTGGTTACACAAGCGGGTAAGCTGTAATATATCATCCTCTCGGAGGAGTGTTTCATCAGGATATCCAAACACTGAGACGTTTGTTGAAAACCAAGGCGAAGCCGAGGTTTTTGAGCAAACTTCGAAGTGTTTGGATATCCTGATGAAAGACTCCTCCGAGTGTATATGATTTAGCATCTCAAACAAATCAGTATTTTAAGAGAAAATCGGGGTAAAAGTTTGCTTAGTAATTTCTTCCTCCGATATCCGAACCACCGACACGGTACTGATTTCCTTTGTGTTTTCATCATGAATTATTAATGAGTTTGCGATGAAAATATTACGCGTACTATAGTTATAACTGTATGTTACCGTATTTTACATAATAGATGAAGCATGCGCAGCGATCTGTATGTGATTTACAAGGCGAGCTGCAAGTGAGCCGTATTAAATCAGATACAGATCGGCTGCGAATGCTTTACCGTACTTATCAAATGGACGCATCTAAATAGCCATGTTTTCAAACTATTTTTCAAGTTGGAGTGATTGTAGCTAAGTAAATTGAGGAAAAAGTTTATGTAAATCAGGACGAATCTGTATGCGATTTGCAGATTTTGATTAAATTTCATTTCTTTTGAAATTTTCTTATGAATTATTAATGATTTGATAACATAGTTAGAAATTGCGCAACACCTTTTATGTAACATAATGCCGAACATTATAACTTATTGGATTCATCGAAGCCCGATATGGCAAAATATTTAAGTCGAAAATTCAATATTGGGTGAGACTGAAGGTCGAGCCTAATAATTATTAGAATTTGAGACTTAAATATTTTCCATATCGGGCGAAGATTATTCCGATAGGTGTTTTATTATATCGAACATATAATCGTGCAATTGACAAGTAAATATACCTTGTGCACCTGTCCAAAGGTTGCTGCCCAATATGTAGTTGTCCCACATCGTAAAATATTGGGCTGGCACGTGACGTTAATGTAGACACTTGATTGGACGATTATTTGCGAGTGTATAATAAATAGTTATAGAAGTATGTAACAATGGTGGTCCTTATTACAGGAACTGCTCCAAAGCATGTGGTTAAATTACCTCCAGGACAAAGTATACAATCCCTAATGAAGAATGCACAGACTCTAACACCTCAACAGCAAGTGTACCGTATGTCCTTAATAAAACAGCATCAGCAGCAAAGACTACAACAACAAAGACAGCAGCAGCAACAACAACAGCAGCAGCAACAACAACAACAACAGAAACAAGTGCAGTCCAGTACTTCCACAGTTGTGTCAACCACCAAGTCAGCAACTCCGGTTAGTTGTCGTAATTTCAGTGCTTGCCTAACTTTTTTTCTTTTAAAGGACATTAGCAATAAAAATGAAGTTTCTCTAATTTGAAGGAACTCGTTTTGGGGAGCACGGGTGGCGTGTGCTGTTAGGGCGCTGCCTCTCACCAGTAGTTAAGCCTGGTCGGACGGGGTTAGTACTTGGATGGGTGACCGTTTGGGAATAACCCCGTACTCCGTCAGCTTGGGACTTATGTGAGTAGAGTTTAGTTGGTCTCTCCTGTGCTCCGAGGGTTTTTCGCCGGGTTCTCCGGTTTTCCTTCCTCCGTAAAATCAACACCTAGGTCTTAGTTGTCTACACATAGGAGTTTGATGTCAATTGGGACGAAAGTTCTGTTCCTCTCTCCTGCCACACGTTAAGTGGCAAATTTAATAAATTCAAATTAAATTCAAATTCAAATTCAAAAAAGTGTAATAGAAGATCTTTGACAACTTTTTTGTATTTTTCTTCGTTTTCAAGATATTCCAGTTTGCTTGATATGTAAATAATGACGTCAGGAGCAGGGTACAGTATTTTCATACATTACAAAATCACTTACACCTCTGGTTGCTCAATATTGTACCCTGCTTCTGACGTCAAAGACCATTTCATTTACATATCAAACAAACTGGAATATTTTGAAAACGAAGAAAGATACAAAAAAGTTGGAAAAGATCTTTTACAATTGTACGAGTTCTTTTAAATTAGAGAAACTTTATTTTTATTGCCAATGTCCTTTAATTTTTCTTTTTTATCACTATTTGACTACTGAGTCTTGACTATTGAGTAAACCGACACCACTGCCAAACGTTTTGCGCATGCGCGACGTCCGAGCTCGTCAGAAAAAGAGCGGGAAAATACTGAAATATTTGGACTGGTCCGAGAGGCTCACACAAATTAAAAATATAAACGTACTACCAAAAAGATAAGCTAGGTAATTTGTGCTTGGCTTTGTCAATATTGTAACACATTCTGAAATTACCCCTTTGTAATTTTCTTTACCCTTTTTTTAAAGCACAAATTAATGAATAGTTGAGTCTGTCTTACTTAGTTTTCACTGTCTGGTTGTTGTCGCAACTGCTAGTTCCCACTTTTCTCGCAATGTTTACTCTCATGAATTCACACATGTGCAAACGTTTGGCAGCGGTGTTGAATAATCTTATTTCTCACATTATTGTTGTTTTATTTAACATTGCTTTACTTCTTTTAATTTATTTGTCTTTCCAACGTGATAGTTTGCTCTTTGTAACTTTAGTTTGGTTTTCTTAGATCACCCAAGGCCAGCTGCAATCAGGAACAATAGCCACCACTCCCATCCAACTCATCACCATACAACAACAAGGTCTTCTGGCTAGCAAGACTATTCAAATGAAACAAACAGTGGCCAAGACTGCTGCTCCAACAACTGCTACTTCAGCTCAACAAATAACACCATCACCAGTCACAACTACCATCCTAACCACCACACAAGTTAATCCCGTTAACACCAACCCAACAGCCACACAACCACAGGGAGCCCAATCTATCACTACAACGGCTGGTCAACATCAGTCACCGTATGCCATGCGATCAAGAAGTCAATCGAAGTAGTTTAAATGTAAGCTTATTCACCATAATTATTTTAATTAAATTAATGTCCAGTTAGGCTTGGTACCACATTGGCTGTGTGGACCTTCTCAAGGTTGCAAATTACACGAGAGTCTTACGACTACTAATAAAAGATTGGAAAAGGCAATGAATTCCTGCTTTTTGGCAACTTGCCAGACTTAAAATAAAGATGTGGACTTTGGTGCACAATATCTAAAAATTATATGTGTGCCAACATGTCACATTTCTTTCTTAATACACAACCCAATCAATTTCTCCTAAAAATGATTCGTCAACCATAGAAATGGTTTGCACACAGTCTTACTCTGTGAAACCAATGACCTATTTTTAGTCCCTTGCAATTATAATACACGCAGGTCTGTATCATTCATTATAATAAGAATATTTTATTTAATTCTTTGAACGTTTTCATGGCGATAAAGTAATATAAATAAGTTTTGTGGAAACACCACGTAAAATATTTCTTTGCTAAGCTTTTGGCCTGTTGACTCAGGCCTTCATCAGAGGTCGAAAGCTTAGCAAAGAAATATTTTACGCGGTGTTTCCACAAAACTTATTTATAATATTTTATTTGCCTTGTAAAGATTTGTAAATGTCTGCCCTAGTACAAGGTTTTGGCTTTGTACATCTAATAGGGGAAGCCTTAGGCAATTTTAGTATGTGAAAACTTGGAAAATTATTCCGGTTTGTCAACTTAAATATTAGTATGAATGTCTTTTGTAAATATCTGAATAAAGTTTTTAAACACAGATGGTTAAATTTGTCTGGCAAGAGTTATACCAGTAGCTTATTTCGTATGGTCAAATTTTTACATAGTTGGTATGGGTCAAAATGGAAATACCTTCCTGATTCTGTAGTTTGTTGTGTATTTCTGTAGCTGCTACAGAAACGTGAGAAAAATCTAGCGATAAACGTCGCTTATTCTTGATTTATATTTGTTTGTTGGTATCGATTTGGGAGAAACATTCGTTATATGATTATATTCCATGAAAGCTAAATTATACTTTCAGTTCACATTTTTGGACAAAAAACTTTTCACATGCACAGAAATACACAACAAACTGCAGAAGTGGGAACTGGGTATAGGCGAGTTTCAGGGTGTTGCACGCGCATCGTTTTGGAAAGGAATTGGTGGGCTCTTGGCGGGCTCTCTACAAAGTAAGCAATGGCAAACAGACTTACTAGTGAGCCGCCAACAGCAGAATAACAGTGTTAAATATCCAGAAACTGTATCTATACTTTGTTTATTTTAAATAGTACGTTACTTTGAGGGGAGCTTGCCAGTTGTTTTGAAAAATGATGCGTGCACAACACCCTGAAACTCGCCTATTGCCATTTTGACTAACTAATCAACACAGAGTAACTTTACCAATAAATAATTTTCCTACCAATGAAGTTCTTATGTGTACACATAGTTATGATTCATACAATATTTTTTGGCAAAGAAAACCTAATCCAGAAATATCTTGAAACTTGTATTCTTGGTAAGAGAAGACAGAACTGACTGTATCTTATTCTATTATTCCAAGGTAAATTTCAAACTCATTTTGTTTAGATAGTGGCTTCAAAATGATGCTGATGATAGACAATTATTGTTCTTATTCCGTCAAAGTCTGACATGACATCAATAATTCAGGCTTCAATAATTTGATATATATATATGCTGTTACCATAGATACATTTATTCTAAACAACTATTCCCCAGCTCCACTCCTGTGCCTGCGAACAGGCTCGTCTTCTTCATCATCTGCAACCACATGTGTGCCCCCTAGAGCCCTCAATAACTCTGCATCAGGCTGGCTATTTCCATACACCTTTTCATAGAGTAAAATGTTCAAAGCTTCCTCGTATATCCTTGCCTCAGGAAACTCCACCTTTGTGTGCTTTCGTTCTGTTGCGTATACAATTGAGGTACAGCAAATCTCTGCAACTTTTTTGCCGTAGCCGTAGAATGTCCAACAACAGATTTCTCCGCTCCCAATCACATTTTTAATGAATAAAACACGTTCGTAGAAACGTAATGAAAGTTTATCAAAAAGTTCAATGTTCTTCAAAAGATTATCATCTGAATGACTAAAGGGAAACAAAATATAAGAGTAGAATTATTAAGGACTAGGTTTGAAATTATGCTGCCAATTTTTAAATTCACGTTTATTTACATACACTTGTAAGTACATGGGGTGTTCGTGGCACAGTGGTTAGTGCATGTACCTAGTTTCACCTCTGCGAGCCGAGTTCAATTTCTGCTCTCAGCAGTCATCTGATTGAAAATTTCACCTTAGCTGCATGTGAGCCACCAAACACCACAGGTTTCCTCCAATTTCCTTCTGTAGTAACACTGGAGGGATACTGCGATTTTCAGTTGAGCTTCAGCTGGAGATATTTTGTAGATAATTTTATTTAAAAGTTTGATTGTTCAAACACACAAGTTGCCAAGGAAAATTCAAAACATTGTCATGTGAGAATTTGAATGTTGTCATGGGTAAACTTAAGAGTTTGGGCAATTAATTTCTATTGGTTAAAATGCACAAACATTCAAATTTCTCATGGCAATGTGGCAAAGTATGAAATGATCAAACTTCTCAATAAAACTTCCAGCCCCCGAGCTCAACTGAAAATCGCAGTAACACTTTAGATATAACTGATAGAGTTATCCAATATAAGTATATAAGTTAGTTTGTTGGAACCTCACCTGGTGTACGAATACTTGTTATTTGAACGATTGTACAGAAACTTTATAACAGGCTGAAAAATATAAAAATTCAAACAATGGCATTAATAACAATCAAAAAATAAGGTCAAAAATCCAAAGGTTGTCTGAAAAATGCCCAGAAAACATTTTACCTTTTCAGTTTGGCTGACCAGTAATTTTTCTTGCTTTGCTGAAGTCGGCAATCGCACAATACAACATGGTGGAATTTCTTCTTGTTTTTTCTTCAATGATTGCTCACATTGAGTCACCAACTCTTCTATTAAATAAAATTTAGCTTCGGCCAGTAGTTCTTCAAGTTCTTGCTGAGTTTCAGGCAACGAGAGTGTCCCATCTCTGAGAAAGTTAAGAATACCACCAAAATGCTTCCCAGATCGGTCAATCAATATCCATCCTATTTAAGTGTACAGTACAGTGTAAAAGAATTATATATACTGTATATGTATAGTACTTACAGTGAGTAGGCGTGGGTAATTTATTATTACAGTGGAACCTCGTTAATACAACTACAGTCAGGCCAAAAAAATGTGGTTATAATAACGGGTGGTTGTATTAACAGGTGGTATTACACTACTTATAAGGGGGTGTTTATATGAGAGGTGAGCCAGCCCGGTAAGCGAGATCTCACTGTGTAGTTATTTTCCTGTTAAAAATTCCTCTGCATTTATATGGCCAAGTGGGCTATAGCCCGGTTAGCGAGATCTCAGTAAGCGGAATGAAAATTTCCCGTGTAAACAGTTGCTAACTGGGCTGGCCCACTTACCGGGATGATTTTTCAAAGGGATGCCAACGCCATCTATTGTCATTGTTGTAAAATCATCCTGGTAGGTGGGATGAAATTCGTTCATATAAACGCGAGCCAGAAATCATCCTGCTTACCGAGCTATCCCGGTAAGCAGGTTGGCTTGCCTCCATATAAACAACCCTTAGAATGTATTCAGGCCAGAAAAAAGTGGTTGTGATAATGGGGCAAACTGGATGTTCTCTTGCGTACGATTTTTTATAAACTGAAAAATTAAATTATTAAGGCATGTTGATTTCCACCAAAAAATATTTTTTAAAAAAATGGCAGAAATTGGTCTTGCTGTATGACCATAAATGGAATAAAGGAAACAAGAGTTTGACGTTTCTTGATATCATTGTTCACCATTTATTATAATTAAACAAAATAATATATAATTTGTATTAAAATATGTAAAAACTAGAAGTTACTATCACAAGGAAGTGCTGTCTAAAGGCGAACATCTTGACAGCAAAATCAATTTATTAGTTTCTAAAATATGATTAGAATTAAAGAATCGTTTGATTGGAATGAAAAATTCGATTCGGAAATGTTAAACATTATATGAAATAGCTAAACAGACGCACTGTGTTTTTTAAAACACTATTCATTAAAATGATTTATTACCTTCAGTATCTGTCAGTACTTCCATTCTGCCACTAAACATAGCACGAAGCATATTATCTTGTTTTGTCAATGTCCCCAAAGTGACGTAATGGAGTGACCCACCAACGTTCAGTTTAACGTATTTTGTCGGCGCTCCTTTTATTATCGTCGCTGTTTGAGTTGTGTCCCCCGACATTACGTCTTCAACAAGACACCTAGTTACTCTTAAACAAAATATTATCCAAAAACTTTGCGAGGAAACAACATCATAATATCACTTTGTCTCACAAACGAATATGTCACCCACCCCAAAAGAGGCGTCTTCTAAACAAACACAACTTCTAAAATAACATCCCTCGTAAGGATCGGATTTCGCTCGGCTTGGTCCATCCTATTTTTCACCTTTCAATAGAATCTGGTTAATTTTCTATTAATCTCTTAAATTAAGCATTTTTTATTCAAATCACTTCTTTGGATCGAAGATGACGTGTTAATTTTATTTTATAATAAATGCTATTCGTAAAGAAATTTTTTGTATGAAATGTTCAGACCTTACGCTGTATCTAATGAAATTGCACCTGCAAGTAGACACCAGCCTGATTTTAATGTATTAAACAGGCTTGATTATCAACTGTGTGATCGTATTTACATGTTTTTCAATGGCTGACCAAAAAGTTATCAGTTTCGCTTGTTGTTTTCAACTTTACTCCTAACCACTGGCTCCAATTGTGTGTTTTATTAACCAGTAATGGCATCCGGCACTGAATCTTTAGGACATCATGGCACACAACGTTCAAAGCAGCTTGAATTCGGCAAAGCAATGTCGGATTTCACGTCCATGTTTCCTTCGGTTGACTACGAGGTGATTGAGATGGTTTTGAGGGCAAATAATGGTCTAGTCGACGCCACCGTTGATCAACTTTTGGCCATGCAAGAAGAGACAAATCAGACGGAAAATAAAATCGTTGATCCTGATTTAAATGTCCGTTTACCTGGCTATAACGATTCAAGTTCTTTACCAACTAATGAACCTCCACCAGCTTACACGCCAAGGGTTGAGGACGACACACACTTTTGGTACGATAGCACTTTTTTAAAACAACAAACAGGAAGTTTTAGTAGCTCAACTTCTTCACAAAATACTCCTGCTTCTTCGGAAATGAAAAACTGGAATCCACCGTTGCTTGGGAATCTCCCAAATGATTTTCTAAGGATAAGTCTGAACGATACGAGAAGCCACACCAGAACACCGCCATTTAATAATTCTTCGCGTGAGGAAGTGGAAAGTAGATCACGAAATCATGAAAATGTTAGCAGAGAATTTATTCCGTGGCCAAGCGGAACGAGTACACAAACTCCTAATGCAGTTATTCAAGGTGAATTATTTGTTTGTGAAGTATTTATTTGTTTCGCTTTTAGATTCATTTTTCTTTTCATAAGCCATGAAGGCAATTAGTGAATTTAATAATGGTTTAATTAATTGTTGAATATGGCTGTGAATTTTATTTACAGCTACTGTCCGAGCTTTTCTCGGCTTGTTTTTTTATGGATAAGTGAAACCTAAGTCTATAGTACTTATTATGTGTTTAATTTCTTTTTCATCAGTTGGCAATCGCAATTCTAGCTCAGTCACCGCAAGACCGAGCACAGTCAATGGCTTTGATGCCATTCCTGACAGCGAATCAACAACACCAAAACGTTCAGAACACAAAAGTACGTTTCTCGAGTTCACTATTCACTGTAATTTCTATTTAATTGTAAAAAAAGTGTCATTGCTAATACTAACCGAGTTTATTTACGGGATCAAACCAAATTAATCAGCTGACTTTAACGAATGTTATCTTTTTTAAGTAAAATGTTCATGAGGAATGCAACATGTCGCAATTAAGGTGTTGAAGCCATTCAAATGCAAGAAATTCTGTGAGCCGATTTCGAGATAACGTAGACATTTTTATACTGTTTTGTTTTATTGTCTAGTTAATAACGAAATTAATATACATGTATCTGAGTGCACAGTATTTGAAATGTATACTGTAAATTATATATTCCTATTATAATTTAAAATTGAGTTATAATGCATTTTGGCCATGGCAACATCATAACATTTCACATTAATGATATTCCAGTGTTTTCAAATTTGCCACGGACAATATGACACAGAGGTTTCTGTTTTGTCTACTTATATTGATGATTTAATTTATCTTAAGCTTTTTGGTCAAACTAATTAAAATCATGATTATTATCTGGGATTATTGCAGGGTGAACATGTTCTAGCAAAAGGCCTGGTGTTTTTCTTGGGGTGACGCTTATGTAGGCCCATTAGGGCTGCCAAAAGGGAGGAGGTAGGGGGGAGGGGGAAGTTGCCCTGGGCCCCCAACTTGAGAACAGCCCCCTAAAATGTTTGAGATTTGAGTTTTTGGCGTAAGAAAACATGAGGCCCAGAAAGTGTAAAGATCAGTAACACTAACTTCATTTTTAGCCAACCCAGCGGACCAATTGAGAACACGTAGACACGACCCTATGACGTGTGACATCATCAGGCCCCTCCAAATCAACCCATGTGACATCATCAGGGCCCCTCAATTTCTCTCAGTGGCCCTAAAGAGAGTCAGGGGAGTATGGCCCAATCAACTTTTCCAAGAAATATGACAACACCAATCTGTAGCATTCTGGCTTTTTTACAATACTGTAAAATATGTATAATTTTAAGATAAAACACAAAACCAAAAAGCTCATCAAAGTGAAAAAGTTGTAAACTGCTGAGAATAATTTTGGTAATGAAATACTGATATTTTGACATTTTATTCGGATGAAGTGCTTTGCTTGAAGTGTCAGTATTTTGTTATCAAAACTATTCTCTGCAGTTTACCACCTTTATAAATGTTCAATTTTAGTAAGTCGTGACTTATTTTGGACTAGCTTTCAACCCTGTTTTCAGCACAACTTACTTTGCTATACAAGTGTGTTTGCGAGTTAAATAGTACGCGTCTTAATTAAATTGCAAATGACCCCGTTTAAATGGCCCTATTAATGTCTTTGTCACAGCATCAATTGATCAAATGTTGTATCATTTTTCAGTAGCTGACATTCAACAATACCCTGGCTTTAATTAGTATGTAGTCATTGAAATAAAATCATTTTGCTTTGTTTTTAGGTAAAAGCAAAAGATTTGGACAAATGTCAAGGAAGTTTAAGAGGAAAAAGACCAAAAGTCCAAAGAAGTATCCTTTTTGAATTACATCCTGTTTTGGGTTTTTTGTAGTAAAATACTAAAGAGCATTTTTAGGGAATAAAAAACCAACCATTTTTCTGAAGGAAAGTAGATTTTGGTTTCTACTATTTATTGTTCTTTAACCTAATAACGTATTAGTAATTACCAACCAATATCATCAGCTAATTTAATTGATGAAGACAGTGGTGAAGAGAGAGGTGAGGTACTAGAGTCAAACTGGATGTTCTTTTGTGTGTGACCTTGCGTTATATTGCAATCATCTTCTTCTTCTTCTTCTTCTTCTTCTTCTTCTTCTTCTTCTTCTTCTTCTTCTTCTTCTTCTTCTTCTTCTTCTTCTTCTTCTTCTTCTTCTTCTTCTTCTTCTTCTTCTTCTTCTTCTTCTCTGCCTTAATCGCTAATGGGGTTGGCCGCTCTGATACATTGTCGCCAACGTTTTCTGTCTTCTGCATCTCCTTCTCCAAGCCCAACTGTCTCATGTCTCTTTCCACTCCATCTCTCCATCTAATTCTCTGTCTCCCTCTCGATCTCTTTCCCTCCACCTGTTTTTCCAGTGCCACTCCCACCGGGTTGTCTACTCTCATCCTGAGTATGTGGCCATACCATCTCAGGCGAGCCTCACTTTCTCTGCAATCGACACCACTTCAGCTTCTGCTCTGATATCTTCGTTCCTCCTAACCTTCTTGCAGCATTGACCTGCAAATGTACACGGTGATTTTTTGGTAAATAAATACAATTCATTTAATTTTTTCTCCCTTTTTAGATGTACAAAGATAAAAATAGTACAAACAATACTACAGTATTGCACCTTGGCAACACAGAAATGAACCTAAATAGGCATTATTGGAATGGCAGTTGTATTTAGAATTTTAAAAGAATAAGAAATACAATTTTTATAGCTATTGTTAGAAATTGCAATGTAGTTCAACTAATGAGAATCAGGAATGACAGCAGACATGGGTCAGTGTCATTGTAGCTCCTATATTGGAGAAGCTCCCTCATTGGGGAAAAACTTTAAAATGATTGAAAGTCTACACAACGACTAGTGTCCTTCGCAGAGTGAGCCATAAGAATGTCTGTGAAGGAGGCTACACAATGACAGACTTAATTGTAAACTTTTAAAACACGAGCTTTCAGACACTTTATCTAGACAGAATTGGGTTGATGATGTCAACATCCTGAACTAGAGAGCAGTCAGAGACTGACAATATAGCGCCATCAGCAGGTTATTAGAGATGTTTAAAAAGAAAACGAGCCATCCCACTAATCAGGCTAGCTCACGAGACCAACACATGCATGTATGAATAAAATGCTTGATTGCACTCGTACCAAAATTATGCAAAAATATTTGCATAAAATAAGGATAATGAGTGCAATCAAGCATTTCTTCCACATGGAAAATCTTGCAGTCAGATTTTTATTAATTTCTCATCCAAATTTAATGGATTGGTCATTGGTCTGTGACCAACCCTTCTACAAACTATCATGAAAAGCAATACTTTTTGAGATATCCTGGTGACAGACAGACAAACAAACAAACAAACAAACAAACAAACAAACAAACAAACAAACAAACAAACAAACAAACAAACAAACAAACAAACAAACAAACAAACAAACAAACAAACAAACAAACAAACAAACAAACAAACAAACAAACAAACAAACAAACAAACAAACAAACAAACAAACAAACAAACAAACAAACAAACAAACAAACAAACAAACAAACAAACAAACAAACAAACAAACAAACAAACAAACAAACAAACAAACAAACAAACAAACAAACAAACAAACAAACAAACAAACACAGACTAACAAACAAACAAACAAACAAACAAACAAACAAACCAACCAACCAACAAACAAACAAACAAACAAACAAACAAACAAACAAACAAACAAACAAACAAACAAACAAACAAACAAACAAACAAACAAACAAACAAACAAACAAACAAACAGACAGACAGACAGACAGACAATCAGCCAGACAGACAGACAGCCCGACCGACTGACCAACCAACCGACAGACAGACAGACAGACAGACAGACAGACAGACCAACCGACAGACCAACAGACAGACAGACAGACAGACAGACAAACAAACAAACAAACAAACAAACAAACAAACAAACAGACAGACAGACAGACCAACCGACAGACCAACAGACAGACAGACAGACAGACAGACAGACAGACAGACAGACAGACAGACAGACAGACAGACAGACAGACCAGCCGACAGACCAACAGACAGACAGACAGACAGACAGGGGTAAAAACGTAAGTCCTGGCAGAGGTAATTACAGTGGAGGCTTTTTATTCAGTTTAACTTTTCTTCCAAATTATTGTACAACATTATATTAAATGTGGATTTTAAACTCAAACCATTCAATGAATATTAATTAGGCAAAACTGCTTAATGTATTTAATAATAATATTTTATGGGAATTTACCAAATAAACATGTATTGTATAAACATTTTTTTGTGCTGAGTCTAGAAAAATTATTTCATTTATTTGCAAAACTGTTTCCTCCAATTCTCCCCTCATTTCTCCCCCTAACTCCCTAGCCCTCTCCCTGATCTTTCCCTCACTCCTCTCCCTCCCCCATCTCTCTCCTAGCAGCCTGTCTTTTTCCCCTTCTTCCTCCCCATTCCTTTCCTTCTCCCTTTTACCCACTCTTCTTCGAGATTTACCTCTGCAAAAAAAATGCATGTTCCTCCTCCACACCTCCACTGACATAAAATTCTGAACATAAAATCGATATTGTGGCGTTGTTTTTCAACATCGATGGATGGATCTTGAACATCGATGTATGCATTGTTTTTGAACATCGATGGACGCGTTTTATGAACTTCGATGGATGGGTGTGAACTTCGATGGATGTGTTTGAACATCAATGGATGTGGTTTGGATAACGATCAATGTGTTTGAACATCGAACAACGATGAATGTAGTTTCGTATTTTTGTCCGCAAAAAAACGCCATAATTTT
Source organism: Corallium rubrum (assembly GCA_964035015.1). NCBI lineage: Eukaryota > Metazoa > Cnidaria > Anthozoa > Scleralcyonacea > Coralliidae > Corallium > Corallium rubrum. Next base: position 8,581,731 of record OZ036008.1, read on the forward strand.
GTCTATTATCTCAGGCGTTTGTGTATTTTTTAAGTTTGTTTGTACATGGCTGACCAAACTCGTAATATCTTACTAACGAGTGAAATTACAAAATAGCGTATATGACCACAAAACTACAATACACTGAACCACAAAGACCTTTGTTCAGCTGGCATAGATGAGTGGTGAGATAACATATTCTCAGCTTCTTATCATAAACTTGCATTAAAGAGATATCACTTAAAGAGATATCAGAGCTAACATAGAAACAGCGAATATATTGACAGTGTTTTTAGTCTATTAATATTGTCAACTTACTGAAGTGCATGAAGGTAAAAGAGTTCTTTGTCCGTTGATATTGTGCTGTTAGTCAATAACCATGAAAAAAATTCATTACTGTAGTTCTGTTGCACTGCAAGACGTGAAACCTGAAAATGGTTTGACACCAAACAAATGGTAACAGCAAGAACAAACCACAATACCAACACACATAATTTTGTACCATTTAATATATTGTACCAGTACTTCTGTGGTATATCTGACCAACACACCAGTCTTAACAAAGGCAGGAAATTCCCCCTACAAAACATTTAAAAGGTCTCAAGTGTTTTTCTCGCAATCTTAGAAGATATTTTCCTAAATACGCACTAAGTTACGACGTTCTTTCGGTTCTTTTAGAGAAATGATTAAGTTGGTATGCAATTCCATCAAAATGCCTATTTCAGGATGAGTTTTACCACCACAACAGCGGGGTTTGCTGGGCGTACATACTGTATATATATATATTTGAGCTTGGCATGCGATTCGTGGAATATCCACCGCCCAGGGTGATGAGTATACCACCACCACAGCGTGGTCTGTGGGGCGTATCCACTATCCACCCACCCACCGTGAATCCACGCAATTTTGAAATTCACCGCGCGTGACTGCGTCACTATAAACAAGTATTCAAATTGTTTGAAAACCTCTCAAGTTTTTTATGTCCGATTGAGAGGTCTCTAACTTTTCCGTTTTATTATGTTCCACTTTAAGAAGAAGAGTGAGAAAGACAAGGATGTTAAGGAGAAGAAGGAAGAGAAACGTAAACGTGAAAAGGATCGTAAGGCGAGAGCTGAGCGGACTCTTTCTGGTCGTGAAATGGCAGGAATTATTGCTGGTTCGAGAGGAAATGATGGCACTCAAGGAGTCATTAAACGAGAGAAACACGGCTTGTTTCACAGTTTAAAAAAGCACGAAAGAAAAAGCCGCGATTTGAGTGAAAATGAACAGGAATATCCTAACGGAGAGTCTACAAATCTGGAAAGCAACACTCAAGAACAGTCCGTCTTCTCGCGTGTCAATGCTTTTGAAAAGCTATCTACACCGCCACCGATAGCGACTAAACCTCAAAAACCTAAGGAAAACCACCGAAATGGTTCGGACTTTACGGACTTGGAACGAAATGGCGACGGTAGCGGTTCTTTAGAGCGACGAGAAGACTACAAGAAAGTCAGAACTCGATCGTATGATTTACAAAGAGCTACACCTGCTGTTATCAATGGACGTCCTACTCATGACCGACAGTCTTCTTTCGATGATACGAAAGTCAAACCTGGAAAAACCGTGACTATAACCGAAGTACATCATGAAGAGATTAAACCCATGAAAGCTTTACCCGTTATGTCGGAAAACACAGACGGGTTTGTTGAAGTAACGGGAAGCAAACATGAACCGCCGAAGGTCGTTTCTAAAAAGTCTGTGCCTTCATCCTCTAGTAAATCGTACAATTCTTCGTTGGTTATCGCCCCTACACGAAAAAGCAGTACAAAAACAAGACAAGCCGAGGTTTTAGCTCCAACGGAGAAATATCTGGATGTGAAAGGAGTTTCCCTTGCTTTACCAGTGGTTAAACCAGCGGTCGAAGGAGTCCCTCGTATTTGTAATCTTCGTCGTCATTCCAATGGAGGATTTGGTTTTGCTTTACGTCGTTCGACAACGTCGGACAACAAGGAGATTTACCTAGCAGAGCCTTTGGGAGAAACTACGTCCACTTGTCTACTCCCAGGTGATAAATTACTGGAAGTAAACGGTTACAGTGTGGAAAGTTTAAGCCGAGAAAAGATAGTTGAGCTGGTGGCTTCGTCAGGCAATGAAGTCCGTTTGAAAGTCGTTCCTGTTCCTGAACTAGCTGAACTCACTGTACGAAGTGGTCTTGATGGAGGACGAGTTCAAGTTGATGAAACTTATCTTAAATCCGGTTCTTTAGCTCGAAGTGGAAGCATGCGAATGAAGAAAAAGGTAAAGTGTTTGAGGAATAATTTACCTAATTACTTTACGCTTTGTTTTGTTGCTGTATTAAATGGCCGACATAATAATACAACAGCAAAATATTAAAACGTCTCATTATCAATGATCTATTATCTAGTGCCTAAACAATTAACAAATGTTGTACAAATGTACTATTTCGTGGGATTTTTCCTAGATCAGAAGTCATTTGTGATATTGTTTGATCATTTTGAAATTGTTCACAATGGGGGATCATTTTGGTATCTTTCTCCAACATTCTTTCTGCTTCAAAAAATCACATATTTTAATAAATTACCAAGACTTTAAAAATATACTTCACAATTCCGGAGGTATTTTTTTAAAATTTTGGTGGGAGAGTGAGTAGCATCATTGTTATATAGAAATTGAGTACAGTAAATGTGTTCTAAATTAAATGGTGCAATAAGTTAGCAATCTGTCAACGGATGATTGAAATGGCCAGACTTGGGAAGAATGTCACTTTTATTAATCATTGTTGACGTGTTATGTCATTTTTTAAAAATAACCTTGGAAATGTTCCAAGTTGTGTTTTACGGTGTCTTGCATTTCAGATTTCTGGACTTGAGATTACAACCAGTAATTAGTGATCTTATGATTTCAGTAATAAGAAGAGATCTACTGGCCTACAATCCTGGACAAAAGTGCTTGGGACACTAGCGACAATCGCCAAAATCGGTAAAGTGTCCCAACAATTTTGTCCAGGATTGTCTGAAAATGACGAATTTATGAATTTTCAATAAAACACAGCTTTTTAACTTTGTAACATTGCAAAAGATATACAGTTTAATAAAAGAGCCCCCATCTCTGCTCCCCCTTACCCCCTCAATGGGGAAGGGATCACTGGAGCAGAGTCTCTGCAGAGTTCCCACCCGCACCGGTACCACCCGCACGGGAGCTCTTATTTAATTTGCATATTCACCGAACCATCTATACACCACAAACAATCTGTTGTTCATCCATGTGGGAGCGTATTTGTGTCGTTTTGGAACAAACTGCGCAGAATCGTCGCGTTCAAATTGTTTTTTTCTTCGATGTTGTCTAATTCGCAATTTTCAGACAATCCTGGACAAAAGTGCTTGGGACACTATGCGACAATCGCCAAAATCGGTAAAGTGTCCCAACAATTTTGTCCAGGATTGTCTGAAAATGACGAATTTATGAATTTTCAATAAAACACAGCTTTTTAACTTTGTAACATTGCAAAAGATATACAGTTTAATAAAAGAGCCCCCATCTCTGCTCCCCCTTACCCCCTCAATGGGGAAGGGATCACTGGAGCAGAGTCTCTGCAGAGTTCCCACCCGCACCGGTACCACCCGCACGGGAGCTCTTATTTAATTTGCATATTCACCGAACCATCTATACACCACAAACAATCTGTTGTTCATCCATGTGGGAGCGTATTTGTGTCGTTTTGGAACAAACTGCGCAGAATCGTCGCGTTCAAATTGTTTTTTTCTTCGATGTTGTCTAATTCGCAATTTTCAGACAATCCTGGACAAAAGTGCTTGGGACACTATGCGACAATCGCCAAAATCGGTAAAGTGTCCCAACAATTTTGTCCAGGATTGTCTGAAAATGACGAATTTATGAATTTTCAATAAAACACAGCTTTTTAACTTTGTAACATTGCAAAAGATATACAGTTTAATAAAAGAGCCCCCATCTCTGCTCCCCCTTACCCCCTCAATGGGGAAGGGATCACTGGAGCAGAGTCTCTGCAGAGTTCCCACCCGCACCGGTACCACCCGCACGGAGCTCTTATTAATTTGCATATTCACCGAACCATCTATACACCACAAACAATCTGTTGTTCATCCATGTGGGAGCGTCTTTGTGTCGTTTTGGAACAAACTGCGCAGAATCGTCGCGTTCAAATTGTTTTTTTCTTCGATGTTGTCTAATTCGCAATTTTCAGATAATCCTGGACAAAAGTGCTTGGGACACTATGCGACAATCGCCAAAATCGGTAAAGTGTCCCAACAATTTTGTCCAGGATTGTCTGAAAATGACGAATTTATGAATTTTCAATAAAACACAGCTTTTTAACTTTGTAACATTGCAAAAGATATACAGTTTAATAAAAGAGCCCCCATCTCTGCTCCCCCTTACCCCCTCAATGGGGAAGGGATCACTGGAGCAGAGTCTCTGCAGAGTTCCCACCCGCACCGGTACCACCCGCACGGGAGCTCTTATTTAATTTGCATATTCACCGAACCATCTATACACCACAAACAATCTGTTGTTCATCCATGTGGGAGCGTATTTGTGTCGTTTTGGAACAAACTGCGCAGAATCGTCGCGTTCAAATTGTTTTTTTCTTCGATGTTGTCTAATTCGCAATTTTCAGATAATCCTGGACAAAAGTGCTTGGGACACTATGCGACAATCGCCAAAATCGGTAAAGTGTCCCAACAATTTTGTCCAGGATTGTCTGAAAATGACGAATTTATGAATTTTCAATAAAACACAGCTTTTTAACTTTGTAACATTGCAAAAGATATACAGTTTAATAAAAGAGCCCCCATCTCTGCTCCCCCTTACCCCCTCAATGGGGAAGGGATCACTGGAGCAGAGTCTCTGCAGAGTTCCCACCCGCACCGGTACCACCCGCACGGGAGCTCTTATTTAATTTGCATATTCACCGAACCATCTATACACCACAAACAATCTGTTGTTCATCCATGTGGGAGCGTATTTGTGTCGTTTTGGAACAAACTGCGCAGAATCGTCGCGTTCAAATTGTTTTTTTCTTCGATGTTGTCTAATTCGCAATTTTCAGATAATCCTGGACAAAAGTGCTTGGGACACTATGCGACAATCGCCAAAATCGGTAAAGTGTCCCAACAATTTTGTCCAGGATTGTCTGAAAATGACGAATTTATGAATTTTCAATAAAACACAGCTTTTTAACTTTGTAACATTGCAAAAGATATACAGTTTAATAAAAGAGCCCCCATCTCTGCTCCCCCTTACCCCCTCAATGGGGAAGGGATCACTGGAGCAGAGTCTCTGCAGAGTTCCCACCCGCACCGGTACCACCCGCACGGGAGCTCTTATTTAATTTGCATATTCACCGAACCATCTATACACCACAAACAATCTGTTGTTCATCCATGTGGGAGCGTATTTGTGTCGTTTTGGAACAAACTGCGCAGAATCGTCGCGTTCAAATTGTTTTTTTCTTCGATGTTGTCTAATTCGCAATTTTCAGATAATCCTGGACAAAAGTGCTTGGGACACTATGCGACAATCGCCAAAATCGGTAAAGTGTCCCAACAATTTTGTCCAGGATTGTCTGAAAATGACGAATTTATGAATTTTCAATAAAACACAGCTTTTTAACTTTGTAACATTGCAAAAGATATACAGTTTAATAAAAGAGCCCCCATCTCTGCTCCCCCTTACCCCCTCAATGGGGAAGGGATCACTGGAGCAGAGTCTCTGCAGAGTTCCCACCCGCACCGGTACCACCCGCACGGGAGCTCTTATTTAATTTGCATATTCACCGAACCATCTATACACCACAAACAATCTGTTGTTCATCCATGTGGGAGCGTATTTGTGTCGTTTTGGAACAAACTGCGCAGAATCGTCGCGTTCAAATTGTTTTTTTCTTCGATGTTGTCTAATTCGCAATTTTCAGACAATCCTGGACAAAAGTGCTTGGGACACTATGCGACAATCGCCAAAATCGGTAAAGTGTCCCAACAATTTTGTCCAGGATTGTAGTTACTGTTTTAATAAACTGAAATCCATTTTTAATCTTTTGCTAAATAAAGGGATTAATCAATTGCTTGAGAATTGATTTAAATTTAGCTGTCATACAGAACTGGGTTTTTTTAAGGGAAATATCTCATCAACAATATTCAGAGTTGAATGGGTCATTCCAGAAAAGATCCATACCTCCCCCACAGAGGAAATATGTGCCATCTGGCCATGGGAGGGGAGGGGGATAAATCTACTTCTGATAATAGTCCGTGGGGGAGGTGTGGATGTTTTCTGGAATGACCCAATATAAAAAAATATTTATGGTTAAAACAGGGCAATGTACATTTCAGCAATTTCCCACCAGAAATATTTAATTAGATTCAAAAACCTGCAAGTGAAACAAGTCTGCCTCTTTCCTCCTGCTCTCCCGCTTTTCCACTCTACTGCCTTTACAGTGATGCTCACCTGCAAAAATGAGCACTAAGAGGCAGACTTGGAGCAAGTCTAAGTCAAACCTTACTTTACTAACTTTAAGTGTATACAGTACGTACACAGTAATGTACTAACATTTTTATACAAAAATTTCATGTTGCATAAAATAAAAACATGGTTGCATTTCTGTAGACTAAAACCGAGGCTGAGGTTGCATCTGAAAAAGAATGGCTAGAAGCTGAGAAAGTGTGGGTTGTTCATAAAGGAGGTTTTTCTGGTGGAAGAATGCTAAAATCAGCTCCTGCATCCACTGAAGAAAATGAAACAACACGTAAAGTAAAACTCGATCATGGTGGAGAAATACTCAATATCGATGAGGACAGTATTGAAAAGGTAAACTGATTGATAGTTCCTCACTGGCTGACTTTAGGAAAGAAGTAGGTTTCTTTAGGTAATTGGCCCATACAATCCTATATAGGCAGTCAATCTATAAATTTTGCTACAGACATCTATAAGTTGCTGTATGTGCCTATAGGCAATTGCCCTTTTCTATGTAATTTTATACTGTAATTGTAATATTAAATTACTAGGGGTAGTGGATATACGATAATTTGGCAAAAACTAAACAGCTCTCTTGCTAAGATTAGGCTGATGTTGTACACTCATTTTTTCTCAGGCTAATCCTCCTCGTTATGACAGAGCAGAAGATCTGGCTGCTTTGCGTCATTTGAATGAACCAAGTTGCTTACATACAATAAGACAGCGCTATGGTAGCAGTTTGATTCATACTTATGCTGGTCAAGTTCTCATTGTGATAAACCCATTAAAGAATCTGTCAATATATACAGATAAGGTATGTTATTAAACTATGAGTATGGTCAGGGCTGCCAAGAGAAACCGTGGGGCCTGGGGAAAATTATTGATTTGGGGCCCCTGATCATGTCATATAGGTTGATGTGGGGCCCCTGATGATGTCACAAGGGTTGATTTGGGGCCCCTGATGATGTCACATGGGTTGATTTGGGACCCCTGATGATGTCACATGGGTTGATTTGGGGCCCCTGATGTCACATGGGTTGATTTGGGGGCCCTGATGATGTCACATTGGTTGATTTGGGGCCCCTGATGTCACATGGGTTGATTTGGGGCCCCTGATGATGTTACATGGGTTAATTTGGGGACCCTGATGATGTTGCATGGGTTGATTTGGGGGCCCTGGTGATGTCACATGGGTTGATTTGGGGCCCCTGATGATGTCACATGGGTTGATTTGGGGCCCTTGATGATGTCATATGGGTTGATTTGGGGCTCCTGATGATGTCACATGGGTTGATTTGGGGACCCTGATGATGTCACATGTGTTGATTTGGGGCCCCTGATGAGTTCTCTTGCGTTGAAAACTCAAATCTCAAAAATTTTAGGGGCCCCTTCTCAAGTTGGGGGCCTGGGCCTTCTCAACTCGCCCCCCTAGCCCCCCCCCCCCCCCCCCACACACACACACTCGGTGGCCCTGAGTATGCTACATGTTTGTGAAAGTTGTGCTCAATGGTTACTGATTGACTTAGTGTACTGTAGTCTTGAGAAAAGATTGTTGGTGGTAGTGACTGATGATGTTTTAACCGTCTCAGTGGCCAGTCATCTCAAGGCCCCATTTACACAGGTGATTTTTGGTGTGATTTTCCTCATTAATTCTGATGTATGCAACTGAATGGATGTCTCACAAATGTATTGAAACACTAGAGCTTTGTACAAATGTCCAGTGCATTTGTAAGTTGATCCATTCAATGCATCAGCCAGGAGGAGAAAAATCGCAGCAAAAATTGCCTGTGTACCCTTTCCCTACCATATGGTGGCCTTTTTAGTATTTTACTCTGGCATTTTACTGTAACGCCGGATGATTTTACTCATTGAGGGAAGAACTCTAGTTAGGAAAGGATTACAGTAATTGAAACAATGTTGTTTTGTTTGTAACAGGTTATTCAGATGTTTCGTGGCTGTAAACAGGAAGATATGCCACCTCATATCTATGCTTCAGCTCAAACAACGTATCGAAATATGCTTGCTACTAATTCTGATCAATCACTGGTCTTAATGGGACCAAGTGGTTCTGGGAAGTCTATCAACTGTGCTCACTTACTTCACTATTTCTGTTCAACCTCACTGTCACCGCATTCCTCTTTGACTGGTAATGGATAATGTAAAAAATGGGTCATTCCAGAAAAGATCCGTACCTCCCCCACAGAGGAAATTTGTGCCATCCGGGGAGGGGAGGGGGGTAAATCTACTTCTGATAATAGTAAAATGTACTAGGACGTCCGAAGGGGGGAGGGTCAACTTCACATTTCCTCCATGGGGGAGGTGTGGATGTTTTCTGGAATGACCCAATAGACAAAATATAATTTCAAGTTTTTTTCCCTATCCTTTCCTTGCTTTCTATTTTTTTGTCTCTTCCCCTTTTTTTCATTTTTCTTCTTTTTTTTTGTCTTTTTTGTCTTTTTTTATTCTTTCTTTTTTTTCCATTTCTTTACTTTACTTTACTCTACTCTACTCTACTCCACTCCACTCCACTCCACTCCACTCCACTCGGACTCGACTCAGACTTGACTCGGACTCGACTCATACTTGACTCGGACTCGACTCATCGCCGACTCAGACTCAACTCAGACTCCGACTTGACTCCGACTCGACTTCGACCTCGACTTCGACCTCGACCTCGACTCGACCTCCACTCAAACTCCACTCAAGCTCCACGCGAACTCCACGCGAACTCCACTCGAACTCGACGCGAACTCCACTCGAACTCCACGCAAACTCCACGCAAACTCCACGCGAACTCCACGCGAACTCCACTCTCTACTCCACTCTCTACTCCACTCTACTCCATTCCATTCCTCTCCACTCCACTCCACTTTACTTTAGTTTACTTTACTTTACATTACATTACATTACATTACATTACATTTCTTTACATTACATTGCATTGCATTGCATTACATTACATTACTTTACATTGCATTGCATTACATTACATTACATTACATTACACTACAATACTTTTCTCTTATCTATATTCCATACTCTCTACAATACAGATGGGAAAACTGAAGCTTTGTTAACACTTCTTGACGCATTTGGTAACTGTTCCACCAAGCTAAATCAAAATGCCAGTAGATTCACCATGCTGTTCACCTTGGATTATGATTCCTCTGGTTTATTGACAAGTGGGTCCCTTCAGGTCAGTCAGAATAGACTCTCCATATTAGAAACATGTGAGCAGTCTTATGTAGACGTAAAAAAGCAAGGGCTCTGTTAGAAACGTCAGTATTTTGTTATTAAAACTAAAGGACTAAGGGCTTAAGCATCCTTACTTGCAGTCAGCGGCTGAATTGCGAATGTCGCAGATCAACGTGTCCGTGTCGAGGCATGTCAAAGGCGCTCCAGGCAGCCACATTACGTCATGTTGATGTTACGGAGGGGGGGGGGGGGGGAACCGGAGAACCTGGCGAAAACCCCTCGAAGCTCAGCTCTACAACTACAACTCGTAACTCACATGACTCCCAAGCTCGACAACGGCGTCATTCCCAGGCGGTAGTACTTGGGTACTAGGGACCTTAAGATCTACGACGGCAACTTCGAGGACGACGTCCTTCAACCAAAAGCATTCTTCTTGAAAAACAAAGATACTACGGATGTCACCGAAGTGTCGAAATGCGAAAAAATTCGCACGACGACCACGCCTACAAACGTTAGCCGCCCTGCCCACAAACTTATACGTTTATTCATGCTTTTATTTGTCAACACTGACTTCAAATCACAGGTTTCAAATCAAGGCGTTCAGAGGCTCTCGATCGTAAAGTACTTCGTTATAAAGCAAAGTATTTTGTTTTACATAGCTAAACCACTTAATTGCGATCGAATATGTTTTCTGGGAGAGGTCGGAGATATGAATTTAAGGTGGAGCATGGCGGCGAACAAAAGAAATGGACAAAATTTTTCGTTCATGGAGAAGATATGAAAAGCTTTACCCCTGATTTGTTAATTCGACATTTGCAAGAAAAGTGTAGATTTTCAAACAACATTTTAAACATTAAATACATGGACAGCGACAAAGATTGGATAGATCTCAGATGCAGTGACTTCGAATCCTTCGTCGACATGGTTGAATCAGCCGAAGTAGTTCCAGACAGGGAGGATATCCTAAGAGTGACATTAAAAGTATCGGCGTCCCCGCTATCGCAAGCTAATGAAATGGGGTCGAAGAGAGTTTACTCTCCATCTCCTAGCAAGCAAAACGTTTCAAAGAAAAGAACAAGAATTAAAGATAATTTAAACAACGAATCTGATGATGATACTTTTATACCACCTGATAACAATGACCGAAGCCTCCGGGAAGCAGAGCAGTACATATCTCCCACGCAGAAATATTTTTCAAAGCTAGGAACAACAACTACAGACGGTGGTAAGAGAAAAAGCACGTGAATTATTTGAGCTAGAACAGAGTAAAGAACCAAAGGATATTAACGCTAAAGTCCCATTGTGTTCGAACTGTCACACCGGAGGTCACAATAAAACCAATTGTGTGTTTGCACCTTGTGTATCCGCCTCGTTGTGTCATGATATTAAACGCCATCCAGATGAAAGTAAGTTTTTAAAGGTAAAGAGAGAAGAATTGAAAAGCACGAAAGCTAAGCTAGTTAAAATCCAAGAAGATTTAAAGAGCAAAAAACAAATGTTGAAAGGTGTTCAAGATACTTTTGTTGCCAAAGTTCAGACGGACTTAATTAACAGTGATCCTGAAAAATATTTGCGCAAAACTACAACAGGCCAACTTGTTCCCAACTGGTTAGTAGTAAATTCTGATGTAAGGAAATTGGAAAGAGTTTGTCAGGGGAAATTGCCATCTAAATCTGACATCCCTAACTTCATAAAATGTTACAACGAACGTTTCGATATTCTTCGCCAATCACCCGCCAGTAATTTCCAGGATGACAATGAACATGTTAATCCGGTAAAGAATTTGTGGGAAAAGAAAGGGATAAATTTCCCAGGTCGTGGTCCAGTTCCCAATAGTACAGTTGTAACCCAAAAGGTTGTAGACGAAGAATCTGGAGCAACGACGGGCTCAACATTACTTGATCGTTTTGCTGAGCCGAATAGTAAGCGCGAAGAAGAATACTTGCTACAAATTGGTCTCAATCAAAGTTTGCAATCCATTCAACATGACGCAAGGCCTTCTGAAATTAACGTCGACACGTCAACAACAACAGAAGAAGATGTGGGAGGCTTAGGTTTGCTTTTTGAAGCCGCGAGACTTCTTGAAAAATGAAAATAAGTATAAAGCTACGGTAATTTGACCGACAATGTTCATGTTCTTACGTAGTTTTACTGATTTTGCTATCGACTTCCTATGCCCCAATGTATCCCATCATAGTTCTGATAAAAACGGTATCATTCAATTGGTAAGCTAGCTTCACATTTATATTATAGTAATACAAACTGCAACAAACTGAATGGATAGATTTTTGCTTTCAGTTTAATAATGTAAACATGAACTACAAGTTAGTTAACTGTTTATGTTCAAAGTTCTTCTAGTTTTTGTTATTTACATTGTATTAATAACGTATTCATATTTTTGGGAGATTGGTTAATTAGATATCAATATAACCTGTGTAACGATAAAAACCGCGCATATCAGCCGATGTTATTTGTTTTAGCCCTTCGTATACAGCAACATGCAAGTTATCTCTCAGTAAGTCTCTATACTGTAATCTTTTCAGTACTGTTTTTAGCTTGTTAAACACTAACTCAGCTGGGTTAAATTCCGGAGAGTAAGTCGGTAAATAAACAAGAGTACATCCTATATTGTCGAGCCATTCACCTAGAATCTGTCCTCCTTGAAAATGATGAATGGCGCAATTATCTAAAATAATATGATCGCCATATTCAAGTATGGGTCTTCCATCGGGCTGAAAATTCTGCGATGCTTGGGCATAAAACTCGAGGAATTTCACAGTATTACTCGCCCCACGCACTGTGTTTGCATACATAATTGCGTCTGCGCCACACAAGAGATTTAGAGTGATATTCGGTGTCTGCATGTTTCGAAATATTTCTACGCATGACGTTCCCACTAACGAGTGACCATAATTCGGATTCGCTACATCAGGAAGTTTAATTCCTGATTCATCAAAAAATTTAAGCTTATACGGATCTACTGTTGAAATGTAATCAAGAAATTCTTGGCAGTATTCAATGTTTTCTGGAGTAAATTTCTCGGCGGCAGGTCTAACCATTCGTTTCCGCGACCATTTTCCTCCACTCATGTAATTTCGAACAGCTCTATTCAACGCTTCTTTGCTGGTACCTCCCGGGATAAAACAATGGCGCTTAACTTCTTTTAACAATTCCCCTGATGTCGTTGAGGGCTTATCCGTCTTCAGAAATTCAATAAACTCCAAATCTTCGGGTTTAAGGTGTTTTGCGCCACTCGCGCGGGACTTTGGGTGCTTTGATTCGCCAGAAGTACAAAAATCTTTCCAAATCTTTTTTGTGGTTTCCGTTGAAACTTTTAGTCTTGAAGCCACAGCAGCGTAGCTTCCTTCGAAAAAGCCGGTCACTACGTCGCCTCCCGCCTCAACTATTGTGTCGATAACAAGGAATCTAAAATCGTCATTCAAAGCTTTTCCACGGATATAAGTTCGACCATGTTTATTAACTTCACCCATTTTCCCAACTAGAAACGCGTGGCAAAAGCATGAATAAACGTATAAGTTTGTGGGCGGGGCGGCTAATGTTTGTAGGCGTGGTCGTCGTGCGAATTTTTTCACGTTTCGACACTTCGGTGACATCCGTAGTAATGAGTAATTTCTAGTCCCAAGAGTAATCTGAACACCGTCTTCGCTCTGTATACAACACCACTCAGAGCATTTTCACGTCTTCAGGACGACGTTGACTCGTGGGGTGATGAGAACTGTTGTCTGAGATTGCCTTAACATAGACACTGCAACCGTTTTAACACTTTGAAAATTATAAAACAAGCTTCAAGTATTGAATACAGTAGTCAGTTAACTGTGACTTCTTTTTAATGCTAAAATTTGAATTGCTTTTTAACCGCCGTCGTCGTCCTAGCATCTTAAGGTCCCTACTAACCCCATCTAACCAGGCTTAAGTTTGGAGTGGACGACAGTGGTGAGAGACAACACGCTAACAGCACATACCACCCTTGCTTCCCATAAGTTCAATATTGCAACAAAACAAAATTCTTTCGCTTTCTTTATTTCTAGACGTTTTTATTACAAAAGACAAGAATTGTACGAACACCTGAACATGAAAGTAACTTCAAAGTGTTTGATTATTTCTTGGCTGGTTGCAACAAAAAACTCAGGTACGACCATCACATCGCGTTCTTGTTTCGTTTATTCTTGCTGTACAAGATGTCGTAAGTTGTTCAGCTCAGAAAACACTGAGCTCCACACGGGCCTCGAACCCACATTTTTTTTTTTAACGACTTTATTGGATATTTACATAAAATTACTTTAAAATACCCAAACGGGAAAAAGGGCAAACGGGACTCGAGGACCCATGCGAGGCGCTTTCCCGTTGTAATTAAAAATAGATATTAAAACAATCAAAAATCAGTCAATACAGTAAAGTTGATCATAGACCAATAGGTGACTTTCAGGGTGTTGCGCGCGCATCATTTTTCAAAAAAACTGGCAAGCTCCCCTCAAAGTAAACATACTATTTAAAATAAACAAAGTATAGATGGAGTTTCTGGATGTTTGACACTGTTATTCTGCTGTTCGTGGCTCGCTAGCAAGTCTGTTTGCCATTGCTTACTTTGTGGAGAGCCCGCCAATTTCTTTGCAAAACGATGCGCTCGCAACACCCTGAAACTATTGCTCGAAATCTACGATGCACCAATACACACGCACAGCCCAAGCCCATTCCTATGAAGTCCATGAACTCAAAACTGAAAGAGCAAAATGAGTAACACTGAATGGAATTCATAAGAACGAAGCTGAGGTCACGCACGCACAGTGATGCACCGTGGAGTTCAAGCGATTGGTACATTGGAAAACTACTCTCAGTGACAGGAGCAGTTACGGTATAATGACCATGTATACAGGTCATATGAACTTCAAAAGTAGATGTCAATAATGATAAATAAGTATCGAGTAAAAAAGTTTTGAATGTCGCAAGATTGCAGAGGCTATTGGTTGGTGCAATTTTACAAACAGAATTCCAGAGAGGAACAATTCGGTTAAAATAGGAGGCTTGAAATGTACTAGTTTTACAGGTTGGTACTTTAAGCATGAGAGTAGGATTTTTACAGTGCGGGTACGACTGTGAGTAACAAACGAAACAAAGTTTAAAACATTCAAATCAGAGAGTCCATACAAGGCCTTATAAAAAAAACATAGATCCTTAATTTCCCTGTCGTAAGACAAAGGTAACAGATTTAGGGCCAGGAGCCGCTCCTTGTATGACATGCCCCCTATCTTGGATTGTAAGATCCATTTAACAACTTGAAGCTGAAAACACTTTATAAAATAACATGTATACTACGCGAGCCCTGATTGGTCAATTGCCGTGTTTGGATCAGAGTATCCAAACACGGAAAATTCCCACCAAAACGATTTTTTGAAAATGTCGGACAGTATATCACAATCACTTGTGATTATTTTATAAAAGAAATACCAAATGTTTTTTTTCCGTGTTTGGAGACTCTTATCCAAACACTTGGGAAATTGCTCGACTTTCGAAAAGCTAAAAACACTCGCCTATACGACTCGTGTTTTGTTACGCTTTTCTCCAGTCTCGCAACAGTCTCGCAATTTCCCGTGTGTTTGGACCATTTGGTATTTCTTTAATACTAATGTTGTAATTTAAATGATGTTTAATTTTTAACCGATTTCCCTCGCGATTTTTTTTGTGTACTTTCTTTGAGCATGTCTGATGGTATGATTTGATTACATTTTTGACAGACAAGAGTTTCATCTTGATGTTGCACAACAGGACACCAACGCCTTCGTTAACTATGGACCTGATGTAAGTAAAAAACGCTTTAAAACATGGACAAGGAAATTCAAAAGAAACTATTGATTCTTTGCTGTCGATACGTAAAATTAAGTACGAGAAAATATACATTTTACGTGTGTTCAGCTAATTACGTGCATGGTCTTGAATTCTTCCTTTCTTTAGCATCCTAATCAGCAGAGAGATATCGAAAGATGGAACACACTGCATCACGCTTTTGAAGTTCTTGGAGTTTCTGTGAATGAAATGAAATGTCTGTGGTCAATTATTGCTGCTATCTATCATCTGGGAACTGCTGGAGTGACCATGGGTAGGTACAGTAGAACAACGCATGACATAGTACCACACTACACTACACTACACTACACTACACTACACTACACACTACACTACACTACACTACACTACACTACACTACACTACACTACACTACACTACACTACACTACACTACACTACACTACACTACACTACACTACACTACACTATTTATGATTTATTACTTTTTGAAAATGATATGTACAAATTAGGCAAGTTAATATTACTAACAAAGATATCTATATACATAGGTTGTTAAACGAGAAATGATCAGAAGAATAAGTTAAGACATTATTCTTGAGAAAGTTCATAGTAAAGATGAATAACGAAATATATAATATAAGTGAATAATTTATCTATTATTCACATATGACAAAAGTTAATTATGACCGTCAACTGACATATGGTTATAGTAAATGTTAGCAGACCCTTGGATTGCATCACTGCAACAAAGTTTGCGGAAAAGCGACTTGTATGAGCGCGTCATACCAAGACGGGTAAGGACGGCTTCGTTAGCGGGATGCCACGCACCAAGAGAACCGATTACAAAACCAAAGACGGAACAGTTCTTGCCTTGGGCGATGTAATGGTCTTTCAGGTGATCATACTTTGCGATCTTCTCTTGTTCCGCAGTTTTGAGAGCGTCGCTATCGTTCTCAAACGGGCAGGTGACGTCAATTATTGAGACTTGGTTGTCATCAATGATCACAATATCAGGACGGGAACGGTCAGGGATGTCGGGAATTTGTTGGTCCAATCTAACTTCACCAGATCGGATCGCGTTGGAGAGGCGGTCGACGATTCTGTTGTGACGATCTCGGATCTCAGTCATGTGTTGGCGACAGTGGCAGATTATGTGTGGCAGGGTTTCGGCTTCTGAACCACATTTCCTGCACGAGGTGGAAATATTGGACCAACGGGATTTATTTTGGTTGGTTGGGACAACATTTAGTCTCGCACGATGGATAAATCTCCAATCTTTGAAGCCGATGTTAAGGCCAGTGTAAGCCCAAGAGGAACCATTGTAAAAGCGGTCAGCGACAAGGGCTCTGGCAACTTTGCCTTGGTCAGGAAGAGAAGTGAGTTTCTCGGCAGCATGACTTTGCACGAGGTGGTGAAGGAAACTACAGCAAGATTTTGCCAGGATGGGACCCCTATTGAGGGAAGCGATAGATGGAGCGCCGTTGTCAGGAACAGAGAAAGACACTTTCTGGCGACGACAAGATGATCGGGCCCGAGTCCAAATGGATTGCTTGCGATAGCGAATCTTGTTGGGATGAAAGTTACCACAAGTGGAGCCAGAAAGGAATTCAAAGATGAGGGAAGGAGAAGGGTTGTCTTGAGCAGCAAAGCGGACAGATTGGAGTAACTCGGCTTTGGCAATGTGGGAAACAAAGGTGTCAGAAGAGGATAGCATCTTCAAAGCTTGAACGATGACTTGAACATCAACTTCAGCGAGTGGATCGTGAAAAGCAAGACCACCGACATTCCTGGAGGCGAAAATAAAGTGGGATGTGGCTCGGAGCGGTAAGTTGCATGCGGAGCGAACTACTTCAATCAACTTCTTCCGATAATTGACGAGAGAGCGTTTGAGAGGGTTGCCAGCACGGAGAACGTATGTAAGACAAGGTTGAATGAAGGTTCGTA
The DNA here is from genome assembly GCA_964035015.1 of Corallium rubrum. Taxonomy (NCBI): domain Eukaryota; kingdom Metazoa; phylum Cnidaria; class Anthozoa; order Scleralcyonacea; family Coralliidae; genus Corallium; species Corallium rubrum. Next base: position 8,599,160 of record OZ036008.1, read on the forward strand.
TAGCATCAAGCTTCTGCCATGGCGCTAGCAGGGAGGAGTTGATCTTATCAAGGTCGTTGCAAAGGTGATCAACGAGAGTGTGAAGATCAGAGACATCTCGGATAACACCAATAGGAATGCCAAGATAACGATAGTGTTCGTGTTGGAGGAGAGCAGGAATGGTTCTGCCTTGGACGAGGTAATCGATGGGAGCAACATTCGACTTGGTGAGAGTCAACGAGGCACATTTGTCTGGACGGAATTCAAGGCCAAGAAGAGTAGCCGAGGAGCTGGCAGCATCGAGGAGATGTTGGAGATCATCAGACTTTCGAGAAATGATGACGAGATCGTCAGCGTACGCCAGAACAGAGATTGGGGCACCATGATGTTTAGCTGGGCCAGATCGCAGAGATTCAGCTTTCGCAATGACGGAACGGAGGATTAGCTCGATGGATAGATTGAAGAGGATGGGAGATAGAGGGCAGCCTTGTTTAACGCCAGCCAAAATGGGGATAGGAGGAGTGGTTCCAGCTGGAGTACGGACTTCAGTGGAAGCATTGGTGTACACATTGCTAATAAGATCAATGATGGATTGAGGAATACCAATGTGAGATAGAGTTGTGGCGATGACACCATGGGGAACACTACCGAACGCATTGCGGAGGTCCAACCAGGAAATGCAGAGATTTCTATTGAGACGTTGAGCATCGGCGACCAAAGATTGGAGAATGAAAGTGTGTTCATAGCAGCCTTCGGAAGGACGGGCACTCTTCTGGGAAGGAGACATGAGGTCGTTGGATATGGAGTAAGACACCAAACGATTGGCCAAAATACTCATGAGGAGTTTGTAGATGCAACTCATCAGGGCAATGGGACGAAAGTTGGACACGTCATCGGAGGAACCTTTCTTGTGGATGAGGACTGTGGTAGACGTTTTCCAGGAGGCAGGCACATCGCATTCGGATAAACATCTGGCAAAGATGAGGGAAAGGATTTCCCCTTTGGGATCAACAGCTTTAAGGTGGCGATATTCGACTTTGTCAGAACCAGGGGCGGAGTTGGATAGAGAACGGAGTTTCTTAGTAATTTCTGCTGGAGTAGGGTTAGCTGTAAGACTGTCATCAGCGGGGCCAGTTGGGACAAACTCTTCAAGCTTCTGTTTGATGAGTTCAGGATTGCAATCTTTATTGTCGAAGACTTTAGTAAAGAATGCGTTTGCTTCATCGGCTGTGCCAGTGAAGGAGGGCGAGTTGTTGTTAAGAACCTGTCGAGCAGCACGCTTCTTAGAAATTCTGTAGAGACTTTGGATCCTACGAGCGAGAATCGGATTGAATTCAAGGTGACGACGGATGTTGGAAGGAGCACGGGCGGCTGGACGGTCAGGACGACGAGGAGTGGGTCTGGATTTTTTGGAGGTTAAGACACTGGTTTTGAGGACATCGTCCGCAAAGTCAGAGCAATTAGAAGAGAAATCTTGCCAGGAGGAGTCCGCTGAGAAGACGGGAGACCATCTGTTCTGAAAGTGGACTACACCAGGATTTGAATTGCTAGGGAGGTGAATGGGAGACGAACCATTCGTAGGAATAACAGGGGGATCAACAATAGTGGTGGGGTTAGGATCAGTCAAAGGTGAAGCAGGAGGTATAAGCTGGGTTACTGGCGTCAATGGGATGAGATCGGGAGAAACAGGTGGCAACGTTTCAGTAGAAGCTTGATGTTGCTGGGAAAATTGGGAGATGGGTGGAAGGGGAGATAATGGAGAAGGGACAATGAAGGCACTGTCATCGTTGGAGAAGGCAGGCGTGGATGGCGATGGCGATTCTGGATCACTAGGCGGACTTGAGGGTCCTTCTTCGACATAGTTAGTTGGATGAAGTCTAGTCGAGCGGCGAAGAGGAGGTGGCGGAGACGAGTCACAGTGAGATTGGGAGAGGGTGACTTCGGCTGGTTGTTGAGAGACATTAGGTAGATCTTGAGAGACCAAATTAATTTCTGATCTAATAGGCGACGAACTAGAACTGGGATGGCGAAATTTCGACGATTTTTTTTTAGAAATACCATGTTGTCGCAGGCAGTGGACGCTGACGGCTTGGGCGTTTTGAAAATCAAGTTTGCAAATAGAGCAATGGCCAGTGGCGACGAGAAGCGTTGTAGGATGAACGGACTGGAAATGACGCTTGAAATTGGGGAAATTCACAATAATGTTTTCACAAATGCAACAATAAAATTTCTTTCCTTCTGGGTAAGAACGGACAACCGACACGGATTGAACCGATAGATCTTTAACCCAATGACGTTTGGTACGATGAACACTTAGACCAGCTTGCGAGGAAGAGGAAAACTTGCAACTGAGGCAGCGGAATTGTTTGGAACAGTGATCTGAATCGGACGACATTGATGTGGATAGGGGGAAACCCCGCTTCGGCTAAATGTTGAATTGTCAGTAACGAAACCTTGACAACGAACAAAAAAGGGAAATCCCCAATATACCACGAACTGAAAAACCGGATAAAAACCAAACCAATAGCACAGTTCCTTTCAAAATATAATCACAATGTAGAGAAAAGTCTAGCGATGGACTTGATATCAATAAAAGGTTGGGGTAGAAACATAAAAGGACAAAATATAGATGAAAATAAACCAACCAGCTGAGAATAATTATTAACGGCACGGGACGGCACGGCACGGAACAAAGTTGACGATAATTCAAAAACCAATGAACTGGAAACTCCGGGAATATAGCGAGTGGTAGAACTGATCTAAGCAGTCAATATAATTTAAAACGTGGTCCAAAGGAGACGTCCTAAGACTGTTAAATTCAAAAATTCACTGTTGCTAGGTGACGAGACAACAGACAGGCTAAGACCAACGGTCAAAACCAAAATTCATGAATAATTCAAAACCTACTGTTCAGATATGAATTAAACTTGGATGGCAGGTTATAAAGGTCCAAATTAAACAGTAATTGTATAAATGGAAAGCGATTTAAAAATAACAAAAGGCGAATATTCGATGAAAACCAAGCGAAGATTTCGAGGTATATATATATATATATAGCGAAATCTGATCTTGATAAAAATTTGACGGTTATATATACGGCACGATAAAGCTTGTGTAGAATTCAAAATATAGAAGATGGGCATCAACCAAAATAGTACCAATAAAAGAATGAGACAATGACAACAAAACTGATATGAATAACCAAACTGCGGAGTCAGGATTGACGGAGAAAATTCAAATTTAGCTGTTGTTAGGAGACATCAAGTGAGACAAAACAAATCCAACCGTCAAACACGAAATGATAAATAATTCAAAATTGATTACACGAACAGAAGTAAAACTTGTGCAACAGGATAGGAATACCAAAACCAAACGAAATGTGAAATTAGGGCTCACCAAATAATCGTGACACGGAGAAACAATACTTGTACAAAATCACGACCTACAGATACCCCTCTGAGATACGCCACAGGCCAAACAGTCAAATAGATAATCCAAAAATAAAGTCACGGAAACCAATCAATCGATCCAGAACTTGACGCAGAATGTTCACGAAATACTTAGCAAACCAACAATCCAAAAATTACATGATGGGGACCAAATAATAAAACCAACGAAGCATAAATAGACAGAGCTATAAAGAGAGACGAACTTGACATCTGACACTACACTACACTACACACATAGTACCACACTACACTACACTACACTACACTACACTACACTACACACTACACTACACTACACTACACTACACTGCACTGCACTGCACTGCACTGCACTGCACTGCACTGCACTGCACTGCACTGCACTGCACTGCACTGCACTGCACTGCACTGCACTACACTGCACTGCACTGCACTGCACTGCACTGCACTGCACTGCACTGCACTGCACTGCACTGCACTGCACTGCACTGCACTGCACTACACTACACTACACACCACACCACACCACACCACACTACACTACACTACACCACACCACACCACACCACACCACACCACACTCAACACGACACTGCACGCACCACGTTACAATATACTAGACGCGTCCTACACTACTGTACGCTTCTCTTTGACGCCATGTCTGAAGCCTCGTACATGTATACATGTTATGTTAGATCCACATTCTTTTCCCAACCATATGTCTTTTTACCGTTAAAGGCAATGATAATAAACCGAGGTTTGCCAACCCCGCTGGAACACAACGTGCCGCCGCAGTGCTGGGAGTCAGTGTTGAAGAAATTGCAGAGCTCATCTTTGCTCCACCTATTGTCAGTCAAATTGTTATCAGATCTCCCAGACGTAAATCAGCAGGTCGTTTATCATCAACCAGCGAGGCGTCTTCACAAGATGCACAACCAGTTGTGGACAATCAGAGATTAACTCAGTGTAATGATGCATTAGAAGGATTAGCAATGGGACTTTATCAAGAAGCATTTGGAATTTTGGTTTATTTGATTAACAGGTATAGAAAAAAGTGATTTTATTTCTTCAGGGTGACAAACAGAACGCAACGTCGTACTATCCTACCAGCCTAGTTTTGACCCTTATAAACGCTACGTTGACGACATTGTATGACAGTATTTAGATACTGTAATATCATGTTTGCGGGAATTTCTTTTGTTCTCACAGGTCCATTAACAACTAATATACCTCATTAAAATTCATTTTTACTAATCCTACCTCCGTTGACGTCAAACCAGGTCTGATCAGAACTATTCATACCCGGTTTGACGTCAACGGACGTGATAACAAACAGAAATTCCCACAAACATGATATTACAAAGGTATAGCATAAAAAGAGGTTGCATTAGCTATTAAAGTCCTGCTCGATTCGGGTCATTTAGTAAAGTTCCCGAGGGCCTTCGCTTATAAATAACCCAATGGTCCTCACTCCTTGATGGAACCAGTTCGTAGAATTAACTGCAGGAAACTATGGTGTTGATTTTGCGGAGGGAGGAAAACTGGAGAACCTGGTGAAAAACCTTCGAAGCACAGGAGAGAACCAACAACTGTACTCACATGAAGCTAAGGTGGTCACCCATCCAAGTACTAACCTCATTCAACCGGGCTTAATTTCACTAGTAAGAGGCAGGGCGCTAAGCTTGCTAGCTTGTGTCACTCATGCCTCGCTCTGTATATAAGTTTGTCGCTTGTGCATTTAGGAAATACTCAATGTTCTTTTCTGTATGTATGTATGTAGGAAGGAATTGATGTGCTGCGTTTTGCAGTGATGGATTTACAGGGGGTGCGCACCCCCCTGGCCTTGGCCAAGGGTGTGTAGGTGGGGTGCCAATTGCCTTGTCAAATCCAAGTACATTAAAGGACGCATTCGTTCAATGTCCGTGTAAACTTCATAGGACCTTATGATTCATATATGATTCATATATTCGCTATCATATGATTCATAGGTATTAAATAAAATTCTGGCGGGCTTCACCCCCCAGACCCACCACCAGCTCGGCCCCTGGACCTTGCCGGGGGCTGTGTCCCCAGACCCCTGCCGTAGCTCCCTCAGCGGCACTCCACCCTGCCTTGGTCGCACCCCACGCCGCAGGCCTGATCTCACTTCGCTCGCTCAGCATCCCTCTACCAGATCAAGCTGGATACATCACTGGCGTTTTGGCATAGTATATAGGGACGTCATGTCGTGGATGATTTGGTGTTGCCTATTTCGCTCGAAACGCCTGTTTTTCGTTACTAAAAATTTCAGCAGTTCACCACCATTTCACTTTGCTTAAAAAAACTAAACTAATCTTATTTATACTGGATATCTCTATCAGTTAAAAGCTAACTGTTCACCCTAGAGGTCCAGTAAGGGCCATCCCGAGCACAAGCTGAGCAAAGACGCTACTGCAGC
>OZ036008.1:8612503-8805003 GCA_964035015.1 Corallium rubrum
TTTGTCTATGTTTCGTCGTAGGTTCAACAGAAGGCCATGCGGTGTATTCAAAGGAATGTTCGACAGTTCTTGACAGTTCGGGAATGGGAATGGTGGCGTTTGTACACCAAGGTAGACGATATTCAAAGACAATCTAAATTAAAATTAATTGAACGAAGTAAATAAGATTATCGGATTACTATATAAAGCTATTCCAAAGTGTTTGAGTTCTAACGAAGTTATCTTGTTTAAAATGTTATATTAACAATAGTTAGCAGTTGATTGTGTTTTCTTCCAGATTGTTCCACTCTTGGACATTCATCGTACAGAAGAAGAGTTACAAGCAAAAACGGTACGTTATAGAGACCGCAGAATTCAAAACTTTTTTTGCAAGAACCTGTATTTCTTATTTAGCTGATCTTGTTTTCAACTCATAGCGCACGCTGATTGCTTACTGAGCGGTCTCTCCCGGGCGCAGTAAAAAAGCCCGCTACGTTTTGGGGTGTCTTCAAACTCGTTTTATCTTTTTACGTAGGATGAACTTGGTTCATTGAAGAACAAGATTGCAAAGCTTGAAAGTGAGAAAGAATTACTGGAGGAAAATAACACACGACTTGAACAAACGGTAACTCAAAACAATGTTCTTTATAGAAATTCTAGTATCCCCAGTATCTCTTTGTGCTCCCAATATCCCCTTGTGTCCCCATTATCCCTTGGTGTCTCCAACGGATGCTCAGTATCGCGTTATTTCCCCAATATCCCTTTGTGTCCCCAATATCCCTTTATGTCACCAATATCTATTTGTCCCCATATCCCTTTATGTCCCAATATCCCTTTATGTCCCAATATCCATTTGTGTTCCCAATATCCCTTTATGTCCCAATATCCCTTTATGTCCCCAATATCCCTTTGTGTCTCTAGTATTCCTTTATGTCCACAGGATTCTTTGGTGTCCCCATTTTTTTCTTGTGTATGTAGTTTTTGTTTTATTGCATTATTTTATGATATTGTTTTTGTGCACTGTAGGTATCTGAATTATCTTCGATACTGGACGAAGAGCGAACATCGAGTCACGACAGTACAACAATGTTGGAAGAAGAACAAGTAATGAGAATAAGAGCTGAGAAGGAAATTGAAAACTTAAAGGTAAGTCTAAAAAGAAAGAAATATTATTATTGACCAGCGCAATACAGTTCTGGAAAAACACCTGTATTATAAAAGCTCACTCACACTCACACTTACACTCACACTCACACCCACACCCACACCCACACCCACACCCAAACCCAAACCCAAACCCACACCCACTCACACTCACACCCACTCACACTCACACCCACTCACACTCACACCCACTCACACTCACACCCACTCACACTCACACCCACTCACACCCACCCACACCCACACTCACACCCACTCACACCCACTCACACCCACTCACACTCACACCCACTCACACTCACACCCACTCACACTCATACTCACGCCCACACTCACACTCACACCCACTCACACTCACACCCACTCACTCACACCCACACTCACACCCAAACCCACACCCACACCTATCCACACTCACACACACTCACACTCACACCCACACCCACACCCAAACTCACACCCACACCCACTCACACTCACACCCACACCCAAACTCACACTCACACCCACACCCAAACTCACACCCACACCCACACCCAAACTCATACTCACACCCACACCCAAACTCACACCCACACCCAAACTCACACCCACATCCACACCCACACTCACACCCACACCCACACTCACACTCACACTCACACTCACACTCACACTCACACTCACACTCACACTCACACTCACACTCAGTGAGTGGCCCCTCACACTCAATAAGTGTAACTCAACACTCAATGAGTCTCCACTCACTGAGTATGAAACTACACTCACTCTCTAACCATTCAATTGAATGGTTGCAAATTTTTTACCATACTCAGTGAGGGTGAGTGGAGACTCATTGAGTGTTGAGTTGCATTTATTGAGTGTGAAGGGCCACTCATTGAGTGTGAGTGTAAGTGAGCTTTTAGAATACAGCTGTTAAACTTCGTAAAGACAGTCTGAATACATTCTATTTTTAACTTTCCAGTCGCAACTGGAAGCTGCGAAGAAAATGGAGAAAGAAGTTCGACATGAAATGATCCGCGCAGAGACAGTAACTACAACTGAAGCTGCAATGGAAGAAACTGAGGTCAGCGGTGGTAAACCAGGTGGGTTTGCAGGTTAGTTCAGGTTGAAGTTGAGTAGAACATGCTGAAGTCAAAAACAAGTTTAAAGATTAAGACTAGAAAAGAAAGAAATGGCATCGTATGGATTTGCCCAACGCCTTAGAAGACACTGTTTAAATAGGTTGAAAAACTTAAAAGAGGTCAACTGTCGAGATTTGGATCAAAAAATACTAACGTAAGCCAAAACAACACTTAACATTTCAAACGGGAAAAGATGATTTACCCTGGCGAAGGACTTTGTCTCGAAACGTCAATATACCGTTTGAGATATCGGCAATTTGCCACTTTTAGTTTTTTTTTATATTCCTATACGTATTGTAATTTTGTTATTGGACTGTTTTATGTTACTAAAATTTATATTTATTTATTTCTATAGAGGATAAGAAAGAAAGAAAACTTTCAGCAAACGACTTGGACGAACAGTTGTGTAAAATGAGTTCTGAGAAAAGACAAGTTGAAAGAATGGTAAGTCTTATAACGAGTCTGTGAACAACAAGTTTTAACAATGGTGTTAGTTTATGAAGTTGTTACAAACTTGCTGTTGGTATATAACAACTTGTTATAACAGTTGTAACAACTTCTCACAAACAATGTCACATGCAGCAAGTTATTGGAACAACCTGTGACAGACTTGTTGATCACAAGAACTTGTTACAAACAATGCTTCAGCAATTTGGCAGAACAATATGTGACAGACTTGTTGATCACAACAATTTGTATATATATTATTTGTATTTGTATATATATTATTTTTGTGTATTTCTAATAAAAGTCATTTGTTGCAAACAATGCCACAGCAAGTTGTTGGAACAACCTTGCAACAGACTTGTTGATCACAACAACTTGTTACAAACAATGCTGCAGCAAGTTGTTGGAACAATCTGTGACAGACGTGTTGATCACAACAACTTGTTACAAACAATTTCACAGCAAGTTTCTCTCTGACGAAGGGCCTTCGCTCGAAACGTTAGACTCCTACGTTCTCTGTTTCGGCAGTATATTTAACCTTGCTATATTTCGATTGTTGTTGTAACAGACTTGTTGATCACAGCAACTTGTTACACAAGTTTTTTTAACAAACCATAGCAAGCAGTGTAGATGACAACATGTAAGAAGGCAGACACATTTTACTCTGGTAAAGGGTTGCGCTTGCAGCTCCAATATTTCCTTCCAAAAATCTCGACAGTTCACCGCCTTTTCACATTTACAATTTGTGTGTTTTTCCGTATGTATGTGGTTCTTAAAATGCTCCTTAAAGAAAACTAAGATGTCTTTATTTTTGTCTTTCTAGCTGTCTGATAAAGGTTCTCACAATGATGAACTGATGCGTGAGATAACTAACTTGAAACGCAAGATTGCGAGAACGTCTGGAGAAATGGGAGATATGAAATTACTACTGGAGAAATCTCAATCGCGAAATGCCGAGCTAGAGAAGAAACAGCGAAGGTGAGAGGACAAGTAGCTTATCATGAACGAGAGAACCATTTGCATAATAATTATGTGTAAATGTTCTTTAAGCTATTCTTGGTTTGCACTTGACGTCATGGTGGCCATGTTGGAGGAACTTCAACAAAAAATCTCGAATGAATATTGTGGGACAATGAACTCTGGTGGAGAGTAATAATAAGGTGTTATTCCAAGTGACGAACCATACTGGACAAGTAGAGAAAACTCTACTTGTCTCAGCTGGGATTCTTTGGTTTACTAGTCCGAAAAGAATCTCATTATAGCAGCTATTGTATTTGAAGTATGTTTTCTCCAACATGGCCACCGTATCCTTGTCTTCTATTGAGGGATTGATTGCAAACCACCAATTTTGAGTTCCCCAGCGAGACTTAAATAAGTCGGCGAGACGCTCTAACCATTGAGCTACTGGGATGAGCTGAGTTCGATGTATGACATTATACTGCTGTACAACCACCAACCGTCTGTTACATTACACCAAGCTCGCAAACGTACCACATGCACGACATGTATACGTACAACTTATCATATGATAAGGATATGTTAGTGTCGCAATGCATGTTGCTAAGAGAAGAGATGAATATTCTAACTCAGATATGAGAAGTACTGTATAATAAACGAGCAGGAGTGTTTTATCAGATATAAAGACACGAGGCGAAGCCGAGTGTTTTTATATCTGATAAAACACGAACTGCGAATTTATTATACGGCTTCAAAAACGAACCACTTGGTAAGTTGATTGGCGGAGTTAGTTTGAAAAATAACCTTGTCTAAGCCGAGAAAATCAAAGCTAAAGTTTATGTAAATCAGGAGAAATTTTTATCACATATAAAGATACGATACGGTCATGATTTTCTTTTGTGTTTTCCTCATGAATTATTAATGAGTTTTTGAATTGAGTATAAATAGTCTTCAAGCTACCTTATTTCGAGTCTGCTTTATTTATTAGGAAGGAGTGAAGAGGGGGAGGGGAGCGGCAAGAATGAACGTGGGGGTATAGGAAGTTTAGATCGAAAAACCGCGAGGGCGGCGATTGGCGGCGGAAGGGGAGAGGTGATGTGCTCGTTCCACCATAAACGTAAGCAGATGACGTAATAGCGAAGCGCGCAGTTACTATTTGTAGACCAAAACATAAATTGAATCTCGAAGGATTTCTAATGAGCCGTTTTCTTTTGTTGGAAATGCAAGAATAAATTATAAATTCAGACAACATGAATCCGACGTCTTCTGTGCGCTTCGCTATTGTATATAGAACGTTCTGTTTGTCATCGTCGTCATGTTGACGTTAGCGAGGTTCAGATGACACTTCCACTACCACTACCGCTACCGCTACCATAAATATAATTAAGCATGTCAAATATTGTTTTTACGTTCACTAATGGTCGCAGGTCTCGAACCTAGCGCAAAAAGAAAGCGTTTTACGGCACTAGGATTAAAACCAACTACAGGACGAAAAAACGAACATTACACCAGCTTAACTACATTTACGGTAGCGGTAGAGGTGGTGGAAGTGTAATCTGAACCTCACTGTTGTCTCATGCGCTCCGCAGGGAACGAATGACGCGCTTTCATTATCGCTTAATGTTGCATGCAGTATGGGAGAACTTACTCAGGCAAACCTGATAAGAGCCAATGACACTATTCACGAATGTTACGAAAGCCCAAACTCCCTGCTATTTTGAAGAAGGTTGCCGATAAAAACTTGAAATCCAACCAAGGTCAAAAACTTTCTTCTTAAAACTCTTCTCTCCCAATTGCCTACCGGTAATTCCATTCCTGCGAGGGCGGCATGACACGTTCAAATACTGAAAACAAAGATCTTTTGTCGGATTATTCCGATCACTTCTGAACTCTTTAAATTCCTCTCGAAAAAACTGTCTGATATCGTCATTCTTCCTTTTCTATCGTCATGGTGATCCCGCTAACGCCTTTTTAATTCACACTGACGACATAACTACACACATTTACGTCTGTCACAGCAAGTTCACTGAGGGATTTCGTAGACTTTAATAATACACAATAGCAAGCTACAGTGTTTTACAGTAAACAATGGTTAATATTCACGACAGCAAACAAGAGTGAGTATATATATTATAGTTTAATACGTGATTTATTCTTCTAAAAGTAATGGATACGATATTAGCCTAAAATACAATATGAGCGGCCGACCGAACAGTATGGGCATTTACAACGCCAGTCGAGCCCAAGCCGTTGTAAATCCCATACACTTCGGACGCGAATATTATATACGACTTGTTTACATATCTAGCTGTTTAGGTTTATTAACAATCTTTAAGATTTAAGCTGTTTAACACATTGCTGCCCAAGATGTCTGAGGGTTTTCCTTTAAGAGAGTAAAATCGCCTGTTGTTAGACAGAGTAAAATATTTAGGAAATAAAAGTTGCGTGCTGCGTAGGCAGTGTTGAAACAACAATCAAAATATAGTAAGGTTAGATATACTGCCCAAACAGAGAAGGTAGTAGTCTAACATTTCGAGCGAAGGCCCTTCGTCTCTCTGACGAAGGGCCTTCGCTTGAAACGTTAGACTCCTACGTTCTCTGTTTCGACAGTATATCTAACCTTTAAATATTAAGGGTCGTTTTTGGCCGGTTCTGGTTAAGCTGAGAAAATCGATCAGAGAGTTTATGTAAATCGGACGAATTTGTATCCGATTTACAACACCTGATTAAACATTCATTTCTTTTGAGTTTTCTTCATCAATTATTAATGAATTGAATAATATTTGTTACTAGATTTGATGCTGATATGGCTCGCGTGAAAGACGAAGGCAATCACGAACGTGTTCTGAAGGAGAAAGCCATTCGAGAAAAAGATTTGTGTACGGCGGAAAGACTTCAGATTGAAAATGATTTGGAGGTAAGGTTAAGGGAGAAATACTGTATAGTGCAATCTATGTTTTTAATTTAACTTCTGTTAAGAAATGGTTTATGGTTTGGCATGCTCCATCGAGTTATGAATGCACGCGAGTTGGGAGAGCATGAAAAAAACGTAAGACCAACGTTCGACCAACTCTTACGCTTTTTTCGTGCTCTCACGCAAAACCACGAACCATTTTTTAGGAAAAGTTCACGCAAACAAAGACGATGTTGTATCTGATTTACAGCATACTAATTTGCTATCGTTTCTTTTGTGTTTTCTCGTGAATTATTTAGTAGTTAAAATATGAAAATAATAACCCTAAATATGTTAATAATCCCTTTCATGTTTTAAAAAGAAAATTGCTACTCACATTTTTCAATCGTGACAAAAACAAACACTGTATTACTGTAAAAAGTTACTTATTCATAGATTTTGTTACTTATTAGACGCTATATCACTCATGTATATATTGCTCTGTTGCTTGTGGACACTGTAACTGTGCCTCATATTTTGTAAATAAGTTTAAATATTAATTCTTTAAATATTAATAGAGTAATATGGATGAATGAGTTTTGTGGAAACGTCACGTAAAAGAAATATTTTGCGTGGTGTTTCCACAGGGCTTATTTATTTATATAACTTTAAATATTGTATTCCTATTTTTTACACGCCCCCTGTGGAAATCAGCTTCGGTTGACGGGGTCAGCGTGGTTAAATAAAGTTATTCTATCTATCTATCTATCTATCTATCTATCTATCTATCTATCTATCTATCTATCTATCTATCTATCTATCTATCTATCTATCTATCTATCTATCTATCTATCTATCTATCTATCTATCTATCTATCTATCTATCTATCTATCTATCTATCTATCTATCTATCTATCTATCTATGAGCGGCCGATCTTTAAGCCTGGTTCTCATATGTCGTCGGTCGTCGCCGATTTGTGATTTAGATGCATGTTAAAACGGGAAGTGCAGCAGCATGCTAAGTAATAAAGAACAATGCAGAAAAGCAGTGCTTTTATCCTTTTATTTAACATGCATCTAAATCATGGATCGGCGACCATCGGCAACATATGAGAACCAGGCTTAATGGGCATTTACAATGGCGAGCCGAATAACTTACTTATCAAATTCTAAGTGTACATGATGAATACTTTGTTTAAGAGTTGTAAGAAACGTTAGATAAGATCATTTTAACTCAGAAAAAACTGAATTTGAGCCGCTAGTGTCTAATAACTTTGATAAAACATTGATGTTTTATTAATCAATGTTTTAACAGTATTTACAAACACCTGATTAAACATTCATTTCTTTTAAATTTTCCTTATGAATTATTAATGAATTTGATAATGATACTTTAAATGTATTTATATAACGCCTTACTACGTCATTGCTATTTGATTGGCTATTTATTGGTCACGTGGTATTGAATAGAATATCAGTTGATGGTACTGCCTACGTCATTCACGGTTGCATTTTTTATTTTATTTGAACAGCGTTATAAACACAAAGTGGATGAAGTCAAAAGTGAAAACGAAAGACTGGAATTTGATTTAAGTGATCTCGGGAAAAATAAAGATGAAGCGAAGGTATTTATTATTTAAATTAATATTAAACTAACTAACTAATTAATTAATTAATTAGCTAACTAGGCAGCTAACTAAAAAACTAATTAATTAGTTGACTAAATAAGTAATTAACTAACTGACTGACTAAATAACTAACTAATTAATTAACTAACTAAATAATTAATTAATTAATTAATTAATTAATTAGCTGACTAGGCAACTAACTAAATAACTAACTTACTAACCAATTAACTAACTAAATTACTAACTAATTAATTAACTAACTAAATAACTAATTAATTAACTAATTAACTAACTAACTAAATAAATAACTAATTAATTAACTAATTAATTAATTAATTAATTAATTAACTAACTAATTAACTAACTAAATAACTAACTAACTAACTAATTTACTAACTAATTAACTATTTAACTATCTAAATAACTAATTAATTAATTAATTAACTAACTAACTAACTTGCATTAGAGGAAGCCAAACGTTGCACAAGGCAAGCGGGCTCCTGTTCTTAATGCATCGGACATCGAACTATCTGAGAAAAACTCTCAAAAATGTAACTCAAAATGTGATAACCATTTTGTAAAAATACACGTTTTGTATAGATTTATAATTTATATAATATACTATTTGTAACTGAATGTTATATGTAATCCTACACTGGATCTTATTAAAAAATTTTGTAACAACTAACTAAATAACTAACTTACTAACCAATTAACTAACTAAATTACTAACTAATTAATTAACTAACTAAATAACTAATTAATTAACTAACTAATTAACTAACTAAATAAAGAACTAATTAATTAACTAATTAATTAATTAATTAACTAACTAAATAACTAAATAACTAACTAACTAATTTACTAACTAATTAACTATTTAACTATCTAAATAACTAACTAATTAATTAATTAATTAATTAATTAACTAACTAACTAACTTGCATTAGAGGAAGCCGAACGTTGCACAAGGCAAGCGGGCTCCTGTTCTTAATGCATCGGACATCGAACTATCTGAGAAAAACTCTCAAAAATGTAACTCAAAATGTGATAACCATTTTGTAAAAATACACGTTTTGTATAGATTTATAATTTATATAATATACTATTTGTAACTGAATGTTATATGTAATCCTACACTGGATCTTATTAAAAAATTTTGTTGTTGTTAAAAACTAACTATCTACCTAATTAAGTAACTAATTAAGTAAATGACTAATTAACTAACTAATTCACTAACTACCTAATTAAATAACTAAGTAACTGATTAACTAATTAACTAACTAATATAAAGTACTATTATCCTAGAGTTTTTCTCCACTTAGTGTAATAAAAGTAGCGTGCTGCGTAGGCAGTGTTGAAACAACAATCGAAATATAGTAAGGTTAGATATACTGCCGAAACAGAGAACGTAGGAGTCTAACGTTTCGAGCGAAGGCCCTTCGTCAGAGAAGCTCCTACGTTCTCTGTTTCGGCAGTATATCTAACCTTACTATGTTTCGATTGCTTTTTCTCTACTTGTCTGGTATGGTTCATTCACTCGACCTATATAACCTTATTCTCCTCCTGAGTACACAGTTGCACGTTATTTACATTTTTATGTGTGAGAGATTGACTCGTTCTGAGGAAATATAAACAGTGTGTTTATTTTAGGTTGTCCAAATGGCGACGTCGAAAAGACAATTGGAAAAGAAACTTGAAGAACAAGAAGAAGAGTTGGATGAGCAAGCTGGACAAATACAATTATTGGAACACGTAAGAAAATAATTATTCATGATTTGTACTTTGCTTGCGTGATTGTAGTTGAGCAGAGTCGATCTCAGTGTAACGATGAGAATCTTTTTAGACTGCAAAGCTATCTTAAGAATATTAGTGATATATTCAGTAATATTTACATAACTCGGCTAAGGTCTTGGCAATGGCCTCCAGAACGAACGAACGAACGAACGAACGAACGAACGAACGAACGAACGAACGAACGAACGAACGAACGAACGAACGAACGAACGAACGAACGAACGAACGAACGAACGAACGAACGAACGAACGAACGAACGAACGAACGAACGAACGAACGAACGAACGAACGAACGAACGAACGAACGAACGAACGAACGGTACAGGTACTCCTAAGTTCAAACTATTTATTTTAGTCAAAGTGTTAAGAACTACGCTTAGTTGACCCCGTGTCTTGTGTCAATGTTATGCACAGCTGATCTAATAGTTTATTCTGAAAATAATAAATATTTCTTTTTCCTTAGGCTAAACTAAAGTTAGAAATGGAAATTGAACAAACGAAAAAGCGTGTTCAAAAGGAAGCTGATCGAAGGGAAGAAGATATGGACGAAATGAAATCAAATTATTTAAGAAAGGTGTGATTCATAATCACTGTACTTTATTTTGCAACTTTCCTTAATATTTTAAAGAACTCTCTGAAATCTGAGAGTTTTTTATTGTCGAAGTTTTAATCGTGCTGAAAGATACGAGACCAAATCTTTCCGTTTCTTGTTTACATCTAAAAGTTTGCAAAAGAAAACAAATATTGTAGAATGCCAGACCACTGATCTCAAATAATATAGACTCATTACACTGGATAGAGCATCTATTGTTTCGCGCGTGGCAAAAATTGAAGTCGGAAGTGAGGCTAAAAATCTCGTGACGGCCATATCCGGTGGGACCCACAATATTGCTGAATCATAGTTTTCGCCTCTGGTTTTCGCTTTAAATGATCGGATTTTTAACGAAAACCAGCTAAATTTTTGTGACATGTATCTGTCGCTACGGGAAAACTTAAAAGTGGCTGTATGAAAACCAAGTGGGTCCCACCTGAAATGGCCGCCGCTAATTTATTCCGACTTCACAGCGAGTACCGGATGCTCTCTCTATCCAGTATAATGAGTCTATTATTTAAGATCAGTGTGCCAGACGAGGAAAGCTAGTCGAAGGTTTAGAGTTGTATCGTCTAGACGGCTAAAATAGCACCAACAGTTTCATTACAATGCTACAGGTTTGTTACAAGTTGCCGTGGTAGCTATAGGCTTGGATGGTTAGAGCGTCTAACCAGTCATTAGAAGGTTGCAGGTTCGAACCCTGTCTGGGGTCTCAGAAACAGTGTCTGAGTAATTGAGCTTGATGAACGTCCATCAAACGTCTGTTCCATTACACCAAGCTCGCTAACGTACCACATGCACTACATGTATACGTACAACGTATGATATTATTGTGTTTAACCGCAGATCAAACAGCTTGAGGTTCAACTTGAGGATGAACATCACGAAGTATCTCAGGCAGTGAAAGCAAGGAAGGAATCGGAACGAAAACTAATGGAGCTTCGGCATAACCTCGAACAATTAGATCAAAGTTCAGGAAAGAGATACAAACAAGACCTAAAAAACACCAAAGCTTTATTACGCGATGCTCAACAAGCTATTGACCAATTGGTAAGTATTGTGAAACAGTTTGTGGACGCAAAAAAATATACAAATTAAATGCTTTAAAGAGATAGGTTTTAACACTTTGAGGCCTGGACCTCTCCCTGTGCTGAATAAAATCGTCTGGCGTTAGGCAGAATAAAATACTAAAGACTCGTCGTCAGGCTTCAAAGTGTTAAAGAGATAGGTTTTAACACTTTGAGGCCTGGACCTCTCCCTGTGCTGAATAAAATCCTCTGGCGTTAGCCAGAATAAAATACTAAAGACTCGTCGTCAGGCTTCAAAGTGTTAAAGAGATAGGTTTTAACTACATTGCGACTGTACATTATTGTAGGATGAATAACTAGTTATCGGCCAGATAGTGGATCTTGCATGTCTTAACTTTTACAGTGTGACTGAAGTTCTGAGTTATAGCAAGCCAATACATATCCGAGAGTGTAAAAGGTAGAGTGCAGCGTAGACAGTGTATTACTCTGATAAAAGGCTCCCCTCGAAACGTGAGTATTTCATTTTCAAAACTATTTTCGGCAGTTTGCCACCTTTTCACTTTGCTCAACTCAATACACAGCTTGAAACTAAAACATATATCGCTCCTTGTGAGCGATGAGCGAAATGCATGACGTCTGTTTTCTCAGTAGCCAAGGGACGTCTGTTTTCTCAGCAGAGGGCCGCGTTCGTTTTCTCTTTACCAAACGCAAATAATTGAACCACTAGTCATGGTGACCACACACAAATAGTTTGTCTATATTTTGAATTAACTACACAATATTGCCAACGAGATTTCGGATTGTCGGCGAAAGCGTGATACCTTGGCGTCTACAAAGTCGTCTACAACTAAAAGTAGGGGCAAAATATGGTCAGATGAAGCAACTAGAACGCTTATACATTTGTGGGCAGAGGATGCAATTCAAGTTTCGTTATATACGTGTAAAACCAGCTAAGAAATGAAACAAGCTAAGACAGTTCCTATAAAGTCAAATCTGCGTTTTTTATAGTGTTTGTATACACGGGAGTGGCCAAATTATTTTTATTAATTAAAGTTCGCTTACAATCAACAAGTGAAGATTTTGTTTACATTTAGTCGTATTGCTTGTCGACTATTATAAGGCTTTTTTTAGATTTCGTAACACGCACGCGGACCCTCGTAAATCCAGCTCAGCGTCGCAGTTGAAAATACAATAGGGAGCTTAAGCAAGCTAGGACGACGACGGCAATCTAAAGTTCAGTATCTAGCAGAAACCACGAATCATTTGCGTTGTATTGAATACATAAACTATGTTTTCCGACATCCAAAAGTTTTAGAGTTCTAAGAATATTTTGTCGCATAGTTTAAAGTCAAACTCAACCAACAGGTTTGCTGTTTCACGCGTTACCGTCGTCCTGAAGACGTGAAAATGATCTGAATAACGTCGTATGTAGAACGGGAACAGCGTGAGGATTACTCTTGGGACTAAAAATTATTCATTTTCTTCGTTGTGATAGAAAAACTCTATTCTATTAAGGATGTTGTCCTTGACGTTCGCGTTGTATTTGCTTAAGCTCCCTAATAAAAGGGTGCTCTACACCGCCATTCTGTCCCAGGTTTTCGCGAAAACCTATCCGGTAGAGTGTGGCCTCCAAAGGTCGTATGTTGGCCCTTCTGGTTTAATCTCACTGCTTCTCTTGGTATTGTGTTTTCTTTCAGACTCAACAATGTACAAAGGATAAAATGCAAGTCAAGCAGTTGAAACATCAGGTAGTTGTGCTTCTTTGTGATTATCTTGGTCTTATGGTACAGCAGTGAAGGTTGTGTTTGACGTGTGAAGTGTAGTTGTTATTGGTTGTGGTCGTAAAGTAGTGGTGGGATGATGGTGTTGGTGGTAGTATTGGTGATCGTGGAGGTGTTGGTGGTCGTGTTAGTGGTGGAGGTGTTGGTGGTGGTGGTGGTGGTGGTCGAGTTGTTGGTGGTGGTGGTGTTGTTGTTGGTGATGGTGTTGGTGGTGGTGTTGGTGTTAGTGGTGGTGTTGGTGTTAGTGGTGGTTGTGGTATTGGTGGTGGTGGTGGTGGTGGTGGTGTTGGTGGAGGTGGTGGTGAGGTGTTGGTGTTGGTGGTCATGTTGGTGTTGGTTGAGGTGTTGGTGTTGGTGGTGGTGGTGGATGTGGTGGTGGTGGTGGATGTGGTGTTGGTGTTGATGGTCATGTTGTTGTTGTTGGTGTTGGTTGAGGTGTTGTTGGTGGTGGTGGTGGTGGTGTTGGTGTTGGTGGTGTTGGTGTTGGTGGTGGTCGTGGAGGTGTTGGTGAGGTGTTGGTGGTGGTCGTCGTCGTGTTGTTGTTGTTGGTGGTGGTGGTCGTGTTGGTGGTCGTGTTAGTGATGTTTTTCTTGGCAGTTTTGGTGATCTGGTTTATAGTCGTTGTTGTAGTAGTGATGTGGTGGTAAGTTAGTGGTGACTGTGGTGATGGTGGTAATAGTCGTCGGGTGATGTTGGTTGTGGTTGTAGTAGTGTGGTGATAGTTGTAATGACAGTTGTGGTGGTGGTGGTGGTGATGGTAGTGGTACTATATACATGGAGTGATACTGTTAGTAATAGTCATGGTGTGATACTAGTGGTGGTTGTTTGTAGTATGGTTGACGTAGTATTCTGGTGGTGTTGGTGATGGTTTGGGGTAGTGATTGTTGTAGTCGTTTTTGTTGAGTTGACGTTGTATCTTGGTAGCGTTGATGGATGGTGGACCAATGAGGGATGGCCCTTACTGGACCTCTAGGGAGAACAGTTAACTTTTAACTGATAGAGATATCCAGTATAAATAGGATTAGTTTAGTTTAGTTTAGTTAGTTTAACGTTAGAAGTTAGCCTTTTTAATTCGATTTTTGTAACTTATCTTACATCTTTTTATTTAGCTTGAAGACCAACTTCTGGCCACTCAAACTGGGCAGAAATCCAAGAAACAATTGGAGTTAGAAGTTCAAGAAATCCAAGCTCAGTACGACTCCTTAGTTCGAAGCAAAATAGAGGTACTTCCTGAACACAATCTGCTTAGAAAAATTTGATAAACTCGAAGTTTTTATCGAAAGTGAAGTGCTGCGAGTTGCTACCATTTACTATTTAGTAGTAAAATACTTGTTATCGTCCGAAGCATTTTCAATTAAAGAGCTTAAGCATGCGACGTTTTCCTCAACATGGACGTCACGCGTATAAACTCGAGCCATTAAAGAGTGATGGCGTCAGCACTCTTGCTTGAAGTGAAGAACGGCAATCTATGCAGTTTTAGGTTGTTGATTTGCAGCAATAACGGCTGGTGCCATCAAACACTCTGTTGCCATCTTTAATAGTGCCTGCCGCTGATCGGTAGACATTGCGTATAACGAAGATCATCGCCCACGAAATCCTAAGAATCGAGTTTGTGAACGCATATAAATTATAAACTCGGCCCAGACCTCGTCAAGATTAGTGAGCTGCTCGAAACTAAGAAAACAGTTTGATTCAACTTTTTAGACACTGGATCCTTTTTTTCTACCCAAGCACCATTATATGTTTTACTCCGATATAAACATACGTAATAACGTTTCTTTTCTTGCAAAGGTGGATGAAAAGTGTTCTGGTTTAGCTCGAGAAAATAACGAGTTGAAGAGCCACATCGAAGAAGATGAAGAAGAAATGAACAGTTTGTTACAAAAGAATAAAAATGTTATAGCGCAGGTAAATGAAAGATGTCGTTGTTGTTCTCCTTCTCCTCTTATTTTTATTCTCTTCCTTTTCTTTCTTTTCCTCTTTTTTCTCTTTCTCATCCTCCTCCTTCTCCCCCTCCTCCTTTTTATTTTTCTTCTCCTATTTCTCTTCTTCTACATCTTCCTTTTTCTTTTCTTCCTCTTTCTTCCTCTTTCTTCCTTTTCTCCCTCCTCATCGTCATCATAATTTATTCTTTCTATTCGTCGTTTCCCCCTCATTTTAGATTGCATCAGTTCAGATTGAAAACAACGACCTTACCGAGACTAGGCAAGAACTACAAAAGGAAAACAAAACTCTTTTGTCTGAGGTTAGTCGCTTGAACTTCATGTTTTTATTTTCAGAAAAGTTGTGTAATTAATTTGTGCATGTTATCCTTTTTGTTTTACTGTAGATTTCTCAACTCAAGCACCGCTTGTCTTACTTTGAAGAGACCTCGGTTGAAAGGAACGTACATGATAAGATTGGAACTAAGGTGAGTTCATTTGCTTGTACGTATGTAGTATCATCCAGAGTTCGTTTTCTAATACAAAAATCTTATATGTATAGGTAAAAGAATTAGAACAAAAGTTGGACTCTGTAATGACTAATTCACATCGCTTAGAAGTAAGTATCGTTTTGGATTAGTCACATTTCACTTAGATCCAGTTATATATCGCCAGTATCCATAGACACTAGAATTCAGTAAATTGTCTGGAAGCACGGAAGTTTGAGGGATGGCCTGAAAGTGCACAAATCTTTTGTTTTACGTTCATTAATATTTGGACATCACGGTTGAGCTATTGAATCCAAACGCTGAACATTATTGTCGAAACGTCAGTCACCACCACCACCACCACCACCACCACCACCACCACCACCACCACCACCACCACCACCACCACCACCACCACCACCACCACCATCACCAACAGTCTTTCTCAAGACTACACTAACCTAGATGAACAACTTTCACAAGCATGTACTAAGAATACTCTTAGGTTCAAACTATTTACTTTTATAAAGTCAGTCACTACCACTAACAGTCTTTCTCAAGACTATACTAACCTAGACAATCAACTTCAACAAACATGTACTAATCGATGCAATTGAGGTACCAGGCGGAAATCGAAGTCTGGTTAAAAATATTATTGCCCAGCAAATTATTCTTAAAAGAGGCATTGTTGAATTCAAACAAGAAACCAATAGTAAAACATATTAAATTTTATTGAACTGACGTTTCGTTACTGTCCAGTAACATCTTCAGAGTGAAGGGAATAATTTACAGCGATTGATTATAAATAACTTAACTGATACATAACTAGGTGGTGAAAGATGTGACAGAAAATACTAATGAGGCGAGAAGCGAGAGATCGGAAATAAAACAAGAAAGGTTGACAGGAGTATAATAAAGATGAATAATGAGACAAACCAAAAAAATAAAAAATTATAAAAAATATATATATATATATATAGATAGATAGATAGATAAAAACAACAATCAAAATAGAGATAGAGGAAAAGATTTAATGTTTTTGTTTAAAGACGGATTAATCTTTGAAATTAGTAAACTTTCCCGAATAAGAACCTCAAATGGAGAAGCGCCGGAAGCTAAAACAGAAAAGTCGTCGAAAGAAATAGGGTGACCGGATAATTTATGGTGTGCAAGCACTGCCGAGAGGCAAGAAACGGATAGAGCTTTTCCTGTAAAAGGCGAGATGCCCATGTGTTCAGAAACTCTGACGTGTAAATGTCGGCTTGTTTCGCCGATATACAACGCGTCGCAGCGTTGGCACTTGTATTTATACACGACATGAGATCTCAGTCTCATAGGGACACGGTCTTTAAAGCGGAAAAGGTTAGACATACGAGTTATAGGTCGAAAGATGACACGAAGTTTAATTTGCGGAAAAGCAGATGAAAATAACTTAATCAATTGTTGACGAATTTGTAAAATATGATTTCCAGTAAATGGTAAAACAACCGGAATAACATACTTCGGTGCTGTAGACTCTTTATTAACCGGAGGAGAGAATATTTTTTCAAGGAAGGTGGAAATGCATTTTTCCACAAATCGTTTAGGATATCCATTTGGGGATAAAAGTGCTTTGAACTTATCAAGTTCTTCGTGGAATGAAACATATGAAGAGCATAAATTATAATACCGAAATAAAAGAGTGTAGATAAACCCTTTCTTATAAATTATGGGTAAAAAACTTTCAAAATTTGTGAATAAGCCTGTAAACGTTGGTTTACGATAGACCGATGTAACAAAAGAACCATTCGAGCGACCAATTTTAATGTCAAGGAAAGATAGCGTTTTGTTATTTTCAATCTCGTGAGTAAACTTAATACTGGCATGCTGCGAATTTAAATAATTTAGGAAGGGTGAAATGTGATCTCGAGATTTGAAAAGGATAAAAGAATCATCAACGTAACGCCTGTAAAAAATCGGTTTAAAACGTGTAGGACAGTTGTCCAACCACTTCTTTTCATGAAAAGATAAAAATATATTGGCGAAAAGCGGACCAAGTGGTGAACCCATTGCTATTCCATCAACTTGGTCATAAAATTTACCGTTAAACAAGAAATGGCAGTTTTTGACCGCTAAATTTAAAAGTTGAGTAAATTGATCGCGAGAGAAACCTTCAAAAACATGACTGTTGGAAAATAACTGATCTACGATGATATTTATGGTTTCGTTAATTGGGATGTTTGTAAACAGAGAAGTGATATCAAAGCTAGCCATTACTACGTTATCAGTGTTAAAATTTAAAGAAAAAAGCTCATGGATGAAAGAAAAAGAATCGTTAATGACATAAATACCTAAGGAAAGAGGACGAAGAAGCGGAACGAGAAACTTAGCTAAACTATAAGAGTGTGTTCTGATGGCGGATAGAATCGGCCTAACAGGTATACTTGGTTTGTGCACCTTTGGTAGTCCGTATAAGATGCCAGGTCGAGAACCAGTTGGACGGAGATCTTTGTATTGTCGATCGGTTATTACGTTCTGCTTATTTAACTCTCGAAGAAAGGTGCGCACTTTATTCTCTCGCTTTAGCGTGGTCTTAATTGGGTCGTCTACCATTGGTGAGAATTTGGTTGTGTCTTCGAGAATGGATTCTAGTTTTTTTATGTAATCGGATTTATCAAGAATAACTACGCCGTTACCTTTGTCCGGTTTGATTATCACAATCTGATCATCGTCTTGGAGTTTTTTCAAAACTTTCATTTCTTCCTTGGATAATCCAGTGGAAGGCGGCGAATAAGAGCGTAGACCCGACAACGCGATATCTTTCAATCTGGTCTTGACAGAGTCTTCATCATGACCTGATCCCGCATAAATTTCTTCATCTTTAGTTTTACGATGTAAAAGTTCAAAAGGAAGTAGAAATTCGGTGTAGTTCAGTTTCTTTGGTGGAAGAGAAAAGTTAAGACCCCGTGCAAGGACTGCTTTTTCGTCATCAGACAATGAGCGGCTGGAATGGTTGAAAATCACTTTATTCGGGTCAAGCGTCGAAGACGGCCCTGATTCAATGCGGAGGCGGAGTAGCTTCTTATCCTGAATTTTTTCATGTTGGGAAAGCTTCTTTGAGTTCTGGGAATCAGCAAGTGATTTTAGGTGGATTAAGTCAAGGGTCGAAACTAAACTGGACGGGGTCTTAACTTTTCTCTTCCACCAAAGAAACTGAACTACACCGAATTTCTACTTCCTTTTGAACTTTTACATCGTAAAACTAAAGATGAAGAAATTTATGCGGGATCAGGTCATGATGAAGACTCTGTCAAGACCAGATTGAAAGATATCGCGTTGTCGGGTCTACGCTCTTATTCGCCGCCTTCCACTGGATTATCCAAGGAAGAAATGAAAGTTTTGAAAAAACTCCAAGACGATGATCAGATTGTGATAATCAAACCGGACAAAGGTAACGGCGTAGTTATTCTTGATAAATTACATAAAAAAACTAGAATCCATTCTCGAAGACACAACCAAATTCTCACCAATGGTAGACGACCCAATTAAGACCACGCTAAAGCGAGAGAATAAAGTGCGCACCTTTCTTCGAGAGTTAAATAAGCAGAACGTAATAACCGATCGACAATACAAAGATCTCCGTCCAACTGGTTCTCGACCTGGCATCTTATACGGACTACCAAAGGTGCACAAACCAAGTATACCTGTTAGGCCGATTCTATCCGCCATCAGAACACACTCTTATAGTTTAGCTAAGTTTCTCGTTCCGCTTCTTCGTCCTCTTTCCTTAGGTATTTATGTCATTAACGATTCTTTTTCTTTCATCCATGAGCTTTTTTCTTTAAATTTTAACACTGATAACGTAGTAATGGCTAGCTTTGATATCACTTCTCTGTTTACAAACATCCCAATTAACGAAACCATAAATATCATCGTAGATCAGTTATTTTCCAACAGTCATGTTTTTGAAGGTTTCTCTCGCGATCAATTTACTCAACTTTTAAATTTAGCGGTCAAAAACTGCCATTTCTTGTTTAACGGTAAATTTTATGACCAAGTTGATGGAATAGCAATGGGTTCACCACTTGGTCCGCTTTTCGCCAATATATTTTTATCTTTTCATGAAAAGAAGTGGTTGGACAACTGTCCTACACGTTTTAAACCGATTTTTTACAGGCGTTACGTTGATGATTCTTTTATCCTTTTCAAATCTCGAGATCACATTTCACCCTTCCTAAATTATTTAAATTCGCAGCATGCCAGTATTAAGTTTACTCACGAGATTGAAAATAACAAAACGCTATCTTTCCTTGACATTAAAATTGGTCGCTCGAATGGTTCTTTTGTTACATCGGTCTATCGTAAACCAACGTTTACAGGCTTATTCACAAATTTTGAAAGTTTTTTACCCATAATTTATAAGAAAGGGTTTATCTACACTCTTTTATTTCGGTATTATAATTTATGCTCTTCATATGTTTCATTCCACGAAGAACTTGATAAGTTCAAAGCACTTTTATCCCCAAATGGATATCCTAAACGATTTGTGGAAAAATGCATTTCCACCTTCCTTGAAAAAATATTCTCTCCTCCGGTTAATAAAGAGTCTACAGCACCGAAGTATGTTATTCCGGTTGTTTTACCATTTACTGGAAATCATATTTTACAAATTCGTCAACAATTGATTAAGTTATTTTCATCTGCTTTTCCGCAAATTAAACTTCGTGTCATCTTTCGACCTATAACTCGTATGTCTAACCTTTTCCGCTTTAAAGACCGTGTCCCTATGAGACTGAGATCTCATGTCGTGTATAAATACAAGTGCCAACGCTGCGACGCGTTGTATATCGGCGAAACAAGCCGACATTTACACGTCAGAGTTTCTGAACACATGGGCATCTCGCCTTTTACAGGAAAAGCTCTATCCGTTTCTTGCCTCTCGGCAGTGCTTGCACACCATAAATTATCCGGTCACCCTATTTCTTTCGACGACTTTTCTGTTTTAGCTTCCGGCGCTTCTCCATTTGAGGTTCTTATTCGGGAAAGTTTACTAATTTCAAAGATTAATCCGTCTTTAAACAAAAACATTAAATCTTTTCCTCTATCTCTATTTTGATTGTTGTTTTTATCTATCTATCTATCTATATATATATATATATATTTTTTATAATTTTTTATTTTTTTGGTTTGTCTCATTATTCATCTTTATTATACTCCTGTCAACCTTTCTTGTTTTATTTCCGATCTCTCGCTTCTCGCCTCATTAGTATTTTCTGTCACATCTTTCACCACCTAGTTATGTATCAGTTAAGTTATTTATAATCAATCGCTGTAAATTATTCCCTTCACTCTGAAGATGTTACTGGACAGTAACGAAACGTCAGTTCAATAAAATTTAATATGTTTTACTATTGGTTTCTTGTTTGAATTCAACAATGCCTCTTTTAAGAATAATTTGCTGGGCAATAATATTTTTAACCAAACATGTACTAATAATACTCCAGACGAGCAACTCCGCAAACATTTGCTAATAATACTCCTAGGTTCAAACCATTTATACTTTATGTCAATGACCATCACCAACAATCTTTCTCAAGACTACACTAACCTAGACAATCAACTTCAACAAACATGTACTAATACTCGTACAATCCTGGACAAAAGCGCTTGGGACACTATGCGACAATCGTCAAAATTGGCAAAGTGTCCCAACAATTTTGTCCAGTATTGTCTGAATTTTCAATAAAACACAACATTTTAACTTTGTAACATTGCAAAAGATATACAGTTTAATAAAAGAGCCCCCGTCTCTGCTCCCCCTTACCCCCTCAATGGGAAGGGATCACTGGAGCAGAGTCTCTGCAGAGTTCCCACCCGCACCGGTACCACCCGCCCGAGAGCTCTTATTTAATTTGCATATTCACCGGACCATCTATACACCACAAACAATCTGTTGCTGATGCATGTGGGGGCGTATTTGTGTCGTTTTGGAAACGTATTTGTCTAATTCGCCATTTTCAGACAATCCTGGACAAAAGTGCTTGGGACACTATGCGACAATCGTCAAAATCGGCAAAGTGTCCCAACAATTTTGTCCAGGATTGTAGGTTCAAACCATTTACTTTTCAAGACTACACAACTTAGACGAGTAACTTGTAGAACCATGCATTGATACTCTCTCATCTTTTCAAGGTACAAAATGAAAGATTAAAAGATGCTTTACATAAAGCAGAGGAAGAAAAGATAGTGCTCTTAGAAAAGGAATCTAGGTTCTACCAGGAGAAAAATAAGTAAGTTGTCTATTAACGATGTTTTGTTTGGGTCTTTGTATTGATGTGTCATGGAGTTTGTCTTTGTTTTATAGAATGGATAAAAAACTTGTGGACACAAGGGAAGAATTCGCGACACTAGAGAAGCAGGAAAGTGAACAAAAGAAGCGAAGATTAGAAAAAGTAAGGAGAGTGGTGTGTTGGTGGTGTGGTGTGGTGTGGGGTATGTTGTGGTGTTGAATGGTGTGGGGTGGGGTGGGGTGTCGTGTAGTGTGTTGTGTTTTGATTTGTTGGTGGTGTGGGGTATGTTGTGGTGTTGGATGGTGTGGTGTGATGTGGGGTGGCGTGCGGATGTGTAGTGTGTTGTGGTGGTGTGTTGTGGGTTGGGTTGGTGTGATGTGGCGTTCTGTGGTGTTGCGTGGGTGGTGTGATGTGGAGTGTAGTTTGGTGTGGTCTGGTGTGACGTGTTGTGGGTTGGTATGGTATGGCGTGGCGTGGTGTGGTCCGATGTGGTGTGTTTTGTTAAATTATTTCAATTTCTTAGGAGAGCGAGCTGGAAGAAATGGAAACTGTTTTAGCAGCGACAAAGAGTGAACTTGCTCTCACCAAGAAACGATTGGCCGACCTACAGCAAGCCATGGAAGAAAACCTCAACTACGATAGCGACGTGTCGACAGGCTCGAGCTCTGACGAAGATGACGAACACGGCTCGATGTTGTCATACCGAGCTCTTAGCGAATCCCGAGTGTCTTCCGAACCTCGTTCGTACAAATCGTACGAAGACTTAGACGACGTTTACGATGTGTCGGATAGACTTACCCGAAGATTAAACGCTCTTGACGAACTATCGTCGACGTCGTCCGTCACGTCACCGATGTCGCCTCGAAATGGCGTCGAGAAACAATTTATGTCCGACGAAGGCTCGACGTCTTCCGATCTTCATAAATGAAAATATTTTAGTTAATCTATTACTTTGACAGACCAAGAGCTCGTCATTGTTGCTGGTCAGCGGCGACAGTTGAAAGTTCCAAATGACAACTGTTGGAAAAGCGTTTCGTTTGTTATTAATTGTCGCGATATATATAATTATATATATGTAATATATATATATATATATATATATATATATATATATATATATATATATATATATATATATATATATATATATAGGTCTGTGTTTTGACACGAATTTTCGTGGTCAAAAAAGCGAAAAGTAACAAGGCAAACAACTATTTAAAGCAGTTGTCTGATGAGAGTATATTGTTTGCAATGTTTTAGCATAATCCTAAAGATGTTATGTTATTTAGCAATCGTGCAGAGTTTCATTTCAAAATTGTCGAAGAAAAGGTGATATTTTACGTAGTGAAGTTTGTATTTTGGAGCGCCGCCATTAAAGTGGCCGAGCTTGAGAAGAATGAGTCGAGGAAGCTTATGACGTCATAGACTCAATAACAACAATGGCCTTTTTGTTGACAACAACATTTTGTTTTTGTTGAGTCTATGACGTCATAAGTACTCCTCAACTCATTCTTCTCAAACACGGTCAATTTAATGGCGGCGCTCCAAAATACAAACTTCACACGTAAAATACAACTTTGTTTTTCAGAATTTCGAAATGAAACTTTGCTCAATTACTAACTACCATAATATCTTTAGGATTATGAAGAAACATTACCAACAATATTTTCATCAGAAAACACTTTAACCTAGTTTTCCCATCAGTTATCATTTGGCACATATTTATCATGGTCAATCGAGAAATGGTTGCACTGAAACGTTGCTATTGGACAATTCGTTCATTATACTAAAACACAATGTGTTCAGTGACCGTGCACCGTGCACAAAAATGCATAAAGGCGAACAAAAAGATAGAGCAAAGACTTTAGCTGAGTTTCCAGACCATATCTCGATTGACTATGTATATATATATACTAGTTACTGAACTATATAAGCTAATTTAACATCTTTCCAAGTAGCAAGCAACATCCCGTAATATTTATGAATATTTTCTAGCGCCGTAGATATTCAAGACTTACTGGCTGGGTCGGGGTTTTTTTTTACAGGGAAAGTATTATTTGCTCAAGACTTGAAACGCAAAAACTTTTAAGCGAACTAAAGAAATTGAAATAGGTAATATTTTAAAAGCTTCTTTTAGTTTGTTTCATGGTCAAATTTAAATGGTGTTTTCATTATTTTTTCATATGGCGGTCGGTTTTTTTTTTTTAGTTCGTATATTTTTACACGTTTGCTTTGGCTTTCGTGTGTTTATACTGTTTTTGCCGAGCTGGAAAGAAAAGTTACAGCGGTCGTGTTTTTTGGATAAGTGATCCATTTCAAGAAACGTTGTCGGATGAATATACTTACCTAGCTGCCTTGTTTTTAGATTTTCTCGGAAAGCATGGCGGCAATCGCAAAATCATTTTTGGAATCACTTGAGAAATGGTGTATATTTATTTTAATAAAAGTAGCGTGCTGCGTAGGCAGTGTAGAAACAACAATCGAAATATAGTAAGGTTCGATATACTGCCGAAACAGAGAACGTAGGAGTCTAACGTTTCGAGCGAAGGCCCTTCGTCAGAGAGAAACGTAAAGAGTGTAAACAAACAACGAGCCTTCGTTCGAAACGTTAGACTCCTACGTTCTCTGTTTCGGCAGTATATCTAACCTTACTATATTTCGATTATTATATTTACTTTACGCTGTTTTGTGTTTCGGGAGAAACGAAGAAGTGAAGAACATGTCATGAGTCAAATAAAGGGATAGACGAGAAGGCTAGAGAAGAAGGATGAGATGGTTTGGGCATGTGAAACGAAGAGAAGAAGAACAGTCATTGAACAGATCACTTGAAGTTGCGGGAAAGACAAAGCAGTGACGGCCTGTGAAGAGATGGCTAGATTGCCTGAAAGAGGATACGAAAAAGGGAAGTGAAGATCTCACAGCAGATAAAAAGGCGTGAAGAGAATATTTCTTATCATCTGTGGGGCTGGGGGTCGGCTTCCTGGCGGTTGACTTGGGATGATAGAAATTCTAAAATGACGTCACATTTGACATTAAATCCAAGATGGCGGCGCCCATGGTGGCTATTTGTTCAAACATGCGGACCTCCTTTTACAGTAAAGTTTTCAGTTTTCTTGTCAAACAGAGTCGCAGATAGTAAAGTACGGCTGCTTTCTCTCGTCTTACAGTGGGGTATTAGTATTCACTAAATGGAGGTATGATATTAAACTAGGCTGAGGGGAAATTTTATTTTTATTTTATTAGCTTCGCCATAGACTTGACTAAATACATGTATACCTATGTCACTGCAACAGCGTGAAGGCCAATTACTGCGGGCCCAAAAATATAAAAGTTAAAATCAAAAATTCTAAGAAAACTTATACAATATAAAACATACATGCAATATAAAAATAAATACTAAAAACAGCAAGAAATGCTGCGGGTTAGACTGCGAGAATTGTTACAATTTGGACATATAGTTTTGAAAGAACGTGGATCATCAGGGTTATAGGTATTCACAAGAGCAGTAAAGTAGTAGCTGAGCATTAGAGATCTAAATGTTGCCAGTTCTAGTGCATTGAAATTAATATTGGTAAGTTCGTTAACGAGCGTGTTCCATATTCTTGTAGTTCTGTTGAAGTATGATCTCTGGAAAGTGGTAGTTCTGCATTTACGAATGATGACGTGGACAGAGTTAGAGTTAGAATTTGATCAAGTAGGTTTGAATGTCAGAGGGAGGTTTGAAGGTCAGAGGCGGAGAAACTGCGCAATGTTACCAAATGGCCAAATTGCACCAAATGGGGTATAATCGCCAAGCTGAAGTTTGTTTTCTCTGACCTGTTGTACTCTGTAATCACAGGCACCGTTAATATTAAGCCTTATCTATTTCGTGCAACATGGAAACTCGCACGCCAAAAGCTGAAAGTCGAGCGCGCGTCATTTTTAATACGCGTGTTTGTCGCGATATTGCAGCCATTGCTAGCACGAGATAGATATCTCACTCACTGTCAAATATCACTCGTCAAACGCAACCCGACGGGACAAATTATCAGCTGACATCACTTCCAGTGTCTAAGAGCGAAGAAGACGGAGCGAAGATTTAGCCCCCAAACAGGATGTCACCTTACGGTGTTAATTTGAAAACAGTTACAATTTGAAGTGCGTTTTTGGCTTATTCACTTCTTTAAATAGATCCCCTTCCGTTTGTAAAGTTTAACGGGCAGCCAAGCGTGCCCAGAGAAAAGAGATTCATTGCTGCTGACACGTGTAAGGTTGCAATCAAGGCCGAGACCAGAATATCGTTTTTAAATGGTAAGTTTTGACCATTCACCGGTTTTGTTTGCGTTTGCTTGAAAAGCAAAGTAAATACGCAACGTTTTGATGACTGTGGTTGCTATTATGCTATCTTGTTCTTTCTTGATTTTCAAATATGTTCTGTTCTGCTAGGGTGATGAAACGACAACACAGAGCTCTCATTTGCCAGAGACCCACGATGATAGAGCATTTGATACCATGCTCCGACTGCTCATAATGATGGAAGGTGAACTTCAGACGAAAGAAGCCATTATTGAACTTCTTATGGTAAGTATTAGCCAGAATAAACCGCAACAAGAAAAGCTTAAACTCGCCTTGCAATCATCTCCAGGAAGTCATAATATCACCCGAATATATTATATATTTTATAGCTTTAATTTGAATCATGGCTTAGTCGAGCGCTTACTAGCTAGTATTCGGCCGAATAACCCACCAATTTCAAAACAAAACGTTTTAAAACATAACCGACGTTCTACCGCTATTTTGCCGTTTGGAAATCGTCATAAATGAACCTGCATACACTCTTTAAATTATAAAGCAGTTTACATAATTACATTCAATCACCGTCTACAACTCGTCGAAATCTTGTTGGACATCGCTATGAAATTTTACACGAAGCAACGTTATTAATTTCTATGGGTAATATCAATAAACTCCTTCGATGTTGCAATTAAATACTGAAGCGTTGTATATCGTATTGACGACGGTTTAAATACATGAACGTGTAACAAGGAATACATGAACGTGTAACAAGGAATATGTAAATCAGAGCATGATTTAAGTAATACATTATTATGATAAGATAGTATTTCACTAATGAAACCATAACAGTATTAAAATCATAGATTAAATTGAAGTACGTGCGGCAGCTGATATTTCTTCTCCAAATTCGGTGTTGTTATGTCCAGCATTTAACTGTTTGTTGTCCATATTTTTGGAAACTATCCAAGTTATGTTAATCTTTGACCCGATCAGTGGGAGTGGTGGATTATTAACCAAGCTGAGTAATTACTATGGCAACATGCCACTCATTCGCGTCGTGTAATGACTATTTTTAGTACTTCACGGAAATTGTCCCCTTTTTTTTTTGCTTATGTCATTCCTTGCTGTTTTCTCAGCTCAGTTGATCGCAAGCTTTTTAATATATGTTGCTTAGCAATATCTGTAGTCTCCTACCAATAGATATTGTTTCGTGATTTGGGGGGATAAAGAGCAATCGAAAAACGTTATCAGTTTTAGATGATCGACTACGCATGACGCTTTTCAAGAGGCTACTGTCATCACATAACGTGTGATCAGAAATTTTGATAAAGGACAAAGACAGATCACAGATGGAAGAAAAGTTATGAAAACCTCTATTAACAAAAACGTTTTAATGTTACAGCGGCGTAGAAAAGTTGCAGAGACTCCGGAAAACCATACAATCTATCTGCCCAGTACGGCATCGACTAAGCGTTTTCTTTGAGGGACTTCTTTCTTTTACTGTTGTGTCCAGTCTTTTACTAGGTACCCTGGTTCCAGAGGTTCCTTGCCTAACTGATTTACCCCCTAACAGATTTCTGAGCCAATCAGAAAATGGGCTCAGGATCTGCAATGGCCCTAGCAACTACATTGGCTCGGAGTGATTAAAGAAACGGCGTCTTCGACCAGAAGAGGTTCTCTTGCTGCTTTCAACATAATTTTCGGGGGGAACAGGCGGCGTAGAAACTCTGGAACCATGGGTATTTAAATACTTGGCGCTCTGAGTACGAAATGCAAACTTGAAAATGTTTAGCTCAATTTTTTCAGGACTTCAAGTGCCGTTATTTTAGTTCCTGCTTATGCGCATATTTCCAAGTAGCCACGCCTGCACTGCAGGCTGCTTTCCAAATCGATCACATATCGCGTCCAGCACATTGACGTTCCCGCCTCCTTCTTTTCCTAAAAAACCCAGCTGCTGTGCACTTAGTTGACGTTACATGTGTGACCAATTATTACTATTATTAGTCAAAATAAAACACCAAATATGACCTTTTGGCTTTTCACACAACTAATGCGGTCTGTTGTTGGACAGATGTTCCTCGGCTGTAGAGCAAAATGAATCGAAAAGGTTGTAAACTGCCACTAAGATTAGTTTTAATAACGAAATACTGACATTTCGGGCAGAGCCTTTTAAATTAGTAAAAAAATAGTCGAGTGTCGTGTTTTAGATAAAGCGAAGTGAAAAATAGTGAACTGCTGAGAATAACTTTGATAACCTGACGTTTGGAGTCGGCAGTAGTTTGTAATTAAGATAGATTTCTTGAAAGTCATTCGCATTCTTGTATCTCGACAGGAAGGTCGAAGCAAGGACGGTGTTCTCCTCAACAAACTCAACAAACTTCTTGGCGTTCGGGAAACTGATCCATTCTCAGCTCTGAAGAGGGACGGGGTTTACAGCCATAAAAAATGGTCGGAACTTTTTATGAACGAAAACGAACGAGGTCACGCAGTGTTGGCCGACTCCTCGCGATATCTCTCCGCGTGTTCGTCCCTCAGGGCCATCAGCGTGGCGAGATTACAGAACCAGCGATACAGCGAGGCTTATGACATGTTGCAGAAAACTGTGAAAAGTTACAGGAAGGTAAAATTGAGAATAAATATTTCAAAATTATAAACATTTAGTTGCCCTTTAGAGCGAGAAGATCCAGTGAGAATAATGTGTTACTCCGAGCATAGTCAATCGAGATATGGTCTGGAAAATCTGCAAACTTCAAAGCGCCTATAATGAGCTGTGATTTTATGTTGAACCGTACCTTACACCGTGCACATCCTTTGTTTTAGGTTTATTAATATTTAAATAGCACGGTTGAGTGATTAAACTGAAACGTTGCTATTGGACAATTCGTTCATTATACTAAAATACAATGTGTCCAATGACCGTGCACCGCGCACCAAAATGCATAAAGGCGAACAAAAAGATAGACCAAAGACTTTAGCTGAGTTTCCAGACCATATCTCGATTGACTATATGCACGTAAAAACGCACAACTTGTTCACGGTTGTCAACAGGCGTGAACAAGTTGTGCTGCTCGCCGTGAACAAGTTGTTCACTTATGGTTCGAACAACTTGTTCACGGATAAATCAACAGTCATGAACAAATCGTTCCAACCGCACATTTTTATAGCCAACAACGTTGTTCGCACATGATACAACATGTTTTTACAGCATGACGAAATAACAACGATGAACAACAATGTTACAACAATGGTGAACATGGTTGATGTATCAACACGTTGTTCGGTTGTTACAACATGCGTGAACAACGGTTGTTGTTTCATCAAGCAGTAACAACTTGTTGAAACAATGATGAACAATGTTGTTCATTTATCAATGTTGTTCACATATGTCAACAAGTTGTTACAGCATTGTTCAGGCAACAATGCTGTAACAACTTGCGAGATTTTTACGCGTGTATAGTAGTAGGTCGCGGGTTCGAATCCCAGCCAGCCTCCCAAGTAGAGTTTTCTCTACTTGTCCGATGTGGTTCGTCACTCCGAGTAACACCTTATTAAATTTCTAACGTTTTGTATTTTTCGTGTCAGCTAAAAGTAAAGTACACGAAAGAAAGGCGAAAAAGTGTCGTCGACCCGCAGCCGCATCCACCTGCAGCTCAAGTAAATGACGTCACGGTTACTGCAATAAACGGGATGGCGGCCTGCGAGCAACTGGAGCGAGAGAAAGAGCGTTGTAGGGAACTGGAACTGAAAGTAGAAGAATTGACGAGCAAGATGGCGGAAGAACAGAAACAGACACGGAGCATTGAGAAGCAAATGAGAGATGAGATCCGAAGATTGGATCGAGAATTGAGACAAGAAAGGGAGCATTCGAAGAGGAATCATTGTCGGTTATTGATTACTGCAAGACGATCTGAACAAGGAACAGTCAAACAGGGCTAGGTTCTAGTCCACTGAGTGAAATCTAGCAGTATAGCACTCACGTGGGTTTAGGTTTCTGACACGTGGTTTGATTTTCGAACAATGATTGGTCATTGCAGAATAGAAGATTATTTGGTAGTACGTGGTGATCTGGAGAGCTATATAGGTGCAGAACATTTCACAAAATGTCAAATAAGGGAAGTAAATCGTAGATATGGGTAATTGAGTACGACCAACTGGTGACGATACAATAGAAATGAAATGACAAACAGATGGTTGCACGGGAGGACGAAATGAACCAACAGCACTGAGACGAATAGACCCAACAGCACTGAGACGAATAGACGACGGGTGAACTGGATGGATGGATGAATGAATGAATAAATGGGTAAATGGATGGATGGACATGGATAGATGGATGAATGAATGGATGTTATGGATGGGATGGAATGGACGGAATGAATAATGAATAGATGGATGGGTGATGTATTCATTGAATAGACCGGCAAGATGAATAATGGACGGACAGATAGACGGATGCATGAGATAAACACAAACCGATAGATCGTGTTGACGGAGTAACGGGACATCAAGATATGATGTAGTATAATAGATCAAAATAAATCATACTTACAATTTCTTTGCTGGTTAGAGTTAAAGTTATATTAAAGCTGTTAAAAACTCCCTAAAATTATTTTGACTGATGTGCTTCTTTGTGTAACAATTAGTAGTTTGCAATCAATCCCTTGAGATTTAGAAGACAAAGCTATGGCGGCCATATCGGAGGAAAACATACTCCAAAGACAATAGCTGCTTATCAGGGTTTTTTTTTAACGTGCAGTTCTACACAAAATGTGCAGTTCTAAATCAATTTGTGCAACTCTAAAAAAAATTTTGTGCTGTTGAAAAAAATACGAACTTTCAGGATATGGATATTTATTGTAGAAAACTAAAGTAATCGAAGGTATAAATGGAATACATATAGCTTCAATAACAAAAGCAGTACCAGAATATTTATTTTCTATATACTTATATTTATCTATATACTATATTTTTTAACAAATATAGTTTTTGTTGGCAATTTTCTTTACTTAACAATAACTAAAATGTTTTCTTTTTTTTCTTCGCCGGTTCTTCTTGACATGTTGTGTCAGTATGACAAAATGTGCAGTTCTAAATTTTTCTTAAAAAAAACCCCTTCTGCTTATGAGATTCTTTTGTTAAAGTTCCTCTAACATGGCCGCCATGACGTCAAATGCAAACCAGGAATTGCAACCTGAAATCTTCATGATTCGTGATAGATATTTTTTTATTATTAGTCGAGAATTTTCTGAGCAACAATCTATATATATATTTTATCGTGGGCGGAGCTAAGGTATTTTTTTTTAGACTAGATCGAAGCAGCGGAAATGACAACAAAACAATCATCGCCCCAAGACAAATATTTATATTTAAACCAAATATATCACATATCGTTACATTTTTTAATCAATGAACGGTCACGGACTAAATTAAATTATAATTAATATTAAACGTTACTTAGCAACCCTTCTTAAAGTTATTTGATGAAAACCACACATGCATAGATCCCGAATATTGTTAAGCTTTCATAACAGTTCTTATTTCCCGCTTGACTTCTGTGTGACGGAGCTGTAAGTATTCCTGACATTCTTCCCTGTCTCGGTGTTTCGATTCTCCCAAAAAAACTTCATGACCCTATCAGCCAGTTCAGCAATTGGGGATTTCTCCGAAGATGAAGAACCTCCTCGCGGCATTTTAATTACAAATGTGCTTTTAATATCCCACTAAAAAATAAGTCCAATAAAATTAATTTGATTATTAAAGTCAGACAAAAACAATGTAGAAAGATCTTCGCAGCGTGTTGTGTTTTCGCTAAATATTTTTTTAGCTGCTCAATAAACAGAGTAAAAAAGTTAGAGCTTGCCAAGATTACAAGACACTTGACACTGCCAAGATTAGTTTTGATAACGAATTACCAACGTTTACAGTTCACCTTTTCACTTTGTTCTACCATCAGTGACAAAATACTTTGGGACACTTCGTGTTTGTAGGTTAACTTAATACATTTTACATTTTTTCTCGTGATAGAGTTTATCCTTCCCTCCCCCTCCCTTTACAATGTTGACTTGGAAATAAGGGACGCTGTGAACGTGAAAATGAGCGCTTAAATAGTCACCAACAGGGGGGCCGGGGGAACATAAAACGGAAAATGTTGCTTTTTAAGTTGAAGTGTCCAAACACTTTGTCACTGATTGTTCTAGCTCAATAAACCGTCCTATTCTTTCGTATAGATTCCGTTTTATGTTATTCCGTAATCATTTTGAAAACCTCGGTACGGATCGAAATAAAATCTTTTTGACAGACTGCTTTTGTTTTACGGGTGTTGTATAATTGAGGATTATTGAAAATGGGTTGAACGGGAAAATGCGAAAAGCGGAAATAGTATACTACTACTCCCATGATTTCCAGCCATATCTTGGATTTTAGGGGTTTAATTTTCTCACTTTCTAGTCTAGCTCAAGCAAAGAACAAGAAAAACTAACAATTTTACGAGGACTAAATTTAATTAAACTTGGAGACTGATTCCTAATTCGTTTTCGAAACTAAATACCTCGTATTGGTATAAAATTGGTTTTATAAAACGAATTGAGCTTCGTGATATTTTAAGCCGTAAACTTACAAATGTATTAGCACTGATATATTATTATTCACGTTTGGAAACAACCTTCTGAACCTAATATTACAAAGTTTATTACAAAAGTTTATTTAAAACAAAGTTTAGTTTATTACAAAAACTGTGGGATACCCCCCTCCCCCTAGCCAAAAGAAACAAGAAAGTATGCTTATAAACAGAGCAGGTCATGGTTATATATGATGACATACTGTATCGGCATAAAACTCGCTTTTCAATACCTGAAATGATCTCGGTCTGACAGAAACGTTTCTGGAATTCTGGGTATTAAATAACTTACGGCAGCACATCAAGAACACGAGAAAACTTCAAGCTGAACTGCTATAATAAATCCATCCTTGTTTCACAATCTACCACAAAACATTGTGAATAAAATTCGGAATGTTGTATATAATATTTAGCGTGATAATTTAATAAAACTGTAGTTCTTTATATAACTCGTCCATCTTTTTTTTTCAGACCACATCTTTTAATAATTAAACATCTACTTCGTCTTCGATTTTGGAGAGAAAAACACACACAACAGAACCCAACTGAGTGATCAGTGTTTCATAACGTATAAAGCAACCTAAAACTATATAGATCGGGGGGGAATATTTAATCTTTATAATTCGCGTTGGTTCGACGTTATTGGTAATTTCAAATTCATGTCACTGCTTCGTACTGACGTGTAATGGCCGACTTCAAACCGGTTCTATATATATGTATTTTAAAATCTGTACTACTCAATATTATCGATTTAGTTTTAAATTAGTTTTAAAAGTTTAGTTTTAAAAGGCGATAGAAAGGTCTTTTTTTCAGTATTATTCGGCATGACCTTGCTGCGATTCTGTTTGTATGATAGAGCGAAATTGGAGTAGATCCGTAGATGCGGAGAAGACTTATTTTATTAATTTTAAGATGGCACAGCTTCAAGTTAACCAAGCATAGCAAACCTACGTTTAGTTGTATGTTGTTATTTAATCAACATGTATGTTGTCTTCTAATATTTTGCAAAGAACACCTTTTGAAATATACCGTATATGTCATTCGATAGATCGATTTTAAAGCATTTGCAATTATCCGTGTATCTTTAACTGGAAATTCACTCTTTAGACTTTACATAAAAATACCTTACAGCAAAAACCTAATTACACAATTCCCTTACCTCAGTATACAAACTCTTTTACCACAGAATTTCACTTCTCGATGTGGGTCGCTTGCTATGTCCACGGCCAGTCTGCCCCTTCGAAGCAACTGGGAAGTATTAATACTGTATAAAACAGACAGATGCTGTTGATCTCGTAAATGCAGAGATATTGTGGTGTTGTCTATTCACATTAAGCGAAAGACCGCATTCATTTAGAACTTTATAATTGAAACCAAATTGATCAAGATTGACACCGGATTGGTTGTACAGTTTAAATGAAAAAGATCCTATAATATTACTAGACTGGCAACGAACGTAATCAGCTTACCATAATTAGGATTACAGGAATTTTTATTAACGTAACGAATAACAAAGAGAAGTATCGAAAATGCGAAAAGAAAAAAATGTTTGGGATGGGGTGCGTTATCTCGGGAAATCCAATGTTAATATTTTGTTCCATGTTTTGTGTCAATACAGCGTATGGTAATGGATATTATATCTGTGAATAGCTGTGGTTTTGATCATGTTTATGGCAGTATTGTGAAAAACTCAAGCCGTGAGCGATGTCTTCATTTACACTAAACATTTCTCGATTCTGGCGCCATCGGATGCTCGTCATTTCTTATTATTTTCAGAACTTGATTCGCATTTCACAATCCACTTTGCTAGTTGCTGAATCTAGTGCACTTCCTTCTGGCAAGTCTGTAATTTAGCAATCATACTGTAGGTACGGTACTGCATAAATGCATGCAACCACACTACACATGCGTGGGTACAACCACAATAATTATTCGAAAATCTCAGTTTCCACCAAGATGGTGCTAGTAGGCACGTAATATCATGTATATTTCAATTTCCAATCTCGTTTTCAGAGCCCTGCGCTCGCTCACTCAAG
Source organism: Corallium rubrum (assembly GCA_964035015.1). Taxonomy (NCBI): domain Eukaryota; kingdom Metazoa; phylum Cnidaria; class Anthozoa; order Scleralcyonacea; family Coralliidae; genus Corallium; species Corallium rubrum. The sequence goes on from OZ036008.1 coordinate 8,647,502, forward strand.
TGTTAGTAGGTGAGCGTGGGATCCTGGGAACGAAATGACGTATATTTCGTAAAAGCACTCAAAACTTGGTAACCTCTCAAATTCGGTTTACGCTGACGTCAGCTATAAAAAAGCGGGAAAAACAAGAATAGTCAAACAATATAGTCCGAATTCTCGGAATACTGGCCAACTTCACAGAAATATTTCACCTTGGTTACCCACTCCAAATCAGCAGACTATAGTACTACTATCCAGGTTATTGAGTAGAAATACTATGAAAGGTTAAGTGATAGTTGAGAACATGTATTTAAAATGATTTTTCAGCAATTGAATGACTTAGACCACGTCCACATGTATGCGTTTTCATAGCGTTTTTATATTGTTCTCGGTCCTCAGGGGAGCAGAAAACAATGGTCTCATTACCTGAAGCAATATGGAAACGCTAGGAAAACGTATACGTGTGGACGTGGCCTAACATCAGCTCAAACAGTGTAATAAAAGTATCGTGCTGCGTAGGCAGTGTTGAAACAACAATCGAAATACAGTAAGGTTAGATATACTGCCCGAACAGAGAACGTAGAAGTTTACCGTTTTGAGCGAAGGCCCTTCGTCAGGGCCGAGAAAGATGCTAGGACGACGACGGCGGTTAAAAAGCAATTCAAATTTTAACATTAAAAAGAAGTCACAGTTAACTGACTACCGTATTCAATACTTGAAGCTTGTTTTATAATTTTCAAAGTGTTAAAACCGTTGCAGTGTCTATGTTAAGGCAATCTCAGACAACAGTTCTCATCACCCCACGAGTCAACGTCGTCCTGAAGACGTGAAAATGGTCTGAGTCGCGTTGTATACAGAGCGAGGACGGTGTTCAGATTACTCTTGGGACTAGAAATTATTCATTATCTTTGTTTTGAAAGAAGAATGGCTTTGTTTGAAGGACGTCGGCCTCGAAGTTGCCGTCGTCGATCTTAAGGGCCCTATTTTCGGTAGCACTCAAACCTTACTATTTTTCGATTTGTAACTTTAGTTCACTTCATGTACAGTATTGATCAATTTCACTCAATTCATAGGCGTGGCAGTTGGGGCAATTGCCCTCCCAAAATATTTGAAAAAGGAAAATTCGGGCACTTTCTGCTTGGAATTTCGGGCAATTTTGACATGTATTGCTGTGAAATATTCAAGAAAAATTCATACGTTAAACTAAGACTGAAAAATACGACTTAAAAATCAATATTTAACCCTAAATTTCTCGGGTAAAAATCTGTGCCCCCAAACAGAATTGGGCTGCTACACCTGACTCAAGTATTCATCTCGGTTACTCACTTTAATATAATTTTTGTTTTATCACCTAGCCCGAGTTGAGTCAAAATACTATACCACTAAAAGTGCATGCCAAGGCTACGTTCTGAGACATAAATCTGAGCCAAATCATTCATGTCAGTACGTTATGTTTATTTGTGTTATTACTTGCACATAACTCTACGAGCTTGTTAAAGTCTTAAGCTGGATTTCCATTCAGTGCATTTTGTCGCGCGATCGACTTTTCTCGATCGCTTTCTTTTGAAATGTGTGTATTCAACCAAAGCTAATGAAATGCGTTCTGCTTGACAACCCACAATTCAAAAGAAAGCGATCGCAAAAAGTCGATCGCGCGATAAAATGCACTGAATGGAAATCCACCTTTACAGAGGAGTTTCAAACGAGAAAAGGGAGGGGAGAAAACTTCTGGTTGAAACAGTGATAGTCAATGAACCAATCACAATGCACTTTAGACGTGATTATATTTTTAGTAGCCAATCAAGGGACACTATTAGTGTTCCTCCAATGAGAAGACAGAGTCAGGTTTGACCCCAATTCAAGTTAATTGGTGTGGTTACCATCAACTGCTGCTTTCAACCAGAGGGGGGTTCCCTCTCCCTTTCATTACTGAAAAACCTCTGGAATATAGGCTTATGTATAGATAATATGGGCTTATAATAGCCTATCTATAGAATAGAATACTGTATAGACTAATATTATTACAGAATACATGTACTGTATAGGTTTACATATATATAGATACCAGCATCGCCTTGCTTCAATGTCCAATACATTATAATACACAAAAACATTTCTACATTCAGAGATTTTCTTTGAATACATGCACTTGAACTTGGTCATCACAAAATATCATTGTGTCACAGATCAAATGTAATTTATTTTTGCATTTGGGATCAGGAAATAATTTATTTATCTGACACCATGTTGTGAGTGATACACAATGATATTATTTTTGCTTTTAAAGCTCAGCTTGCTCCATTAGTTGTTAAATTTATTGTTTCAGGCTGTCAAACAGCCACATGTCACTGCCATCCATTGACACATCAGCATCGTCTCATCATCATCGTCGTCTTGTAAGTTCTTTCAGTTTGTCGACTTTAGTATGTCGAACATGCAATGCAGTTCTTTCTTCAAGATACTTGTCAAGGAAATCGTCAACTGAAAGATCCCCATCCATGAACTGGTCAGCAAGTTTCTGGAAATAACACAAAACAATCAGACAGTCAAAAATTAAACTTCTGTAAATAAATGCCTTGCCTTACTAAACTCTACTAGTAAAGAATATTTATTTACAAGTTGATATACTGATGTTCTGTTTCCCAACTAAATAATAAAGACATTGGTTGGGATTGGAACAGCTAACCAAAGCTGTCAGGATTTTGAGAAACCTAGCAAATACCAAGCAGAACTCGGGATTTAAGAAGCCCTCAAAACTGCAGGATTGTTTGTGGAAAGACCACACATTTATTAATTTCAGTGTGGTTAATCTCAGGGGAGTATAGGTGGTGTGTGCTGTTAGCGCGCTGCCTCTCACCAAAAAGTTAAGCCTGGTTAGACAGGGTTAGTACATGGATGGGTGATGTAATATATCAACAACGAGTTAGAGTGTTTCATCAGGGGATCCAAACACAAGAAAACATGATGAGAGCACAAGGCCGAAGGCCGAGTGGTTTTATTGTTTTCAAGTGTTTGGATTCCCCTGATGAAACACGATAAACGAGTTGTTGATATGGCATCTCAATCGAGTGATTTCAATTACAAAATACAATTAAAATAAACCCTCAAGAGATTTTATTCTTGAGTGTGTGTAAAATTTATTCATACAGCAACTTGTTTATTTTGCATAGATAATTAAGATCTTAAGAATTAGATGAACACCCGTTTTCATCTAATACCTTGGGCTTTCCTGGTGTATCCAACGTCAATCAGGTGATTGAATGGACTATTGTAATTGGCTGATTATCTCATGAATTATTAATGAGTTTGAGATTGCTTGGGAATGACCTCATTGTCAAGCTTTGGAACTCATGTGAGTGGAGTCGTAGTTGATCTCTTGTATGCTTCGAGGGTTTTTCGCCCGGTTCTCCAGTTTTCCTCCCTTCATAAAATCAACACCTAATATGGCTGCCTGGAGCACCTTTGATATACCTCACCACAGCCATGTTAATCTGGGTCCTTCGCAATTCAGCCACTGGCTGAAAGTAGGGATGTTATATGAGGATGACTACACACCCCCCCCCCCACACCCCCCGTCCTTTATCCTTTATGGTTTGCCACACTCTGCCAGACGGAGTGCTGGAATATAATACAAGGTTTGAATTAACTATTGAAAACTGGTTCGTGAATTTTAAAAAGTTCCATCAGTATAATGCCTGATTTTTTACCCTCATTTTAAAGTAGTAATCAATGCCTTAAAAACTTAAAAACTAATACTCTTAAGAAACAAAAAGGTTTATTTTTTGTAGAGATCTTGATATCCGTGTGTAACATGCCTGATTTTAGTTTTTCTCACAGTCTTTTCTTCTCTTTGAAACTCCCACAGCTTATTGTAGTGTGCTAGGTCTTTGCTGTGTTCACATTTATTCTGTACCATAGTGGAAAGTTTGCATGGGTACTGGCCACTGTCTTAATATGTGTCACTGTGTAAGACCAGTTCAGCATTAGTACCAAATCTGCGATTATATAAAGTTTCAAAAGTCACTTGTTATTTTTGATTCATGATTTTTATTAAAATTTTTGCATTTGCATTTGTTAAGTACGTAATTTGGTTCGTGAATCACAAATCACGAACCATTAATTTGAACCTTGTAATAGCCTTGTTAGTTGCTTCCATTTGTGTATAACTAAGCATAAAACGTTTACCTCTGAACGTTCTTCTGACTGAGCAACTGAAGTTTGCAACAATGCCATGATAGTATCGGGGTTGTACTGACCTGAAAGACTTTCTGAAAAATAAAAGAAATTTGACAAATTATAAAATTTACAAAAGGTGTTATGAAGGTTCCACTATTAATAAAATTTCCTGAGTGATAATATACTGTACCCAAATTTCTTCTGTTTTCTTCAAAATGTTGAGTCTGTTCATTCAATTGTTTGTACAGCTCTGTTAATGTTTCTTTACAAGCTGATAGTTTTGGTCCTTGGGCCATATTATATTCAGCTAAACTGCGGTTACCTGCAAGCTGCATTTCTCGCTCAACATGAAGTTGTTGCACCTATAAGAAACACACTACCATAGTAAATTAACTTATTGCTGCCTAGGATGTCTGAGGGTTCTCTCTTTGATGAGTAACATCATCTAGAGTCAAACAGAGTAAAGAAATATAAAGTGGCTGTTTTTGTTCAGCTCAGGCAAGCAGTACCATCAACAATGTGTGTAGGGTAGGGGTGAAATTACCCAGCCCAAAGATTAAATTGATACAGTATTGCACAATGATTTCCAGATTAACAAAAACTATGGTAAAATTATACAGGTCCCAAAATCACCAACAATTTTGCTAATAGTGTAAAAAAGGATTTGGATTTGAATCTAGCACTGTCACATCTGGGGGGGGGGGGGGGAATGTTAAAAAAAATTGCCTCTCTTTGGTGCGTATGTTACGTATATTGCCGCCATATTGGATAAATAAACTCTTACACCTTCTCTGAAACATGGCTAAAATATCCCTGTCGTTTAAATCTTTGAAGAGTGTTTAAATAACACCAGTACTTACAGCTAAAATGTTAAGTCTCCGTACAGTACTTTTTAGTTTAATAAGTTTTTGCCATAATTTCGATTCGATACATATTGCCAGCAACATTCACAAACATTTTATGATACGCTATTTCAGTTCATTCCTACCTCGCTATTTTCGTCCACCAGTTTATGTAATTTGTCGTCGCTGTCTTGTAACTCTTGTAGTTCACTATTATCAGCATGTTCTAAAATATTACTCAGTTTTGAAACCACAGCGTCCGGTTGAAATGAACTTCGACCACCATCGAAACCATTCACGTTCCTTGGGGGATTTGTGCTCTGCTGTTGCACTGGGTATTGAGGTGCTGGCATCGGCATACCATAACGATAACCTTGCTGCATCAGTCTACAAAGATCTGCTACTAAAAACAAGTTTTTACACCGTGAATTTCCCCTACAAGAATCTGTGTGAAAACACAACAACAAACAAATACTGTCTGCTGATCGATATCCGAAAAAAAGTTATAATGACGTCACATTATGACGTCATATTTGTTATTTTTAGCTTCTCTTCCCATTCCAGAGGTGGTTGGACAAGTACCACGTGAATATCTCGACCAATGAAATGGCTTGTTTTCTCATCGTTTGATCGGCTGAAAATTTTGCATTGGACTTAGAATACCGAATATTACGCTATTGTCATTCATTTTTTTTCTTTAAAAAAGCAGCGATATCGTTTGATATATTGTTGGACTATCCATATCTGCAGGATTTTGCAAGGTAAATGTATTTTTCTACTTTATTTTGATGGTTTATGTAGGTCGTGTCGCCCTAAGCGAAGACCCAACTTCCGGTTTATCAACAATCTTCAAAGCAAAAAATCTCGAATTCCAACGGTTCGAATTCTCTAATTTTTGCGTAATAACTTGAACAAATGTCTAATCTTGGATTCTATCCAGACGACCCCCGGCGACCTCTCAACCGTTTTCGAGATATTCGCCTTTGAACCGACCATGGTATTTCGGCATTTGCTAAGATGGCGCCTAATAAATTTAAGAGGGCCTTTCGCCACTAAAGCTTGTTTTTTTCTCAAGAATTTTGGAAGTTTCCTAATATTTCGAGCTTTATTCTTTACAGTAAGTGTAGAATGAGTGGTGGACAATTATTAAAGAGTAAAATTTGGTATTTGTCTGTTTTTATGGTCCAAAACGCTTGACCTCGCTGTATAAAAACACCATCATTCTGGAAAAAATGTATACATATCAGGCCTACATATATTCTGTAAATATTATTACAGAATGTACTGAACTTTCTTAAAGATCTGCTATATATGTATACAGGCCTGATATGTATAGATTTTTTTTTATATTAAATAACATTGTGTTCCATGGCAGCATATGATTATTAAAATTGATGTGTGGATAATTATTTGTAGTTTATTGTTGTTGGTCATTGTTATTGTGAATAATATATTATAGTTGTAGTATTATTATTTTTTTTTGCTAATTTGTTATAATTTGTTGTTGTTGTTGTTGTTGTTGTTGTTGTTGTTGTTGTTCGTATTGTTTTTTAGTATACAAATATTTATTATAGGACTTTAGCCAAGTGTGTGTGTGTGTGGGGGGGGGGGGGGGGGCATGTGCCCTTGTGTCCACCCCTTGATTTGTACACCCATGAAGTGAATACAATAGTTAGCCATTGGCTGTACAGTCAACTTTTAAGACACAAAAAGGTTAATAATTCCATCTCACTTCCTATTTTTTACAGGAAGTGAAGAGATACAGTACAGATGTCAGTGTTGGAATAACTTGCCTGGGCACAAGCACCGATCTGAACAGGATTTTTATGATTATAAATTGATGGATTCTCTTTTGCCAAATAACATTCAAATATGTAGTTTGATGTTTTGCATGTTATCAGTTGTATAATTACATAACAATGCATAATTGTGGATATAACTAATAAAATTTTAACAGAGGTATTATCTCTCACGTAGTATACAATTCGAATGCTGTGTCTCAAAGCCTAATTAAATGCCTGGATATTATTCATCCCTTTGCCTTTGAGTGCTACTGCATGTACATACTGATAGACAGTGAACTCTGTCTAAGACAGACACCCTTGGGCTGGACTTTGTCTGTCTTATAGTTCATTTTATTGGACTTTGCCTGTCTTATAGTTTGATTACCCATTCACTTTTCTGATGCCCTCTCTAAAGTTGATGTTTTCTTGGCAGGGGGTGGTGGGGTGGGGGGTGGTGGTGGTGCTTGACTGCAAAAATGTAAGATCAATATTGAGCAACATTTTAATTTTATTCAAGTTCCTTATTTACATACATATATATTTAGGATACAGGAAATACACTTTATTTGATAAAATATGAATATTTGAACATTTGACCAGTAAAATACCAAGTGGTCCAAGTTTATCAATAGATTCTGGAGGCAATTCAATAAATTATCTTGATGTTGGATTTTGAATTAACCTTAATACAAAGAAAAATACAAGATAGTTATATTGAATAATAAATTTTAGGCTAGCTTTATTCACAACTTTATAAAATTTGGGATACAAGTAAGCTAAAGTATGAAGGAAGAGGGAAATCATAAACCACTAAACAGTAAACAACAAATAATGTTGATTTCTCAAATCTCACCCCACGCTTTTCTCCAGTTGTAACGAATCACACGTTGCACCGCACAACCAAATCATCCTTCATTGTAAATATCTAAATTCATTTCTGATTTGTTCCATTATCTGTAACATAAAATGCGTCGAATCCGAACAGGATTGGGTAGTCCTTGAAAACTATCTTGAATGCCCATCCGCCATTGTCATGAATATACGCCAAATAAAGCACAATCTGATCATATTAATTGTGTATGATCGTCACGGATTGTTCTCGTATTCTCCTGCCCATCAGATTTATAAATTGTGGATCAACTGTGACGAGTTTTCAACAGTTTTTGTGCATCTAGTCCACAGGGGAGAGTTCATTCCTCGTCTGCGGTCAGATGCAAATGAATCGATTTTAGCGTTAGGACCATGATGCTTTGCGTGACTTGTCCAACCTCCTCTGTTCCCATTCCTTAACTCGGCTTCAGCGGGATACCCATGATGCACCATTTCACATCTTTAAACGACAACTGTCATCAGCTGAATTGGCATCTAATTTATAATTTTATATCTTTTTTTATGTGCATTTAAATATTAGCATTTCGAACCTTTTTCTTGTGTGTATAATTGAAAAAAAATTTAACGCTGGAACGCGGCTGAAAAGGCTAATTTAGATGTATATTATATATAAAAAAGTATGAATTGGAGCCAATTTTTTTGAATACGGTGTATAATGTTTCACACATGTGTCTAAAGCAACCGCAGTGCCTATCGCAGTGTTAAAAGACATTTTTTACGAGTTGTTATGTGTGAATTGAGTTATGTAATTACTGAAAATATCTAAATAAACTATACTATGTATAATAAGCTAATGTTATGGATGAAATAACGGTTTTTCCCTGACCCATAACGTGTTAATATCAACTCATATTTGATATTTTGCGCAGTCATGTCGACGCTACGGCTCGCGTGGCCTTCCCTCCTAAAAAATATTGGATTTCCCGAGGTATTCATAGCGCAATTTCCTGCGTAAAATTGCGTTTTAATTAAGAACATATGAAAACCACAAATCATATGATTTATTGACCTTTGGAAAGCATTTCGAGCTTTGGTAAGTCGTAATATATTCATTGAACATTTGATGCTGTATTCAAACTCACTTTCGTTTTTCAAGGTACAAAAAATGCAATTTTCAAAAAGCACTTTTATCTTAATGCCTGCTATTAGCAGTCGTTCAGTTGATGCACGCTAATGAATTGATCACAATAGTAATGTCAAAATAGCACTAGAGTTTTGACCATACTTTGCGCAATTTCAAAGACATCGTAAAGTTTCTCTGGAAACGGGCTGAACCTTTTACCATATTAGCCTATATGTTTGCTGAAACTGACGATAATATTTTTCAACAATGTTAAATATCGAGTTTAAATATGCGAAGTATTTTCTGCGAAAATGCGTGCAATTTTATTTGACATCTCACGTGATTGGCGCGCCACTGCGAATTAAAGTCCTGGGTCAAGGCACTTGAGTGTAATCAAAAACACAAGATCAGAGCAATATGGCTTTTCAATGAAATTCAAAAAAGCTTTTCAAGAAGTTTATTTCCTCAAGGAGTGGTTGTGGTTTGGAGTACTTCCTTAGAGGAGAATGTCACGGCTTCAGCTTGCTGCAATGCATGTTGCTGGTGATATGTGAATGAACTAGAATATCTAATCCAAACGTGAAAGATGAAAGACGACGTAACTAAACGATCAAAGATTGACTCGGATGATGAAGACGCAAAGAAAATGTCGGACACTAACAAGCCCGAAAGACAGAAACGAAGAAAGCTAAGGAAAAGACGTAGTTCTTGTTCTCCTGAGGAAGATCTCATTGATGGTTTCATTATTGCGTCTTATTCCAGTCTTCATTCGCTCAAGGTGAGCTCACCACAGGTTTTTGTTGTCCTTTCTCAATGGCGTGTATGTAAACACACAACATAGTTAGTGTTTGCTGCAAATTACCAACCAAACCAAACCTAATCTTTTTACAAACACTCCGTCATGGACTCCGTAAACTGGTTAAGTAATCTACGCATTTATTTTAGAAATCAACCCCATTGAAAATCATAAACCAGGTTTCCTTATTACATTGCCTTAGTATAAACCAGAATGGAGGTGCGTAAATGGCCAATCTGATAAGTTTCTTTAACGACAACCCCTCAATGCGCGTGTTTGTTCTGATAATGTATCACCTTTGTATTGTATTTCGTTCATTGTTTGACCAAATCTGTACTTTATTTTATTTTAGCAATAGCTAGTCTAAAAGCAAGGATTTCTTAGACCAAAGACCAAAGGTTTTTTCATTTGAAAATGTAAACAATTATGAAAACAGCAACGGAAAATTAATGCGCCTGCTATTAAACTCTTCCATTTAAGACTAATAAAATAAACTAAATATTTGGCCCTTTTCCCTTCTGTTGGTTAGTTTCTTATATAAACTACGTAATACATAATATACACCAACTAAATTTTCCATTATTTTTCTACTATATGTCTAAGAAATGCAAAATTTTTTAGATTTTTCTATTCAATTGTTTCAAGAATGTAAATTTGTAATTAAGACTTCCTGATTTAAAACACATTTGTACAAAGGGCAGAGTTTTGTTTAGAATTGATGTCAGTTTCTACAAAGGGACAAGGTTGTTAATTTTTTAGAAATTTTTGCTTTTATCAGAAGGTGAAGTGTGATTAGGACTCTCTCAGAGTGACATGGAGCATTATTAACATTTTACAAGCAACCCTTTCTTAATTTTGATTGGGTGATAGGGAAGCTGCTAATTACCAGAAGTACGAAATTGTCATATTGTATTTCCAGCTATTAGTTATTGTTTGTACTGCACATACTCCATCTATTTCCAGCCATGAGTCTGATTTATATACTACAGGGTAGCTATTTATTTTAACCCATTGCTGCCTAGGATGTCTGGGGGTTCTCCCTTTGATGAGTAAAATTGTCAGGTGTCGTATTAGAGTCAAAATTAAGGGCTGTTTAGGCTGGCCTGTGTCACAGCCCTCACTCAGTGAGAGTAGGTCTGTGAACACTCAAGCGATGGCTTGTTCCTGCTGGGAGAAGTCTAGGAACAATATTAGAGCTAAATATGTTAATTATTATCATGCAAACGAACGCGATCAAATCCGTCAAAATAACATAGGTATACACATATTACAAACCAACTACTAACTCTGTCTCTCGATTTACCTTGTATTTGTTGCTTTAAACATGTAAAAGTGGGTATAGTGACCACAAAACTACATCATTATTTTTTAAGGTGACATAAATATTTTTCCCCAAAACTTGGGATTTAATTTATGCAAGAACAAGCAATCACTCGAGTGTTCACAGACCTTACTCTTACCGAGTTAGGACTGTGACACAGGCTAGTTTATGACTGGCTCAGGCAGCAATGAGTTAAACATGTGTTAACTGAACTCATTGCTGCCTAGGATGCCTGAAGGTTCTCTCTTTGACGAGTAAAATCATCTGGTGTTAGACAGAGTAAGACAACAAAATAGCTGTTCTTGGTTGGCTTACGCAGGGGTGGGTTAAATTTGAGTAACATTAGAGAAATCTGCCCAAGCTGCAGTATGTGATTTCCGTAGTTGACCGGATAAGTACCCATTTCTACAATATTTTAATTTTCATTAAAGGAAGTGAGTAGGTGCTTACACAAGCAGTGGGTGCTTACACAAGCAAAATGTGCCTTACATGAAAAACTTATTTTTCATGATTGTATAAAGTCAACACAACACTCTGAATATAAATTGAAAACAAACACAACCATTTGACAGTGTATTGTCTTTTAAAACTTTGGTTGCATGGATTGCTTTTCACCAAATGATCATTAACAGAAACATTTTGAAACGCTTATATAATCCAGTTTGAGGATCAAAATATGTTTAATTCTCATTGGTTAATAGGAGGTGGACCTCTGTGAAGACATGATCAGTTGTACTGAGAGAATGTTTAAAAATACCCCAGGAAATTACTTTTTCCTTAAACAGGGGGGTGGGTGCTTGCTTGAAGATAGGCACTTACCTGGTCAACTATGGCATATTAAACAGCTTACATGTATGTACAGTATAATTATATTCATGTTTTTCACAGCAATTCTATCTTGTGTTTTATATTTTAGGTAATTTCTTCCAGTAACCCAGGTAGCCCTGTCGAACTGGAGAAAGAACAGAATGGAAAATCATCAAAGTTATCAAGCAGGGCACAAGACAATAGACTTGATCACTCAAAACCTTCAAGAGAAAACAAAACGGTATGTAGGAAAAGAAACAAAGCTTCATTGTTGATAGGATAAAGAAAAATGATGAGAACAGGCAGGGTTTCTTTTAGGTGGGGGGAGGGTGGGGGTGAAGGGGGGCTTTTGCACCACCCACCCCACCCCCCACCCCCCTTGAAAAATATTTGCCCCCTCTTGTAAATTTGAAACTCTGATTTTAAAATAGTAAGAATCAAGATTATAGAGACCTGCTCCCCACATAGTATTGCTTGTTTTGCCCCCCTTGTTAAATATTCTGAAAGAAACCCTGAGAACAGGAATGTACATGGTCTGGTATCAACTGTATCAACCTGAGGGATTCATTCATTATGACTTACAGATGTATTTTTATAGGAGTTGTTTGATGTTGAGACTGGCAAGAGTGTTAAAAGAAAATGTAATGGTAAAAAAGATGCTGAGCCAGAAAAACCTTGCGCAAAAGTATCAAGACTAACTCCTGAGCAGCTCACAGATGTGAGTCACATTTCATCTAGAATTTAATTGATTTTTTTTGGGTCTTGAAATCTATTCGTTCTTGCCCTGCTGGCTGCTGTTGTTGTCATAAATATTCTCTTTCTTTTTTTTTAATTTTAGGTTAGTTCAGATTCTGGAAATTCTGAAAAGGGTTACATTGTAAGTTCCTTTACAGTCAAAATGAAAATACCTTCCCACTTCTTCTTCTGTAGTTTGTTGTATATTACTGTATTTCTGTAACTGCTACCAAAGCCTGAGAAAAGTTTTAGTATAATTTAGCTTTAAGTGGCATTTAATCATTAATACAATGGATGTTTATCCAAATCGATACCAACAGACGAATATACATCAAGAATTGGTGTCAGACTTTTAGGCCACTCCAAATTAGAGTTTAGTTTCCTGTCCACCACCCGCATCACCTAGAAGGGGCCGCGTGATTTGTCCATTATTTCCATTATTGCATGACCTTTTGTTTCCATTATTGATTAATCTTTCAATATAAAATTGTTGGAAAGTGAAAAAGCGGCAATCCTTTCCTATTAACCGAGGGTCTGGGTACAGGATTGGTATTAACCACTAGGACTTATTAAGAAATGTGCGATGGTGCACATTGGCACACATTCGCACCGGAAGTGAGATTTCAGGGATATTGCATACATATGAAATAATGGTAATGAGCCTCCCACCCACGTGTAATTCTCAGGAAGGGGTGGACGGGAAGCTAAAGTCTATGACAAGACTTTCCTCATGCTTCAGTAGCGACTACAGAAATACAGAAACACACAACCAACTACAGAAGTAGAAGTGGAAAGGTACTGTATTTTCTATTTCGACTGTAATTTACCCATTTCATACTCCCAAGAGTGCCTTCTGGCATTTTAATTACTGTGGCTGTTATAGCAGACAATTTTATGATGCTAATGCCAAGGGAAAGTGTGCTAGAAATAAAGAGTTTATACATGTACCTGTGGTAAATTGTATACACACATCTTTGTTTTAGTGTGACAGTGAAAGTGAGGATGAACAAGTAAGTTTTACAGGATACTGTATTGTTGGGTTTTTTAATAGGAAGAAACAAATAAATTTATTTATTATATGCATGACAAAATTACTGCAATCTGATTGGCTAAGAGGAGTGCAATTATATCGTTAATTGCACTCTCCAGAGTGCAAATTAATGTTACCATGGTGACAGTGGTAAAAAATAAAATTCAAAATGGCGGCGTATTTTCAAATTGAAAGATTTTGACTTTTCTAACGACTTGTGGAACACTTTCAACTGAAAATTTCATGTAAATATTTGAAGATCAATACAGGTAACATCTGCTCACCATAAGTGAAACCGTTTGTTGTCCAGTTGTAACGAAACAAGATGTTTTCAAACGCGCAAATTACTACGAAACGTACGACAAGGATTGACACTTCAGGTAATTGTAAATTGGTTTTGAAGTTTGTGATTACTTATAGTTAGTTGCCAGAAAGAAAAATTAATTCACTGCTTTGAATAATGTTTTAAGATTGTCTGTGGTTGTATGGCCAATAAACATTCAAATTAAGACAAATTTTTTTGAATGTAATTAAGATAGATATCGTAATTTTGTCATGCATATAATAAACAAGTAATCATATGATTTTGCTCATGCAATTAATGATTTTACACTACTCGTGATATTTGAAAATTGAGCCAAATTGCACTCACCTACAGCTCGTGCAATTTTGGATCAATTTTCAAATATCACTCGTAGTGTAAAATCATTAATTGCACTCGCTATCACATGATTACCTATACAAATAAGAAAATATAATAAAAAAAGAAATGAGTAAATAAAGAAAGAAAGAAATGAGTAAATAAATAAATAAATAAATATACAGTATAAATAAATAAATAAATACATAACTAAATAAGTAAATAAATTTATAAATAAATAAATAAATAAATATACAGTATAAATAAATAAATAAATACATAACTAAATAAGTAAATAAATTTATAAATAAATAAATAAATAAATATACAGTATAAATAAATAAATAAATACATAACTAAATAAGTAAATAAATTTATAAATAAATAAATAAATAAATAAATAAATAAATATACAGTATAAATAAATAAATAAATACATAACTAAATAAGTAAATAAATTTATAAATAAATAAATAAATAAATAAATAAATATACAGTATAAATAAATAAATAAATACATAACTAAATAAGTAAATAAATTTATAAATAAATAAATAAATAAATAAATAAATATACAGTATAAATAAATAAAATAATACATAACTAAATAAGTAAATAAATAGGGAAATAAATACTGTATATAAATAAATAAATAAATAAATAAATAAATAAATAGAAAATCAAATAGAAAGAGAAAAAAACAAAAAAGCAAATACTTTTTCATTCTTTCAATATTTAGAGACCTGAAAAGGAGAAAATAAAACCTATGTCAGTAGACACTGCAGGTATTTGTGTGTTGTAGTACAGTATTCAGTAATTTGAACTCAAGATTTACAGCAGGTTTGTTGCCAGACCTCACAAAGCATTGTACAGTATCTGCACATGAAATACCCACAGGAGGCCAACTTTTAATATGGGTAATATTTAGTAGATTGTTTATTGTATTTACATTATTTCTTTTATAGAACCAGAAAAAGTAACAGGGATTGAGCCTCCAGAACCTTTACAAACTAAAGAGGAAAAGACATTAAAAAATGAAAAATTCTCCCCAATATCTTTTGACCCTCAAAGGTACAGTTTAAGTTTATGATGAGCTGTTAGCATAATTTTTTTTGTGGTTGTCGTACAAGTGTACATGTACTTGAAAGACAAGAAAGTTAGCCCAAGCTTGTACCCAGGGTCTTTTCTCCACTCTCCACTGCTACACTGTGGGTACGAGGTTGCTTTTAACTCCTGTCCAAAGGTTTCCCCAGCAGTGAATAAAATCGTCTTGTGTTAGCCAGAATAAAATACTAAAGACTGATTCAGACAGGAAAGAGTCAGAGAGATAGTTTATAACTCATTCCTGTCTGAGGACTTTCCCAGAGGTGAATAAAATTGTCTGGCATTAGCCAGAGTAAAATACTAAAGACCAATTTGGACAGGAACCTTGTTTTCTATACTGTAGCAATATGTGTTGGGGCATTTAAAATACAAAGTGTTTAACGTTTGCAATTCTTTGTTTCTCCAGAGTAATTTCCTCAACCAAACCAGATCCTAAACCCCACATACCATCACTCTCTTTGGCTGTGTCTTCATCCACCCTCAGTGCCCCTCGATCATCTCGTCCTGTCATGTCTCAAGGATCATGGATTCCTCAGTTTTCCTCGTCGTTTCAGAAACCGTCATCAATAATAGACCCCTGTTGTGTGACTGGAGCCTGCACAGGTAATCCTAGAAACTTATTAGCATCAGTTAAATAGAACTGTCTGTCATGTTAAGCTCAGTGAATATCTGAGAAGGTTGAGATGGAATGGCTGTAGAGTGTAGTGTAGTGGAGTGGAGTGGAGTGGAGTGGAGTAGAGTGGATTGGATTGGATTAATGGATTGGATTGGAGTAGAGTGGATTAGAGTGGAGAGGAGTGGATTGGATTGGATTGGAGTAGAGTGGATTTGAGTAGAGTGGTGTGGTTTGGAGTGGAGTGGAGTGGAGGTGGACTGGAGTGGAGTGGAGTGGAGTAGAGTAGAGTAGAGTAGAGTAGAGTAGAGTAGAGTAGAGTAGAGTAGAGTGGAGTGGAGTGGAGTGGAGTAGAGGGTAAGAGTAGAGTGGTGTGGTGTGGATTGGAGTAGAGTGGAGTGGAGTAGGGAGTGGACTAAAGTGTAAGAGTGGTGTGGTGTGGATTGGAGTAGAGTGGATTGGATTGGATTGGATTAATGGATTGGTTTGCAGTAGAGTGGATTTGAGTAGAGTGGTGTGGTTTGGAGTAGAGTGGAGTAGAGTAGAGTGGAGTTGAGTAGAGTAGAGTAGAGTCTGGACGAATCAAAAATATATGTTTACAAACGTGAATATACGTGTGGCGGGATCTAAATGAGGAGGGCCACACGCAACATCTCTTTATTTTCTTTATTTTTTTCTGACTTTTACAGGTACAGGGGCGCTTCACCAGGAATTAAATAACCGTTTCCTTCAATCGCATTTTGACAGAGAAAGGCATCCTCATTCCAAGAATCATGAGATGCATCAACATTCACATCTTCATCACCATCAGCATCAACATCAGCATCAACACACTCATTTTTACCCCACCCCACTGTTGACTCAGACATTGCTACCTGCTCCAACACCCTTGGTATGTGTCTCTCTGTGGTGCTCATATTATTATAAATATTTGACATTTAGGAATGGCGAAAAAGGGCGAACTCTCTGACATCCTAGGCAGCAATGAGTTAGGCAGTTTAGAATTTTTTTTTTTTATCTTTCTCAGCCTGGAATGCTGTCACCATTCTCTGCTCCTGTCCCGTCTTATGGTTCTCATTCGGTGTCTTCATATCATAAGGTAAGATCCTGAAATTATGTTCAGAATACAACGCAACACAACACAACACAACACAACACAACACAACACAACACAACACAACACAACACAACACAACACAACACAACACAACACAACACAACACAACACAGCACAGCACAGCACAACAAAGCAACGCACAGCATAATGATGATTTAATATTTCTACTGCGCAAATTAGCATGTGGATATGATCAAATGCGCATTGCAAAGCTACAGATGGCTTATCAAAGGCGCTTCAAGCAGCCGCCATACAACACAGCACAGCCACGGATTACAACTGAGACGTAGGTGTTGATTTTATTGAGGGGGGAAAACCGGAGAACCCGGCGAAAAACCCTCGGAGCACAGGAGAGACCAACTAAACTCTACTCACATGAGTTCCAAGCTCGAGAACGGGGTCATTCCCAGACGGTCACCCATCCAAGTACTAACCCCGTCGAACCGGGCTTAACTATTGGTGAGAGGCAGCGCCCTAACAGCACACGCCACCCGTGCTTCCCACAACACAACACAACACAACACAACACAACACAACACAACACAACACAACACAACACAACACAACACAACACAACACAACACAACACAACACAACAAAGCAACGCACAACACAACACAACACAACACAACACAACACAACACAACACAACACAACACAACACAGCAACGCACAACAACACAACACAACACAACACAACACAACACAACACAACACAACACAACACAACACAACACAACACAACACAACACAACACAACACAACAAAGCAACGCACAACACAACACAACACAACACAACACAACACAACACAACACAACACAACACAGCAACGCACAACAACACAACACAACACAGCATAGCACAACACAACACAACACAACACAACACAACACAACACAACACAACACAACACAACACAACACAACACAACACAACAAAGCAACATTGATAAATTGTTACTTTTGTAATTCCTTTTGTTGTTTTTTTTTGTTTTTTTGTTATCTTAGAAAACAGGCAAGTGGTGTACAGCGCATGTCCAAATCGCTTGGGAAATCTATTGGCACCAACAAAAAGTGAGAGGGTTGTTCCAAGGGCGTTAGCTTACACCTATATGCCAAAGCAGGCTTTCCCCCTTCATTTCCAGGCAGAATCTTTACTTATTTTCTGTATGTCTAGGTTCAAAGAGAGATGACAAAGGATCCTCACGTTAAACCGGAGCAGATCTCTATCAGTACCTCTAGCACCCCACTTGTCCCTGCTTATCCCGCACGTCATATGAGTCCCCATGATCATGGATGTCATTCACCGCACGTGCATTCGAACAAATACTCAGGTAAGTCAGACGATTGAAAACAGTTACGTCAAACAGGTCAGTATCATACCTAGGCTGTTTGCCTAGAAGCGAAAATAGATTTTGCTTTAAGGAGGCTTCATAGGTAAAGGGACTGGGTACAAACCTGCGCCCGCGATTAATCGTAACGCGCATGACAAACCATTGAGCTTGCAAGCAAAAAAAGAATTTGGCCGTTTTACACATAAAAAGCCATGTAGTTTGAAAGAACTCTCGGTAACATACCCTCAAATTTTGTACACAAATATATATTAATGTGTTCTAACAAATATTAAAATTTAAAAAAATTCTGTAGATTCAAATAGTCAAAAACGAGGGGTTTTTATTCCTGCTGTTTGGATCTACAGAATTATTGTATTTTTTCTTGAAAGATGCAGCAACGAAATTAAATGATAATGAAGGCTTAAAATTTGGGGGTCACCGGACTTTTTCCTGAGATAATGACCAAAAACCGGATTCAACCTCGTACCCAGGTTCTTATCTCCGCTGCTCCGCCCACCTGGGTACGAGGTTGTGTCAGATTTTGGTTTTTCAGGATTCGCTAAAATTGATGTATATTTGAAATTCAGGTTCTCCATTCAATACTAAACCTTCAGTGTTCGTTGATCGGTGTAGTAGCGGTAGTACATCCAACCCATATGGCTCAACTGTGACTACAATGACGTCAGCATTTTCTTCTGTTCTCTCACCTGCGATGGCTCGTCGTACTGCAAGTCCCGTCGTTGTCGGACCCACTCCTATTCGTGTTTCTTCGTCAGCGAGCTCGGTGCTCGAGAAGCAGTCGTCAACCGCCGGACGATCTTCGCCTCTCTACCCCTGGTTGAAATCTGAAAATAAAGACTTGATCTCAACAGAGCAACGAGAAAGAACGGAGCATGAGTCTGAAAAGACAATGTATCATACAAAAAACGAACTGCAGAGCAGGTCTCCCCCAAGACTCGCTAAACATTTCACTGTCCAAGCTTTGTCAGGTGACCGTTCAGAAACACTTAGACCCAATCCTCTCGGTGCGCTCTCCTCGACACGGCCTCATAATCACATGGAGTCGAGGCCGTCGCAAACGAGGTCATTTTTCGATAACCCTCTTATACCTTTAAACAATCTTGAGAAACGACCGTTTGACTATGGAAGGAGCGTGGGCTCAATTGACTTGAACCGAAACACATTGTATCCAAGGTTTGATCCAATGATGTCCGTGCATTCGCCTCACGTGACCTCGCTGACGCCGCCTATTGGCTATATTTATCCAGGAGCGCCGTTCGTTGCGGACTCTATGTACCACCCGTCTCTAGGACAAGGAATGTTTTTGGGTTCTCGGGACCCCATACCGTCCTTTGGCCGCGGCCAGGACATGCCATTCTATTTGAGACGTGAGGGCTTTGACGATCGCATGAGCGAAAGATGAAATAGCTTAGGAGGGTATGGAATAGACCCTATAGGGGGACTGTTGAGGAACCTTGGAATTCTAGGGCTTTTTGAAGCATTATTTTGGAACTTCCAAGGAGTGAAGCAAATGCTACTCTAAGGGAGGGGGTTATGTGAGAAAAGCTAGGGACCTTATGAAGTACGGCGGCAACTTCAACGACTAAGTCTTTTCATAGTTAATAGAAAATATACATGGTTTGGAAGCTCACAAAAGTCATTGTTTTATGTTTTTGTTCAGGTTTATGGAAATTTTTGCACTTTCACGGTTACTGAACATATTGTGTTTTCTGTATAATGAAGCAATCATCCAATAGCAACGTTTGGGTTCAATCACTCAACTGTACTGTTTAAATATTAATAAACCTAAAACAAAGGATTTGGCACCTTCATGTACCTTTCAGCATGAATCGTAGCTTGATTGTTAACCGCTTTGAAGTTTGCCGGGTTTCTAAACCATGTATATTTTCTATTAACTATGGTCTTTTAAGCCGGTTTTCCACTAGGCGACTTTTTTCGCGCGAAGCGACTTTTTCTTTTGTCTCATGAGCTCTGAGCTGGAACTAAACAGAAATCTATTGAATTCGAACAAAAGAAAGTCGCTTCGCGCGAATAAAATCGCCTAGTGGAAAACCGGCTTTAAACAAAAGAATAATTCTAGTTGCGAAACAAAGACAATGAATAATTTTTCATCCCTAGAGTAATCTCAACACCGTCCTCGTTCTTTATACAACGCCACTTAGAGCATTTTCACGTCTTCAGGACGACATCAACTCAGCAAACGATGGGAACTGTTGCTTAAGATTCACTTTAACACAGACGCTACAATCATAGATAATGGAGGGGAACTGGATAGGAAACTTACGAAACCAGAAACGATGTTTACACAACTTGCTATGGTAATTCTACGCTTATAAGAGGGCAATGCACCTAACGGGTGGTCCCACATGGCTAAAATCAGACACTGCTGAACTTAAGTGATATTACACTTTTGTCTAATTTCAGCAATAGGTGCATATTAGCTGCTTTTAAGTGTGTAATTACCATAGCAAGTTGTGCAAACAACGTTTCCTGTTCTTTAACCTCGTTTGAAGTTTCCTATCCAGTTCCCCCTCCATTATCTATGCTACAATCATTTTTAGGAGCACTGGGGCATTTTGGAAGTCGTTAAACCAGTTTTGAATAATTGAATATAAACTATGATAGTCAGTTACTGTGACTTATTTTATTTATAAAATTTAGCCGCCGCCGTCGTGAATCGTAAGGTCCCTAACTTCTCGACAGAGGCCGACGTGTATAAAACTTGGTTTAGCCCCAATATTTGAACAGCTAAAGTAATAATATTAAACTGTAGATATTATATTAAGGGGTGGGAACTGTTCGAAAAGATTCGTAAGCTATATGGAAGTTGAAATTGTATAGATGAAATATATATATATTAATATACAAGAATTTGGATAAAGTTTAAAGAAAAGAACGATGGAGATTAGAAAGAGAAAAAAACGTCTTTGCCGTTTTGATTTTATTGGTCACAGAACTGAACCCAGGTTTTGGTAGTGGTATATCTGAGACTTTCCCGTCATGCAATAGGCCTTTTCACCTTAGTAGCGCCATCTTGAATTCGCAATGCATTATGGTCTATCCAGGGTAACAAGCTCCATTAAAAGGGCGATTGCGTAGTGTTGAGACACAATGCGGTAATTTTTTCTTTATAAATACTTTCGTGGCAACAATATTTAAATATAATAATTGTCATATTGGTAAAAGCAACAATTCTCGGACGTGTAAGGATAGATTCATGACAAATGTATCCTTATACGTACGAGAATTATTGCTTTTACCAATATGACAACGATCATATCTAGACATTGTTGTCATGAAAGTGTTTATTAAGAAAAAATTACCGCATTGTGTCTCAACACTAAGCAATCACTTTAATTGAGCTTATTACCCTGGATAGACCACAATGCATTGCGAATTCAAGATGGCGCCGCTATTGGTGAAAAGGTCCATTAAAAGGGTGATTGCGTTGTGTTGAGACACAATGAGGTATTTTTTCCTTTATAAACACTTTCGTGGCAACAATGTCTAAATTAATCGTCGTGATATTGGTAAAAGCAACAATTCTTCAAGTGTTTTATCAGATTTAAAACACGAGGCGATAGTCGAGTGTTTTAGATCTGATAAAACACGTACTGCGAATGTTTTAAATAGGCGTAGTAAGTTTGAAAAATAACGCTGTCTAAGCCGAGAAAACCAAAGCTAAAGTTTATGTAAATCAGGAGGATATTTTATCAGATTTTACAGAGGATTTTTCGAACATGGTTCTGATTCCTTTTGTTTTCCTTATGAATTATTAATGAATTTTTGAAATCAGATTTACAGTTGATTTCACATTACTTTACCGCCGTGTGTTGCGAAGTTCGTTGGGAAGTTCCGAAGTTCGTTCGGAAGTTCGGAATTACGTTACCAAGGTTGAAAATTATCCAATCAAATTGCGAGCTGTCGATCAAAACTCGTTATGATTGGATAATTTTTCAACCTTGGCAACGTAATTCCGAACTTCGGAACTTCCCAACGAACTTCGCAACACACGGCGGTAAAGTAATGCGAAATCAACTGTAAGATGACTTTTATTTAATAGTCGGGGAAATAATTTCCAAGTTTAAATGGAGGAAAAGGGGAAAGGACAACTTGCTGCCCGCTCTTAAAATACAAATTTTAAGGGGGAGGGAAAATTGGAAGGAGTGAAGACAACTCCGCCCTTGCCAAATCCAGAAATCATGGAAATTTGAGATTTTTTAGGCCGCGTGATTTGGAGACTGGACTTCGCGGATTTTTCGTGGATTTCCCGCGCTCAAGTTCCCTTTAAAAATGGCGGCACGCTAACTGGCGCTGTCACGCTGTGGTGGTCTTGCAAATTATACACGAGCATTTAAAAACTCTCCCATTGTGATAAAGATGTCGGATATTAACAAAGAAGAAGAGAAGGATACTGTAAGGAGCGTCTAATTTATCGTGTGGTTCTTAATGGAGGTAAGTAAACTTATTAAATATTGCAGCAGCATGGTTCAAATAGAAGTGTTAAATATGTTTCTTCTAAGTTCTAAGCAATTATTGTAAATCAAGCCGTGCATATTATGCAATAAATGTCCTCTTTTTTGCCTTCTTTAATATTCTTGCAAAGGTTATAAATTAAAATAAATAACTACATTAATTAATAATGGTAAAACAAAGCCAGCTATTTTTGTGTGAGATTATTGTTCACAAGTTTCTTGTTAACATTCATGTTTCTGTTACTGACATGCACGCACTACACATGGTTCAATTCTTGCTATGACCATGTGGCCATCCCCCTGGCCACCCCCCAGGGATTTGCATATTTCTTATTACTAAACTGCACATTCCCCACCCCCAGACAACAATAACAAATAATTGCATCAAATCTTCAAATTTCCCTTGAAGGATGCCATTTGCCAAACTGCTCACCTCGGCATGCCCACAGGCTAGGCACCAAACTCCCCCCCAGCACATCCACAGGACCAGACAACACAATTTCTCACCCCCAGGAAGTGCTGGGATATGTTTCCACAGGGTTGCCTGAGGGGGATGGTCACAGCAAGAATTGAATCATACATTATACAGTAACCATAAACAAAACTGTGTTCTTACCAAAAAAAATATGGTACTGTCCTCAAAATGTGTTTTGTAATAAAATTTCTGGTTCTTTAAAATATGTTTACCAGAATGCAAAATGAAACCTAGCAGTTTTCTCAATGATATCTTTGTGACTTGCATAGAGCTTTAAATCTTGACGTATTGCAAGCCATCTTACTTCACCAGCATCATCTCCAGCTTTTAATTTAAATTTATTAAACACCTCTCCATTTTCATCGTGGTAGTTCACAGCTACGGTTTCCATCCAAGAGTTGTCGGTGTTGCGAGGATCATCCACATAACCTTGCCAGATCTAAAACAAACAATTCATAAGGTATTAACACTTTGTAATTTTAGTCTAACGCCAGACGATTTTACTCATCAAGTGAGATTTTTAAATAACATGTATACTACGCGAGCCTTGGTCAATTGCCGTGTTTGGACCAAAACGATTTTTTGAAAATGTCGGACAGTATATCATATTCACTTGTGATTATTTTATAAAAGAAATACCAAATGGTTTTTTCCATGTTTGGAGACTCTTATCCAAACACTTGGGAAATTGCTCGACTTTCAAAAAGCTAAAAATACTTGCCTACGGCTCGTATTTTGTTACGCTTTTCTCCAGTCTCGCAATTTCCTGCATGTTTGGATCAGAGTATCCAAACATGGAAAACCATTTGGTATTTCTTTAACACCTTAAAGGAGGGAAAGGATTAATATATGTATGTAAACCTTATATTGCAAAATTACAATTTACACAACATAAATTGATCCTTACTGTTTGCCCATGTTGAAATAATTGCATTAGCAAGTTTTGGGTCTTCTCTTGTTTGCTCTTTGAGAGTTCTAGTGAATTCAAGGCTTCTTCACTAAATTCCTTTTTCAATGTTCCTGATACTGTATCACCGGGATCAACCATGCCCTATATAATAGAATGTAATATAGTTGAAGCATTATTTGCGAGTAACAATTCTTGGGGATTGCTGTTGTGATTGCTGCTAAGGTCTGGTTGTGTTTAAGAGTTGAAGAATTAATCTTTTTTCTCACCCCAGGAATTGCCCATTCTTCATTGTCTTTTCTCTTGATAGCAACAAATTCCAACAGTGGTTTACCATTTTCTACAACTCTTTGTCCATTGTCAGCAGTCTTCCATCTGTGTATCAGTAAAATTTAAATAATCATACAATGGCACTGAGGAGTTGTATCAGGGTATCTATGAATAATAATCGTTTTATTTCCCCATTGAAATTAAATGTTTCGGTCGGACACACAAAAGTCACACACACACACACACACACACACACACAAGTGAGCATTAACTAAAAGAAATACTATCACAATAGATAATCAAATAGGAGAAAGAAAATAGATCAAATAATAATTAAATAATGAAAATAACGAGTGCAAAACAGTATTACAACTCTAGCAATGCAATAAGTTCTAATATTTGTCAATATATTGCTGTCTCATTTTATTCTTAAATAAAGACATAGTAAATTGTAGCTTTATATCATTTTCGATAAAATTCCATATAAAAGGACCTTGAAACCGTATACATGTATTAAATTTACCATAGTTAGTTCGTGCATTAGATAGTAAGATTGTTTTGCTGCAAGTCTAGTAGTATAGCTATGGACATTGGTTACCCTATGACCAAACATTGTGAAGTTTCACTTCCAAATACAGAATTTTCTGTACCAGATGATTTTACTTGTCAATGAGAGAGATCTAGAAAGTTGGGGGTGAAAGGGTTAACCTATCTCTTTAACCTTTCACTCCCAAATACAGCATTTTCTGTACTTTATTATTATTTTACTCTGTCTAACAACAGAAATAATTTTCACTCTGTCTTATGCCAGATGATTTTACTTGTCAATGGTAGAGCTCCTGGAAAGTTGGGAATGAAAGGGTTAACTGTTTCATGTCACTATCCTGGTTTGTCATACCAATACATGATTGTATAACAGTACTTCCTCAAATTTTAAATTAAGTACTAAGTACAATAGGCTTGCTGAAAGACAATTGGAGGCCTGACACAAGATGCTTGGCAGAAACTGATGCTGGGTGATGCAGGGGCATGCCCCAAAAATGCTTCACTCTTGGATATCCGAAAGGGTATTTCCTGCGTGTTGATGGTGCTAACATTTTAGCTGTGATGCGTAGTCTGAACTGTGTCGTATGGTGGCTGCCTGGAGCACCTTTGATATACCTTGACACAGCCATGTTGATCTTTTTCCTTCGCAATTCAGCCGCTGGCTGCAAGGAAGGATGATTAGCTCCCACTCCTTTATCCTTATTTGTGAGTTGTATTTTCATCTGTGGCACAGAACTGCCTTTTGATCTCTGAGGCCCCATGAATGAGGCCCTGGAATATTTTCCACCCATCCACCTCATCACTCACCTTGTCACAACTGGATCAGCTGCATGGTTTGGCCCCCATCGTCCTAGAAGACCACGACCAGTCATACCAGTACGCCCATAAGGATTTCTTGAATGTATAAAATATTAAAATGCTTTAATATTAAATATTGTAAAATCTAATTACTTTTCACATTACCTTGGTATACCATCAATAATTTCATATTTTCCTGTAAAACTGCTTCTATCAACATTGTAGTGTTCATCTTTCTTGTTATACTCAAATGGTGGATCAGGTTTACATTGACTATAAAAATGAAATTAGATTGGAATTGTCTTGTTTTAAACAGAGTAAAGCAATATAGGGGCTGGTTTTGGCTAGCCTGCGTGCAGACGCTTGTATTTCCGGTGCTTGGGTAATTACACAAGCTCCGGAAATACAAGCGTCTGTACGCAGGCTAGTTTTGGCCAGCTCAGGCAGGAAGGGTTTAACTATGTGTACCTTATGTCTGGATCAGCCCAAACAGGTTTCTTCAAAACCACTTCACTTGTATAGCTAACTGGTTTGTATTCATCATATTGTACACTCCATTTGACATACTGGTCAGGAACAACACTCTTCTGAACAGTTGTCCCAGAATATGCTGGTCCTCTGGCTTTGGTGTGAATTGCTGTCATGGTCGAATATGATCTTCTGCCAATAACTGGTATAAAATATAGAGGGGAAGTTGAAATGGCTACTAGTGTATGTTATACATAAGTTTCCTTGTTCACTGATAGACTATGGTGTAGTTATCCAAATATTACCAGGGTTAAGTCACGTTGGCCTGAAAAACAGAGAAAAATCTTCTCGACGTTTCGAGCGAAGGCCCTTCGTCAGGAGAAACTAATTCTCCTGACGAAGGGCCTTCGCTCGAAACGTCGAGAAGATTTTTCTCTGTTTTTCAGGCCAACGTGACTTAACCCTGGTAATATTTGGATTTCAACCGTGGCCGACGCTGTCCTAGAAGCTTTTATGGTGTAGTTATATTCCTTTCCTGGACAGCCTGGACAAATGCTTGTAAACTACAGAATTTTATAAAGTCTGCACTCTTGTGTGCCTTGTACATGTACCTAGGCTTTTGTGTGCAAGACAGACAGACAGACAGACAGACAGACAGACAGACAGACAGACAGACAGACAGACAGACAGACAGACAGACAGACAGACAGACAGACAGACAGACAGACAGACAGACAGACAGACAGAGACGGATGGATGGACGGATGGACGGACGGATGGACGGACGGACGGATGGATGGACGGATGGATGGACGGACGGATGGACGGACAGATGGACGGATGGATGAACTGATAAACCACGGTTGAAACCAATTACTGTAGATCTACTTCATGCAATGCATTGGAGTAACGAAATAGTATATTATTAATATTAATAATATTATTAGTATTAATATTATTTTATTGAATCTTATAAAAACATTGACTTTTTTGAAGTATTATTATAATCTTCCAGTGGTTGTATCTTCTGCATATGCTTGTATATACAGCTAGCTTTTTTTTTCCCTTTTTATAATGTATATATATATATATATATATATATATATATATATATATATATATTATGTACGCTCCTTCACTTCGGTGTTGTTGAGTACTCTGTGAAGTTGCAGTGGGTACCTATTAGCGATAATGCAACCCTCACTACCTTTGTGGAAGTTTGAGCACTCTGGGCCCATGCGCACTTCACGGAATCTGAATGTACTTCGCCAATGGTGTCCCACATGCGGTTGTCACCAACGATCGCAATTGATGAAATTCATTCAGAATATATATATATATATACGTGTGGGTTTTGGTCTACGAAACGCAAAGAGTGCTCGATAACATATAGTTAGAGCAAATATAGATTTTCACTTACCTCAAAAGTCTGCAACAGGCTGTTTCATCTAAAAAAGAATCTTCAGGCAGATCTGCCTGAAGATTCTTTTTTAGATGAAACAGCCTGTTGCAGACTTTTGAGGTAAGTGAAAATATATATATATATATATATATATATATATATATATATATATATATCTTGATTCCTTGTAAATAGTTTATGCATATTTCTCATCTGTATTACATTGATATATTTGTAACTTTTCAACATATTTGACATGAGGGCCACTGGTTTGTCAGTGAAAGCTGTTGTGTTTACCCTCTTTAAATAAAGTTGTTGTATTGTATTATATACACTATCCATTCAGAAATTGTCACTAGGTGAGTCTAGGTCCTTGTTTTTGTCTTTCACACAACAATGTCATTGTGTGATTTTTCAGTGAGGCTACACCACATATATTTTTTATCTTAAAAAAGACAGAAAATGCTGCATTGTGTTTTACTATACCGTAATTCGCTACTTATTAATTAACTTGGTCATGCTATATGGTTGTATAGGTCTCCAAATAACGAAAGTGAAAGTAAAGGAAAGAAGTCAAATTAAATCAAATTCTACATGTATTTGATTATTAAACTATAGATTTCTGCTTCTAATATCTTATTAAATACTTGATAAAGTTTCAGCAATTGGCTGATTCGAAGACAGAGTAAAGGCTTCTAGTTGTAAACAGTTCAACTGCCTAACATCAAACCAAGTAAACTAAGAAATGATGATGAGAAAATAAAATTTTAATTCCCTTACCACAATGAACAGTTGAAGAATAAAACGCCAGCAAAGGAACAAAGGTTAAGTTTATTATTGAAACCCTCGCAACTCTACTGCAGCTTTCTGATAGAATTCTCATGAGTTTGCTCGTCTCATGCTGGCTTAGCTTCGTCTTTAATATTTAAAATAATATAAAATGAATTATTTACATCATGTAATATGATAATGATGACAACAAAGTAATTTCATTGAAGCTAGCAACCGATTCAAAAAACTTACTACGCGACATCGGAGATTTCGGGGATCGTCGGAGATGTGTCGGAATCGCCTGCTGGACTAAAGTGCGGGTTCCATCTGTATATCGACCCCATATTTGTCCCCACTCAGGATCTTTTGTGCCCCCCCCCCCCCCAAAAAAGAAACAAAAAACAAGTTTAATTCCTGGCGCCCAGGGGTGTCGGAAGGGGGGGGTGCCTTTTTTTTGGGGGGGGGGGGAGAATATGTTTGGGACTCCCACTTTTTAACAAGGCCAGTAATAAACAAGGCCAGTAATAAAGTTATGATTAACAAAATCACTAACCCTAGCTAACCCACAATTTTGAATAAAGATATAATAAAGAAATTTGAATGCAGATATTCAATGTCCGGAAAAGTGTTGTCTTTTGAGTATTTTATGTCGTTTTTGGACCTTTAGAATTCTGTAAATTCTTGTCCTAAAATGCAGGAAATGGCATTTCAGAGACTCTAGATTTCAAAATTTCCCGGGGGAGCATGCCCCTGGACCCCCCTAAAAATTTGGGGCCCCCTCCCCCCCCACTTTTAGTGTCGCTCCGACGCCACGTACTGCTGGCGCCGCCACAGAATACGTCATTTTCCTCACTTGACATCATTTTCAGCCTTTTTGAGCTTTCTATTGAAAATATACAAAAGCTATAAGACAATAAACGAAAATTGACGTCATAGGGTGAAAATTACGTATTCTATACTTACAAGGGACTATACTTCAAATGGCTAGTTCCGTTCCGTTAACATTTCCGTCGAAAGTAACCTGAAACCGACAAATCAACAGACAGAGAGAGTTGAAAAGTAATAAGCATTTATTTCAAACTTTACATTTAAAAACACCGATTCTCAATCGGTATTATAAAAGCAAAATTGTGAGCAAAATTAATTCCAAAAAGATATTTTTTATAGTCACTTTCAGCTTGCTTTTGAAATTTCGTTTGTCAACATTCGTTGGAAGGTTGGGAACTTGGTAGGGAAGTTCGTTGTGAAGTTCGTCGTGAAGTTCGAATTTAACAAGCTTTGAATTGAATTCCTTTGGTAAAATCACAGAGAAGATGATTATTTGTTGTATAGAATATGATAATAGATACTTGGTTAAGCAGAAACAAATTAGTTCGGAACATTGCAACGCGTAAGTTAGGAATGTTCATTTCAATTATGTGTATAATTTTAACTTTTAATTTAGTAGTAGTATATCTTCGTGTGTATAGTCCACGTGATAGTCACGTGATATAATCACGTGATAAATCACGTGATATAGTATGATATAGTCACGTGATAGTCACTCAGTGAAACAATTTGAAAAGGTCGTACCAGTCTCCTCTTACAAGATTAAAGAAACTCGGTTGTTTATGATAACAGGCGAAACTGAGGCTTTGGTCATCGTCTATAATTCCTTCCTCAATGCATTGTTGAAATACTTTATTAAATAAATCATTAAAAGCAAGCATTGCTTTCTTTGAACCAGCAAAAAAACCACCATTTAAGAAAGGTAATCCTCTTTTTTTAAATACGTTATTGATGTGTGTTGGTTTGTTATCGTGCAACTGAATATAAGTTATTTTATCAACAGCTGACGTCATCATGATATTACGCGGGGCCCACACGCGAGACGCGGGATAGACCTCGTTACCATGCGCATAACCAAAATCAAGCCAAGAATAGAATGTGGAATTAAATGGATCGAGAAGTATAGCTTTATAGAGTAGACTGATTTTAGAATTGACCATAATATTGTACCATGGACTAAATCCTTCTGGATGCTTCAGTAACTGGTGGTTGGTTTTAAACTGAGACGATTCCATGATAGTTGTAGCTTTCTTTAAGTATAATTTGGCGTACGGCAAGTCCTCTTTCTTCATCACTTGGATAAAGGTCTTGGCTTCTTTACCCCGGCGATTTTCCTCCACGAACTTCTTTCCTTTTTGCTCGATAAAGATGACTAGGTTAATATTCATACTCAAAAGTTGTCGTCCGTAACTTAAGTAGTCGTCGTATTTGCGTTGAAAATATGGCCAGTTTCCACGACCAATGTCGAATAATGCTGTGACCACTGTGAAGTTATGATGGCTTGGATCTAAAAGAAAATATTTCTAAAAGTTGTACTCTGGTTGTTGAGGGAGGGAGGGAGGGAGGGAGGAAGGGAGGAAGGAAGGAAGGAAGGAAGGAAGGAAGGAAGGAAGGAAGGAAGGAAGGAAGGAAGGAAGGAAGGAAGGAAGGAAGGAAGGAAGGAAGGAGGGAAGGAGGGAGGGAGGGAGGGAGGGAGGGAGGGAGGGAGGGAGGGAGGGAGGGAGGGAGGGAGGGAGGGAGGGAGGGAGGGAGGGAGGGAGGGAGGGAGGGAGGGAGGGAGGGAGGGAGGGAAGGAAGGAAGGAAGGAAGGAAGGAAGGAAGGAAGGAAGGAAGGAAGGAAGGAAGGAAGGAAGGAAGGAGTAGGACGGAAGGAAAGGAAGGAAAGAAGGAAGGAAGGAAGGAAGGAAGGAAGGAAGGAAGGAAGGAAGGAAGGAAGGAAGGAAGGAAGGAAGGAAGGAAGGAGGGAAAGAAAGAAAGCAGGGAGGAAGGAAGGAGACAGAAGGAAAGAAGAAAGGAAAGAGGGAGGGAAGGAAAGGATGGACGGTAAGACGTGCGAATGGATGGAAGCCTCGAGTTTGTAAATTGTCACAAATTAGTGACATGCCCTTAACTTTTATAAAAAGAGATTGAAATATCCTTTTATTTTAAAATAAGGTCGGTAATATATATACGGTCCAATATGCGTGATCACAATACATCGTTAAAAACAGTGTAAATGTGTAATTGCTTAATGCAAAACCGAAGCTCACTTAGACTTCAGTCAATTCAAGATACAAGTTAGGAGAATTGTTCAAGGTTTTTATTAACGACCACTTTTGTCTTCAATTCATCTTTTAAGACCAGGAAACGTGTCTGTGTCATTTCAACTTATGGTATACCTTAATATATATTATACTGAGTGACATACCGTGACTGACTTTACACGCATCATGCTGTCGTTCACCCGCATGACCAGTGCTTTGCTTGGCCATGCAATTCTCTGCGCTGTCTAGCACTGTCTCACTAACCGTTCCTTGCCAATTATTTTGACTAGTGTTAGCAAATGTAGTGGGACCAGAAAGAAGAATTATAATCGCCACAATCGTTTCAATATAATTCCACCAAAACATCGCGGAAATCTGAAGAATAATCAAAAATCCATGTTCTTTAGTTTTACTTAAAAAAACGCAGGAATTCAGCGCGTGTAAGGAGAAAAACTGAGCAGCAAACACTACTGTGTAGTCAGTGTTTTAGACCCCATCCACACGTATGCGTTTTCCTAGCGTTTCATATTGTTTCAGGTAATGAGAGCATTGTTTTTTGCTCCCCTGAGGACCGAGAACAATATAAAAACGCTATGAAAACGCATACATGTGGACGTGGTCTTAGATAGAGCAAAGTGAAAAGATAGTAAACTGCTGAGAAAGTAGCTAAATGTCTCCGCTCGAAACCTGATCAGTGTTTCATTATCAAAACTAGTAATCTCCGGTAGTTAACAACCTATTCACTTTGCTCTCATCTAAAACACTGCCTACAGTATGCGTAGCATGCACTCTACTTTTTCACCAATGCATCATATACATGCCACGGACATGGAAATTCATATACATTGCAGAGACGAGGTTTTTACACTAGTTATTTTATCTGTACTCACCGACGTAATACAAAACTCTAGTAAACTGCCTCAAACCCTCTCATTTCCAAACTGAACCTGATGGAGGAAGTGCCACGAAGATTGTTAAGTTCTTTCCTATTATACCCTCATATCATTAATGATTGCACTTATGACACAATACTCTTGTGTTAAACTTAATAGAATAATTGAAGTGGACATAGACCACGTCCACACGTATGCGTTCTCATAGCGTTTTTATATTGTTCTCGGTCCTCAGGGGAACAGAAAACATTGGTCTCATTACCTGAAACAATATGAAAACGCTAGGGAAACGTATACGTGTGGATGGGGTCATAGATTAAATGACCATTATTGCAAGTTGCTATGGTTTGCACATTATCAACAAAGGAATGTCCGTTGTAAAGCTATTAAATAACAGAAATAACTGCATACCTAATATAGTACACTACATAACCTTTGTGTAGCATGCCACTTTGCAATATTGCGCCGCATGCAATGTTGATTGTCAATTTGGCTTGAGCAACTTGCAAACGTCTCGTGAACATTCCTCAGTAGATTCCTTTAAAGATTCGTCTTTCTTTGGAGTAAATATACAAATTTATGTTTAAAATATTACTGTTGGTGGGCAGATAGTATTTAATGTATTTTTAGCCATGCAAATGGTAGTTTAAGTAACGAAATGTTGAATTTTGGAAATAAATATTCCCGG
This sequence comes from Corallium rubrum, assembly GCA_964035015.1. Lineage (NCBI taxonomy): Eukaryota > Metazoa > Cnidaria > Anthozoa > Scleralcyonacea > Coralliidae > Corallium > Corallium rubrum. The sequence continues at coordinate 8,680,517 of OZ036008.1, forward strand.
AACTTGTCAATCAACATTGCAAATGTTGCGTGGGAATAATACAATTATGTAGCTCGTAAGAGAACACTCGGTTTGACTGTAAAATATACCATACTAAAGAAAGAAAACAAAGAAATTTTGTGAAGAATAATAATTTCAAATGAAGTCGAATCACTGCTGTAGAGTGCTCCACCGGGAGTCGAACCCAAGGTCTCTGGTTTAACGTACCAGCGCTCTACCATTGAGCTATAGACCGTTTTCATCTGACGTCACGGCGGCCATACTGGTGTACCAAAACAATGAAATGGCGGCCATGTTGGTGTACGGCATGGGAATTAGCTCTTTCTTATTCAAATATTTCGTATTGTTTCACCACCCCAATGGGGCCACCGATCACGTGAGTGAAAACGATCCATTGGGCTTTAAGGTCTACACGTCAACCTCAACGACGACGTCCTCTAAACAAAAAAATCATTTTGCAAAACAAAGAGAATGAATAATTTTTGTCACCAGAGTAATCTCAACACCGTCCTTGTTCTTTCTACAAGGGCACTAGAGCATTTTCACGTATTCAGGACGACGTCGACGGCCAAAAGATGAGAACTGTTTCTTGAAATTGACTTCAAAACAGACACTACAATAATTTTAGCAGTACTGGGGCGTTTTGGAAGTCATTGAACTAACTTCAAATATCAAATATAATAGTCAATTAACCGTGACTTCTTTATATATATATATATATATATCTATATATATATATATATATATATATATATATATATATATATATATATATATATAGTAGAAACAACAATCGAAATATAGTGAGGTTAGATATACTGCCGAAACAGAGAACGTAGGAGTGTAACGTTTCGAGCGAAGGCCCTTCGTCAGAGAGAAACGTTTCTCTCTGACGAAGGGCCTTCGCTCGAAACGTTAGACTCCTACGTTCTCTGTTTCGGCAGTATATCTAACCTTACTATATTCCAATTGTTGTTTCTACACTGCCTATACGCAGCACGCTACTTTTATTACACTATATATAGTATAAGTAGGCTTACCTCAAAATGTTGAGTGTTGCAACACTCAACATTTTGAGGTAAGCCTGCTTATACTATATTCGCTCTACCTTATGGTATTGAGCACTTTCCGCCATTCCGTGAACAAAATCACACGTGCATATATATTTATATTTTGGAAATATCCATATATTTATATCCAGAAATATCCATATATTAAATATCGCACACATTACCGTAGCTCATCCCACATAAACGAAGAGTTAGCCAGTTAGGCATCTTTCTCCACCGTAAGTTCTAAACATTCAGTTGTCCTTCAGCAGCGCATATATGTGAAGAATAATAATTTCAAATGAAGTCGAATCACTGCTGTAGAGAAACGTTTTCTGACTATAAAAACGTTTACTTTACTATAAAAATCTCTGATAAAAGTTACTTAAATGCATGTTGAAAAACTATGGGGGTAAAAGCCTCCTTGAAAGGGATATGGCAATAAAAATTATTTTTGTCTAATTTGTAAGAACATCAAGAATAGTTATGAAGTGCGTTTACAAATTTTCATTAGATCTTTTATTTTTTAAGAAATTCGGCATTATTTGCGTACGAATACGCTCGCCATCCGCCATTTTGGATATGCATATCTATCGTCAGATATGCATGACGTCACAAGCAGGGTAAAATTTGTCTAAACATTTCTTAATTTCCTAGGTATTTTAATGCAAAATCTTAAGTATTTTGATCTGATATATTTCAAATTGAAACTCTAACAATGTAAAAGAATTTTAGCTGACATTTCGCTACTGACTGCAATTTTTACAATGTTTACCCTGCTTGTGACGTCACTTAATTAGATCTAATTATGAAACAAGATGGCGGACGGCTTGTGTTTTTGTTCGCAAATATCTGAAAAAGTAAGCCAGCTAATGAAAATCTGTAAACGTACTTTCTAACTTTTCTACATATTCTTACAAATTGGACAAAAATAATTTTTATTGCCATATCCCTTGAAGAAAGCCAGTTTCGTGTATTGACAAAGTGCCAAGGGAAATTTGAATGCCTTGTGCTTTACCAGGCGTTGCAAACACGAGATGACAATGAAAATCACGAGGCCGTTATAACCGAGTAATTTTTATTGTTCTCGAATCACGAGGTATTCTGTGTACAGCCGCTCGCTCTCCCCCCGCAGGTAAATTAATTGGGGCGAGCGATAATCGTGTTCCAAGTCACGTGGATTTTCAGTAAGTTGTAATAATTATTGAATAACTTCAATCTGTGGGTAATACATTCAAAGTTTCTTTATTACATGCCGAAGAAACTAACAAATTAAAAACTGTATTTGATCACGTGATTTGAACAAAAAGACGTGTGTGCGAGAACGAGCCTTTGATCAGCGTATTTACTATAAATATTGAAAATAAGTTTTCCCAAATGTTAGACTTCACGTTGAGTACAATATCATGTGTGGCTTCAAAAACATAGCGTTTTGTCCACACTGTCCGACTGACTGACTGTATCATATTCATAGATGTCGTTGTATGTTAACCAATTCCTAATGTCGAAAATTACTAGTAGGTATTTTTAAATCGTAGTCTTACCGACGATAGATTGTCCATTGGAAATACTATTTCAGTTATACAATCAATCTGAATCTGTAATATTTGAAGTTGCTTGGTTTCAGTATCAGCGGCTGCCATAAATTACGTGTAATCAAAAGATAATTTTCAAGAATCGAACGAGATGCAGTTAGTTGTTTACTTCGCTCGGGAGTTCGTTGATCTTCGTTCAACCAAATTATAATTTATGCTATTCAGTGTATTAAGGGCCATTCAAAAACTCATTAATAATTCATGAGGAAAACACAAAACAAAATCATGACCGTATCGTATCTTTATATGTGATAAAGATTTCTCCTAATTTACATAAACTTTAGCTTTGATTTTCTCGGCTTAGACAAGGTTATTTTTCAAACTAACTCCGCCAATCAACTTACCAAGTGGTTCGTTTTTGAAGCCGTATAATAAACTCGCAGTTCGTGTTTTATCAGATATAAAAACACTTGGCTTCGCCTCGTGTCTTTATATCTGATAAAACACTCCTGCTCGTTTATTATACAGTACATATATCATCAGATCAGATCTTGTGTCCACCTGCTCTCTCCCCAATTCATTTACCTGCGGGGAGAGCAAGTCGCTGCACACAGGCTAATCACAAGGCTGCAAGGTGAGTGATTTTTGTTGTTTTTGAATGTTTTACAAACACGAGAGAACATTGAAAATTACGAGGTAATAGGCAGTGATGTGAGTAACTTCATTACGAGTAACTAGTTACATGTAATCCTTACTTTTTTGAGTAACTTTACCGATAACTAGTTACTTTTTTCAGAAGGTAACTGTAAAAAACTCATACACATTATTGCTTGTACACATATAAATAGTGATATTGAGTCTGATGATCTGCAAACCTATTCACCCACCCCCCCCCCCACCCCCCTCATGGTTTCAGCCCCTCTGCCAACAACCTTGTTCCCAGGGCCTTTTCAAAATTGGGAGAGTGGGAAAGGGCCCTGGCATTGGCTGGTCACAGCCCCAGAAATACTGGGTGTAATAAATTAGCAATTTAATTTAGTATGCCAAATCATTCTGAGTAATAGTGGTCCTGTGGTTGTTCTGGATGGTCTCATTGGTCCCATTGGTGGTTTTGTTGAAGTTATTTGATTATAACACACAAAACTATGCATAATTACATTTCCTGCAGAATGTTTAAGAAAAGAAATCAAGCAATGAAAGTACACCAGCAGCTGCCAGGGTCTTTTGCCACCCTCCCAATTTCAAAAAGGCCCTTGGGAACATAGCCTGCATAGCCAATAGCCTACCATCTGCACCCAAACCCCCTAATACCACCAGTTACACAGGCTACTCCATAGAGATCATATAAATACTAGAGGGGGCATCCTATCTTAGTTTCAGTCAACCACGGGTAACCAATTGAACGCTGCCATCTTGGATTTTTTTGGAGGCAAACATTAGGCGTGTTGGTTGGCAAAGGACTGGGTCTAGTACATTTGCCAACCAATTGACTGAAATATCATAGGTAATGGTGGCCCCCCATGTGGTTACCAAATTTTCCCACCAACACCCCCTCTAGTATTTATATGATCTCTATGGGCTACTCTGCCAAGTGAACTTCAGTCAACTCCTTTGACCTTTAAGGCTTGAGATAATCCATGTGAGCATTAACTGATATTAACTTTCCACTTTTTAGTGGTTCATTATCGGCTAGATTAAGCAGAAAGCCAGTAAGTTTCCCACCATATAAGCACCCAGTGTCCAGACCAATGGCATGTCTGTATCTCTGTAGCCGTCGTCGTGCATCATGTCCAAAAATAACAAACTCAGGTCCAGGCCACTGGCTGCCCCACCGTATCCCTTCATCAATATCTGCTGTTCCTGACAATGTCTCTGGAATGTAATTTCGCATATTAATCATATTCCGGGGGAGTTGTTCCTGGAGTTTAACCCCGGGGACTAATCCCCCATGAACAACATTAACATTCAGAGAAGGAATAGAAATGCTAAAAGGCAGTTCTTCTAAAAATGTTCTATCTTCACACGACAACTCAGTTATCCAGAAGTACTTTTTAGGCAACTCTATGGAGCCTTTCTCGAGGCTTGTTAAACGAGAAAGGACAGCCTCTTCGTGGTTGCCTCGCACAGAATACGCCATTTTCCCCAGATTTCGGACAAGCCGAAGAGTTTCGACATTCTTCGGGCCCTTGTTGACGAGATCTCCAACAAACACAATCAAGATATCTTCCTTTTCTTTATCAACTGCACATCTTTCCAAAAGCTCTGTCAGTTCATCACAGCACCCATGAACGTCACCTACAAACAGGACTTTTTGTATGTTCTTGTCAAAATGTACTACTCTGTGGCACTCTTTTGGGTACTTGGTTATTTTTCTGTCTTCCTCGACTAATAAAAGCTTCTTGAAAGCTTTATAACGCTCAAGAAAGCCAACACAGAGCATGAGAAGTGCAAGCATACTGCGGAATGCGGTTGAGTGTTTAATGACGTCATGACACACAGATAGTTGCAACGGTTGATCGATCATGTTGTCAAGTGAAATTTCGAATGTTGCTAGGGTTAACTGACAATAACAAAATGTGGCGTCGAAGGATTTGAGGTCACTAATAGTAAATAAAATAATTCTTGAAGGCGGAGACTCAGATCCCGGTGTCTTCCCTGGCAAATTAAACCGACATCGCGCGTTCCCTGAATATTTCCTGTGCCGTAGTCTCAAATGTGTAGAAGAGATTCTGTACGTCTTTTCCTAAACCGCGACTGTCGATTCTGCCGCTGCAACACGGACGAAAAGTATATTCATTCCTTTATTGACGAACGAAAACATCTAAGATGAAAAATATTTGGTAGAGATGTCAACCTCAGAACTATTTTCGTCCACAATTGTCATTCGAAGTGACACGGCTTCCGACGACATCTTCGTCAAACGGAGGAACTTAAAAATCCATAAAATCCTTCGAATATGTCAACGATAACAAGTCATCTTTTGCAATGAATATTGGGGTCACTCGATTTTTAATATAATAGTTATACTCCACTCTTACTTCGATAACGTTATGCATTGTCGAACTCCGACAACAAGGCCGCAACGTGCAATGATCACATAGCAACGTTCGAAATTTCACTTGACAACATGATCGATCAACCGTTGCAACTATCTGTGTGCGATGACGTCATTAAACACTCAACCGCATTCCGCAGTAATGCATGGCGCTGAAAAGGGTCTGGGTACGAGAATGGGCGCTGAAGTACGTTTGGACTTTGGAGACATTTGGAGTACACGCGTGAAACACACGCGTGGATACATGTATATCGTTCGGTCAGCGGAAAACAATATGAACTACTTTATGCAACCCAAATAAAGAGCACACGCTACGGCACAAATCACTATTTTTTGAATTTTATAGTATTTGACTGGTTGGCGTAGGTACTACCTTTTTATAGTTATTTCAACGGTTTGTTAAATCTCTTGTTTAACAAAAATTTCGATTTCAAGAAAAGTATTAAAAGTCGTACATGTAGCCGCGGGAATCCCACGAAACTCGCATGATAATCTTCGGCGCTCGGAAACCAGTTTTCGGAAGCGATTTCCGAAGGTGGCGTGGTGAACGTGGTGGCAAGTTTCAGGCTGGGGCGCCCCTCCCCCTCCTCCCCCTCCAAAAAAACCCCAACACATTACTGTATTTGATAAATGATCACATTCTTTGTTTTAAAATAACTCAAGTAGCAATACATAATATTACAACAAACAAGCGGTTCTCTCAAAGGCGACGCCAATGCGAACGCGAACGCACGCCGAAGTAGCGCTAAACATCTAGGGGGGTCTGGGGTCATGCTCCCCGGGAAAATTTTGAAATCTAGAGTCTGATATGCCATTTCCTGCATTTTGGAGTGAGATTTTACAGAATTCTGAAGATTATAAAACTTCATAGAAAACACAAAAGATTACAAATTTCAGATCTTTATATCCCACCATTGAAGACCTAGCTATACAAAGAAGTAGGTTTATTTTGTTACATGTAAATTTTGGCGCCATTGCTAGTTTTGGCGCTCCTTCTGCAACCCCAGCTGGGGGGCCTTGGCCCCCCTGGCACCACGCCACTGGATATCGGATCGGATTGTAGATAACTTGCAAAAATTGCGTAACCCGAAATGGATTTAAAAAGCAATTTAGTGTGCCTTTTGGTATGTTTGATTTTTTTTTCAATTAGAATTCTTGCTAGGAATTCTGGAAAGGAATTTCAAAAACACTCGCAAGTCCTGGTCCTCGGAGCTGGTATGTCTGGAATAACCGCAGCAAAAACACTTCACGAAAATGGTATTGAAGATTTCATTATTCTCGAAGGCTCCGAGCGGATTGGAGGAAGAATGCGATGCACAGAATTTGCTGGAACTGTTATCGAACTAGGAGCTAACTGGGTTCAAGGAATAAAGAATAATCCTATTTGGGATTTAGCCAAGAAATACAATCTGCAAGGTGGTTTTACTATGGCTAATCCAACTGTAGGAGAATATATTGTGAGAAATGAAACTGGACATGATGTTACAAGTATGGATAATCATGAGGCTTTTCGGGATGCTTTAATTAAGCTGAAGAACATTATAGAAGAAAGGAGGAAAGCTGGAAAAGGTGACATTGATGCTAGGACTGGTATTCGCTTAGCTGGTTGGCAGCCCCAGAATCCAGCTCAGTCAACTGTGGAATATTTTAAATATGATTTTGATGATTGTCTCCCCCCACTGTACATCTCATGTCAGGTGAAAAAGTTAACTAATGGTAGTATTGAATCAAATAATGGCAAACAATATTTTGTTTTTGATCCTAGATGCTACAGCCACATTGTTGATGAAATGGCTCGAAGTTTCCTCAATCCTCCCACGGATTCTCATCCCCGATTACTTTTAAATCAGGTTGTTCATACCATCCAGTGGGACACACACGGAGTATCTGTGACCACCCAAACTGGTGATGTATTTACCGCAGATTACCTGCTGGTTACATTCAGCATCGGTGTTCTTAAAAGCAATGCTGTGAGTTTCAAACCACAATTACCTGCCCAAATAATTGAACCAATATTTAAACAAGCCATGGTTGACTATATTAAAATATTTTTAAAGTTTCCCTCACGGTTTTGGGATAAGAAACAGTACATTTTCTATGCGAGTGAGAGACGTGGCTATTACCCTATATGGCAGGATATAGGTGTAGATGCAGGCTTGCCCGAAGGTCTGAATCTTCTTATGATAACTGTTACTGGTGAAGAAGCAACGAGAATACAGTTTCAATCTGATGCAGAAACCAAAGCTGAAATAATGGAGGTATTATTTAACGTCTATGGTTCAAACATCCCAAATGCAACTGATATTCTTTATAAAAGGTGGGCCCATGATCCGTTGTTTTATGGTACATATTCAAACATTCCAATTGGTATGACACATGAAGACTATATTGCATTGCAGACTAATGTGTCCAGGATGTATTTTGCTGGAGAAGCTACTAGTGAATTATACACTGGCTTTGTACATGGGGCGTACTTCAGTGGCCTTGAGCGAGCTGAGAAGATTATCCACGACATAAAAGAAAATACATGAATGTGGCATTTCCACTCCTCAAACTGTATTCTAGCCTGTATGTTGTAACTTTTATGCAGGCTAACTTAACTGTCTTCCTGTCAATCATTTTTAATAATTAATTCTTTGAAAGTTTTCATGGTGATAAAGTAATATAAATAAGTTTTGTGGAAACACCACGTAAAATATTTCTTTGCTAAGCTTTCATAAAATTAACGTGATACGCCATTGTATTTTTACATGATTTAATTGATCAGTTGCTTAGTGTATAAATGACATGAGCCAACAACTTGTTGTCATTGCTCTGATGAAGGCCTGAGTCAACAGGCTAAAAGCTTAGCAAAGAAATATTTTACATGGTGTTTCCAGAAAAAATTATTTATATTACATGTTTAATTAATAAGTTTCTAAGGTACTTACTTTAGGGTAGCATGCTGGATGTAATATATCAACAATGAGTTTGAGTGTTTCATCAGGGGATTCAAACATGAGAAAACATGATGAAAGCACAAGGCTGAAGGCCAAGTGGTTTTATTGTTTTCGAAGTGTTTGGATTCCCCTGATGAAACAATAAACGAGTTGTTGATATGACATCTAAATCGATTGATTTCAATTGGAAAATACAATTAAAATAAACCCTCATGAGATTTTATTCATGAGTGTGTGTAAAATTTATTCCTACAGCAACTTGTTTATTTTGCATAGATAATTAAGATCTTAAGAATTAGATGAACACCGGTTTTCATCTAACGTCTTGGTATATACGATTTTAGTGTGTTCTACTGGAGTATCCAACTTCAGTCAGGTGATTGAATGAACTATTGTAATTGGCTGATTATGTCATGAATTATTAATGAGTTTGAGATGCTTAGGACTTGCATGTGGGAGGCATATGACCTGTTTTTCATAGTTCAGTGTTTTCTTGACTTTACCCCAGTTGCCCAGCATGATAATCTTGAAGGGGTCTACTCTTTTCTATTATTAAATTTTGTATTAATAATTAATTATATTTTTCATATTCTGTGAAATATAGATAATGAACATAGCAAATAAATAAACATAATGATAATGAGGATAATGTCAATATACGCATTTGTGTTTCTTTCTTCCTTTTCTTATAAAAAGCCGTTTGAAGATTTATGAAAAAATGATGAAATATAGAATAAACTATTCATGTATGCCATTAACATGGCATACATGAATAGTTAGGTGTACTATCTAGTATGGGACCTCGTGTCCTTTTGTAGTTGCACCTGCCTCTTGGCAAATTTTTTAAAATAAAAATAAAATAAAATAAAGTTGAATTGCAAATTATGCCTACATAGATGTCACCCTTATTACCATGTTGAAAATACAAGCCTCAATATAACAAAAGTTCAAATCAAAAAAATATTTTGGCATTCAACTATTCACATTAAACAGAATCCATATGCAGTAATATCATATTTGGGTTTAGAAGTACTTTATGTCCATGATCGCTATAGATCATCAAACACTTAGTTAAATAAAAAATCTACTGAAGCAGCAATTAATTGTAACATATTTATTAAGCGTCCTAATGTATAAAATCAAATAGAATTAAAAGCAAATTATCTACAAACAAGATTTCATCTCGAATGAATGGACACAATCCTATAATGGTTTCAGCAAAGATTGTCCTAATAATTTGGTAAAGTTTTTTACAAATTGAAAGCAAAATTAAGCCGTTTCAGAATGTTGAACATAGAAATGGAATGTGAATAATTATTGTTAAAAGTTCTAATGGTTTGTTTGGAATTATGACTCTGATCCCTTAATGTTAGTGGTCCGCGCCTTGGCTTGGATAGCTTCCCATATCTTGCATTCTTTTGCTTCTTTCTTTTTGTTTCTTTCTTCATAAGTTAACCTTAAAACAAAGTTTATTTGTACACATGGTTGGTTATGTATTGAAGAAGGTGAAGGTGAAATTAGCAAAGGACAACAGTAACACTTTAGGGAGAGAGACAACCCAAAGTTCACAGTTCACTACAGGGCTTGAAATTTGAAATTTTTTGGCTTCTGAATTTGGTTATCCCTCCTTGAAATCTAGTATCCCACTTTTGAATACTAAACATCTCAACTTGCAATCGAAATATAGTAAGGTTAGATATACTGCCGAAACAGAGAACGTAGGAGTCTAACGTTTCAAGTGAAGACCCTTCGTCAGAGAGAAACGTAAAAAAGCAATGGGTCAATCCAGAAAACATCCACACCTCCCCCACAGAGGAAATGTGAAGTTGACCCTCCCCCCTTTGGATGTCCTAGTACATTTTACTATTATCAGAAGTATATTTACCCCCTCCCCTCCCTGGATGGCACAAATTTACTCTGTGGGGGAGGTATGGATCTTTTCTGGAATGACTCAATATCTAAAATTAACTATAACAGTTTGTGACAGTACATGCATTATGTTACATTATTATATAAAATAGAGTGTTTTATTGATTTTTCTGCCACTAATATAAGTGATAATATCACGTGCGATTATTCATGATAATTGCACATGTGACAATTATCACTGAATCAGCATTATAGTTTAATGTGATTTTTGCAAGGCAATAGGACAATTTTTTTATATAATAAACAGAACAATACATGGATGCTTGGAAATATGAAATTTATTTCTCGTGTTGAACAGTGTTGAACACTCATTATTTTTGTAATACCTGTTAAGGATAATCTTTTGAATAATCTTTCCAGTGGTGAAGTTGTTAATACTATCAACAACCGTGAATATTCCACGAGTCTTGGGCACTTCATAAGGGTCTTTGCCATTTGCATCTGGTGCAATGGGAGTCATCCCATGACAGAAGCAATTAACCTGTTGAACATAAAAAAATTTTAGTGTTAAAATGTTGGGTTTTTTCTAGCTAGGATGTTCCTTGCATGCGCTGATCTAACTAGGGAGATGGACACTTGGGCATTGAGTGAATTTTGGGGGAGGACTACTTTGGGCAATGAGAGGATATTTCGTTTTATTTTTGATCAAGCAGTGTAGTACTCTTTGTAATTCAATTTTAATTTTAATTTTTAAATTTAATTTTTTTTAAATATAGATATTGTGGAAACACCACATATAAATATTGTTCTGATGAAGGCCTGAGTCAACAGGCCGAAAGCTTAGCAAATAAATATTTTACATGGTGTTTCCACAAAACTTATCTATAGATGCCTTTGTTTATATGGCAGTTCAAAAATCATATTTCCAACACAAAGCAAAATGATTTTGTTTTGTCCTAGGGAGAGTTAAAAACTTGTTTGTTTATCTGTATTTTACCAGTACAGTAGTTTTGTAACTGGGTACCTGACATTTTTTAAATTGGGCCCTGTACATAGAACAGTGTAACACAATGAATACAATCGAACATCCGGGGTGATTGTTGTGAAGACAAGTCCCATATTTATACCCTTATAGAACCAATGATGAGTTGAGCCATGATTGGAGCTTGCTCTATTGTTCAACTCCGCGTATCAAGTTATTGTATATGAAAGTAAGCTAAGCTTACTAAAACAAAAGCTTACTAAAACCTAAATCTACTGGTTCACCTAGACATATATAGGCTTTGGGTAATAGACTGCCATGATTTTACAATATCAATCTGCAAAATGATTTGCAGCTATTTGGCATTTTTACCTCTAACTAAAAAATATATACAGGTACGCTGGTAATTTTCACACTTCAGTTGTTTGACCTGTTTGATCACAGTTTTATATTTGCCTCCCCTGCCACTGATAACAAAATTTGGACAATATACCATCTCGGATTCGGATGGGAAATGAAAACAATGGTGTATCTGCTGTACAGGGCCTAAAATTCATCATTTTTATCCTAGATCAAAGATGGCTTTTGTTATGAAGTCTATATAATTTATAAGTTTTGTGGAAACACCACGTAAAATATTTATTTGCTAAGCTTTTGGCTTGTTGAGTCAGGCCTTCATCAGAGCAATACATGGTGTTTCCACAAAACTTAAGAATTAAGTCTATAATCTATATAACGTCGGTCTGGCCAAGGGCTGTTTTTTTTAACCTAAAACCACTGTGAAACCACACTTTTTTGTGTCAGACAATTTAGTCAACACAAAAATAATGCAATAGCAGGCATATCTAGAGAATATAGGCAGAATATAAATTTGGTGTCAGGGTGCTGTAATAAGAAAAAGATACATTAGTAAGTGTTTGAAATAATTAAATTAAAAAGAAAAATATATGACTGGTACTTTTTCATTGAAGCAGTGACATGACATACCAGTTGTACAACTTCAAAATGGCTTAAATATTAAAAGTAACACTCTTAATACATTAAGTTTGCGTCCTTTATTCGTATATACAGTACCTTGAACTGATCCAGTAGTTCAGCTGTCACTGTGTAGGGGGCCCCAATGATAACTTGGTCAACGTAACGACATGCCAGAACAGATAACACACGCTCGTGGAGATTCATAATAGGGAAATTCTCGCCCTTGTATCGGTTGACTTCGACATCTGTGTGAAGGCCCACAATGACATAATCACCCTTCTCCTTACACTTTTCCAAAAAGTCGACATGCCCGACGTGAAAGAGATCGAAACAACCAGGGGTATAGACGATTTTGTCACCAGCTCGTGGCTCTTTTCCATCTGAAAACTGCACGATCTTCTGAGTTGTGGGCATAAAATGAGACACTGATGTCCAAGGACTCTTGCCGGATGGATCAGAACTTCCTTCGCCAATCATTGCCGGATCTAAGCAACCGATGGGCGGTTTTGTTTGAAAGTGATCTGTGGTCATCAATAACATTCTTCCAACGAGGTTGGTCGTTGAAACGCCTTCGGTACGCTTGCATTCCTTGTAGCGATCAGCCGCTTTCACGTAACGATACGAATCCACTCCCTCTGAGTCAACCGTAATATCGTCTCCGTGGACACAGAAATCGCAGTTGTGACGATCCAGTGTTTCCAAGGTTGTCACATAGGGCGCGTCTTCAACCACTTCGTCAACCCATTTGATAGCTCGGATCATTTTGTAACGATCTCTCTCGTTCATGATCGGGATACCTTTGTGTTTGATCACCTCAGCATCGCTATGAACTCCAACAACTAGATAATCACCCATTGCTTTGGCTTGACGAAGAGAATTGGCGTGGCCAAAATGAGCCATGTCGTAGCAGCCATCTGCCCAAACACGAACTTGCTTCCTTTTCTTCTGAGGGACATCGCCGTTCTTCGAGGCCATGGTTTTAATGGTAGTTGTTCTTTCTAGCTTTAAACAATTAGCTCGAATCCAATTGCAAAGAAATACACTCACATTAACAAAGAAGCGAAAGGCAGTCACATAAGATGAGTAAAGTCACTAAACTGATGAATATTTAATTTAAATACACCTGTGGTTTTATGACAACGAATGACAACGTGTCAGTTGGTCGAACAGCAACAGGGACCAACAATGGGTTTACGAAATATCGCGGGCTCATCGTGTTTTGTGATCAAAGTAGCGTGCTTGCGGTCGGCGTGAGTCTTGACCTCCCTTGGCGCAGCACCTGAACACCGTGGCTTAAGCTTATCTTCGGCGTGTGGTAGACATGGAATGCACCCTAGGGAGACGGTATGACGAACAAGATATCTTCAAGATTTACTAACAATCTGTCGGTCAACCAGAGTTTTAAACTATGTTGTCATATGAAAGAAGACATTTTAGCCAGGAAGGTGATTGGGGGTAGGGTGGGCGGGGGGTATTCAAAGCGGTGACTTTGGCCTTGTATGCTACGGTGCCATTAAGGAGAGGGGCGCCGTCAGGGTTTCTTTCAGAATATTTAACAAGGAGGCAAAACAGGCAGTACTTACTATGTGTGGCTGAGGGGCGCCGAAGGCGCGACCAACTTCTACGGGGCCCCGGGGGGATCCTCCCCCTGAAAATTTTCAATTTTAGAGTCTCTGAAGTAGCATTTCCTGCATTTTGAGGGGGGGTTGAAATAGTTTTGAAGGATACAAAATACCAAACCAAATATTCAAATATACTCCTTTTATATAGGAATACACCATAACATGCAAGGAATACATCATGAAGACATGTCGTCATACATGGACAAACCAACTCACATTGTGTGTACCATTAATTAGGTGACTACTTCATGTCAGGCTGTCAGCTGTGTGAAGCGTACTAAAATATTATTTAATCGTAATGTACTATTAGCTATACCATACTGATTAAAATGTAAAACGACTATAAATCCAAAATTGTGTTTTTAAATAGGAATTGCACGACATATCAAATATAATATTATACAACGGGAAAGGGGCGCAGTAACTGCATCCTAATAAGAGGGAGCATGTGCCATTGGCACAATGGCACATAGGACCAGTCCGACTCTGCGTGGTGAGTACAAGCGTTATATATATATATATATATATATATATATATATATATATATATATGCCTATATGCCGTCAAGATGGTCGATTTTGTATTGCCTTTGTCCACCATGACGAAGACTTTCAATAGACGTTTCCGCATGAAGTGCGTGGATAACGCGTTATGAGGTTTGATTGGCTCTCGCAAAACTTCAGACATCCAAAACTTCGGACAAACATTGGACATTAGCCAATCAGATTTGTCAAAAAAAAATCACGTGATCCATTCACTTCATACGTAGCCAGGCGGGGAGCCGGGGGGAGCCGCGACTCCCCCCCCCTTTTGATATAAAACGACAGACATGTAACTACAAAACTGATGCAATATCAATTGTGTCAGGAAATAAACTGTAAACAGTGTATTCAATCTACTGAGTGTATGCATTTTGAGTATCTATGTGACGTTTGCATGTTTTGAGTATTTTATATGACGTTTTTTAACCTTTAGAGTCAGTAAAATCTTCCTCCAAAAGCCAGGAAATGACATTTCAGCGACTCTCGATTTCAAAATTTCCCGGGGGAGCATGCCCCCGGACCCCCCTAAAAATTTATTTTGATTTCGGCTCCCCCCTTTCAAAATCCTGGCTACGTCCCTGCTACACGTCGACGAAAGGCAAAAACGAATTAAAATGTTTAATTCATTCATTCTTTGAAAGTTTTCATGGTGATAATGTGATATAAATAAGTTTTGTGGAAACAACACGTAAGATATTTATTTGCTAAGCTTTCAGCCTGTTGACTCAGGCCTTCATAATTAAAATGTCTTCGTTCCTTGCATGAAACGTAGGCCTAGCAATTGTAGAGCAAGCTTTGATCAAATTGTACGGGACTCGATTATTTTAAAATTTTATTTATGTGAGCTCAACATAGAATTAAAAAACTGTCTTATTACACTGTCTACGTAGCAGTCTACTTTTTTAATTAATAATATACATGAAAAAAATTCTCAATTCTGATTGGCTGAGAGGAGTGCAATTTCAGTGCGGAAAAATGAAATACAGTGCAAATTTTGTAATTTTTTTAATTTGCACAAAAATCATTTTTTACTAGAAAAAAAGCTCCTGTTAATTCTTTTTCCATGTATGTTATTTGAACAAAGCATTTTGATTAGAACGATTCTCGTTATGATAATTTTTTCATGTATATTATTAATAAGTAATAGCATGATTTCTCGTGCAATTTGAAAAAAACACGCACTCGTGAGTTTTTCAAAGACCTCAAATAGCACTCGTCCTTCGGACTCGTACAATTTTGATAGTCTTTGAAAAACTCACTTGTGCATGTTTTTTCCAAATTGCACTCGAAACCATGCTATTACCTATACAAACAAAAATACTAATTTCAGAGCAACGTGGCAGATACAAAGTGTAAACAAAGTAAAATGCAATGCTTGTTTTTGACACTTTCATTTTTGTTTTCACTGTCTTAATTGTAAGGTGCTGTTACACGATGCGATTTTTCTTGCAATTTTGAAACAAATCACTGAATGTTGTAGTTGCATCAAAAATCGCACCGTGTAACACCTCGTAACAACTTGCGATTTTGTCATTTTTGCCGTGTTGCAAGTTGCAAGGAAAGTTCTACTTTTTGCTGCAACTTGCAACAAAAATATCAAGTTGCTGAACGTGTAATTCTTTGTTACTATATGCTACAAGGGCGCCACACAAAGTGATGTGTCTTCTTTTTTTTTGAAGCCTGACGACGAGTCTTTAGTCTGGCTAACGCCGGACGATTTTATTCAGCACAGGGAGCAACCTCGTTCCCAGGGCCTTTTTGAAATTGGCGCAGGGAGAGGTCCAGGCCTCAAAGTATTAAAGTTGGTTTCCACTCAGGAAAACTGAAAACTTAGGACAGAAACGGACTGTTGGGAAGTTGCCTTTTTTTTACTTTTTAGTCTTGTAAGCTCTCCAGGTCGGAACCACTGGTTGTTTGTTTTCGGTTCTTTGATGTAATTAAAAATACGACGGTTTCTCCTAACAACAGAAAGCTTGACTAATAATGCTATTATTAATGTTTTTATATGCTTATATAAGCATAGATTCGTAACTTTTCTCTCATTCAATATTTCATTGCTAAATTTAAGATAAGGTAAATTTCAATTATTTGCTGTCGCGTGGCAATAGTAGCCTCCTCCGCGCGCGCGGGGGCTAGTGGGCGAGGGAGGCTAGGGAACTGGGGAGAGGGACGCGGCAGCTTGAGCCTGCGGTTTCTGATTTGAGATGCCTGCAGAGGAACACCGCTGCCAAACGTTTTGCGCATGTGCGACGTCCAAGCTCGTCCTTGGAAAAAGAGCGGGAAAACACTGAAATATTTGGACTGGTCCGAGAGTCCGACACAAAAGTTAAAATTATAAGCATACTACCAAAAAGATAAAGTAGGCAATTTGTGTGTAGCTTCCTTGTCAATATTGTAACATATTCTGAATTTACCCCTTTGTAATTTTCTTTACCCTTTTTTTAAAACACAAATGAATAGTCGAGTCTTACTTAGTCTTCACTGTCTGGTTGTTGTCGCCACGGCTAGTTCCCACTTCTCTTGCAATGTTTACTCAGCGAATTCACGCATGCGCAAACGTTTGGCAGCGGTGTTCTGCAGAGGAGGCTATGGCAATAGAAGCATTCCTAAATTATTGTTACAATATATTCCTCAAGTTGACAAATTCATTTCATGAAAATTATTGCTAACTTCCTGTTTTGAATTTGATTGGTTTCTGGTTTTTAAACAACCAATAAGAAACAGGATTATTTGCCAAGCACCAATCAAATTCAAAACAGAATTCAAAACAGGAAGTTGTCAACGAATCTTATCAAATTAATTTTTCAACTTGAGGAATATATTGCAACAATATTTTACGGAATGCTTCTATTGATACGACAGTAAACAGGAAGCCTCTGAATCACCATGAATCAACTTTGCTTTTAAGTACAGTATAATAAACGAGCAGGAGTGTTTTATCAGATATAAAGACACGAGGCGAAGCCGAGGGTTTTTATATCTGATAAAACACGAACTGCGAGTTTATTATACGGCTTCAAAAACGAACCACTTGGTAAGTTGATTGGCGGAGTTAGTTTTTGGAAAAATAACCTTGTCTAAGCCGAGAAAATCAAAGCTAAAGTTTATGTAAATCAGGAGAAATCTTTATCACATATAAAGATACGATACGGTCATGATTTTCTTTTGTGTTTTCCTCATGAATTATTAATGAGTTTTTGAATTGAATTTATCAAATTCATTAATAATTCATAAGGAAAATTCAAAAGAAATGAATGTTTAATCAGGTGTTTGTAAATACTGTTCAAAAACCATTAATAATTCATGAGGAAAACACAAAAGAAAATCATGACCGTATCGTATCTTTATATGTGATAAAAATTTCTCCTGATTTACATAAACTTTAGCTTTGATTTTCTCGGCTTAGACAAGGTTATTTTTCAAACTAATTCCGCCAATCAACTTACCAAGTGGTTCGTTTTTGAAGCCGTATAATAAACTAGTAGTTCGTGTTTTATCAGATATAAAAACACTCGGCTTCGCCTCGTGTCTTTATATCTGATAAAACACTCCTGCTCGTTTATTATACAGTACTTAAAACATTGATTAATAAAACATCAATGTTTTATCAAAGTTATTAGACACTAGCGGCTCAAATTCAGTTTTTTTCTGAGTTAAAATGATCTTATCTAACGTTTCTTACAACTCTTAAGCAAAGTATTCATCATGTACACTTAGAATTTGATAAGTAAGTTAAAATGTTCGTGTCCGATCTTTATGGACATCTACAATGGCTCGCTTCGCCTTCGGCTCGCCATCAGTTGTAAATGCCATAGGCGTAGAGTTTTGTTTTTGTCCAGGGAGGCTGAAGTGCTGAACAGGGCCTTTTTAAGAATTTTCCCGGGGTCTGGGGGCATGGTCCCCGGAAATTTTTGAAATTTAGAGTCTTGGAAATGCCATTTCCTGCATTCTGAGGGGTAATTTTTAAGAACACTGAAGGTCATGAAATGTCATAAAAACTAGTTAAAATACAACACATTTCAACAATTTTTCGATGTTGTGTTTACTGGGTTGACTTATCACTACTGTATATGGGTGCTTTTGGCTGACAGGAATGAGGCTGTAACAGTTACTTTAGCGTAACGAGTAACCTATAATTTGTCAATGGTGATTGATGAGTCAGTTGCTGCAACATTTCGGGGGGGGGGCTAAAGCCCCTCAGCCCCCCATACTCTACGCCTATGGTAAATGCCCATAACCATAGTCAATCGAGATATGGTCTGGAAACTCGGCAAACTTCAAAGCGCCTATAATGAGCTGTGATTTTATGTTGAACCATACCTTACACCGTGCACATCCTTTGTTTTAGGTTTATTAATATTTAAATAGCACGGTTGAGTGATTGAACTGAAACGTTGCTATTGGACAATTTGTTCATTATACTAAAATACAATGTGTTCAGTGACTGTGCACCGTGCACAAAAATGCATAAAGGCGAACAAAAAGATAGACCAAAGACTTCAGCTAAGTTTCCAGACCATATCTCGATTGACTATGCCATAACTACTGCGTCTACATACATATTCAGTTCACAAGCTAGCACATTATAAAACGCATAATGCCTTCCCACAATGCCGGGAGGGCATTACCGCTTTTTTCGCCACCTCTTTGCAACCAATCAACGTGCGCCATTTGGCGTAATGACATGTACACACGTAAAAATGCACAGTCTGATCAGCTCTGATATTGGATCTGTTCAGAGAAATGTAGCGACCCTTGATACAGCCTGACAGCTACAGAATGTACCAGCGCTGTATAAACGTTTAGTTAGAATTTCTAACAGACTGCATGCGACAGCTCCGTAGACAACATACCTGTTCAGTCTGGTATATCAAACTGATACAGCACTGACCGTGTCAGGCTGATACAGTTTTGACAGAATCTGTTCTGAACAGCCTGTTGTAGCTGCAGGTATGATACAGATATGATATCATAGGTGTATCATAGCTGATACTGCAACAGGCTGTATCAGGGATCACTACATTTTTCTAAACAGATCTGACATCATTCTGCATCAGGTCTGACACAGAGTGTGCGTTTTTGCGTCTGTAAACAAGTTCAGCCATATAAAATATTTCCTTGTGTTACACATATCATACCGCAAATTTTAAAATGATAATCTATCATTAGTATAGTGCTGACTTGTATGATCTTGACTAGTTTTCTTTGGATATTAATTTGGAAAACTGACTTTCGGGTTTCTTCGCATTTCTTTCGCTGTACATTTCTCTAGTGAGAAAAAAAAATAAACGTTAATTTCTTGCACTTTTTTCGTAGCTCGAGCTGCATCTCTCGCTTTATACTCCATATTTGGTGCGCTATATTTTGCGATTATAATTGCCAAATATGTCGGAGGACGGAGATCGCGCTAAATATGACGGAGACGGATATGGTGGAACCACTGATATGAGGCACCTTGATCATGTGATCTTGTCTCCAGACTTCTCGTGCTTTTTTGCGCACGTAGCGAACCGAAGGGTACTGCACTTCAATGATAAGGGTGTTACGTTGGTGCATGCACAGTGGTTAGCGCACGTGCATTTCACCTCTGCTCGACCACAGAATAGTAAGACAACCAGAAGTCCGACTCGAGTGAAAACTTGTCCGCATTTCTTCAATGCGCAGGCGCGATATTTTACGCCATCCGACGCCATCCTACGCCATCCTACGCAATGTCCTACGCCATCCTACGCCATCCTGGCAAGTTCCCCCGGCAGTTTTAACCAGGGGAACTTGCCAGGATTGCGTGGGATGGCGTAATAGCGAGGAATCAGGATGCGCGAGGCGACATGCGCGAGAACATAAACTTCAAAGGTTCCGACGCGAGTCGGACTTCTGGTTGTCTTGCTATTCTGTGGCTCGACGCAGTTACAGGATTAAAATTTCACCTTGGCCGCATGTGAGAAGAGTGCTTGCAGTTTGACTCTAGTCTGGTGTCTTGCAAGCTCGTACCCAGAGCCTGGTACCTGCTGTAGTAACACGGACTAATGAGGGATGCCCCTTACTGGACCTGCAGTGCCGAGTGGACCTCTATAGGGACAACAGTTTTAACCCATTCCTGTCGGAGTTGTCCAAAAACGACCTTATTTATTATTTTACCTTCTCTATATATTAACCCTTTCACCGCCGTGGTGGCCTCTAGTATTTTACTCTGGCTAAGGCCAGACCATTTTATTCGTCGAGGGACACCACACGATTTTACTCAATCAGGGGGGAGAAACCTCAAAGATCCTAAGGTAGCAACAGCCAACAGGTTTATAAATACAACAGACGTGGTAAGGTTATCCATACAGTAACTAAATTGATTAGTTTAGTTTATAAATTTACTAAAACTTATTTTTTCTTCAGGAAAGCCATGATAAAAAATCTTACTTGCTATCGGTCACTCTTTGAATAATCGTGCATGTAGTTACGTTGTTCCCGCTGTCCAATCTGTAGAAAATCCCTTTCTGTTTCGCAACCAAGTAAGGATCTGACGGCAACTCCCATAATTGACCGTGATAAACGTAGTCAGCCTGTAGTGAACATTAAACAAAAAATAGTTACTCATTTAGTTTTCAGTGAACGTCAGTACAGGACAAATTCGAGACTGGTCTCGAATTCGTCCTCTTTCGCCTTGTACACACGTAAAAACGCAGTCTGATCAGCTCTGATATCAGATCTGTTCAGAGAAATGTGGCGACCCTTGATACAGCCTGACAGCTACAGAATGTACCAGCGCTGATGTATAAACATTTAGTTAGAATTTCTAACAGACTGCAACAGCTCTGTAGACAACATACTTGTTCAGTCTGTTATATCAAACTGATACAGCACTGACCGCGTCAGACTGATACAGTTTGACAGAATCTGTTCTGAACAGTCTGTTGTAGCTGCAGGTATGATACAGATATGATATCATAAGTGTATCGTAGCTGATACTGCAACAAGCTGTATCAGGAATCGCTACATTTTTCTGAACAGATCTGACATCATTCTGCATCAGGTCTGACTCAGAGTGTGCGTTTTTGCGTGTGTAAATAGGCGGAACCGTACTACTTCGAGAACGGTTCAGAAAATCCTGACAGTATGGCGAGTTTCAAGATGGCCGTTACGGCAACACGCGCGCGTCACGCCACAATTTTTGTTTACGTGCATGTATTGTGCTTAGGTGCAGGGGCATGAATTTAGCGCGGAATGCAAAGTGCAGTTTCCTTCAAAAAAATTCATAACTGCTTTACTTCAGTTTTATGAAACTGCAACGCTAAAAATGTGATAGTGCATGTGACTGCATTGTCTTTGCATTTTCACAGACTGCAACGTATAACAGGTTGTATAGGCCTGCATACAAAACGCACAAAATTTGAAATACAAAAACATTCATAGTACTATTATTACTTAGATCAATAGTATACCTAGCCATAAAATTATTAAACAATTAAAAATTAATCTAAAATATAAAACATCTAAATCGTTGGTTATCTTTTCAATCAAAAATCATATATACATTACCTTCAGATGGTCAAGAAACGTTGCTGTTATTTCAAAAGGCACTCCAATCATCACTCTATCGACAAATTTACAAGACAGTAATGCCAAAGCTCTTTCGTAACTGTTTGTCACTGGATAGCTTCCATAAACACGACCAATCTCGTCATTGCTCAAAATACCAACCACCAAGTAACTATCTTCAACAGTCTTTTTGCATTTCTCCAAAAAATCGACATGGCCCGAGTGGAAGAGGTCAAACACTCCTTGCGTATAGAGAATTTTGTCACTTTCTTTAGGAACTGCGCTCATGGATGTAAACTGGTTTATCTTCTCTTGATAGTATTCTTCTGTCATCTCTAAAAGTTTCCCTCCTCCATTTACAGCAGAATGTATCGTGTCTGACTTTTGGTTAGCTTCACCATGGCCACCAGCTTGGTCACCAGCCCCGAGCAAAATCCTGTCGATTATTGTTGTCGTAGAAATTCCTTCAGTTCTCTTACATTCTTTAAATCTTCCATTTTCTTTACACTCCAAATAGATATCCTGGCCGTTCGCATCTTTCGCTATATCGTCACCGTGTACGCAAAACTGACAGCAGTTTTTATCCAAAGTTTTTAGAATATCCCCATATGGGATATTGACTTGCACTTCGTCGACCCATTTGACTGCGGAAATTATTCGAGCTCGTTCAGTTTGGTTTATAACTGGATGGGCTTTATTCTTGGCGATATCCACATCACCATGTACCCCTGCAATCAGATAGTCGCCCATAACTTTTGCCTGGCGGAGAAAATTTGCGTGACCGAAGTGAAACACATCGAAACAACCATTTGCCCACACTCGAATTGCTTCACCGTTTTCCTCCATGTTGAACTTGAACTTTGTTTTGAACAATAATGAACGTTCAAGCAAATATATGATTAGATCTTATTTTCAATTTGTTTATAAACAACGCATGCTAATGACACGCCAAGCAAGCAGGAAAATGTAGTCATGACATCAAACCGTGGAGGTGTTATAAAACGTAACAGGTACTACTCTTGAATTTTTTATAAGTTGATGTTTTAAACGAATAAGAACCTTGAATGTTTGGCGTTGTTGAGGGCGTTACTAGCAATAATGCCATGATCGCCTCGGATTCTTTTGTTCTCCGAGGGAATGTAAACTCGTATTTCCCTCATTGCTCATGTAAGAAGGAAATTTTTCCTTTGCCTTCTAATTTTCCCGTGCATGTTGATGAGGGAAAATTGCTGAGAAGACAAAGAAATCCTTTGTCTTCTTCTAATTTCCCAAATTAGATGCAACGTTTCTGATCAACCGTGTAAATTTCCTGTCTGTAAGATTCTCAAAGTTTTCCTCGGCGATCATAATATTACAAACTAGTAATAACATGCCTTTTCGGGAAATTAGTGATTAAATTTCCCCTTTGCCTGCGGCCTTCGGACTTTCACAAACCCTCAGGGGCGGGGAAATTTAATCAGTGCTAATTTCCCTCAAGTCATGTTATTACTTATAATTATTAGTCGTTTTTGTTAATACCATATATCACTGATCTCATGCTTAAAGAGGCCATGCCACCCTATTAATTTTCAGTTAAGTGAATTTTTACAGAAACAAACTGTGAAAAATTGCACAAAATCAGCCAGAAGTACAGATGGTCAAAATTAAAGCGAGATTCAAGGGATTGCAAATGTAACATCTTGATTTCTGCTGTGCTGCAATCAAGTTTAGGCCAATCTGTGTAAAAACTTGGCTTCAAAGATTCAGGAATTTTCCATAGTTGTTAGATGACATTTGAATTACAGTAATGTACAGTGCTTTTGAAGTTTGCAGTCTTGGAGCTCAGAATTTCAACACTGTAACTAAGACATTGAAGCTAGAAATTAATAGCGTCCAGTATTACTATATACAGGAGGAAACCAGAGTGAACTAAACTAACTTTATTTATACTAGATAACCCTATCAGTTATATCTAAACTGTTATCCCTAGAGGTCCAGTGAGGGTCATCTCTCATTGGTCCAGTGTTACTACAGGAGGAAACCAGAGTAAACTAAACTAATCCAAATAGTGTAGAAACAACAATCGAAATATAGTAATTATAAGGTTAGATATACTGCCGAAACAGCAGAACGTAGGAGTCTAACGTTTCGAGCGAAGGCCCTTCGTCAGAGAGAAACGTGGATAACCCTATCAGTCATATCTAAACTGTTCTTCCTAGAGATCCAGTGAGAACCATCCCTTATTGATATCGTATTAGGCTTACAGAAGGAAACTGGAGTAAACTAAACGGACGTTATTTATTTACACTAGGTTCCGTAGCTTACTCCCTCCAAGGAGTACACAGAGAAAATCTATAGTGTTTGGTTTTCTGGTTTCCCTGGATTCCGAATAATCTTAGAACGAATGTTAAACACACAAAATAAAAAAATAATTAAAGTCTTTTGTTAACGTAATTGCGTTTATTATTACAGTCTCCACTGCGCATGTGCAGCATTTGTTTGTTTGTGACAACTATCAAATATTCTGAAGCGCTTTACAAGATTAGAATTAATACAATAATAATATAGAGGGCAAAATTTCTCGAATATGATTGGCTAATGAAGAGGGCATTTTTTTGTAATTCAGGGCAAAATTACTTGCACTTGATTGGTTCCTTGATCAGCAGTACTTGCATGTGATTGGTTGCTTGGTTACTTAGCAACAGTGAACCTCAGAGGACTGACAATGTTTTCAACAAATCTGCAAGGTTTTTCGGTCTGAAAATGCTTTTTTGAATTTTGTTTACTTTGAACTAATTTGAACTATTGAAGGAGTGTAAACTATTAGTGAAAATGAATACCGTAGAAAACTTACGAACTTTTGCCTGTGTTTACAAGAAGAAAGCTACATGCACAGCGATAGAGCGAGGGAAATTTGGAATGTTGCTGAGCACCGACCGTGATAAGGTACATTGTACTTTGACATTTTCTGGACATAATATAGCTCTTAAATAATTTTGCCCGCTATATTATTAACACATAATCGCATGAGTTCTCGTAAAATTAAGGTTTAATTTCACTCGTGTTTTCAAAATCTTACAAATTACCCTCGTCGCTTCGCGATTCGGGCAATTTTGTAAAATTTTGAAAACACTCGTGAAATTAAACCTTAATTTTCCTCGGCACCATGCGATTACCTATACAAATTTCAACAATATATGACTTGCCTCCATGAGGGGAGAGGAGGGGGGGGAGGGAGGGAGGGTGTTTTTTGTAATGACCGCGTGAACCTGAGAGTCTGGGGATAGTTTCAGAGAATGTTATGCAACAAGATGGCGGTGAAATTATCACGAGAGAAAAGCAAGATTTTATTCAAGTCGTGTTTTTCTCTGCAGCAAATTAGACACTTAACTAGGTCAGTAGGAACTTCTTAAAACTAATAACGTTTAAGTCTTGTCTTCTTTTCACGTTTATTTCTGAATTTTTGCTCCCAAGACTTGGCGAAGTTGGACGTTTTGAGATTCCCAAGTTACAAGGGAAATATGGCTCAGGACAGGTGTGTAACTATTGACTTTACGCTTTGCGATGGCTAAGCTGATTTTAAGATAGTTTTTGTTTCTTTACAGCCGTTTCTTCATCGTGTATTTGGTTACAGGGGAGTTGTTCTGTTCCCATGGCTGGCCAAGGTCTATGACCGTGATGTAGAGAGGCCTGGGACTATATCCAGGTTAATATATATATATATATGTTCTAGGGATTTTGGGTGAAGGAAAATTCGAGTGTAGAATATATACATTTTAAGACCAAACCGGGACCAGTTGCGAAAAATGCAACTACACAGGCCTTCCAGCAGGAATTGAACCCACGACCTTGTGATTCTAGTGCAATGCTCTGCCCACTGAGCCATGGAGGGCGTTGCCGAGATCTTGATCGCGAGTTCTGTATACATTAAGGTGGTAATGCCAGGAGAGAACTAGGTTTATTAGAAGTAATATTGGGCATTTCACTCGATTACATAGCATGTTCTAGGGATTTGGGGTGAAGGAAACTTTGAGTGTAGAATATATACATTTTAAGACCAAACTGGGACCAGTTGTGGAAAATGCAACTACACAGGCCTTCCGGCAGGAATTGAACCCACGACCTTGCGATTCTAGTGCAATGCTCTGACCACTGAGCCACGGAGGGCATTGCTCCTTAGAAAACACTATATATATATATATATATATATATATGTATATATATATATATATATATATGTATGGCAGAAAATAAGCCACCGGTAATATAAGCTGTGGTGAAAATAAGTTGTGAACAGCTCATATAAATGGTCCATTCATCATGAACTAAAGTAAATTATATTGAAGTATTTTGAATTGTCATAAAACTCACATGTCTACTGCAATATTTCTGGCCTGGTGTTTTGTTTTGCTGTATTAAAAAATCTGGTCCCATAATTTTGAAAACAGGTTTAAAATAGGCTGTGAAATTACTTAATACCATATGAAAAATACTGCAACACAAAAAACCCGAATGTACTTGCCAAGTTCTTATGCCATTTTGACAAAAAAAAACACAAACTTGAGCCACACTATTTTATGTACTATTTAAGACATGAGCAGTAGAGGTGAGCCGATCATCGGCAAAACATCAGTAGAGCTGATTATTGGTTAGTTTTTCTCACAATTGGCCATTGGCTGATTGGCTTTCACCATCGGCCGATTGTCTTTCGCCATTGGATCGGTTGTCTCGTAACTCTCGTCTTCGTATTTCTGCTCTCTCGTCCTCGTACTACTATTTATAGTCTTTTTTTATAGTCTTTTTTTAATATTGGTTTTTCGGTATTTTAATTTAAGAAAATTGAAATCTACGGTATATTATCGGTATTGCGCGAACGCTGAAACCGATTATCACTGTTTTATTTTCTCTCGCGATTTATTATTAGCCACGATGTTTGTTGCAAGAAACTTCTGTTACGGAAATTAACAGAAACCAAACTCATTGCAGTTTATCGGGTGGGACAGAACGATCCTTTGTTTCGATCTCCCAGTGGAATAACATGTTTTGCAAAGCCCTATTTGTTTTGAATTTGAAACTATTTTCCGGCAAAATTTGTGACAGTGTCGTGACTCATCTTGAAGACGGCTAATCACTAATGCATTTTCAAACATCGGTTTTGCCGATTAATCGGCCGATGGTGGGAAAATATCGGCTCTTAACAATCGGTATTGGCAATCGGCTTTTTTTAAACATCGGCTCACCTCTAATGAGCAGCAGTGTTTTATCAGATTTAGAACACAAGGTGATCGCCAAGTGTTTTAGATGTGCTAAAACACGTACTGCGAATGTTTTAAATTGCTTCAAAAACTATCCATATAATAAGCTCATAATATACATGTAGTAAGCGCATCAATTTTGAAAATTGAAGTTGTCGGAGCTGCAAAATTGAAGAAAAAAATTCATCGAAAATAGCGAGCGTATCTCTATCAGATATAGAGACACATCACGGTCATGATTTTCCTTTGTGTTTTCCTCATGAATTATTAATGGTTTTTAATTATAAATTTAACAGTGAAAATGAAAGGAATGAACTGAAGGGAGAGTCCAGAATTTTTTATCAAGTTTTAATGGACAACAGAGATTCACCTTACACAGTATGTTCAGAATACAGTTTTAAAAGAATTGATCTGAGTAACTTAATGTGAAACTTTTCTTAAAAGCTTTGGTATTGTACCCATGGTGATTCTGATTTGATGTAATTTTTAACTTTGACAGAGAGCTCAAGCAGAAGCTGTCACTTTTCTTGGAAATGAGAATGATAGTTCGCTTTATGCTATTCCTGGTAAGTTGAGGTTGTCACCTGTTCTTGGTTTATCAAAGATACAGTTGAAGGCCTTGTAACCACTCTCTTAACAGTCTAGCAGCTCTCAATCACAATGACCATCTTTGAGATTTGCAAACAAACAAACTGGACTTTTTCTTTGTTTTCGAGCCTTACATAAGTGGCAGCTCTCTAGTTATGACCACTCTTATACATTTAATACTGATGTGGTTGCTTACGAGAGCTTCAACTGTATCAATAGGTCAGTGATCAATATACTGTGGAACCTCGTAATAGACCACCGTTGGGCCAAAAAAATGTGGTCGTAATAACAGGGTGGTTGTATTAACGGGGCTGCTTAGAATGTACTCAGGCCAGTAAAAGTGGTCGTAATAACGAGGTGGTTGCATTAATGTGGTGGTTGTATAGACCACTTTCATAATAGTAACTAATTTGAATATTCTTTTATGTGCATCTTAATAAGCCTTTCTGGCCTCGTTTTTGTCACTTTGTAATTCAAAAGAATCTTTGCTTCATAATGAGGCTAGGAAGGCTTATTTAGATGCACATAAAAGAATATTTAAAGTGGTCTATGGTGCCAGGCTCCATTGTGCTGTAGCTTTTATAATTATAGTAATTATTTTGTTGTTGATTTTTTCTGTTTTATGTCAGGTTTGGATTATGTAAGTCATGAAGATGTGTTGCCTTACATTCCAAGTGAATCAAAACCCATCAATCACGAACTTTTTGATCGTTTCTTTGCCCCATCCCAAGGAAAAAGTAAGATATTCTGATTAGTATAGGTAATAGCATGGTTTCAAGTGTAATTTGGAAAAATATGCACGAGTGAGTTTTTCAAAGACTATCAAAATTGCATGAGTCCGAAGGACAAGTGCTATTTGAGGTCTTTGAAAAACTCACAAGTGCGTGTTTTTTTCAAATTGCACTCAAAACCATGCTATTACTTATTAATAATATACATGAAAAAATTTATCATAAAGAGAATCTTTCTAATCAAAATGCTTTGTTCAAATAACATACATGAAGAAAAAAAATTAACAGGAAGAACTTTTTTTCTAGTAAAAAATGATTTTTGTGCAAATTTTTGTGCACTGTATTTCATTTTTCTGCACTGAATTACACTAAAATTCCACTCCTCTCAGCCATTCAGAATTGAGAAATTTTTTCATGTATATTATTACTTATGTACAGTAGTCTAGAGTTCAAGACACTGAGATTTAATTCCTTTATAATTCCTTTACATTTTTCTCATGAATTATTTACCCATTCCTGCCTGAGCCAGCCAAAAACGTCCCTTTTGTTCTTTTACTCTGACTAACAACAAAATATTTTACTCGTCAAAGAACCCTCAGATATCCTAGGCAACAATTGGTTAATGATTTGGGAAAGTATATTCATAGTTTATGCAAATAATTATTTTTTTAAATAGCATTTGTGGCTCAAGATAGTCTAAGACTGTGGCATGAAAAGAATCATCGCTGGCTGGAACTGTCTGATGTTCATAGAGAAACAACAGAAGATATTCGCGTGACAGCAACTCCTTTCTACATGGGATCACGGGTTGAGTATTAATTTGTTTGTTTGTCATTTGTGTACTCTCAGTAATCTTCCCAAGATTATGAGTTTCCAAGACTAAAGCTATCTATTTGGTTTTGATCTTTCAGGAACTTCAAGGAATTCCAAATTACTGGGTATGTGTTGGTATACAGTAACAGGGATGTAGCCAAGATTTTGAAAGGGGGGGGAGCAAAATCAATAGGGGGGTCTGGGAGTATGCTCCCCCAGAAAATTTTTAAATTGAGAGTTGTTGAAATGCCATTTCCTGGCTTTTGGAGGAAGATTTACAGACTCTATTTAAAGGTTTAATACCTGTACTTTATATAGTGGCGTTACTGTATCAGATTGGAGAATCTTGGACAAGCTCCAGCCCAGTTACGTGAACGATATTGGAAAATATTTAGCTTGTCTGGAACTTTGGAAACAGTGCGAGGAAGAGGTGTTGTTGGGCAGGTTAGTATATGATACTTATAGTTCTAAACAGTTTGGGTTCATTCACGATACTGAGATTACCATCGTGCTTCCAGTTTGACTCTACCAAACATCACCAGTGATGGATCCAGCTTGATCTGGTAGGGGGGGGGGGGGTGCTGAGTGAGTGAAGTGAGATAAGGCCTGCGGTGTGGGGCATGACCGAGGCAGGGTGGAGCACCAATGAGAGCTACAGCAGGGGTCTGGGGACACAGCTCCCGGCAGGGTCCAGGGGCTGAGCTGGTGGTGAGGCTGGGGGGTAGGAGGGTGAAGCCCACCAGAAAATTGTTTTTTTATACCTATTAATACCTATGAATCATATGATAGCAGATAGCTATGATACCTAATACCTAGGTCCTATGAAGTTTACATGGACATTGAATGAATGCATCCTTTAATGTACTTGGATTTGACGAGGCAATTGGCACCCCCCTGCACCCCCTTTGGTGAAGGCCAGGGGGTGTGCACACCCACCCCCCTGTAAATCTATCACTGAACATCACAAGTACTCTGGCTTCCTCCTGTAAAAACACTGGACTAATAAGGGATTGTGACTCTTACTGGTCCTCTAGGAAGAACAGTTTAGATATGACTGATAGAGTTCTATCTTAAGTATAAAGAAAGTTAGTTTAGTTAACCCTTTCCCTACTAGAGTTCTTCCCTTGATGAGTAAAATCATCTGGTGTTAGCCAGAGTAAAATACTAAATGGCCACCACATTAGGGAAGTTTGTTGTTGATAGTTTGGCTGTTCTTTTTCAGGAGCCAAAACTTACTCCACAACAAAGTGCATTTCAGTATAGTAGTCATGTTTCACTTCATGCTCCTAGTGGCCACATGTGGTAAGTCTTTTATCCTATCATATCATAGTATAGTATTGGTTGTAGTGTAGTTCTAGTGATTAGTGTAGTAATTAGTGGTGTAATTAGTGGTGGTTAGTGTAGTAATTAATGTAGTAATTAGTGTAGTAATTAGTATAGTAATTAGTCCTGTAATTAGTCATGTAATTAGTGTAGTAATTAATGTAGTAATTAGTGTAGTAATTAATGTAGTAATTAGTGGTGTAATTAGTCCTGTAATTAGTCATGTAATTAGTGTAGTAATTAATGTAGTAATTAGTGTAGTAATTAATATAGTAATTAGTGGTGTAATTGGTCATGTAATTAATGTAGTAATTAGTGTAGTAATTAATGTAGTAATTAGTGGTGTAATTAGTGTAGTAATTAGTGTAGTAATTAGTATAGTAGTGGTGTAATTAGTCATGTAATTAGTCCTGTAATTAGTGTAGTTATTAATGTAGTAATTAGTGTAGTAATTAATGTAGTAATTAGTATAGTAATTAGTGGTGTAATTAGTCATGTAATTAGTGTAGTAATTAATGTAGTAATTAGTGTAGTAATTAATGTAGTAATTAGTATAGTAAGTGGTGTAATTAGTCATGTAATTAGTGTAGTAATTAGTGTAGTAATTAATGTAGTAATTAGTATAGTAATTAGTCATGTAATTAGTCTAGTAATTAGTGTAGTAATTAGTGTAGTAATTAATGTAGTAATTAGTGCAGTCGTTAGTGTAGTAATTAATGTAGTAATTAGTGTAGTAATTACACCTTTTTCAGGCCAAATTCAGAAACTTCCAAACGAATTTCAGACACTTCCAAATGATATTCAGATTGTCCAAATGAATTTCAGACATTTCCAAATGAATTTCGGACATTTCCAAATGATATTCAGATTTTCCAAATGATATTCAGACATTTCCAAATGATATTCAGACATTTCCAAATGATATTCAGACATTTCCAAATGAAGCGAGAGGCTAAAGTTCGCTTGAACAGTAAATAGTTCGGATCAGCTGAGGGAACACATACACCTTTTGCCCTGCATTACTCAATAAAAAACATTCAATTGCACTCGTTGAAATAACAATATCACTTTATTCATTAGCGCGAAACGACATTCAATAACGCTTCTGTAACATCAATAGCATTTATTACATAAAGTGCTATTTTTTATTTCAATGAGTGCAATTGAATGTTTTTTATTGAGTGATGCAGGGCAAAAGGTGTATGTGTTCCCTCAGTGGATGATCCGAACTAACGTGTATCTTTATAATCAAATTACTCCACAGATTTTTCAATGTGGCCGTGTCGAGGCATATCAAAGGCGCTTTAAGCAGCCGTCATACGACACAGTTCAGACCACGGATCCTAGCTAAGCCCTAGGTGTTGATTTTACGGAGGGAGGAAAACCGGAGAACCCGGCGAAAACCCCTCGGAGCACAGGAGAGGCCAACTAAACTCTACTCACATGAGTCCCAAGCTCGAGAACGGGGTTGTTCCCAGACGGTCACCCATCCAAGTACTAACCGTCTAACTGGGCTTAACTATTGGTGAGAGGCAGCGCCCTAACAGCACACGCCATCCGTGCTAGCTCCCCTTTACTGTTCAAGCGAACTTTAGCCTCTCGCTTCATTTTGGAAATGTCTGAATATCATTTGGAAATTTCTGAAATTCACTTGAATTATCTGAAATTCACTTGGAAAGTTCTGAAATTGATCTGAATTATCTGAAATTCGTTTGGAAGTTTCTGAATTTGACCTGAAAAAGGTGTAGTGTAGTAATTAGTGTAGTAATTAATGTAGTAATTAGTGTAGTAATTAGTGTAGTAATTAATGTAGTAATTAGTGTGGTAATTAATGTAGTATTTAGTGTAGTAATTAATGTAGTAATTAGTGTAGTAATTAGTGTAGTATTTAGTGTAGTAATTAGTGTAGTAATTAGTGTGGTAATTAATGTAGTATTTAGTGTAGTAATTAATGTAGTAATTAGTGTAGTAATTAGTGTAGTATTTAGTGTAGTAATTAGTGTAGTAATTAGTGCAGTAATTAATGGAGTAATTAATGTAGTAATTAGTGTAGTAATTAGTGCAGTAATTAATGTAGTAATTAGTGTAGTAATTAGTGTAGTAATTAGTGTAGTAATTAATGTAGTAATTAGTGTAGTAATTAATGTAGTAATTAATGTAGTAATTAGTGTAGTAATTAATGTAGTAATTAGTGTAGTAATTAGTGTAGTAATTAATGTAGTAATTAGTGTAGTAATTGTAGTAATTAGTGTAGTAATTAATGTAGTAATTAGTGTAGTAATTAGTGTAGTAATTAATGTAGTAATTAATGTAGTAGTTAGTGTAGTAATTAATGTAGTAATTAGTGTAGTAATTAATGTAGTAATTAGTGGTGTAATTAGTATAGTAATTAATGTAGTAATTAGTGTAATTAATGTAGTAATTAGTGGTGTAATTAGTCATGTAATTAGTGTAGTAATTAGTGTAGTAATTAATGTAGTAATTAATGTAGTAATTAATGTAGTAATTAGTGTAGTAACTAGTATGGTATGGTACTATAGTATATGGTATAGTATATAGTATGTTACATGTATATAGTTGTCGTCGCTCACATGCTTGCTGATGTACGCTGACGTACACAGTACTGTATGTTTAGCTTAATTAACATATTTTTGTTCAACAGGGGAACGTTTCGATTTGAGAAACAAGATGGTAGTACGTTTGATGTAAGAATTCCTCCATTTTCACTGGAAAGTAAAGAGGAAAGAACATCTCCTGGGGAAAGTTAGCCACAGCACAACACTCTGGGGTAAATCCAATAGATGACATATTCAGCCAGGAGAAGTAATGGTAAGACTAGACTAAACCATTTTTCAATCCCCTGAGCATTCCAGGAAACCAAAAATAAAGTGCAGGGTATTGGGTAATGATTTTCATAATCATGGCAATTATTTGTGCATAACACAGTACTGTATAGCAGTATAGGCTACTTTAATGGCATGCTATATCAATATGACTAAAAGTACATTGAAGTGATGATGTTTCATTTGATCAATGTTAATACTGTATTTGTGTTTCATACTCAAGTTTGTATACTGTTGTGTTATGACAAGGTTATGCACTGAAGTATGTTATACTGCAGCATACTACAGACAGTAGGGACTTTAAGATTCAGACAACGGACTACGGCTACGGTAGAAAGTTTAACAGTGATAGAAAATTGTGGTGTATTTATACATTCAAATTTCAAGATAGACAATCGCACGGACTCGTTTTGTTCTTAAATTCTTAAAGAAAAATACTTGTTCAATGTAAGTTAGTCGCGAGAGTAAGGTCAAGCTTTTCTAAGGCTTCTGTAGTGACTCAGGTTCCGCGTTGTCTTTACAACGAAAAAATGCTTTTTATACGTTGTCAACAGAGCCACGACGGCGTGAAAATTACTCTTGGGACCGTCATTTGCAAAAGTTCTTTGTATTTGACATAAACTTCTATTGTGCAAACACGTTGCCATAGTCGTAGTCGTTGTGTTTTCTTAAAGTCCCTAGTAACTAGTAACTACAGAGCTGTTTCAATCAAGCAGTGAATCGCTTTAAGACAATAATTGTTGTATAAATATGTATAGTACATAATAGAATTATATAGATTTCTGATATATATTTTCTTATTTTTTTAATTTTTTAATTTTTATTAGCTTTGCCATACTTTTACATAACAAAAATAAATTTTAAAAAAATAAATGGCAGGGTATCTGCAACAGCAGCGCCAATTACTGTGGGCCCAACAATAAAACAAAAATGAACAAATATTAATTACAGATTAAAAACAACATGAAATACAATGTATTTAAGAGGCTACGGACAGAGTTACATTTCACACAAATAGTTTTCCAGGTTCTAGGGTCATCTGGATCATAGGTGGATTGTAAAGCATCAAAGTAATTAAACAATAGACATGCAGTATCTCATATTTTGAATAACCTCACCTTTATAAACTGTACTAGCTATTGTAGAACCATCTTTGAAAAGATCAAGAAATTATATAAATCCTGAGACACATTTGTTAGGCTTTTTTTGAATCTTGCCCTTCTATATTAATGTGGGTAGTACAGAATTATAACTACTGTTACTCACTTGAGCTGTTACTCACTTGAGTACAGTATGTAAGTACACAGTAAATTTTACGGAGTAGATTCAACTCCAATTGGTGTCATTCTGTCACCGTTTCTACTCCAAACGGTGACAGAATGACACCAATTAGAGTTGAATCTACTCCGTAAAATTTACTGTGTATACTGATATTAATCATGATCAAATTGGTAAGATCATTTAGTATTAAACTGGCCAGCTCAGAGTGGCTTAATGTCTTGTTAATTGCCAGAAGCACATATTGTGTTGTATCTGACAACCAAGTCAGCCAAAAAATGACCACTACAGTACTCCAGAGGCTGTACTTATGCAAAGTACTATTTCTCTCAGACTCTGTCATTATTAGTCATTAAAATTGGTCAACAATGCCTTGATATGTATCCATATAAACCAACTCTACGAACAAGGAAAAATAAAAATATTATTTCATTATTATATATAATAGTGATATAATACCACATTTATTTTGCATTCCTAAGAGTCTTAAACATAATATAAACATCCTTAATAATATTTGTGCTAATAATTATAATCTTTTAGTGACCAATTACAATGAGTGCTTATATTTACCTCCACTAGGACACAAGCTAGTCGTCCAGTTACCAAAACCACAGTGACACAACTTATCACTTGAATTCCAATAATATCTGGAATGAATTTCCAGTTTTTTAAACCATACAACCAGACTGGTAAAACATGTAAGCCAGCAATTGCATAAGAACCAACAATAGTTTTGAAATCTGTGGTAAAAGTAAACCTGTTATTCATTTTAAGGTTTTGGTACAAGTACAGTACAGTACAGTACAGTACAGTACAGTACCACCAATACTTGCTGCATTTTTGCCTAGTTGTGCTTGCTGTATTATTTAAGCCTGGTTCTCATATGTCGCGGGTTGGTACCGACCCATGATTTAGATGCATGTTAAGTAAAAGAATAAAAGCACTGCTTTTCTGCATGGTTCTTTATTACTTAACATGCACTTCCCGTTTTAACATGCATCTAAATCACAAATCGCCGACATATGAGCACCAGGCTTTAATATTAAATTGTCTATGCATGAAGATGTTTTTACTTCATCTTACCAGCACCTCTGACAAAAAAGAAAAATTTAAGTTTATTGTACAAAAAAGCTTAAAGGACATTGGCAACAAAAATTAAGTTTGTCTGATTTGAAAGAACTCATAAAATTGTGATAGAGGATCTTTTACAATTTTTTCACATCTTCATTTTCAAGATATTTCAATTCATTTAATATGTAAATGAGATGGTCTCTGACATCAGGAGTGGGTACAGTATTTTCACACATACCAAAATCAGTTATATCTCTAAATTTGTTCAACGAAATCACTTGAAACTGTGCACATAAAAATGAATTGTGACACTGAACATTTCATAACTGATGTTGCTTTATGTGTTATACTGCACCCTGCTCCTGGCATCTCATTTACATATTAAACAAGTTGAAATAATTTATTCTTTGAACGTTTTCATGGCGATAAAGTAATATAAATAAGTTTTGTGGAAACACCACGTAAAATGTTTCTTTGCTAAGCTTTCAGCCTGTTGACTCAGGCCTTCATCAGAGCAATAAGAACAAACTGTTGGATCACGTCATTTATAAATTAAGCAACAATTGTTATTATTGCTCTGATGAAGGCCTGAGTCAACAGGCCGAAAGCTTAGCAAAGAAATATTTTACGTGGTGTTTCCACAAAATGTATTTATATTATATTGAAATAATTTATCTTGCAGACCAAGAAAGACATGAAAAAGTTGTAAAAGATCTTCTATTACAATTTCATGAATTCTTTCAAATTAAACAAATTTAGTTTTTATTGCCAGTGTCCTTTTAGTACAGTATGAATGAAAATAAAATGTCACCATACTATTTGCCATAACAGCTTTGACCCACCAAGGTGGTGTATCATCACCAGCATTTTTCCATACTGGTCCATATGTATGAGTACACACAAACACAAGCCATTCACATGCACTCACAAGATAACCCCACTGAAACAAAAACCAAGCAAACAATTATTTTCAAACAATTATCTTTTGTTTCTGGTCAGCGTGCGCATCACCACGCTTCTGTTTCACGTTCTTTTTTCTTGCGCGTCGATACATTTTTTTAAACATTTTTAATATTGACTACAAATGACACCAGCAGATGTTAAATATTTGATCGGTCTATACTCAACCAATGTTTGGTTGTAGGTTCATGTCTCGCACCACGTAAACCCTTATCCATAACCGATCCACTGTGGCCCCCATCGGAACCCTGTAAACCTTGTAAACCTCGTAAACCCCGTAAACCTTGTAAACTTTGTAAACCTTAATTGTAAACCTTGTAAACTCTGTTAACTTTGTAAACCATGTAAACCACTTAACCACACAATAATGGGGGTGCGCTTACGTTCAAAAAACTTTTAAGCCAGAGTAGCATTAAACCATGTCCAAATCTACCATGTTACACTGCATACTGGCTCATATGTAATAATGGCTACAAATTCACAAACAGATGTCATTCAAAACTGAACGAAAAATTAGTTCTTTCTAAGAGAGCATACAGTCTGTACCATTAGAGTAAAAAGTTTGCTGAATATCTCTATCAAATAATTTCTGATTTTTTCCCCATATTTCATCATAATTTTTGGGCTTTGTTTTTAATATTTGTAGCGATGGCTTTAAATTAAAAAAATATATTCCACCAAACCTTAAAAAGATAGGTCCATAAAATGCCTCTTCCAAAATTATCAATGACAACATCAAACTATGAAAAAAAAGTTATAATTTAACCTGTGAACTCCGACCATGTCAGAAGGTCTTCCCTAGACTTTCTCAAAGTCCTTTTCAAACATTGTTGACCTTTTGACATTTTGGTTCCTCATTGGGAAGGACTTTTCCCACCTGCAGCGCACCAAAATTCACCGGTGAATTTTTCAACCTGGGCTTAGAAGGCTTAGAATAGAAATACCACAAAAAGGACCATTTACAACTCCACCACCACCACTACCATGGTACCACCCCCACCACCATTCCCACTAACCACCACCACTACCATCATCACCACTACCACCACCATTCCCACTACCATCACCACTACCACCACCATCACTACCACCACCACTACCATTGCCCTCCTTCTCAATGGCACTATTGTTGGTCATCAGGCCAATGATACTGGCAAAGTTAATCTTATAAATCAACTCACCCATGCTCCAAATGCCGAAGTTTGATTTAAAGTTCTTGCAGCAATCCCATCAAAGGCTTAGAATAGAAATACCACAAAAAGGATTAATGACCATTTACAACTCCACCACTACCATCACTACCATGGTACCACCCCCACCAACCATTCCCACTACCATCATCACCACTACCACCACTCCACCACCATTCCCACTCCCATTCCCACTACCACCACCATTCCCACTACCATTCCCACTACCACCATTACTACCACCCCCACCATCACCACCCCCACCATCACTACCACTACCATCACCACCACCACCATTACTACTACCCCAAGCTTGTCAACATCACTTAAATTCACT
This sequence comes from Corallium rubrum, assembly GCA_964035015.1. Classification (NCBI taxonomy): domain Eukaryota; kingdom Metazoa; phylum Cnidaria; class Anthozoa; order Scleralcyonacea; family Coralliidae; genus Corallium; species Corallium rubrum. The sequence goes on from OZ036008.1 coordinate 8,718,990, forward strand.
TTCATGATTTATTCAACCAACTTTCAATTTTCAAAAATGTTTAAAGTCATTTAAATACAAACCATCTAAAATAACTGAGACAATATAAGTAGCCATGAAGATTTCAGGAGTAGTGTCTATGTAAAACCATGCTGTGATCAAGAGAAGAATACGAGCATAACCTGAATAGAAAGGAAAGCTTTTACACCTTTGCTTTTTACCAATGAAGCTAGTTCACTTTTTAGGATTCTCAGTTTGCTAATTCTCACCAATAATATTCGGGATAAAATACAGAATATGATAGTTTGGGACATTTCTTTCATCTTGATCTTTGTGAATGGCCATTATTTTATGGTTATGACCACAAAAACCGTCTCATTTCATCAACAAATTTGTTTATTTTGATTTGCACAATTTGCAGAACAAGATCAGTGCCCACAATCATGCTGTGATTGGTCAGTCATCACCTTCGGCTTGTTAAGAAGTACTTCATGTAAGATCCACATAATAGCACCAAGTTCTTGCATCTTGCTCTGATGACCCAAACCGCACACTAGGTTTACAGTTGTTGTACTTGTTATATATATAAACTTGGAAAATGTTGTCGTATTTTAACTTATAGTTCCGTAAATCATTAAAATAAACTTACTATTGACAGTTCATCTCATGTTGTCTAGTTTATTTGAAGTGATTTACGGAACTTTAAGTTAAAATACGGCAACATTTTCCAAGTTTATATATATATAACAAGTAACAACAACTGTAAACCTTATAGTGCGGTTGGGTTAACTGTGCTCTGATGAGATATATTTTAACGGCGACTAGGCGATTTTTTTCGCGCGAAGCGACTTTCTTTTGTTCGAATTCAATAGATTTCTGATTAGTTCCAGCTCAGAGCTCATGAGACAAAAGAAAAAGTCGCTTCGCGCGAAAAAAGTCGCCTAGTGGAAAACCGGCTTTAGCCAGAATAGAATACTAAAGACTCGTCGTCAGGCTTCAAAGGACTGAACAAACATTGTTATAAATTATCATGGCTGAACAATATTCTTGATAACATTGTTCATGCTGGCCTGCATCTTGATATTTACTGCTTCTCTAGCCAACAACGTTACCTAGAATACGGGCTGTTATCTCCTATCTCTGTCTATTATTTCAATGTGCCCAACACAATCTTATTGTATCGTAATATATACCGGTAACAAGCCGTAACCAAGACTGTTTTCACGACCTCAACGGTGGTTTATAGGCATGCACATCAAATAAGACCACGTCCACACGTACGCGTTTTCATGACGTTTTTATATTGTTCTCGGTCCTCAGGGGAGCAGAAAACAATGGTCTCATTACCTGAAACAATATGAAAACGCTAGGAAAACGTATAAGTGGTGTGCAACCAATCCCTTGAGATTCGAAGGACAAAGATATTTTCGCCATGTTGGATGATATTATAATTGCAGATGATGAAAATCTTTTGAAAACGTCAACCAACATGGCGGCAATGACGTAAGATATGAGGCGCCAGGTGTAAAAAAATTATTTAGCAAATTTTGTTAATCAATTTTCCATGGTTTGTAAACAATCACACAAAATAACCGATTATTTATAAATAAGCAATTCAATGCAGTATGATTGTTTATAAACAATCATTTTTGAAGAAATGCTTATTTATAAATAATCCTTTATCATTCAATGATTGTTTATAAACAATCATTTTTGAATAAATGCTTATTTATAAATAAGCATTTGTCGCTCATGGATTGTTTATAAACAATCATTTTTGATGAAATGCTTATTTATAAATAAACATTTCTTCAAAAACGATTGTTTATGAAGCGAAATATTGCTTATTTACAAATAATCATTTTACGTTTAAATAATGCTTATTTATAAATAAGCAATTGCTTATTTATAAATAAGCAATTGCTTATTTATAAATAAGCAATTGCTTATTTATAAATAAGCATTTTGGATGGTTGCTACTTCATGTATGCCTATTATAAGGTCCTGACATTATTATGTCCGCAGAGGGCCGTAGATTGCAGTACAAAGAGTAGAGTACAATTCAGTAGAATGCTTTAGACTGCTTTAGACTGCTTTAGGCTGCTTTAAAATATAGAAAATTTTAAATGTCATGTGCTGTGTAGGGAGATTTCTTTCTTTGCTTCTATTAATAAAGTTCTATAAACAAGAAGACACTATAGGCAACATTTATAAGTAATAACATGACTTGAGGGAATTAGCGATTAAATTTCCCCTTTGCCTCGGGAAGATTTGTAAAAGTCCTCGTGCCGCTAATTCCCCTTAAAGTCATGTTATTAGTTTGTAATATTAATATGATCGCCGAGGAAAATTTCGAGAATCGTACCGACAGGAAATTTACACGGTTGATCAGAGAAGTTGCATCTAATTTTCCCGTGCATGTTGATGAGGGAAAATATATTCAAGCGGGAAATTTAGAAGAAGACAAATTTCTTTGTCTTTTAATTTTCCCTCATCAACATGCACGGGTTTACATTCCCTCGGAGAACAAAAGAATCCGAGGCGATCATTATCTGGGTAATAAATAAAAATAGTCGTTAAAAATTCTCCATCGACTCGTCAGAGCATGGTCAGTTATTTACAATTAATTAGTCGTTAATAGACCGTCAACTAAATTACAACGACGAAGTCCCGACTCCCGAGTCTACGGGACGAAAGCTCAGCATATTTTTGGTGGTTTCCGTAATAAATAATTGTATTATAAACGTTAAAAAACATCCAGACTAAATCCAGTAGGTTTTATCTAATATACTGTAGCAGTATACTAGGTTGCTTACTTTACATTTTAGAATCGTCAATGTTGCTCTAAAGTAGATCCCAAATACAAAAACAGTCTGTAATGGAGTCGAAAAAACGTAACACGTTTCCCCTTCTTGTCAACCAGTCAACTGACCTTTACACTCATTTCCCGTTTCCCACAAATACAAAGATTGACTTATTGGCAGGGAACACAAACGCGGTCGGGCTGGCCCGGTTAACTTGTTAGCTCACGCGATTGATTAGGATCTTACTGTGGTTTTAAAACTCGCATAAATTAAATTTGCAAAGAAGAATTGGTTTAGGTTTTCGAATCCTAACGATGATTAAAATCTCCTTTTGTGGCCGAGGAAAGAATAGTCCGGTTAGCCGGGTCATGTCAAATCAGCCCTAACGCACTCTAAAGCACGCTAAAGGAGTCTAAAGCTTAAGCAGTCTAAAGCAACCTAAAGCAACCTAAAGCAGTCTAATTCACGCTAAAGCAGTCTAATTCACTCTAAAGCATTCTACTGAATTTTTCTCTACTCTTTGTGCTACATATTAAATAATAATATGGACATAATAATATGTCAAGACCTTATAATAGGCATACATGAAGTAGCAACCATCCAAAATGCTTATTTATAAATAAGCAATTGCTTTTTTATAAATAAGCATTATTTAAACGTAAAATGTTTATTTGTAAATAAGCAATATTTCGCTTTATAAACCATCTTTTTTGAAGAAATGTTTATTTATAAATAAGCATTTATTCAAAAATGATTGTTTATAAACAATCCATGAGCGACAAATGCTTATTTATAAATAAGCATTTATTCAAAAATGATTGTTTATAAACAATCATTGAATGATAAAAGATTATTTATAAATAAGCATTTCTTCAAAAATGATTGTTTATAAACAATCATACTGCATTGAATTGCTTATTTATAAATAATCGGTTATTTTGTGTGATTGTTTACAAACCATGGAAAATCGATTAACAAAATTTGCTAAATAATTTTTTTACACCTGGCGCCTCATAGTAAGATGCACACCAGCAATACGTGTGGACGTGACCTAGCTTATTTGAGAAAATAACTTTTTTCAAAGAGTAGCTGACACCGGTTACCAACCCACCAATAGGAACCTTAAGCAATCTAGGACGATGCCAGCAAATAAGTTTCTACATTTAAAATAAACCATGGATCAGGACATCGTATATTGTAAATTTATTCAAACAACAACATAAATACCAGATTTGGTATATAAGATACATACATATAACATATAAACTAAACTACGTGCTCAACTACTCTATAAACTTTCAAAACTTGTTAAAACATTAAAACAGTATTTAGCTACCAAAGTATAATTGTTTTGTCTTGCATAGCAATGACATACATAAAAAGGTCTTGGTAGCTAAATTTAGAAAACGAGTTTTTTATTTTACAGAGACTTTCCATAAAATTAACTCTAAGATCGGCAAACTTTGCGTTTCTGCATGACATTAAAAGGTGTTGTTCGTTCCCAATCTCATTTAGATCACAATGTTTGCATAATCTTTCACTGTATGAAACATTTCCGTATAGTTTCAACAGGTAATTTATGAGCTGAAATTCTTAATTTTGTAACCGCTTGACGATGTTTGAAGTTGCGTATTGAAGAAAGATATTTTTCAAAGCCAAAATTTATTTTCAGTTTTTTAAAGACTCTTAATTTGCCATTATTTCCACCTTGTTGAATCTGCTCTTTCCAGTATTCAGTATAAAACTCATGTAATTTATTCCTCAAGTAATGGCAAAAATTTCCTTGTTCTTCGGGTGGTATTACAAAATTTTTAAAATTATTAACTTCTATATTACATAGTTGTAGTAAATATTTTGTGAATAATATTGGTTGTAAATTAGAGTCCATACAGACTCTCGCTGCTTCACCAGCGAGGGTATCTGTAAAAGTTGAGCTTTTGATGTGAAACCAATATTTTGTTATAAGTGTAGCTATTTGTATAATTAGGGGTGCCCTTCCTAGTTCACCATAGACAGCTAAATTAGTAGATCTTGAGTGCACACCCAAGATTCTTTTGCAGAATTTTAGATGTAGTCTTTCTATATCATTTGTTAATTTAAAAATTTTGGTTTTAAACATCGCAAAAGAGTTTATTTTACCCAGTAAGTATGGACCCCAAATTTCGCAGCTATACTTTGTATGCTTTATGTATTTTGTAAGATCTTTAAAAGGCAGCCATAGCTTCGACAACATAACGTATGATAGATTAACGCCTAAGTAAACTAACAACTTTTTCTGTTCCTTGCCACAACGTCCTCTTGAAAACGTGAAAACGCTTCTGTTGACGTTGTATGTGCAACGAGGACGGTGTTGTGATTACTCTTGGGACTGCGAATTATTCAACGCTTTGTTCTGCTGGAAAATACTATTGTAATTGGGTCGTCGTCGTGACGTTCGCGTTGTGCTTCCAGAGCGCTATATACGGCTTCCTTAATATGAGTTTCCGGCTTCAATTGCATTTGCTTAGCAACTTAACCTGAGTATATATCTTAAAAGCAAGCTTTTCGCCGCGACTGCATGTTATAATCCACGGACAGTTCTCTATGGTTTTTTGATTCTTTTGCTGTTGAAAAATCGCAAAAACTTCTAACAGTCTCGTCTAACATCTTTCATCGTTCTGGGTATCAAGAATTGTTTTTACAACTAACCAAGCGTATCTTTCAACCATTTTTATAGCCCCATCTCATCAGTGTTTGTGTGTGTTGTCCGAGTTTGTTTGTCCGAAAACTTTGCGTTGAGAACACGTAGGACACCCCGTAGAAGTAGCGCCAAAAAGGTGGTTTGAAAAGCTAGTTCCGTTTGGGAAGACACAGACCCCGTTTACACCAGAGCAAAACTATCCGGATTCACATTGTTTTTCATCCTCATGGGAATAAAAAACAATGTGAATCCGGATAGTTTTGCTCTAGTGTAAACGGGGTCACAGAGTTGCCTGCGTAGGAGGCTACAAAGAAGCGGTGGGTGTCCATTAAATTTAATTGCGTAAGAAGAGTGTTTTGTAGGAAGTTGGGAACAATGTGTTACATTCTTACAAGACATAGAAAAGCATCCTGTTATTGATGTGTTGCAATCACTCTCTAAGTAACATTTAGAACACAAAGAAACAGCGTGTTAATGAGATTCGTTTGTTAAAGTTCCTTCAACATGACCGCCATGACGTCAAGTGAAAACCAAGAATAGATCAGGAGCCCATATTGATGAACTGCGAATGCAGTTTTTTAGTTCGATACTCTCTCCTTCGCAGAGGCTTCTAGAGCTTTTTTGAGCTCTTCAGTATACAGTCAACTCTCGCCTTGCGGACAGTGGACACCCCGCTATTAAAGGACAGTTGGTAAATCCCCGGCCGAAACTACTATGAAATGTATTGAAATAACTCTCGCTATTACGGACTCTCGCTATTACGGAATTGCGGACACTTCATGTGGTCCCCAACAAACATTTTTATTGTTCTACTCTCGTTACAACGGACACCTTGGACGTATTTTTCTCTCGACACATGAAAGTAAATGACTTTTTAATTTATCGAGTGACATATTTATGTTTCTGATTCATGTTACCGTTGTATTTTTGGTTTTGGAATAAAAATAGTATTTGAATACAAATTTTTGACTTGCATTTTGACTTGTACTGTTTACTTATGTATCACAGTAAACGTCAACTAGAAATTGAAATAAACTGGACATTTTAAAACAAAAAAGCAGTAATACTTTATAGTGACATTTTACAACCTGAGATCGGGATATTTTCATCGCATCCCGCTATTGCGGACTCTCGTTATTACGGACACCAAATGACGGTCCCCAGGGTGTCCGCTATAACGAGAGTTGACTGTATAGGGGTTGATATTGCAGCCTTTGCAGGAGAGTTGAGAGGGTATTGGGGAGTAAAGAAAGGTTTTCTTTACTCCCCATTTAATACCCTCTACCGCATTACTCTCCTGCAAAGGCTGCACTATTAACCCCTATATACTGAAGAGCTCAAAAAAAGCTCTACAGGGTGTATAAAAAAAAAGGCTACCCTTAGAAAATATAATTAACATTCTTTTCAAATAACCTATTGTATATTGACAGCCCTGGACACCTCTGAAGTCATGGATGCGTAAAAAACAAATGTCGTATACACCTGGGAAATTACGATAACTTCTAAACGTATGAAGGAGCATAACTGAAATAAAAATGTTAATTATATTCATATCAGTTCGATTAAAAATGGTTCAACTGACCACAGGGCTGTCAATATACAATAGGTTATTTGAAAAGAATGTTAATTATATTTTCTAAGGGTAGCCTTTTTTTTGATACACCCTGTAGAAGCCTCTACCTGTCTAGCCTGCGGTGCGGACTGTCGTCAACCATTAATTGTTAATTAACATAGTCAGCATTTTTGCAAAGCACATTATACACCCACCGACTTCTGTCGCCAATTTGTATCGCAACGCCAGAAAAATCGGAATGCCGATGTATGCGTTGCTGAAGCATTGCAAGGTTTTGATAGGGGATCAAAAACTCGCAACGAAAATCCGCAACGCCGCACAAATCGACAAGTGTATACCATACCTGTCGCCGATTTATGTTGCAATCATTCCTTGGTTTATTTTTATTTATTTTTCACCTGGTTCGGTTTTCTTTGTTCTTTTCGGGGAATATATTCAATAGCCCCTGGCAAAACAATAGATTAATATTCCCCTCTAATATTCCCCTCTACCATATCCCCTCGTGGCCTCAAAAATAACCTATACAGATTTGATTTTTCTTCAATATAAATTGATGTGTGTTGCGACGCAAATCGGTGTGTGTAACCGTAACTTTATAAGGTATTTTAAAACTTGTTTAAACGCTCTCACTCAAGCTCTCACTGGTTAAGTTAAGCAACGTTTCTACACTACAGTCAGTCTTCAAAAAAATGTGAACAGTCAAGATTGAAGAAAGAGCTTCTTTCTTCAAAATCTTGACTGTTCACAATCTTTGTTGTCTTTTGAGATTATTTTCTACTCGTGATCTCTGGATTTAATTTAGTAGGTCGCAGTTGGAAGCTGGCATTAGTTACAGCTGCTCAATAGTCAATATAGCAATTCAGGTATCAGGATTAAACTAAAAAAAAGGCTTATTTATAGTGTCATTTTTTTTCGAGAATTTAGTAATTACTTAATCCTCCTCAAACGCAGTGTCAGTTAGCGCACTTCAGGTCATAGTCAATCGAGATATGGTCTGGAAACTCAGCTAAAGTCTTTGGTCTTAAACAGATCGGCGTAAATTAATCGCGATTAGTTTGCACCACCTCAAGGAGGTGGATTAAACTGAGCGCGATCGGTTAAAACGCAACTGGATTGAAAAACGCTTGCTATTCTTTTTGTTCCTACGTTTCTTTCCTTCTTTTAGTTATTACTCTTTCTCTTGTAACCGATACGAAGCTTCCAAAACCAAAAATATTAAATATAGCTCGTCCGCCATGTTGAATAATGGTTTTCGTGTTTTACACCAAGGTGACGCATTATGTAAACAGAGTTAAGCCCAAAATTTAAGCACGCTTAACTTAAGCGTGCTTAAAATGCGCCACCTTGGTGCGTTTACAACACGAGAAAGAGTAACAGCTAAAAGAAAGAAAGAAACAAAGGAACAAAGAATAGCGAGATGGAAGCTTCTACAGCAGAACAAAAAAATGCATTTTATCGTATTAATAACACCGTATAATTCATAGCAAGCGTTTCTCAATCCCGTTGCGTGTGCTCAGTTTAATCCACCTCCTTGAGGTGGTGCAAACTATAATCGCGATTAATTTACGCCGATCTGTTTACACGGACATTTTAACCCCGCTTAAAGTGAGATGTGGCTCAGATCCCGCTTAAATTTTGGCCGTGTAAACAGAATTTCCAAAATCAAACCTTTCTCTTAACGGCAACATTCGATCGTTTCCTTTAGCACTTTTCTAATAATTATTATTTTTTCCTTCTCTGCTCTGTGTTTCCAGTCTCGCTTCTCTAATTTCTATCACATTCTTTTGCATGTGTAGCTATATTTACCCTTGAAAGACCTTTTGCAATCAGTCAACATAAAATGCATAACAATAAAGTATTGCTGTTTCCGGCTGGTTGCCAGAATAGAAACGCAGTGTTTTTCTCGTCCAATCTCTCGTAAGAGACCAACTTCAGCCATTTCACTGGGTGGTCGCATACTAAACTAAACTAACCTTATTTATACTGGATAACTCTATCAGTTATATCTAAACTGTTATCCTCAGAGGTCCAGTAAGGGCCCACCCTCGTTGATCTTCAAAATAATTATTTCGCTACACATATAGGTCTATAAAATATTAGAACATTAAAAAGCTTATGTAGACCTACATAAAGCATGTTTATGACACACACCCCCCCCCCCCCCCCACTTCTTGCTTGCAACATACTCTAAAATCCGACACTGAAATTCACTCTGAAGATGTTACTGATTAGATGACGAAACGTTAGTATTAAAGATTTTATATATTTTGTGCTCATTATGCCTTTACTGAAAGCTATAGTTGCTGGGCTTTCATATTTTTAAGAAAACTCAAAGAAATGAGATATTTTTTTCTGATGCTTTACGTTGCATTGCTTTACGATGCATTTCTTAAATAAGATCGTGATACAGCTCCTACTATGAGACAATAGTTTCAACTTCAACAAAAACATTTAATAATTTACACAAACAGCGTATTTTTCATGCGCCGTATAAAATACCTATTATAGTCGACCCAAATTCTGAAATTGTTCCTGTTGAGTTGTACGGCGTATTTTCGTCGTATTTAATAACTTGACTATGAAACTATGAATTACAGTTCTCGAGTCGTAGGTCTTGAAACGATGTTACAAACATGAATTGTGGATAGAAAATGTATTATCATATTGTAAACTAGTGTATGCATTATTTTCGGCGCATGAATAATACGCCGTCTGCACCAACGCCATACTTGAGTCGTATTATACGACTGGGCTCGTCGTATTTAATGGCACTGTCGAACTTAATGAAATTGCCGTATTTAATGGTTACAGACGGCGTAGTTTTCATGAACTTAATTCTCATATTTTATACGGCGCATGAAAAATACGCCGTTTGTCATAGGCCTAATGTTAACCTACGGCGTTCTCGTGCATTGTTTCAGAACGGTTTTCGCATGCATACGGAACAGCGAAAGCTGCATGTTATAGCTAGTAATTTCTTTAATCTATACCATGCACATGCATTACCTTTTAGAGACTATGTGTTCATATACACACAAACATACAATATAAATAAGGTACAGATCCAAGGTTTCTTTGTTTTGAAATGTGGTGTACTGGTGTCCCCATATGCTCTTATTTAAATCGCTCTAACATTTCGCAACTCTAACCCCCTGTAGTTGTAGACTTTGATACCTCTGCACTCTACAGGTTATAATATAGCTAACAAAGGTAGGCGCAGTATAGAACCTACGCAGCACGCTACCTTAAGGCCTGTTTAAACGGATCCAACATGCATGTTGGTCCAACATCATCCAACAATGTTGAATGCAACATGTTGGATTCGTTTGAACACCATGTTGGATAATCGGTTACATGATGTTGGACATTGTTGGATCAAGTTTGATTCCGTTCAAACTTTTCATCCAACATCGTCCAACATTTGACGGAAAACGAGTTCATCGACATCGTTTCCATGGAGATTTGAGTCATTTGACAGGCGTCTCAAAAATGTAAAAACATGATCGTACTGCTAATTACTTTTTGAGGAACACAAGGAATTTCGTATGCCCTTTATGTAAGACCGAGCGTTGTAAAAACAGTTTTGTCCAAAGTTATATTTATAACTCGTAGACATTTTAACTATTTTTAACAGATTAGATCCACCGACTATATGTATCTATCTATAATGATCTGTTAGTAATAGACATTTTTATCTTTTATAATATAGTTTTAGCTTAATATTATATCACATGTAAGACTAAATGTATTTCAGATTTATATGGCTGCAAACCTAGTCATTAAAAACATCTATCTATCTGGCTCTCAAACATAATGACTTAAAACAAAGACAAAACTCACTCGATATTCGTTACTTTCAAAAAGCTTTATTTAGAAGATTGAGGTTAAAATAGCTATACTGCAATATTTTTATGATAAATAGGAACCTTTGACAGCTAAGCTTCTCACTGAAGTCAGCTATCTTGAAATCTCCATAGTAACTTTATAATTAATTATATTTACCAAAAAACTGACCAATCAGCGCAGGATTATAGGTAAACTCCGACCCCCTGATCAGTTTCGATTTTAATTAATAGCACTTGTGTTGGATGTGGTTGCATCCCTTTGAACATGTTGGCCAACATTGGCCAACATTGTTGGTCCAACAATAAAAGTAGCGTGCTGCGTAGACAGTGTAGAAACAACAATCGAAATATAGTAAGGTTAGATATACTGCCGAAACAGAGAACGTAGGAGTCTAACGTTTCGAGCGAAGGCCTTCGTCAGAGAGAAACGTAAAGAGTGTTTGTATATAAGCTCGTTGTTTGTTTACACTCTTTACGTTTCTCTCTGACGAAGGGTCTTCGCTCGAAACGTTAGACTCCTACGTTCACTGTTTCGGCAGTATATCTAACCTTACTATATTTCGAATGTTGTACAATGTTGGATCCGTTTAAACAGGCCTTTAGGTAGCGTGCTGTGTAGGTTATATACTGCCGAAACAGAGAATCTAGGAGTCTATATAACGTTTCGAGTGAAGGCCCTTGCTTGAAACGTTAGACTCCTATAATATAGACCACTTGCACTTAAGTCTGGTTTCTTTTTTGCATTTTAAAATTTTGAGCTGAGCTCTTATATTCATTTTGCGAAGTGGATTGTTCTTCAAGTCAAATCTCGCATGCAGACACAGTTGTTGTGTCTACACACAGGTCTTCATGAAGAAGATTGAAAGTTTTCGATCTAACTTTCGATCTGATCAGTGGCGTCCCCCCAATGGTCTCCAAGACCGTTCTCGTGAAAAGTTTAAATCCGTGGAGAAACTTGTAGGGGGGGGGGGGGGGTACAGTTGTTTTAAGTCCAAGTGAGTAGATAGTGATGTGTTATGTATATTGCAGGCATGCATATGCTATAAATTACAATACTAAGGGTCTATATGTATACAAAATGCCTCCAACCTGTTTTTGCATTTACGGCTTGTTTATAAATAAATCTAAAGATATTCTGACGTGTATCATTATACGTTCTGGTTTGATTTCGACAAAATTATGTAATTTATGGCTTTCAGATTACTCTTAAATACTTGCCTGAAAATGCAGGAAATAGTGTTTCAGAGACCCTAGAAATCCAACGGCCCCCCTAGGAGATCGAGGTTCTCGCCCCCCCCCCCCCCCCCCCCAAACCCGAAGTCAATCCACGAAGTTGAGTGGATTGACTTGAGATTCAAGCTTGAATCGACTTGAATGTTTCCAACCTGATTCACCTAAACACGGTTTGACTTGAAAATGACTTGATAAACATACGTGACATTGGTAGGAAAACGCATAAAATAGTGTTTCAAAAGGGCCCTTACGAAGTACGACGGGAACTTCAACGACGAACGTCTTCTGAACCAAAGAATTCTAGTTGTGGAACAAAGAGAATGAATAATTTTTAGTCCCTAGAGTAATCTCAACAGTGTCCTCGTTCTTTATACAACGCCACTTAGAGCATTTTCACGTCTTCAGGACGACGTCAACGGCCAAAAGATGAGAACTGTTGTTTAAGATTGACCTCAATACAGACACTACAATCTTTTTAGCAGTACTGCGGCGTTTTGAAAGTCATTAAACTAGCTTCAAATATCGAATATAATAGTCAGTTAGCCGTGATTTTTTTTAATATAAAGTTTTAATTATAAAGACCATCGTAAGGTACCTAAGGTCCTGTTTACATGGAGGTAGGGTGACCCTTCTAGAAGGGTTACCCTAGTAAAAGGGTTACCCTAGTTCATTGTCTTTCCATGTTTCGTTTACACGAGTGCTAGGGTGGCCCTGGGGGAAAAAACGCGTATCGGACAAAATGTCTTAACGATTTTGTGGTTGCCCTTCCTGTTCTTATACACCTTGTGAAGTCTTTTGAAGATATCGAGCAAATGACGCCAACAATAACATGTAAACCGAAAATATAGTAAAATGGTCACGCAGAAGAGTTAGCCCTGCTGCAAGGGTCACCCTACCGTCCATGTAAACAAGGGCTATCTTTTGACACGCTTCAAAGGGTGACCCTTCTAGAAGGGTCACCCTACTTCCATGTAAACAGGACCTAATAGTGTTTCAAAACCGAAAATAGTGTTCCAAACAGATCAGATTCTCGATGTAAACATCTGCTGTTGACTTTTCGGATCCGAGTTGACTGTGAATCCGCTTCATGTATTTTAAACAGGTCTTTAATTTGTACATATCGCACGTCATAGACTGTAGAGGCTATGTAAGGTTTTAATTTAATTAAAATACATACAAAGCAATTGTACATGCATGCATGCATGCAAGATACTGGCGCCCGAGAACTCTCCCCTTGACGCGTAAAATCACCTGTTGCATGTTAGCCAGAGTAAAATACTAAAGGCTGCATCGTTGCAAAAGAAATGATACAGTCGTGAAAAGGTTAAATGTAGTATAAATTTGATTGCGCGATCGTCATAAAATGTTTCCGCGATCTTTATAGAAGAAAAAATCCTCAATTTTTTCTCGTGAGGAGTCGCCATGGAGCACTTGCTAATCTCACTTGGGCGCCAAATACTGTTATTCCGTTAACTCTTTCCTGTCCGAATATATATATATATATATATATATATATATATATATATATATATATATATATATATATATATATATATATATATATATATATATATATATATATATATATATATATACACACACATGCATGATATATATATATATATATATATATATATATATATACATGCATGTGTGTGTGTATATATATATATATATATATATATATATATATTCAATTCCTGCCGGAGGGCCTGTGTAGTTGCATTTTTCGCAACTGCTCCCGGTTTGGTCTTAAAATGTATATATTCTACACTCGAATTTCCTATGTAATCGAGTGAAATGCCCAATATCATTTATATATATATATATATATATATATATATATATATATATATATATATATATATATATATAACACATACAATACATACATATACAGCTCACTGTGTGCACTCACTGCTGCGTAATATTGAGTGTATCATGGCCGTATCATAGCACGAAATCTCCGGCGGAAATTTCACGATTCGGAACATGAAATCAACGGAAATTCCATTATATATATATATATATATATATATATATATATATATATATATATATATATATATATATATATATATATATATATATATATATATGTATATATGTATGTAGACATGTATGTATGTATGTATGTATGGACGTGGTAAAGTGGGGGTGTATTAACGTGTTTCATGCCTGTACACGTGTTCAACTCCTGTTCAATCATGTACCCATCATGCTTCGTCCACGTGTAGCTGCGTATGAGGGACCAATCAGAAGAGGATCCTTGTTTGGTATCACATGTTCGTAGTATAAATTGATGTAGATTTCAATTTCCTTCCACTTTCTGCCTGAAGTGGTGGTGGTGCGATCAGATTTCACCAAGCTTGTCAAAGATGGAATTACAGGAGGGACTGCCCAAGGTCAATCGAGGATATGTGAGTATGAAGCTTTGTGAGTGTTTATTATTTGGATGAATATTTAATTTTTAATTGAAATATATTACTCAGGACGCCTCGAAAGATGACTTGAATGGCGAAATTGAAAAATCTCCACATTCGATAGCAGTTGATGTGAAAGAGCAAAATGGAGGGATGGAAAGAGAAGAAGGCAAGCCGGAGAAAGAAGACGAGATTATAGACCCTTGGAGTTTACCTGAACTAACAGATTCTGGTGTCCCTTGGTCAGGTAAGAATTATTTTCCCGCTTTGAACAGATTTCTGTTTAATATTCCGACATGTAAATTACCATTCATATATTCGACCTTAAGATTCAATGGCTCTCCAAATATAGCTATTATACTGATAGCCTTTGCTAAAAATCTGTAGTTGGCTTGACTAGAATTTTAAAATAAAATCTGATAAACGCCTTGTCAGGGTTCGTTAATTCAATTACAACTGCCCAGGAGAAGTCTCCGCTAGTGATCTGTCGGTCAACAGAACATGCTTCGAGAGC
Source organism: Corallium rubrum (assembly GCA_964035015.1). NCBI lineage: Eukaryota > Metazoa > Cnidaria > Anthozoa > Scleralcyonacea > Coralliidae > Corallium > Corallium rubrum. The sequence goes on from OZ036008.1 coordinate 8,734,041, forward strand.
GAAGTCATCAATGGTGATTATTGTAGTATGATGTGCATTTTTGAATATTTTAGTTTATTGTGGAGAGATTCGCCTCTAGGTAACACAAACAGTAAATAAAATTATTCGTATGCACTTTTTTGGTATCGGTGCGGATACAGAAATGCCAGAATTGGGTATTCTGATGATCAATTTCGTGTATATAACCATATTCTAACCTAGCTACGTGCTGACTCGTAGCTAACATCAACATGTAATATCATTTATGACTCCACACGTAGGCTACCTTGGACTTATCTCAATCCATATGTATAATTATGTACGAGCATCTCACACCTCCACATGAGCGAGTACAGTAATTTAACGCCATATTGCCATAGTGATATCGTCTTACAACGTCTGCTATTTGATTTTAGTTTTGTAGCTAAGTAGTTCGCATTTGTGATGGTAAAAGACGATATTTCGGACGAAGTAAAACTGTAGTTCAACCAGAGCTTGAAATAACGGCCGGCGGCCGGCGGTTTTCCGACCAAATTCCAGTTTTTCCGACCAAATGCTGAAATGATCGGAAATTTTGTCCGGACAAATTTTGAAAAAAAAAAATCTGTTTTTTTAAATGATCGGGTCGGCGCTCAACACTCCATTTTTCTTGTTAAATTTCCATTGGGTTTTCCATCAGTTTTGAGTTAAAGTTGGTTTTACACTTAACAGTGCACTATCAAAATTTCTTCGATCAAAGTATGCTTTAAACAAAGTTTAGTTAACTTAAGTGTGTGACAGTGAGTTACGAGTCAGAGTGACTGCTTTCATTGTTGTTAATTTGACGACCTGGAAGATAAAGAATACGTTTCCTCGACGTTTCGAGCAAAGGCCCTTCATGATCAGGACAGTTAAATAGGCTGATCAAATAGGCTTATTTGACTCTCCTGACGAAGGTCCTGAGCTCAAAACGTCGAGGAAACGTGTTCTTTATCTTCCAGGTTGTCGAGTCGAGATAACAACAGTGCGTGATTTTTAATTCAAAACCATTGCGTTAAACTGCGATTGACGCCATTGTAATCACAGAAACTTATCGTGTAATCCAGCTTTTCAGTTTAAAGTTGTTTCATAGTTACCATTTTAATTAAATTATTATTCACTATAACTAATACGCAATTCAGAATTAAACATTTGTGTTTTATTATTACAAATAACAAGTAGAGTGATTTACTGCATGCTTGACAGAATTTACTCAACAGAGGGGGTCAAACTAAACTAAAAAAATTCCGACCAAATTTGAAAATTTCCGGTCAAATTTCATTTTGCTTGGAAGTTTTGCCGGACAAATTTTAAAATTATTTCAGGCTCTGTAGTTCACTATCTAATAGAAACAACGACCAACAGCGCACAACTACGATAACAACGATGTCGAACGCAAATGTTGCATGTGCCGTCGATTTTCCCGCGGCGCGTAACCTAAACTGCTCGAATACCCGGTTACAGGAAAGGCAATTCTATACAACAAGCGAAACCATGCAATTGGTCTTCTAAAAATACTGCCTTTCGATGATGGAAACCGGCACTTCCGAGGCACAAGAAAAACGTTGCTCCGAACTGTCCGAACATCTTCATTAATTTCCATGGTATTAAAGATCGCCCGCAGCGTTTGATGTTTATTCACTCAGTTTGAGCGAGGCGGGCTGGCGTACGAAAATCTTTCTTTAACAAAAAGGAATTATAATACTCCGTGTGCAATACCTATACAGAAAAACAAACCCAATTTTGCTTCGTTATGTGATTTTGCATTTCTCATATAGTCGTGACATAAATTGAGTAATCGGGCTTGCCCACCTTGTATGCATGATCGGGCCCCCTAGCGCTGCATTTAGCAATGGTAGTTTAATACAGATTGATTCAATATGATGATAAAACAGACACAAATCGAAATATATAGGTAAGGTTTGAGTAACGCCGAAATTATTGAACGTAGTTTGTACGTTTCGAGCGAAGGCCAGAGAGAGAGACACGTTTCTCTCTTACGAAGGGCCTTCGCTGGAAACGTTAGAAGTCTTAGAAACTACGTTCTCAAATCCTTAATAATTCATGAACCGAAAACAAAGGAAATCAGTACAGGTTTTGATATCGGAAGAAGAAATTACATAAATTAAGCCAACTTTCACCTCGATTTTCTCTTAAAATACTGATTTGTTTGAGAAGCTATGTCATAAACTCGGAAGAGTGTTTCATCAGGATTCCAACACCTCGAAATTTGTTCAAAAACCTCGGCTTCGGCAGTTTGAATTTTATTCGACGAAACTGTGACGTATATTATCCGATTAAAATCGTCGCACGGGTCCAAGTAAAAACAATTGTCGCATATTTACGTCGCATTACCGACGAAGTTAATTCGAATTAAATTCGTCTGAATTAAATTCGTCAATTGTGCGACGTTTGGCGCAGGCCTTCTTTCACTTTAATGATATACTTATGAAAAACAGCTTCGCTCGAAATTAACCATTTCGTTTGTAACATTAAAAATTTCGCTATAGTCAACACCAGTTTTGGCTTGGTTATATATCCAAAGGCAAAACACTGCTTCTACACAACATTTTAGTTGTTTTCCAGTAAAAGAAAGTATGGGATTAGGTCAAATATCGTACATTTACAAACAAAGTCATTTCCCCGATATACGACTACCGTGATGAAGGGCTGTTCTCGAAACGTCAGTATTTCGTTACTATAAAAAGATCAACAGTTTATCAACTTTTCGCTTTGTATATTTGTTTGGTATAGCTTAAAAGACCACCTTTTTTAATACTAAAAGCAAAGAGAACAAGGCAGTGTTGAAATACAAATCGAAATATGATAAGATTTGAGTACTGCGTTTCGAGCGAAGATTGTTCGTCAGAGAGAAACGTGTATCTGTTTCTCTTTGGCGAAGGGCCTTCGCTTGAAACGTTAGAAACTACGTTCAGTATTTTTGGCAGTACTCAATCAAACCGCTTACTCAAACCTTACTGTATTTCGATTTGTACTCTAAAATCAGAGAACTTTCTAGACGTTCTGGAAACATGCAAATGCGTGGGAATGGCATTGAAAGCTTGTATTTCACTGAAGCATGTTTTATACACCACAATATCACTGATCAGTATGTAATTTCAACTAACATCCTGATTAAATAGCCAATATTAAGATCTACGATATCAACCTCAACGAGAACACCCTGGCCCAGAGGTTTTGGAGGTTGTCCGCCAAAAATTTGGAGGTTTGGAGAACTGATCTCCGAGAAAAGCTGTACCTCCGCAAGATGTGACACATGCATCTCTCTAGTTTGCAGGGTGCAACGAAAACGTCTTTCAAACAAAATAATTCTCCTTGAAAAACAAAGTAATTAAGGCCACGTCCACGCGTATACGTTTTCCTAGTATAAGAAAGCTTCGGCAAGTACAACGCGACCGTCAAGGACAACGTCCTTAATACAATAGAATTTTCCTCACAAGAGTACTCGGACGCCGTTTCCCGTTCTACATACAACGTTAAAACAGGGACCCTTACGAAGTACGACGGCAACTTCAACGACAACGTCTTCTAAACAAAAGAATTCTAGTAGTGGAACAAAGAGAATGGATAATTTTTAGTCCCTAGAGTAATCTTAACAGCATTTTCACATCTTTTGGACGACGTCAACGGCCAAAAGATGAGAACTGTTGTTTAAAATTGACCTCAATACAGACACTACAATCATTTTAGCAGTACTGCGGCGTTTTGAAAGTCGTTAATCTAGCTTCAAATATCAAATATAATAGTCAGTTTGTTGCTTTTTAACCGCCGCCGTCGTTCTACCATCGCAAGGTCCCTGTTATTCGATTCAGATCATTTTCACGTCTTCAGGAATCAGGACGACGTTAACTCGTGAAACGGCGAAACCTGTTAGTTGAGTTGGACTTCAAACTGTGCGACAAAATCCTTTTAGAACTCTAAAGCTTCTGGATGTCGAAAAACATACTTTAAGTATTCTACGTAAATGATTTATATAGTTTCTGCTAGATACTCAACTTTGCCATCGTTAAGCTCCTTATAATCCAAACTACTCATTATTTTATATCTCTGTTTATTATTCCTAGATTTGACAACGCTAGGGAAAATTCTTCGTGTGGGTTCTGCCGTATTGAAGATTGCTATTCTTTTGGGTCTTCTCTATCTTTTCATCTGTTCCTTGAGTTTCCTCAGCTCAGCGTTTCGTCTTCTCGGCGGTAAAACTGCAGGGGAGGTGTTTACAGAAACATCCGTCCTGGCCAATCCTGTGGCTGGTGTCGTCATTGGTCTTCTCGCTACTGTTTTGGTTCAAAGTTCTTCCACGTCCACGTCAATCGTCGTTGCTATGGTTTCATCAGGCAGTAAGTGAAATATAGATTCAGCTGTATTTATAGCTATATAGGGGTATAATAGAGGCAGGCCGACGTTATTATAGCCAATACTCAATACGAATATTGAATGCATATAAGTACGTACTTACTGCACTATAGCAAAGATAGAGCCTGAAACGATTATTTAATCCTTTGAAGTCTGATGACGAGTCTTTAGTATTTTATTCTGCAGGCTATAAACGCCAGACGATTTTTTTCAGCACGGGGGGGGGGGGACCAGGCCTCAGTGTTAAAATGAACAAAAATTCAGACGTGCAAAATAAGTGTATGTTAAGCACTTAACGTTGCAGTTTAAAAAAATGCTGAGTGCTGTGTCGACAGTGTTTTAGATAGATTAAGGCCACGTCCACACGTATAGGTTTTCCTAGCGTTTTCACATTGTTTCAGGTAATGAGACCATTGTTTTCCGGCTGCTCCCCTGAGGACCAAGAACAATATAAAAACGCTATGAAAACGCATACGTGTGGACGTGGTCTAAAGGCAAACGTATAGTTGTTGTTTGTTATTAAATTGAATGCGGTTTCTTTTAAAAAAACAAGGCAAGACGTTTCAGGCAGAGTCCTTCATTGTATAGTATAAAGGTGCTGGCTCTGCTTGAAACGTCAGTATTTCGTTACAAAAATCTCAGCATTAACCACTCTGTTTAGAACACTGCATATGCAACACTCTCCTTCTGTGCTGGTATATTTTACCATCTGCGTTGTTGTATTCCGTTTCTATTCTTTGCCGAGATTCTAATATGGCATTTGTTTTGCTGTTCACGGCAGGCAGTATGTAATTAAAAGTCTGAAGAAGTGAGTGCTGCGTAGGCAGGAATGCACTGTTTTTGGATAGAGCAAAGTTCACCACCTTTTCCCTTTGTATATATACAATTACCTGCACGTGTTTTTAAAGTTACAGTATGTTCAAATAGCAATATCAAAACAGGAAACCTTTTATATTTTGAACAGAAAACCCCACAGGGGAAGTACAAAGATACACACGTTTATGTGAGGTAGATCGACGGATAGCATTTAATTTCTTTGTCAGCTTGAGCAGTGTGTTGCAATTTCCGAGTGGTGTGATGTTAAACGGTTTCTTCCGGCTGTTTTCAATTTTGGAGTAGACCTCAAGAATATGAAGGCTCGTTCTTGTCAAAAATGCTTCAAATGTACTACGAAATGTACTATTTGCACTAAAATCTACACTACATTCCTTTACTTATGCAATGCAAGCACTTTCCGAATATTGTGAGCAAGGAACTTTATCAAAGGAATTTGTAAACAGAAGGTCCGCTACTGTGAGAATCACGTGTCAAGATCTTGTGTAATCTTGGAAAATCTTGTAAGGTCTTAAGAAAAATCTTATAAGAATTTTACACGTAGATCTAAAAGATTTTAGCGAGATCTTATAAGATAATTAAAGATCAGAGAAAGTACACGTTCAACTCTCTGACCAAAATAATTTTTTATCATGACTCACAAAAACTGGTAGATCACAGTCAAAAGTTTACTATAAGTCACGTTAAAAATACTTACCAGTTTTATCAGCAATATCCCCTGTCTCCGAAATGTTTTAGTGCAAAGCTTTGTTGGAAATATTGAATTTAATGGCTAATTGAAGATATATCCCAATACGGCTGTCGAACCGTCTGTAGGTTTATGCCATTTTGGAAACTTCAACAGTTATATAGAGCGTTAAATTCTGTAGAAAACATGGTATAGAATAGCAATGAAGAAAAGGCTATTTGAACTGACATGAGCGCAAATATCAAATTGCATTATTACGCTATTTACTTGACGTACGCGGTCATATTTAAAGTATAAATCTCTGAATTGTCTGTAGGTTTGTGCCATTTGGGAACCTTGCACGGTTAGATAGAGCGTCGGTCAAACGCAATCATTTTGAAGTATCCCCGAATCGTCTGTAGGTTTGTGCCATTCACGAAATTTGTACAGTTAAATAGAACGTTAAATTATGTACAAGATATGTGAATTTGAAAAAATCGTATAGAATAGAACCCTGAAAATCATAGTATTTTAATCCAAAACTTTGTCGCTTCGGAGGACTTCGTGATATGGCGGACGAAATATTGTAAACATGATCGGATTAAAAATACTTGTTTCCATCGTTCAAACTGACAGCTCGTAGGTGACACCAAAAAATTCTGAGCTTTGATTGGCCCTGATGTAATTGCCGGGCATTCGTTAGAGTTACACCACAGCACACACTACAGATCAGTGGTTACCCAAAAAAGCTGACCCACATACATACATACATACATACATACATACATACATACATACATACATACATACACACACACACACACACACACACACACACACACACACACACACACACACACACACACACACACACACACACACACACACACACACACACACACACACACACACACACACACACACATTCATTCATTCATTCATTCATTCATTCATTCATTCATTCATTCATTCATTCATTCATTCATTCATTCATTCATTCATTCATTCATTCATTCATTCATACATACATACACACAATACGATAGCAATATATCTGCTGCGCAGATACAAAAAGTAAAGTGCTACGTAGGCAGCTGTGTTTCAGGCTATGTGCACACCGGTAATTACGTTTCCAAGCGTTTTCGTATTGTTTCAAGTAATGAGCTGATTTAGTGCCTGTCTCGATTCCCTTAATTGAGAACAGTAGCAGACAGCATGTACATAGACCACGTCCACACGTATGCGTTTTCATAGCGTTTTTATATTGTTCTCGGTCCTGAGGGGAGCAGAAAACAACGGTCTTATTACCTGAAACAATATGAAAACGCTAGGAAAACGTATACGTGTGGACGTGACCATAGTCTTTAGACCCCGTTTACACTACAGCGAAAGTTTCCGGATTCAATTGTTTTTTATTCCCATGAGGATGAAAAACAATGTGAATCCGGATACTTTTGCTCTAGTGTAAACGGGGTCTAAGACTGAAACTCGATTGTGGTTCCCATTAACTACACTCAAACTTATAAAAAATCGAGAATAGTTTTGATAACGAAATCCTTCATCAGAGTAAAATGTGAAAAATATAGTTTAAAAGTTAAAAGAGCATTCAAAAATGTAAAAAAATTAGAGTGTTGTGTAGGCAGTGTTTCAGATTGAGCAAAGTGAAAAGGTTGCGTGCCGAGTATACAGTTTTGATAATGAAATACTGATGTTTCCGAGTATTCTTAAGATTACGCTCAGCAGGGATTTCTGTCCAAGGTGACACTTACCAGTTCCTGTCGCTATCACAGCTCTTGTCTCCTTGGGCATCTTGACTCCAGTCTGCCAAGAAAAGGAAGTTGTCGCGCCGGATATGTTTAAATTACTGCTGTGATTTTCAAAAAAAGATAGTTTTGGTTCATTACATGCTAGTCAGTTTTCTACAAAACAAATCACAAATACAGTGCGATTTTTCCGAGATAATCCGAGTTCCATGACGTCTTTTAAGCATTTTTTTTACAAAAAAACCCAACAAAAAATACAATATTACTGAATGTTTTTAGTCCTTGACAGGTATCTCAACGTCGTTTTCGGCTAAGGTCACTGCGTAGGCATTGTTCAGTGATGCAATTTTTATCATTCCATGAACTCCACCGATCTCAACGTGTGGAATTTCGCTAGTTTTGACAAATTTGGCTTTCATTAATTCTATATAAAGCCAGATGGCCACCTTGACCTTTAAGATTCTTAATCAGCCACATCAGGTACACCAGATTTCGCCATTGGTAATTGAAAGTCGATATAAATGGAAATGGGTTTTTTTAGTTTTTTTTAAAAATTAATCCACAGATATCATGCAAGGTAAACGGATTAACCCATGTGGCTTATTTGCTTTGGAATTATCTGGTGTTAGAGTGAAATAATAAAGGGACTGTTTTTGGCCAGCTCAAGCAGGATTGCATACCCTGCGAGTCAGAGCCCCTTTCTGACCTACGCAAGCTTCGGGGGAAAGTGGGCTCTGCCAACAAACTCGATATTTCTTTTTGAGCATGCGTGAACGGTTGCCAAGATACTATTTCGGGCCCAGGCTCTAACGCGTCACTTCCTATTTTCCTGCTTACGCGTGTTCGTAAACTATAACTTGTTTGACCAGTTTAAAACCTGACTGACTCGCCCCAAACTTGGGGCGAAGATCGAGTTTGTTGGCAGAGTCCACTTTCCCCCGAAGCTTGTGTAGGTCGGAAAGGGGCCCTGCCTCGCAGTGTAAGGATTGTATTGCAGGAATGGGTTAATCACTTGTTTACAGGGCTCCATCGAGATATGGTCTTTGGTCTATCTTTTTGTTCGCCTTTATGCATTTTTGTGCACGGTGCACGGTCACTGAACACATTGTATTTTAGTATAATGAACGAATTGTCCAATAGCAACGTTTCAGTTCAATCACTCAACCGTGCTATCTGAATATTAATAAACCTAAAACAAAGGATGTGCACGGTGTAAGGTACGGTTCAACATAAAATCACAGCTCATTATAGGCGCTTTGAAGTTTGCAGGGTTTCCAGACCATATATCTCGATTGATTATGGTTCCACTACCCTGTATAAATATTATTAAATCAGTCAATCAATCAAAAAACTTGTTAACCCAAATTGCTGCCTAGGATGTCTCGGGGTTCTTCCTTTGATGTGTAAAATCATCTGGTTTTTGTAAAAAACTAGAGGGGCCATTTTTTACCAGCTCAGTCAGGAATGAGTTAATCCCTTGTCAACTCATCGCTGCTGCCTGAACAACTGTCAACATTGGCGTTATAGCACGCCATATGGATCTGTGACCCGGAGAGCATGCACAGCAGCATTAATTTGTATCATAGTCACTCGAGATACATGGTCTGGAAACTCTGCAAACTTCAAAGCGCCTATAATGAGCTGTGCATGATTTTATGTTGAACGGTGCACATCCTTTGTTTTAGGTTTATTAATATTTAAATAGCACGGTTGAGTGATTGAACTGAAACGTTGCTATTGGGCAATTCGTTCATTATACTAAAATACAATGTGTTCAATGACCGTGCACAAAAATGCATAAAGGCGAACAAAAAAATAGACCAAAGACTTTAGCTGAGTTTCCAGACTATATCTCGATTGACTATGTTTGTATTCACCCCAAAGGTCACTGATCAGTCTGGCACAAAGGTATCACTTCTATATAGAGCTCACTAATGTAGGGTTAAATACAACCTCGTACCCAGGACCATTTTTTCTTACTGGGCCAAGATGGCGGGAACAAATGGCTCTGGTGGAGGCTAGGCTATCTGAGCCTCTGATTGGTCAAGAGCTTATGATGTAAATCTGACGGTTTGATTTTGTATTTTTTTTTTAAAAATTGTATTTTGACCTTGTTGGTTGTTGGTTGTTTCTGCACACGGCACGAGAAATAATATTTTAAACCATGCAATAATTAGGTATAATTACTGTGTAAAGAACTAAGTTCTAGTTAATGAAATGCGCAATATACTGCGCATTTTAAGCTAGCCTCCACCAGGGCCATTTGTTCCCGCCATTTTGTTTTATTCGCCATCTTGGCCCAGTTCCCTACAAATGACCCTGGGTACAAGGTTGGGGTTAAATATTGATTTTTAAGTCGGAGTTTTCAGTCTTAGTTTAACGTATGAGTTTTTCTTGAATATTCCACAGCAATATATGTCAAAATTGACCGAAATTCCCAGCAGAAAGTGCCCGAATTTTCCTTTTCAAATATTTTGGGCAATTGCAACCCAACCCCCCCCCCCCACCACCACCACCACCACCACCACCACCACCACCACCACCACACCCCGGCTGCTACGCCTATGGCTCGATGCTCCTGCATATTTACTGATTTCACTTACTGTTTTTCGCTCTCTTTCTTTTTATTATCAAGTTTTGGACGTGAGAAAAGCCATTCCTATAGTAATGGGGGCAAACATTGGCACATCAGTGACCAACACGATTGTCTCGGCCGCTCACGCCGGAGATCGGGATCAGTTTCGGAGAGCGTTCGCTGGGGCGACAGTTCACGACATCTTCAACTGGCTTAGCGTGATTATCCTCTTACCTATCGAAGCCGCTAGTGGCTACCTGTACCACCTGAGCAAAGAAATAACCAGTTCCCTTGGACTCGAAGAAGGCCGAGCGACAAATGTTGAATTGTTAAAAAAGATCACCAAACCATTCACGAATTTGATTATCAGAGTTGATAAAAAACTTATTCAAAACATCGCAGAGGGCAAAGACATTGGCGACAAGAGTTTGATCAAGTTTTGTGGTCCCCAGAATGGAACAAGAAGTGATTCTTGCTCGTTTCTCTTTCACGATACTGGCATGAGTGATACGAATGTTGGAATAATTCTTCTTGTTATTGCTCTCGTCATTCTCTGCGTCTGCTTGGCTCTAATTGTTAAATTATTACATTCTATGCTTCGAGGTCGGATCGCTAAAGTGATTAAGAAAGTCATTAATTCCAACTTTCCAGGACATTTGGAATTCCTTACCGGCTACGTCGCCATCTTGGTTGGAGCTGGTATGACTATTCTTGTCCAATCAAGTTCCATCTTTACCTCAGCTCTTACACCATTGGTTGGTATCGGTGTCGTCACCATCGAAAGGACCTACCCCCTAACCCTGGGGGCGAACATTGGTACAACCGTTACTTCAATGCTCGCTGCCATGGCAGCCACGTCAAAGTTCCAAGAATCCTTACAGATTGCGCTTTGTCACTTGTTTTTCAATATCTCCGGTATCGCTCTTTGGTACCCTATACCCTTCATGCGAAATGTTCCGATACGAGGGGCAAAGTTCCTGGGGGATACGACCGCTGATTATCGCTGGTTCGCATTCGCATATCTGTTTGTTGTCTTTTTCATTTTCCCCGCCATGGTTCTCGGTCTTTCATTGGCTGGCTGGCAAGTCTTGGTCGGTGTCGGCGTTCCAATCGTGTTCCTTTTACTACTTGTTCTAATTATTAATGTACTCCAACGCAAGGCGCCTCGTTTTCTGCCCAGTCTACTGCAAGATTGGAACTGGGCCCCCAAATGGCTCCGTTCTCTTAAACCGTATGATCAAGTGATTAAGAAAATAGTTCACTTCGTGAATATCTATATCTGCTGCTGCAAAAGAAAAAGCTCCTCTATTGAAAACTCTTGAGAAAAGACATAATTTTGCGCACAAAAAATGGAGTATTCATTAGTTTTATTTTTACATTGTATATTATCCAAAGCTACGTAGAAAATTCTAGTATTACCTTATGACGCAAATTGCAACCATTCTTAGGTTTCAATCACGAGACTTTTTACTTGAGATTTCATTTGTGATTTCCAGATGGTGGTCAGGCAAAATCAAATTAGAATTGATTTGTACAACCTAGCACAGCGCAAGCGTACGGCATTTTTCCAACACGGACCGGTAAACAACTCTAGAGTATGATAAAGATCATGTAAATATTTTGAATTGAAGTGATAATCGACCTAGCTTGCCATTCGCCCCTGACCACCATCTGGAGAAATAAAACGGAAGTGGCGTCACGTGAAAGTATCAAAAAAGATGGCGGCGGTACATTTAACCACAATGCTTTGCGACCTCAAATTAGCTCAAATAGAAATATACGAGTTCAAATAACAACTAAACATTGTTTATCATGCTACTGCCATTTGCAAGCCACCGTTAGGCGAGCGATTTTTTTCATGTTTGTTTACGTTTGAAAGTTGCATGTTTCACACGAAAACGTTGGACGTTTAAAAACAAATAAATCAAGTTTCGGCGTCAGTTCAAAGAAACCTGTCAAGATGACGCCGCAAGTTGATTGATTTGTTTTTAAACGTTCAACGTTTTCGTGTGAAACGCGCAACTTTCAAACGTAAACAAACATGAAAATAATCGCTCGCCTAACGGTGGCTTGCAAATGGCAGTAAGGTGGATTAAGTAAGCAAGGACTTCATTCTTACCAAAGTTGATCGTTTTAAAACCATATCTTCCAATAATTCTGCAAGAACCGTATTTAATGTACACAAAGGATTGTGGTTAAATGTAAGACGCCATCTTTTTCGGTACAGTCCATGGACCTTTTCACCCATAGCGGCGCCATCTTGAATTCGCAATGCATTGTGGTCTATCCATGGTAGCAAGCTCCATTAAAAGGGTGATTGCTTAGTGTTGAGACACAATGCGGTAATTGTTTCTTTATAAACACTTTCATGACGGTAAAAGCAATAATTCTCGTACGTATGAGGATACATTTGTCATGAATCTATCCTTACACGTACAAGAATTGTTGCTTTTACCAATATGACAATTATTATATTTAGATATTGTTGCCAATTGTGTCTCAACACTACGCAATAGCCTTTTAGACCACAATGCATTGCGAATTCAGGATGGCGCCGCTATTGGTGAAAAGATCCACTGTTTCAGATTGCGTTTTTTATTGTAATACTTAAATTTTGCCTTTGGGGAAACTGCACTTAGTTTAAATTGTAGGCTGGCGTTAGCCAGAATAAAATACCAACGCCCGACTCGGACAGGAAAGTTAAAACAATTTGTGTTCTAGTTTTTAGATTAGCTATTTTTTTAATACTATTTAAAATCGGATATACTTCCGAGGCAAGCTTGGTTAGCTTTATTTCTATACGTTACTAATGCAACCTGTATTGTTTGTTAAAGTATTCCGTATTAGAACTGATACGACTTCGTTTGGGGTTTATTTAAGTCATGAGGAGGTTTATTAGTTAATGGACTCGTTGGAAGAAACGAAAGTAAACCAAACCACAAAGCAAACATCGTAATGTTACTTTTATTTGCACAATAAAATATATTTATTCGTAATTAATAAACACGTTGATGTGTAACTTGTATGTATGTATGTATGTATGTATGTATGTATGTGTGTGTGTGTGTGTGTGTGTGTGTGTGTGTGTGTGTGTGTGTGTGTGTGTGTGTGTGTGTGTGTGTATGTATGTATGTATGTATGTAAGTATATGTTTAATTGTTTATTAATAGAACAATACTTTCAAAGCCAGAAACTACAAGTGCGTCGTGGCTTGTTGTTTCTTTTAAAAATAAACTTTATCTTTTAAATAGAGAGTAAGCTCCTCTTTGCAGTAACTGGATAATTTTTATGTAAGTTAAAAACATTTAGGATTATGAGCAGGAAAGTACGACCTTAGAAGACCCGAGGACATTATAATTTATCTGCACTACATTTTTCTTCGACTTTCAACTCAACAAAGTTGCGTTGCAAGTTGAAAAGCGTTGTGCACCTTAAACATTGTCACGCAACAATGATTTTGTTTTAAGTTGGAAAAAATTTGTTGAAGAAAGTAGACTCCAGTTCTACTTGCTACAACTTGCAACAAAGCATTGTTGCGTGACCATGCCAGTAACGCTATTCAACTTGCAACGCAACAATGTTGCAGCAATCTGTTGCTCGTATTATTTCACCTTTATGAATGATGCAACACAGCACACAGTACGTACTACGGCTAGCTACGAGTGCGACTTCTGTTGTAACTAAGAAACAATGAATAATAAGTACAAATGCCGACTGCGATGATGGCCCTGCTTGTTCCGCGTTGTGTGGAGTTGTGCGGCGTTATGTGGAGTTGCGCGCGTTGCGTAGAGTTGATCGTTGTGCGGAGTTGTGCGTTGCGTAGAATTGTGCATTGAATGACGCTGCGTGCTGCACTTTAGTACTATTTTGCGCTGTTTCGAGTGGTGTGGCGTTGCGCGAATTGTTCGCGGTGTTGCTGTTTATCGGATACGCGTTTCTTGATATATAAAGTATTAAGAATATTCCCGACTCCCCCCTCCCCTATCGTAAGTGTTTGTCAACTCGTGCCAATCTCCTCGAAAGGAGGTTGCGCGGGAGATCTGTTGCTCATTTGAAGTTTCTTGTGGTGTCGTGCTGGTTTGCTCGGATTTTGTTTGAAATTTCGATTTTAAAGTTCTTTATTGCACCTTAATACGAACTAAATATGAACTACAAGTAGCAGTGAGTGAACAATAAAGAAGAATCCTTTTATTGTATAAAGGATGGTTTACTTAAATGAAGACTTTTACGAGTAAGAAGTAAGAACATACTGTACATCATGTCATATTTGTTTGAGGCAGAATGACGTTGAGAGAAAATGGTTCTCAAAAGCATCAATGATACTAAGATGGATCAAGAGAGGCATAATACAGGGACAAGAAATGAAGGTGAGCTGGTATTGGATTATAAACTTTGTAAGATCAGCTATTAAAATATCTGTTCACAACTTTAGACGTTGATCAAAATTATGTTCCCCAAATCCAAATGACTATTACCCTTACCAAAACATTTGAACTAAGCTTATATTAAACTTAGTTAACTTAAACTACACACGTAAAAACGCACAAGCTGTTACATATCTGCAAGCAAGATGTTACAAGGCTGTTCAACGGGCTGTCACCATCGTGTGTTCATATATATATATATATATATATATATATATATATATATATATATATATATATATATATATAAAGTGGGTTTTGGTTCACGAAATGTTAGAGTGCTCAATACCATATAGATAGAGCAAAAAAAATAAATATATATATATATATATATATATATATATATATATATATATATTATATATTATATATGTATATTATATATTATATATTATATATTATATATATATATATATATATATATATATATATATATAAAATATTACCAGGGTTAAGTCACGTTGGCCTGAAAAAAAGAGAAAAATCTTCTCGACGTTTCGAGCGAAGGCCCTTCGTCAGGAGAAATTAGTAAACAACTCACATGTGGTCACGCGTATTTATAGCAGAGCTACAATGGGAATCACATGAACACATGTAAGCCAATAAAAACAAAGTAAACAAATAAATTAATATGTAATTTTAGGCTGTGTGCAGGTGCTGACCCAATTTGTGGGTCAGCTACCTGCAAATAGGCAAAGAAACAGGTTATAAATTACTATTTAAATCATCTGAAAAAGGTTTAGGAAAAGGTGTGGAATATGGTGGTGGAGTGAGCTAAATGAAAGAGAATCGCTCATTGAGGCCGTGAGGGTGAATGGTACCAAGTTTGTAAATGAGACGCATTTCTTGTTTACGACGAGTATCGTTACAACCTGTGATGGGCTGAATGGCACAGATTTTCATGTTGGAAAAGGAGTGGTTGGCACTGTTGAAGTGCCTGGCAACAGGTTTGTTTTGCACATTGTATTTGACATCACAAAGGTGTTCAACAAACCTGTCACCTAAATGTCTTCCAGTTTCTCCGATGTAAAGCATGGGACATTTACTGCAAGAGATACAGTAAATGAGGTTGGAGGAAGTGCAGGTGAAACTGTGGGTTATGTTGAACCTACATTTTGGAGCCGAAATTGAAATTGAGGAGTCTAAATATTTACAGGTGTTGCACCTACCACGACAGCAAGAGCTGGTGCCAACATGTGATACCAAGGCTTGCTGCAGTGAGCTGCAATACCTTTGTAAACTACTCTTATGGTTGTTAAAACGCTTACGGAAAGAAGTAGTGGTATTGCCTACATACTGTTTATTGCATTTCTTACAAGATAAAAGATACACCACTCCCACTGAGTCGCAATCAAAACGATAATTTATATAGAATTCTTGTTTCGAGAACGAATCACTGAAAGTACGTCCCCCTATAATAAATTTACAGATTTGACATCTGGTTTATATATATATATATATATATATATATATATATATATATATATATATATATATATATATATATATATATATATATATATATATATATATATATATATATATATATATATATATATATATATATGTATATGTATGTGTATGTGTATGTGTATGTGTATGTGTATGTGTATGTGTATGTGTATGTGTATGTGTATGTGTATGTGTATGTGTATGTGTATGTGTATGTGTATGTGTATGTGTATGTGTATGTGTATGTGTATGTGTATGTGTATGTGTATGTGTATGTGTATGTGTATGTGTATGTGTATGTGTATGTGTATGTGTATGTGTATGTGTATGTGTATGTGTATGTGTATGTGTATGTGTATGTGTATGTGTATGTGTATGTGTATGTGTATGTGTATGTGTATGTGTATGTGTATGTGTATGTGTATATGTATATGTATATGTATATGTATATGTATATGTATATGTATATGTATATATATATATATATATATATATATATATATATATTGTCTGGCATTAGACAGAATTAAATAAAAGGAATGACTCAGGTAGACATTGGTTAATGCCAGTGCTCAATCTTTGTGGTGATATCAAAAGTATGACATCAATAATTTCTTTTTAAGGAGAAAATCTCATGGTTCGCAAAACACAGGGTGATCTTCTGCAGAAACTACGTCAGCTACGTCAATGGCAACAACAGCAACAAGAACATTTACTTCAAAACAAAGAAAAGAAATTAGGTCTTATAAAAGAGCAAGAAAAAAGATTACAAGCTGTTCAGGAATACCAGAAAAGAATTCTTGCTCAAAATGGCAACTTGGGTGGTTTATCTAGTGGTGTTAAGAAAATCACCATTCAGGGATTTCAAAACTCAATGGGTAACACACCGTTATTTCATATGCAAAGTCATGGATCTGGTTTGCAAGAGATACCAGCAGGAAGGCATCTGTCTGGGTTAGAACCAGAGAACTTTAATCCTACAATGTCAACGAATGAGGTAGGCTCTTCTGGGTTAATGCCACCATCAAGGACTGTTCCACAAACAGAAGGACAACCTCTTAAAGGATTGCAATTAGGAGATTACAACTCAAATGTTAATACAATGTTGACCAATACCTCAGATTCTGCTGGGTTAATACCACCACCAAGCACTGTTCTGTTATCACCAAAACATTTTCAAACAGCTCACAACCCTATGCTTCTGACTCAGAAAATTCATCTACCAGTTAGCAGTGATGAGGAGCTCTCACAGTTTACAGAGTCTGAAGGCAGTAGTAGTATTGGTGATATTGATGGTATAAGACCCATTGAAGATAGTGCGATTGAAGATAGTGCATCAGAAATCAGCTTGGAAGATGATAATATCAGGTACATAATGTATATAGTAGTCAAACTAAACATACTTGACTTGAACCCTTGCAACCTAGCTAGCCTACATCACAGCTTGCATTAATCGCAGGCTGCGATGTAGGCTTAACCCTTTATCGCCCAACGATGCCTTTAGAATTTTACTCTGGCTAACACCAGATGATTTTACTCGTCAATGGAGTGGCCACTGGGTGAAAAAGGGTTAATAGACTATCTCAGTTAACCCTTTATCGCCCAACAATGCCTTTAGTATTTTACTCTGGCTAACGCCAGACGATTTTACTCATCAATGGAGTGGCCACTGGGTGATAAAGGGTTAATAGCCACTATTGGAACCTGACATGACCCTAAACTAAACTAACTTATATTTATACTGGATAACACTATCACTTATATCTAGAGGTCCAGTAAGGGTCATCCCTCATTGATCCAGTGTAATTACTACAGGAGGAAACCAGAGTACCTGGGGGGAAACCTGTGGTGTTTGGTAGAGTCAACCTGGAAGCACTCTTCTCACATGCGGCCAAGGTGAAATTTTCAATGAGATAACTACTGAGAGCAGAAATCAAACTTGGCCCGCAGAGGTGAAAGGCATGTACGCTAACCACTGTGCCGCCAACAACCCCCCAAAAATGTGGTTTGACTGGGTTAGCTTATGATTATTTGGTTTGGTCAGGTTCCAACTTAAAATTTCAGGTGGAAATGACTTTGTAGTACTGTTTGTAAACATTCCTCCACATTGTGTAGTTTAATTTACTGAATTACATGTAAATGTAAAATCAAATTCCTTAAATGAATGTATTCTTTAGGTAAAACATTCAGTAATTTGTTGCCAGAAATTTCAGCAGTTTACCGGTAACCTTTTCACTTTGCTCTTTCATGTAGTAATATGAGTATTTTACTGTGACACACTTTTTAGTGATTTTCATGCTTCAAACGAGGTGGAGGATGATAATCTGAGTGATGTTAGTTATGGGCATTTGGACAAGGACTTTGATGGAGATAATACCTTGATAGATGATAACCAAGCAGATGAGCAGGTATGTTGGTTTGTGATCAGTTTAAAAGATGCTCAGTTAAACCTTTCTCACCTAGAGGCTCTCACTTGATAGTTAATTTACTGTCGTATTAAACTATTATTGTTCCAAATCAATTTTTAGATGTACATTGTGGATAAAGAAGATCTTAAAGTGAATACTAAACCTTCATTTGATGATATTCCTATCAAGCCAGGACTAGGTAAGTTGGTGGTGGTGGTGGTGGTAATGGTGGCAGTGGCAGTGTTGGTAGCAGTAGTGGTGATGGTGATGGTAGTAGTGGCAGTGGTGATGGTAGCAGTAGTGGTGGTGGTGCTAGTAGTGGTTAGTGGTGATGGTGCAGTGGTAGTAGTGGTAGCTGGCAGTGGTGATAGTGGCAGCGGTGATGGTGGTAGTACTGGCAGTGGTGATAGTGGCAGTGGTGATGGTAGTAGTGGCAGTGGTGATGGTGGTAGTGGCAGTGGTGATGGCAGTAGTGGCAGTAGTGATTGTGGTAGTAGTGGTAGTGGTGATGGTGGTGCTGGCTGTACTGATGGTGGTGGTGATGGTGGTAATGGTGATGGTAGTAGTGGTAATGGTGGTAGTAGTGATGGTGGTGGTGGTTGTACTGATGCAGGTAGTGGTGATGGTAGTAGTGGTGGTGGAAGTGGTGATGGTCCTTGTTATTCTGATGATGGTAATGGTGGTGGTTGTACTGATGGTGGTGGCAGTGGTGGTAGTGACAGTGAGTGGTGGTAGTGATGATGATGATGATGACCATAAGACAGTATTTTTTTTCTCAGGAACACAAACCAAGACATTTGACGAACTTTTGGATAAGCAGTTGCAAGCCGAGGTAATTCTCCTCATTACTGAATCATACAATATAGTTGGAACAGACTGATAACTAGTGTAACAGGATTGACACCACTGTATCTAGCAGAATCCTAATGTACTTGACTACCAACAGAACTGGAGTATTTTTTATTTCTTTTTTTTTATCTTAATTTACAGAATGGTAAACTGCCAGAGAAGCAAGATGTCCAACCGTCAAGAGTGCCTTTAAAGAGATCATTTCTTCGAAAAGGTGAAGGAATTGCAAGGTTTGGTCTTCAAGCGAAGAAAGGGGGCAGTAAAACAATAAAAAAGCAACAAGTGTTAGAAAAAATGGAGAATGTAGATATTCGGAACAAGATGAATGAACAAAAGGTTCCTGTGACAAGAAAGATCGCTGTAAATAAACTATCTTCTTCGATTAGCCAAGATAATGTTGGTCAGGGCTCTGTCTTGCAGCAACAAAAGCAATCGAGTTCTTTAGAAAGTCAACTATCATCTCGCGTGATTGGTCCTTACTCTTCCATTGATGTTGCTATGGAAACATATCTAGAAAAAATGATAGCTAGTGAAAGTGATGGTGTTGGTCATGGTTTTAGAAAGATGGTACCATTGGCTTCTGTAAGTGAAGACTCGTTCCAGGAACGCATGAAAAGATGGGATGAGATAGATATTGTAAGTATACTGTAATTCTATGAAATGAAAATCTACTTAAAGGATAAAGGACTGGGGGCTACTCAACCTTACTCGCAGCTAGCGGCTGAATTGCGAAGGACGCAGATGAACGTGGACGTGTCGAGGCATATCAAAGGCGCTCCAGGCAGCCGCCATACGACACAGTTCAGACCACGGATTACAGCTAAGGCCTAGGTGCTGATTTTACGGAGGGAGGAAAACCGGAGAACCCGGCGAAAAACCCTCGAAGCACAGGAGAGATCAACTACAACTCTACTCACATAATTTCAAAGCTCGACAACGGGATGATTCCCAAGCGGTCATCCATCCAATGATTCCCTCAACTTTTCTATTTTGGCAGTTTTGCCACCTTCAAAATGTCGAAAAACGCTTATCTCGCCGCGGTTCTGAGTCGAAAAAAGTTTTTTCTCAAATAAGCTCCAAATGCCAAACTATCGGTAAAAATGATGTTTCTGACCAAAAACTAGCAAAACAACACATTTGGAATGATTCCCTCAACTTTTCTATTTTGGCAGTTTTGCCACGTTCAAAATGTTGAAAAACGCTTATCTCGCCATTCTGAGTCGAAAAGAGTTTTTTTCTCAAATAAGCTCCAAATGCCAAACTATCGGTAAAAATGGTGTTTTTGACCAAAAACTAGCAAAACAACACATTTGGAATGATTCCCTCAACTTTTCTATTTTGGCAGTTTTGCCACGTTCAAAATGTTGAAAAACGCTTATCTCGCCGTCGCGCTAACAGCCACATGCCACTCGTGCTTCCCGGTATAATTATAATGGCAACAATATGCAATGACAACAATAGTTTATTCCATACATCTATACTGGGATTAGTTACGAAATGAAATACCTTAAAGTTCCGAAATTAACGACTCCCCGGAAGTAACAGTAAAACTGGACGGCTCTTATTAAATCCCGATAATAGCGACCCCCCCCCCCCCCCCCCCCCCGAAAGTAGCGATCTCCCGAAAGTAGTAATACACACAAATAAGTCGTGTTTTAGCAACAATCGTTGATAGTAATTTGCGTCTTTTATATAGGAGCGTGTACCGTTGTAAAAAATAATGATTTTAACACCCCTAAAGTAACGACCCCCCCCCCCCCCCCAAAGTAGCGATCCCTAAAGGCTTGCTACAGATAGCTTGCTTACACAAATTTAACTTTAATCTCTGTTTCTGGAACTTTTTTACTTTACTGTATATTTCATTTTATTGTATAGGTTAGATATACTGCCGAAACAGAGAACGTATAGGAGTCTAACGTTCCGAGCGAAGGCCCTTCGTCAGAAGGCCTTTCTCTCTGACGAAGGGCCTTCGCTCGAAACGTTAGACTCTTACGTTCTCTGTTTCGGTAGTATATCTAACCTTAAGTATATTTCGATTGTTGTTTCTACACTGCCTACGCAGCACGCTACTTTTATTACACTATTTGAAGTAGTTTACTATTAACTTATACTTGCTTTTATTGATATGTAGGTTGAAAAACAAGAACTGAATGAATTTGAATTACTTGAAGAAGCTGCTGCCAATTGCTCTCTTTCGTCCAACTCTTCCACTGTGCTACATATATTAGGCAAAAAGAAAACTCAGGCCAAGCTAGACAGTAATAACAACATGCCTGGGGTTGTACAACAATGGAGGCATACTGGACAAGGTCGAGAAGATATAAACGTTTCAGGTGGTTGTGTTGTTGGGGTGTTTTTAAGGATGGTGGTTGTTCTAGTGTTTGATTGATTGTTGTTTGATAATAATGATTTGGTTGTTGTTTATGGTGGTGGTGTTGATGGTGGTGCATGTTGGTGTGTTGGTTTTGGTGGTGGTGGTGTTGGTGTTGATGGTGGTGTGGTTTATTGCGGTGATGGTGATGGTGGTGGTGTTGTTTTTGTTGTTGGTGGTGGTGGTGGTGTGGTGGTGGTGTTGATGATGGCGGTGTTGAGGTTGATGGTGTTGTTGTTTATGGTGGTGTTGATGGTGTTGGTGGTGGTATCGATGGTGGTGTTGTGGTGGTGGTTGTGGTGGTGGTGGTGGTGTTGATGTTGGTGGTGGGGTTGATGGTGATGTTGTTATTGGTGCTCTTGATGGTTGTGGTGGTGGTGATGCTGGTGGTGTTAATGTTGATGATGGTGGTGTTATTGGTGTTGGTGTTGTTATTTGTGTTGTTGTTGTTGGTGACGTTTTAGGGTTAGTCAGAGTGGTGATAAAGGGGAGGCAGTTGTGAAATAACGACTTTCTTATATATTTCAGATTCCAGGATGTTTGATGCAAGAAACAGTCGTATTGTTCAAGAAAGATTAAATGTAATGGAACATCATGGAGACGATGAAGGTTCAATGTCACTTTTGTTGTATTGTGGTATAATTTGGATCCTTCCTTCCATCTTTCCTTCCTTCCTTCCTTCCTTCCTTCCTTCCTTCCTTCCTTCCTTCCTTCCTTCCTTCCTTCCATCCTTCCTTCCTTCCTTCCTTCCTTCCTTCCTTCCTTCCTTCCTTCCTTCCTTCCTTCCTTCCTTCCTTCCTTCCTTCCTTCCTTCCTTCCTTCCTTCCTTCCTTCCTTCCTTCCTTCCTTCCTTCCTTCCTTCCGTCCTTCCTTCCTTCCTTCCTTCCTTCCTTCCTTCCTTCCTTCCTTCCTTCCTTCCTTCCTTCCTTCCTTCCTTCCTTCCTCCCTTCCTCCCTTCTTTCCTTCCTTCCTTCCTTCCTTCCTTCCTTCCTTCCTTCCTTCCTTCCTTCCTTCCATCCTTCCTTCCTTCCTTCCTTCCTTCCTTCCTTCCTTCCGTCCTTCCTTCCTTCCTTCCTTCCTTCCTTCCTTCCTTCCTTCCTTCCTTCCTTCCTTCCTTCCTTCCTTCCTTCCTTCCTTCCTTCCTTCCTTCCTTCCTTCCTTTTCTTTTGTCTTTCTTTCCTTTCTTCCTTCCATTCATATGCATACATCCTTTTTCCATCCACCCATTCCATTTATGTATGTATTTACCTACTTGCTTATTTATTTATTTATTTATTTTATTTATTTATTAGCCCCAGTGGATGACATGGGGGACATTGAAATAGAGAGTAGTGCTAATAATACATTAACTAAAGACAATTCTGAAGATGAAAATGAAAATGAAGACACGTTGAAAGCTGCAGATAGTAAGTTTTTAATTAGTTTAGCATTTTTAACTTGGAGATATGTTAAAGCGTTTTCAGTTGTTGCTTTACAAATTATCCTAAATATACTGTAGACGGGATTCGATAACTTGGTTGTGACTTCACCTCCCCCTTAGAGCACAAAGTTTTTTGAATCCAAATTAATTAAAGCCGCAATCCCCGGTTATTTCAAGAAAGGAAAATTGGGGGGAGAGGGCGCGCACCACACCACAGTACCGCGGGGGGGGGGGAGAGGAACCCCGTACTACCGTGTCGAAAACCCCGTACTACCGTGTCGAAAATCCCGTACTACCGTGTCGAAAATATAAGGAAACTACTTGGATGGATAAAACCGAATACAGTCCCAAAACTGTAAAACTTGTACAAAATACCGTACGAAAATCACCACAATTTCTGGAATACCGGAAATCTCAATTTTGTTCGATAGAGAAGTAAAAAAAGTTACTCTTAGCGAAAGAAAAGCACTTCTCAAACTCATGAATAATTCATGAGCTAATTAGCCAATCAAAAACACGTATTTCGTCACGTGCGTGAGTTGCGAAACCCCGGTAATAAACGAAAAATTGAATTAATAATTAGGAAATTAGATAATAAACGCTTTAAACAATAAAAAGCGTACATTACCACATTTCTAAATTATAAAAACGGTCAAAACAAAGAAAACTGTATTATTACCACAATTCTAAATTATAAATGCAAAACTCAACACAGAAACCAATTAAGTTAGGTTATATAATAGCACGCCATCTAATTAGGGAATTCTACAACAATAGACTATTGTCAACTGAGAAGTTATTTCATAAACTCGTGGCTCGCGTTTTACCAGGGCACAGAATAAAGACTATACAGAAGGGCCACTTAGCGGTACAACGTGTCCTCGTATTTTTATGCAAAAATATGCAGTTTACTGGCTAGGACAGCCAGTTCAGCGTGCTTATTGGCCAGAACATGCAGTTTACTGGCTGAGCAACATGCGTAATGCGACATGCGCGGAGACAAAAACTTCTAAGGTTCCGACCCAAGTGGCCCTTCTGTGTAGTCTTTATTCTGTGACCACGGTTTCCAAACACTTGAGAACAATTGAATTCACTCGACTGTTCACCGCGCGATTTTCATAATTGTTCTCTCGAGTTTGTAAAACACTCAAGACAACAAAAACCACTCGGCCGTGCCGGCCTCGTGTTTTCATTGCCTTTCGTGTTTTACAAACTCTCGAGAACAATTATAAAGATCGCTTGGTGAACAGCCTCGTGAATTCAATTGTTCTCACGTGTTTGGAAACCCTGGTAAAACACTCGCACTCGTTTATGAAATATTACTTCTTAATTTATATGGTCACGCCCTTCTGATCACGAGAATTTTGAATAATTATGTAAAACTATTCCGATCAAGCTGCTTTTGTGAGGTGCTTGAAAGCGAATGTAGAATGACAAGGTGTTGATTCGTTCTGTCGCTCTCAACTACAAAAGATTATTCCTTTTTTGAAATGTCACAAGGGTTTCTTTTAAATTACATCAGAAGCGATTCATTTTGGGTTTTTTCCTGTCGTTGAAGAAGCAAAGATCATAAAGGATGGCGTTTAGTCAGATCGAGCAAAGCTACGAAGACAGTCAGTTTGGAAATGTCGTCAGTTCACGTTTTCATTGTCCAATTTGTCTTAACGTTGTCAGCAATCCATCGACGTGTCAAAGAAACCAACATTATTTCTGTACTTCGTGTATCACCAAACATCTTGAGAATTCATCGCGTTGTCCTACGTATTGATCTGAACTCATTCGTTGTGATGATGATGGTTGAAATCAAAGACGAGGTGAAGAGAGTAATTCCAAGCTCTTACCAGCCAAAGTCCTTTAATACTATTCAATCACAAGACGAGATCTCTAGTCGTTCCCACGACTTCTTGGGCCAACTGAACATTTCAACATTTGTCGAAATATTCAGCTAGTCCGAAAAATTGTGCGAGCTCTTAAATCCAATGACAAGACATCGTGCTGATACCGACACATCTCTTGTGTATGAAGATCAGATGATAATTGCAGGAGACTTTGATGAAGATGATGGTGGTATTGATAGCATGGGCAAACTGAACTTACAAGATGGACGTGGAGAGTCTTCACTTCATGGGTTATTTAGCAGGGAAGTCAAACCATTGAGTAGAGTGGCTTGATTCCTCTACTAAACTACTTGTGAAGTGTTCCGGGCATAAATTGTGCTGTGTTCTGAAGATCGTGTGTGATTCTAATGGAGGAGGGATGTGTATCTTATGAAGTTTTCTTGCTTTCACTTTATTCAAAAATATTTTAGCAACGTTGCCACGGAACCTGGTTTCATAAGATCGTTTCGATCAGCCCAATCGTCCTGATCGCCTGAATCCATCCAATCAGATTGGGCGATTTGAAATATCTCTGGTCTGATTAGAGAAATTTGAGCGATCGGGGCGATCGTAAGATCAGAAACCAGGTTTTAATCAAACAACTTTCATTTTTGGCGGACAAGAAAACTTAGGTAATGTTGTAAAATTTGATCTGATTATGAAGGAATGGTAAAGACATTTGTTTTGTTAACTTTGACTTTCATTATCATCATTGTGTTGTAAAATATTGTTAATAAATTACTTTACTCTAAAGCAAAATGAATTTCTTTTGGTTTTATCACTTCTGTTATTGGGCACATTGCCTGCCCTAGAGAAGTTTAGGATTTTGATAACGACGTCACAATTATTAAGTGATGACGTCATATTAATTATGAGGCCATACTAAGTGATGACATCACATTAATTATGAAGTCATACTAAGTGATGACGTCACATTAATTATGAGGTCATACTACTAAGTGATGACATCACATTAATTATGAGGTCATACTACTAAGTGATGACATCACATTAATTATGAAGTCATACTAACTGATGACATCACATTAATTATGAAGTCATACTAAGTGATGACATCACATTAATTATGAAGTCATACTAAGTGATGACGTCACATTAATTATGAGGTCATACTACTAAGTGATGACATCACATTAATTATGAAGTCATACTAAGTGATGACATCACATTAATTACGAAGTCATACTAAGTGATGACGTCACATTAATTATGAAGCCATACTAAGTGATGACGTCACATTAATTATGAGGTCATACTAAGTGATGACGTCACATTAATTATGAGGTCGTACTAAGTGATGACATCACATTAATTATGAGGTCATACTAAGTGATGACGTCACATTAATTTTGAGGTCATAATAAGTGATGATGTTATATAATTATGAGGTCATACTAAGTGATGACGTCACATTAATTATGAGGTCATACTAAGTGATGACGTCACATTAATTATGAGGTCATATTAAGTGATGACGTCACATTAATTATGGGCCATGTAAGTGATGACGTCACATTAATTATGAGATCATACTAAGCGATGATGTAGTTAATTACGAAGTCATACTAAGTGATGACGTCATATTAATTATGAGGTCATACTAAATGATGACGTCACATTATTTATGATGTCATACTAAGTGTGACGTCACGTGATTATGAGGTCATACTAAGTGATGACGTCATATTTATGAAGTCATTAATGATGACGTCACATGGTTATGAGGTAATTTATTTTTAGGTTGTGATTAAACCTTGTGGGTGTGTTTATTTCAGTTATCAGTGTTCAGTCTTCTTTGGCACTCTCCGCTGGCTTCAATGACAGCAACGCTTGGGATGACCACGATGTCCTGGATTCTAGTGACGTCAATGATGACCTCATCATATCTCTGAACACGTCAACACCCGAGGAGAAAGGTCACGTGAGAGCTACACAAAGGAAGTCTCCCCATGCCTCCTCTACTCCACCAACATCTGCACTCGTCACGAAATTATTCCCTCAGTTAAAACCCAAGGTCAATGAACAGCCTAAGGTATTGTCTTCAATCATTTAGTTGTCCTTCTGCAGCGTTTGTGGATGAATACAATCTCGTACCCAGAGCCAAATATGCCCGGCCGCGCGGGCAAATAAAGCAGTTAACTTCGTCCCCAGGACGTTCGTGAGAAGATGCGGTCTTAACGTGCTCCAGCCAAAACCCAGGCTTCGCCAGGGGCTTTTTTCTCACCTCGCCACATCTTTAAGTATTTAATAAACTGAAGTATTATGTTTCTTAAAGCATTGCATGGAGTTAATTGTAATTGATAAGTATAAAAATTGTGGATACTAATTGTGCTATGATAAAATTATGAATTTTAAACATGGAAATATCCACAATTTTTATAATTATTAACTTAGGTATTAAATTTTTTCGTATGTTTTTGCTGTACAAGCTGTCGTAAGTTAAACTCAGAGAAAACCCCTGAGCTTCAGACGGGACTCGAATCCACAACCTTCTGAATGCCAGCTGGACGTTCTCACCATTGAACCACTGGATATGTTAGCTACAATATATTACAACAACACATGCTCAATGGTGAGAGCGTCTGGCTGGCATTCGGAAGGTTGTGGGTTCGAGTCCCGTCTGGAGCTCAGAGTTTTTCTCCGAGTTTATACGACAGCTTGTAGAGCAAAAACAAACGAAAAAACTTTACCAACTCGAGCTGAAAACACCAATAACATAACAAAACTTAGGTGTTATTATTAATGACGTCATTTAGATCGACAAGGAACAACATACCAAGCAAAAACAATCTCCAACACCAAGCACAGTTTCAGTCAATAAGCAGTCGCCTTCAGCTCCTGTTATTAATTCAAATAATCCTCACGATGGTGTGGGCCAGGTAATGAGCAATGCCGTGAGAGAGAAACTGCAAGAATTGGAAAAAGAAATCGAGAAATTCCGAGAAGAAAATACAGCATTACACAGACTGCGAGAAGAACGAGAGAAGGTAAGGAAAGAACTATACGAGAGATTTTTATTTGGTTTTCTACTTGGATGACTGCATGACATAGTATTTTAACCCTTTACTGGTGTGGCGGTCTGAGATTGTCATCGTGCTGAGATTGCATATCGATTTGTGTTATCAAATGTTTGACGTTGAAAACATTCAAACTTTTTGCCTTCAAATGGTTTGTTATGGTTTGTTTGTTATGGTTTGTTAATCTTCTAAACTCTGGATATATTTAATAATTCAATGGAATATGATCGATCCCAGACATCTTAATCATTTAGTTAACGTCCGAAACTTTCGTCATGCATTCTAGTTAACTAGCGGATATAATGCTCATTTTTTCATTGAAACTGGTTTTCATCTCAAGTATTCGATTTTATTCAGGCAGTGTTCATAAATCAGTCATTTAATGGCAAAAAGTTTGATTATTCTGCTCATAAAGCCGATTACAGATATTGATATACCATCTCAGCACGGTGGCAATCTCAGAGCGCCACACAGGTATGGTTGCCATTTGGTAACATATTACTTTTATTCTGACTAACGCCAGACGATTTTACTCATCAAGCGGAGACCTCCTGGTAATCTGCCTGGTAGAGGGTTAAAAATAAATTCTGGTGTTTGATCACGGTCTTAAAGTACCTATCTCACCTGTGGGGATTTTACATATTCGTAATCTTTGGGTTCTCCTGAGCAAAATTGCAATATATCTTGTCAGCCAAAAATTTCATCTTCATGGAGTTTTTCGCTGTCAAAGTTACCGGATGTGATGTCACAAAAGGCATTCCAACCAGTTCTCTTTTGTTACTTGCCACAAAAATGCCTCTTGTCACATCACATCCAGTAACTTTGACAGTGAAAAACTCCATGAAGATGAAATTTTCGGCTGACAAGATATATTGCAATTTTGCTCAGGAGAACCCAAAAATTACGAATATATAAAATCCCCACAGGTGAGATAGACACTTTAAAACACGAGAAAGCAATGGCTTCTTAAACCGGCAGAAATCTTTCCCCTTATAGGTTTTGCAAGAGCTACAACGGGAGAGGTCTTTATTTGAAAGTTACAAAACTGAGGAACTTCAAAGACTTGAAAAGTTTAAAGCCGAGGAAGAGCGAAGACTGAGGTTGTTAGTACTAATATTTACTGACGTAGCAATAGAAGCATTCCGTAAAATATTGTTGCAATATATTCCTTAAGTTGAACCATTCATTTGATAAGATTCGTTGACAACTTCCTGTTTTGAATTCTGTTTTGAATTTGATTGGTGTTTGGCAAATAATCCTGTTTCTTATTAGTTGTTTAAAAAGCAGAAACCAACTTTTTTAGCTAGAGCTTTTAGAACAATAGCAATTGAATTATGGAACAATTTAAAACCTGAGACAAAAAATTTAACCACTGTAAATTTATTTAGGTCAGCTATTCTAAAGGAACTGATATGGTTTATTTAACGATGATTAGAATATAGTTTATTATTTATACAAAATCCAGATTTTAAAAAGTACTATTATAATACAAGAAATTGTAATATATTAAGATAATTAAATATACTAATATAGGTTATATCTAATGTAATTAAGACCACGTGTAAATTAGCTTGCTAACTGTGGATCTTATTAAATACAATACAATACAATACAATACAATACAATACAATACAATACAATACAATACAATACAATACAATACAATACAATACAATACAATACGTAATGTTTACAACACGAGCGGCCGTGTTGTATTGAATATACAATCACGAGCCGAAGGCGAGTGATTGTATATTCAATACAACAAGGACGCAATACAATACAATACCAATCAAATTCAAAACAGCAAGTTAGCAATAATTTTCATCAAATGAATTAGTCAACTTGAGGAATATATTGCAAGGATATTTTAGGAATGCTTCTATTGCCACGACAGTAAACTAACGCACATTTATACCAAGTGGAAAATACTATAGCAAAGTGAAAAGATTGTAAATTGTCGTGTAAACGGGGTCTAAAAATCTCATTCTCTGAAAATACTATAGCTTGAAATAATAATGTTTTGTGCTTACTTTTTCACAGGAGAGATAAAAGAGTTTTTGAACAATACCAGAAAGCATCGCGTGCTCTTCCTGATAAAAAAGAAAGAGAAGAAATCACAGCTTTAAAAAACAAAGTAAGCTATCACATGTAGAAGAACCGTGTTGATTTTAGAAAAAGTAAATTGATGACAGTAGGGACTTTAATGAATTTTACAGTTTAAAGAAGTATATAACTGTTTATTCGAAAACGTCCTAGCCGGAAGGTCATGATGTTGCATTTTTCGCAACTGGTCCCTGTTTGGTCTTATAATGTATATATTCTACACTCGAAATTTTCCCTCACCAAAATTACCTTATAGCAAAACGCCGCAATACTGCTAAAATGGTTGACGTCATTCTTAAGCAACAGTTCTCATCTTTTGGCCGTTGACGTCGTCTTGAAGACATGAAAATTGCATAAAGAACGAGGACGGTGTTGAGACTACAATTTATTCATTCTTGTTTTGCGAAAATAATAATTTTCTTTGAAGGACGTCGCCGTTGAGGTTAATGTCGTACTAGATCTTAAAGTCTCTTGTAGTTTCCTTCGCAGATATCTACATACCAACTATGTAAAAAAATAATTTAAAAATAGGCACGCTCAGCGTGCATGTATCTAGTGCGCTACGGTACAAGTTGTAACGACATTCTCAATTTAGTAGTTCAGCATTGCGTAAATAAAACCACGCGTCTCGACTTTCTCGCTCAAACGACAAGCTTTCCATGGACGAAAAGACAGAGCGAGTGCTTGTTTGGCTTCGAATCAAGATCTTTCTGAAATGTGAATAGCGTTTTAACTAATGTTTCAAGTGTATAGTTGACATGTTAGATCCTCGGCCAAGACGTCTTAGCTATAAGTTTGTATGCAGAAATCAACTGTACGTGACACTGCTTGACTTATATGTAGGCGTATACAATACTTATTCAAAATACTTATGCCACGAACAAATTGACCTATACGAGTGTGTTCACGACTTAAATAGGACGCGTCTTAATTAAATCGCGACTTATTTTTCTCCGTTTAAATGGCGTTTATTGTCTCTATTTGAATACTGAGTTGATTATCACATTTCAGATCACTGAACTGCAAGAAGATATGAAGCTGAGAGAGTCTCGTTGGTCAGCGGCTGCTACCCGCTACAAAGACCGCATCGGAAGTTTGGAGAAAGAAAACAAAGAAATGAAAGAGGAAGTGAAACTTTTAGAAAAACAAAACTTGGAGCTTCACCATAAAGATCAACACAAAGTAAGATATCCTAACATATCATATTATACCATACCATACCATACCATACCATACCATACCATAATATACCACACAATACCACACCACACCATACCATACCACACCACACCACACAATACCACACCACACCACACAATACCACACCACACAATACCACACCACACAATACCACACCACACCACACAATACCACACCACACCACACAATACCACACCACACCACACAATACCACACCACACCACACAATACCACACCACACCACACAATACCACACCACACAATACCACACCATACCATACCACACCACACCATACTACACCACACCACACCATACCATACCATACCATACCATACTACACCACACCATACCATACCATACCACACCATACCATACCATACCACACCACACCACACCACACCACACCAACCATACTACACCATACCATACCATACCACACCAACCATACTACACCATACCATACCACACCATACCATATCAAACAATACCATACCATACCACACCATACCACACCACACCACACCACACCACACCATACCATACCATACCACACCATACCACACCACACCATACCACACCACACCATACCACACCATACCACACCACACCATACCATACCACGCCAACCATACGACGCCATACCATAGCACACCACACCATACCATACCATATCAAACAATACCACACCAACCATACCACACCATACCACACCAACCATACTACACCATACCACGCCATACCATACCACACCACACCAACCATACCACACCATACCATACCATAGCACACCACACCACACCACACCATACCATATCAAACAATACCATACCATACTATACCATACCATACCACACCAACCATACCATACCATACCACACCAACCATACTACACCATACCATAGCACACCATACCATACCATATCAGACAATACCACACCATACTATACCATACCACACCAACCATACCATACCATACCATACCACACCAACCATACCACACCAACCATACTACACCATACCACACCATACCATATCAAACAATACCATACCATACCACACCATACCACACCACACCATACCACACCATACCATACCACACCACACCATACCACACCACACCATACCACACCATACCACACCATACCACACCACACCATACCATACCACGCCAACCATACGACGCCATACCATAGCACACCACACCATACCATACCATATCAAACAATACCACACCAACCATACCACACCATACCACACCAACCATACTACACCATACCACGCCATACCACACCACACCACACCAACCATACCACACCATACCATACCATAACACACCACACCATACCATATCAAACAATACCATACCATACCATACTATACCATCGAAGTCATCAGTTAAACTCTTGTAAATTGGACTTTGTGAGTTTTATGGATAAGGATTTTGTGTTTGTTATTCTAGGCTCGTGAATACCAACAATATAAAGCATTTGAGAAAAGAAAGTTGACCAAGTCAGAAGGTTGGTTAATTTTAAAGACTTATTAACCAAGTGCGAGGTCTGTACGGGAAAGTATTTGCATGAGGTTTTCGTACAGACCAAGCGACGAAGGAGCGAGGTTTGTGCGATAAAACTGAGGGCAAATACTTTCCAGTACAGACCGAGCAAACGAGGTTAATAAGGAATTTATTATATGGCTATTGGTTCATTTTATTTTTAAGCTTCTAGCGTTGTTATCGTCTTTGGAGTATGCTGTTTACCTATTACATGTTGACTTTTTCGTGTCGCTTCTTGGCCTTCTTACTTACACCAGTTCGGCTTTTATTTGTCGTGTTTTTAGATAAACAGCTTTAAAGAAAACCAGCAGTGATGTTCCAACACATTTTATTGCTCAGAATATTTGAATAAAGATACCTATTTCTCTTTTATTTGTATTCAAATCAACTCAGAAATCTTCCCGCCAAAACTTACAGGGCCGAGAAAAAAGCGTATTGACCGGTCGGTCAATATATCGTAAAATCCCGACCTCTCAGGAACCAATCAGCGTGCGTCGTTTTGCGTACGGACCGGAAATCAAACCCAGCCATATAATAATAATAGGTACAATATCAGCAGCCGAACTGTATGCAATATATCATACACGAGAAGCTGTTTATTATCTGATCTGAAAACACCGAGAAGTGTGTTGAAAAACGAGGCGAATTTTTTAACTCACTTCGAAGTGTTTTTAAATCAGATAATAAACGGCTTTCGAGTGTATTGTATAGCTTCTCAAACAAATCAGTATTTAAAGAAAAATTTGAGGTAAAACTTGTCTTAATTTATGGGCGTTTATTACCACATTTTACAACTAAGTCTCGGTAACTGATTTCCATTATGTTTTCCTCATGAATTGTTAATGAGTGTGAGAAGTACTGTATAATAAACGAGCAGGAGTGTTTTATCAGATATAAAGACACGAGGCGAATATACGGCTTCAAAAACGAACCACTTGGTAAGTTGATTGGCGGAGTTAGTTTGAAAAATAACCTTGTCTAAGCCGAGAAAATCAAAGCTAAAGTTTATGTAAATCAGGAGAAATCTTTATCACATATAAAGATACGATACGGTCATGATTTTCTTTTGTGTTTTCCTCATGAATTATTAATGAGTTTTTGAAGGGCATTTACAACATTCATTTCTTTTGAATTTTCTTCATAAATTATTAATAAATTGGATAACAGCAATATAGATAACTTTTGTGGAAACACCACGTAAAATATTTCTTTGCTAAGCTTTCGGCCTGTTGACTCAGGTCTTCATCAGAGCAATAACAATAAGCTGTTGGCTCACGTCATTTATACAGCTTGTTGTTATTGCTGTGACGAAGGCCTGAGTTAACAGGCTGAAAGCTTAGCAAATAAATATTTTACGTTGTGTTTCTACGAAACGTATCTTTATTACATTATCGCCATGAAAACTTTCAAAGAATGAAAAATAGCAATTAATGGCTCCGAAAGCCAAAGAAGCGTGCGTGAAAGCCAACATAATTCATATTGATCGTATTTATTTAGAAATACCATCAAAGTCTGTCATATCTCGCACTGTATCTCAATCTTCAAGTACAAACGAAGACGAACATGAAGATTTTATCAAAGAAAACGAAAAATTAAAAACTCCTTCAAATTCTCCTCTTGTCACTCATCAAGAATCAAATAAACAATCAAACGTTAACGGGTAAGAGAACTTAAAAAGACTTTGCATGCATGGCTTACTATAGCTTGATCTCGTTCTATATTATAGTATGATATACTCTTATAGTGAGGTGAGGTGAGGTGTGGTGTGGTATGCTATGGTGGTGTGTGTGGTTTAGATGTGGTACGGTGTTGTGTTGTGTTGTGTTGTGTTGTGTTGTGTTGTGTTGTGTTGTGTTGTGTTGTGTTGTGTTGTGTGGTGTGGTGTGGTGTGGTGTGGTGGGGTGTGGTGTGGTATGCTATGGTGGTGTGTGTGATTTGGATGTGGTACGGTGTTGTGTTGTGTTGTGTTGTGTTGTGTTGTGTTGTGTTGTGTTGTGTTGTGTTGTGTTGTGTTGTGTTGTGTTGTGTTGTGTTGTGTTGTGTGGTGTGGCGGGGTGTGGTATGCTATGGTGTGATCTGTGGTGTGGTGTGGTGTGGTGCGGTATGTTAATGTGGTGTGGTGTATGGGATGGTGTCGTATGGTATGATGTGATATGGTATGTGATATGTTGTGGTGTGGTATAGTATTGTGGTATGGTGTTGTATGGTGCGGTAAGTACGGTGTGGTAAGCACTGTGTGGTATGGCGTGTTGTGTGCTATGATGTGGTAGGGTGTGATATGGTGTGGTATGGTGTGTGGTATAGTATGGTATGATGTGGTATGTGATGGTGTGGTATAGTATTATGGTATGGTGTGGTGGTGTGTGAAAAGGTATGTTGTGGTACAGTAATGTATGGTCCTAGTACACGTAGTCTAGTATTCTTCTTATCTTTTCAACTTATACAGTGTATATTTATTCTCGTATTTACTCAGTGATAAACACGCTGAAAAGAAAGATGTATCGCCAGCAGAGAAAGATGAAGCAAAACAACACAGTACTTCGACAGAAACACAACAAGTTACTAAGCCATCCACAAGTGGTGCACACAGTGAAACTAAACAAAGGTTAGCATTCATTTCTTAAACTAACTCATTATATTATATGACTGGACCCGTTTACCAGTCCGTACGCAAATAACGTAACTCGATTGGTTGCCTGCCTACGATATTGATCCCCCGGGTTAATACGCTTTTTCCTCGGACCTGTAACTTTTGGCGGGAAAAATTTTGAGTTAGTTTTCACAGAAATAAAAGAGAACTAGGTATTTTTATTCAAATACTACAAACAATTAAATGTACTGGAACATTACTGCTGGTTTTCTTTAAAGTTGCTTGCCTAAAAACACGACAAAATGAAAGCCGAACTTGTGTAAACAAGAAGGACATGGAAAAGCTAACAGGTAAGGTAACGGCAAACTCCGAAGACGAAGACGAAAACAGTGTTTAAAACTTTAAAAGAAAATTAACCAAAAGCAGTATAGTAAATACGTTATTAACCTTGATTGCTTGACTTATTTCTACGGGGAAGTATTTGGTCATTTTCTTTACCAATATTGATTTTTTATGCTCAGTTTAAGTATTATTTTTTCATATTACCAAAGCCCAAGGTTAAAAGAGTGCGGTTCTTCAAAGAGCGTAAACAAGACCAGTTCTTCCAAGAGCGTACGGTTTAAAGACAATGACGCGACAGAGGATGATCAACCTGAGCTCTTACCTAAGGAGATATGTCATAGTGATGGAAAGGTAAATGATGATGTTGTTAAAATGTTTAAACAGGTTCATTGGGTGGCTTAATTCATTGATTGGTTGCCTGGTTAGTTACTGGGTGGGTGGGTTGGTTGGTTGACTGGGTGGTTGATTGATTGATTGATTGATTGATTGATTGATTGATTGATTGATTGATTGATTGATTGATTGATTGGTTGGCTGCCTAGTTGGTTGGTTGGTTGGTTGGTTGGTTGGTTGGTTGGTTGGTTGGTTGGTTGGTTGGTTGGTTGGTTGGTTGGTTGGTTGGTTGGTTGGCTGGTTGGTTGGTTGGTTGGTTGGTTGGTTGGTTGGTTGGTTGGTTGGTTGGTTGGTTGGTTTGTTGGCTGGCTGGTGGATTGATTGGTTGGTTGGTTAGTTGGTTGGTTGCTTGCTTGCTTGCTTGTTTGTTTGTTTGTTTGTTTGTTTGTTTGTTTGTTTGTTTGTTTGTTTGTTTGTTTGTTTGTTTGTTTGTTTGTTTGTTTGTTTGTTTGTTTGTTTGTTTGTTTGTTTGTTTGTTTGTTTGTTTGTTTGTTTGTTTGTTTGTTTGTTTGTTTGTTTGTTTGTTTGTTTGTTTGTTTGTTTGTTTGTTTGCTTGTTTGCTTGTTTGCTTGTTTGTTTGCTTGTTTGCTTGTTTGCATGATTGGCTGGCTGGTTGGTTGATATAATATGTAGTACTGGTTACCAAATATATATTATATAATAAATGCTACACCTGTTATTTTTTTTTATCTTAGCGCGAAGTGGTCAATGGTGATGGCTCTCGTGTAGTGACCTTCTCGAACGGGACACGAAAAGAGATCAGCGCCGACGGATTTTCGGTCATAGTGACGTTTTTTAATGGAGATGTCAAACAAATAATGTCTGATGAAAGAGAGGTAAGTAGGACCATTGAGGGATAACGCCAGTGACTTGAGGGAATTGGATACACAAAAATTAGATAGTGTAGTTAGAGTTACTGACCAACCTTGATTTCAATTTCGTAGGTGTATTATTACGCAGAAGCTCAAACTACTCACACAACTTATCCTGACGGAATGCAAGTTTTACAATTCCCAAGGTAAATTACATCACAGTATAAGAATACAAAAATACTTTATTCACTCAACTTCGTGAATTGACTTCAGCCAACTGTTTCGATCAGAACGAAAACGTTCAATTTTCTTCATGTAAACACAGCAAGAAGAAACAACATGAGAGATTTGAATTGAACACTCAATCCAGCTTCTAGACTTGCTCCAAGTCCGCCTCTTAGCGCTAGTTTTTGCGGGCGAGCGGAAAAGCGGGAGGAAAGAGGCGGACTTGTTTCGCTTGCAGGTTTTTGAATCTAATTAAATAGTCTGGCGGGAAATCGCTGAAATGTACATCGCCCTGTTTTGCGTGTTTCGGGTTGTCGTACATGCAATGGAAAGTGGCTCTACCCCTACTAAAACGTTTTCAAGAGTCTGTTTAATTCCAACTTCCAAAGATAGCACTTG
This sequence comes from Corallium rubrum, assembly GCA_964035015.1. NCBI lineage: Eukaryota > Metazoa > Cnidaria > Anthozoa > Scleralcyonacea > Coralliidae > Corallium > Corallium rubrum. Next base: position 8,771,710 of record OZ036008.1, read on the forward strand.
CATAGTATAGCAATTTAGCCTGAATATAATTACTTCCCGAATTACGTCAACCGGTCGAAAAATTCACCGGTGAATTTTGGCGCGCTGCAGGTGGGAAAAGTCCTTTTCAACGAGGAACCGAAAGGTTCAAAAATGTTTGACCAGGTTTCCAGGAACTCTCCCCTTGGCGAGTAAAATAGTCTGGCGTTAGCCAGAGTAAAATCGTCTGGCGTTAATCAGAGTAAAATCGTCTGGCGTTAATCAGAGTAAAATCGTCTGGCGTTAGCCAGAGTAAAATCGTCTGGCGTTAATCAGAGTAAAATCGTCTGGCGTTAGCCAGAGTAAAATAGTCTGGCGTTAATCAGAGTAAAATCGTCTGGCGTTAGCCAGAGTAAAATAGTCTGGCGTTAGCCAGAGTAAAATCGTCTGGCGTTAATCAGAGTAAAATCGTCTGGCGTTAGCCAGAGTAAAATCGTCTGACGTTAATCAGAGTAAAATAGTCTGGCGTTAATCAGAGTAAAATCGTCTGGCGTTAGCCAGAGTAAAATCGTCTGATGTTAATCAGAGTAAAATAGTCTGGCGTTAATCAGAGTAAAATAGTCTGGCGTTAGCCAGAGTAAAATCGTCTGGCGTTAATCGAGTAAAATCGTCTGGCGTTAATCAGAGTAAAATCGTCTGGCGTTAATCAGAGTAAAATAGTCTGGCGTTAGCCAGAGTAAAATCGTCTGGCGTTAATCAGTAAAATCGTCTGGCGTTAATCAGAGTAAAATCGTCTGGCGTTAATCAGAGTAAAATAGTCTGGCGTTAATCAGAGTAAAATAGTCTGGCGTTAATCAGTAAAATCGTCTGGCGTTAATCAGAGTAAAATAGTCTGGCGTTAATCAGAGTAAAATAGTCTGGCGTTAATCAGAGTAAAATCGTCTGGCGTTAATCAGAGCAAAATAGTCTGGCGTTAATCAGAGTAAAATCGTCTGGCGTTAATCAGAGTAAAATAGTCTGGCGTTAATCAGAGTAAAATAGTCTGGCGTTAATCAGAGTAAAATAGTCTGGCGTTAATCAGAGTAAAATCGTCTGGCGTTAATCAGAGTAAAATCGTCTGGAGTTAATCAGAGTAAAATAGTCTGGCGTTAATCAGAGTAAAATAGTCTGGCGTTAATCAGAGTAAAATCGTCTGGCGTTAATCAGAGTAAAATCGTCTGGCGTTAATCAGAGTAAAATCGTCTGGCGTTAATCAGAGTAAAATCGTCTGGCGTTAATCAGAGTAAAATAGTCTGGCGTTAATCAGAGTAAAATAGTCTGGCGTTAATCACAGTAAAATAGTCTGGCGTTAATCAGAGTAAAATAGTCTGGCGTTAATCACAGTAAAATAGTCTGGCGTTAATCAGAGTAAAATAGTCTGGCGTTAATCACAGTAAAATAGTCTGGCGTTAATCAGAGTAAAATAGTCTGGCGTTAATCAGAGTAAAATAGTCTGGCGTTAATCAGTAAAATCGTCTGGCGTTAATCAGAGTAAAATAGTCTGGCGTTAATCAGAGTAAAATAGTCTGGCGTTAATCAGTAAAATCGTCTGGGGTTAATCAGAGTAAAATCGTCTGGCGTTAATCAGAGTAAAATAGTCTGGCGTTAATCAGTAAAATCGTCTGGCGTTAATCAGAGTAAAATCGTCTGGCGTTAATCAGAGTAAAATAGTCTGGCGTTAATCAGAGTAAAATCGTCTGGCGTTAATCAGAGTAAAATCGTCTGGCGTTAATCAGAGTAAAATCGTCTGGCGTTAATCAGAGTAAAATCGTCTGGCGTTAATCAGAGTAAAATAGTCTGGCGTTAATCAGAGTAAAATAGTCTGGCGTTAATCACAGTAAAATAGTCTGGCGTTAATCAGAGTAAAATAGTCTGGCGTTAATCACAGTAAAATAGTCTGGCGTTAATCAGAGTAAAATAGTCTGGCGTTAATCACAGTAAAATAGTCTGGCGTTAATCAGAGTAAAATAGTCTGGCGTTAATCAGAGTAAAATAGTCTGGCGTTAATCAGTAAAATCGTCTGGCGTTAATCAGAGTAAAATAGTCTGGCGTTAATCAGAGTAAAATAGTCTGGCGTTAATCAGTAAAATCGTCTGGCGTTAATCAGAGTAAAATCGTCTGGCGTTAATCAGAGTAAAATAGTCTGGCGTTAATCAGTAAAATCGTCTGGCGTTAATCAGAGTAAAATCGTCTGGCGTTAATCAGAGTAAAATAGTCTGGCGTTAATCAGAGTAAAATAGTCTGGCGTTAATCAGTAAAATCGTCTGGCCTTAATCAGAGTAAAATAGTCTGGCGTTAATCAGAGTAAAATAGTCTGGCGTTAATCAGAGTAAAATCGTCTGGCGTTAATCAGAGTAAAATAGTCTGGCGTTAATCAGAGTAAAATCGTCTGGCGTTAATCAGAGTAAAATAGTCTGGCGTTAATCAGAGTAAAATAGTCTGGCGTTAATCAGAGTAAAATAGTCTGGCGTTAATCAGAGTAAAATCGTCTGGCGTTAATCAGAGTAAAATAGTCTGGCGTTAATCAGAGTAAAATCGTCTGGCGTTAATCAGAGTAAAATCGTCTGGAGTTAATCAGAGTAAAATAGTCTGGCGTTAATCAGAGTAAAATAGTCTGGCGTTAATCAGAGTAAAATCGTCTGGCGTTAATCAGAGTAAAATCGTCTGGCGTTAATCAGAGTAAAATCGTCTGGCGTTAATCAGAGTAAAATCGTCTGGCGTTAATCAGAGTAAAATAGTCTGGCGTTAATCAGAGTAAAATAGTCTGGCGTTAATCACAGTAAAATAGTCTGGCGTTAATCAGAGTAAAATAGTCTGGCGTTAATCACAGTAAAATAGTCTGGCGTTAATCAGAGTAAAATAGTCTGGCGTTAATCACAGTAAAATAGTCTGGCGTTAATCAGAGTAAAATAGTCTGGCGTTAATCAGAGTAAAATAGTCTGGCGTTAATCAGTAAAATCGTCTGGCGTTAATCAGAGTAAAATAGTCTGGCGTTAATCAGAGTAAAATAGTCTGTCGTTAATCAGTAAAATCGTCTGGCGTTAATCAGAGTAAAATCGTCTGGCGTTAATCAGAGTAAAATAGTCTGGCGTTAATCAGTAAAATCGTCTGGCGTTAATCAGAGTAAAATCGTCTGGCGTTAATCAGAGTAAAATAGTCTGGCGTTAATCAGAGTAAAATAGTCTGGCGTTAATCAGTAAAATCGTCTGGCGTTAATCAGAGTAAAATAGTCTGGCGTTAATCAGAGTAAAATAGTCTGGCGTTAATCAGAGTAAAATCGTCTGGCGTTAATCAGAGTAAAATAGTCTGGCGTTAATCAGAGTAAAATCGTCTGGCGTTAATCAGAGTAAAATAGTCTGGCGTTAATCAGAGTAAAATAGTCTGGCGTTAATCAGAGTAAAATAGTCTGGCGTTAATCAGAGTAAAATCGTCTGGCGTTAATCAGAGTAAAATCGTCTGGAGTTAATCAGAGTAAAATAGTCTGGCGTTAATCAGAGTAAAATAGTCTGGCGTTAATCAGAGTAAAATCGTCTGGCGTTAATCAGAGTAAAATCGTCTGGCGTTAATCAGAGTAAAATCGTCTGGCGTTAATCAGAGTAAAATCGTCTGGTGTTAATCAGAGTAAAATAGTCTGGCGTTAATCAGAGTAAAATAGTCTGGCGTTAATCACAGTAAAATAGTCTGGCGTTAATCAGAGTAAAATAGTCTGGCGTTAATCACAGTAAAATCGTCTGGCGTTAATCAGAGTAAAATAGTCTGGCGTTAATCACAGTAAAATAGTCTGGCGTTAATCAGAGTAAAATAGTCTGGCGTTAATCAGAGTAAAATAGTCTGGCGTTAATCAGTAAAATCGTCTGGCGTTAATCAGAGTAAAATAGTCTGGCGTTAATCAGAGTAAAATAGTCTGGCGTTAATCAGTAAAATCGTCTGGCGTTAATCAGAGTAAAATCGTCTGGCGTTAATCAGAGTAAAATAGTCTGGCGTTAATCAGTAAAATCGTCTGGCGTTAATCAGAGTAAAATCGTCTGGCGTTAATCAGAGTAAAATAGTCTGGCGTTAATCAGAGTAAAATAGTCTGGCGTTAATCAGTAAAATCGTCTGGCCTTAATCAGAGTAAAATAGTCTGGCGTTAATCAGAGTAAAATAGTCTGGCGTTAATCAGAGTAAAATCGTCTGGCGTTAATCAGAGTAAAATAGTCTGGCGTTAATCAGAGTAAAATCGTCTGGCGTTAATCAGAGTAAAATAGTCTGGCGTTAATCAGAGTAAAATAGTCTGGCGTTAATCAGAGTAAAATAGTCTGGCGTTAATCAGAGTAAAATCGTCTGGAGTTAATCAGAGTAAAATAGTCTGGCGTTAATCAGAGTAAAATAGTCTGGCGTTAATCAGAGTAAAATCGTCTGGCGTTAATCAGAGTAAAATCGTCTGGCGTTAATCAGAGTAAAATCGTCTGGCGTTAATCAGAGTAAAATCGTCTGGCGTTAATCAGAGTAAAATAGTCTGGCGTTAATCAGAGTAAAATAGTCTGGCGTTAATCAGAGTAAAATAGTCTGGCGTTAATCAGAGTAAAATCGTCTGGCGTTAATCAGAGTAAAATCGTCTGGCGTTAATCAGAGTAAAATCGTCTGGCGTTAATCAGAGTAAAATAGTCTGGCGTTAATCAGAGTAAAATCGTCTGGCGTTAATCAGAGTAAAATCGTCTGGCGTTAATCAGAGTAAAATAGTCTGGCGTTAATCAGAGTAAAATAGTCTGGCGTTAATCAGTAAAATCGTCTGGCGTTAATCAGAGTAAAATAGTCTGGCGTTAATCACAGTAAAATAGTCTGGCGTTAATCAGAGTAAAATAGTCTGGCGTTAATCACAGTAAAATCGTCTGGCGTTAATCAGAGTAAAATAGTCTGGCGTTAATCACAGTAAAATAGTCTGGCGTTAATCAGAGTAAAATAGTCTGGCGTTAATCAGAGTAAAATAGTCTGGCGTTAATCAGTAAAATCGTCTGGCGTTAATCAGAGTAAAATAGTCTGGCGTTAATCAGAGTAAAATAGTCTGGCGTTAATCAGTAAAATCGTCTGGCGTTAATCAGAGTAAAATCGTCTGGCGTTAATCAGAGTAAAATAGTCTGGCGTTAATCAGTAAAATCGTCTGGCGTTAATCAGAGTAAAATCGTCTGGCGTTAATCAGAGTAAAATAGTCTGGCGTTAATCAGAGTAAAATAGTCTGGCGTTAATCAGTAAAATCGTCTGGCCTTAATCAGAGTAAAATAGTCTGGCGTTAATCAGAGTAAAATAGTCTGGCGTTAATCAGAGTAAAATCGTCTGGCGTTAATCAGAGTAAAATAGTCTGGCGTTAATCAGAGTAAAATCGTCTGGCGTTAATCAGAGTAAAATAGTCTGGCGTTAATCAGAGTAAAATAGTCTGGCGTTAATCAGAGTAAAATAGTCTGGCGTTAATCAGAGTAAAATCGTCTGGAGTTAATCAGAGTAAAATAGTCTGGCGTTAATCAGAGTAAAATAGTCTGGCGTTAATCAGAGTAAAATCGTCTGGCGTTAATCAGAGTAAAATCGTCTGGCGTTAATCAGAGTAAAATCGTCTGGCGTTAATCAGAGTAAAATCGTCTGGCGTTAATCAGAGTAAAATCGTCTGGCGTTAATCAGAGTAAAATAGTCTGGCGTTAATCAGAGTAAAATAGTCTGGCGTTAATCAGAGTAAAATCGTCTGGCGTTAATCAGAGTAAAATCGTCTGGCGTTAATCAGAGTAAAATAGTCTGGCGTTAATCAGAGTAAAATCGTCTGGCGTTAATCAGAGTAAAATCGTCTGGCGTTAATCAGAGTAAAATAGTCTGGCGTTAATCAGAGTAAAATAGTCTGGCGTTAATCAGTAAAATCGTCTGGCGTTAATCAGAGTAAAATAGTCTGGCGTTAATCAGAGTAAAATAGTCTGGCGTTAATCAGAGTAAAATAGTCTGGCGTTAATCAGAGTAAAATCGTCTGGAGTTAATCAGAGTAAAATAGTCTGGCGTTAATCAGAGTAAAATAGTCTGACGTTAGCCAGAGTAAAATCGTCTGGAGTTAGTCAGAGTAAAATAGTCTGGCGTTAATCAGAGTAAAATAGTCTGGCGTTAATCAGAGTAAAATAGTCTGACGTTAGCCAGAGTAAAATCGTCTGGAGTTAATCAGAGTAAAATCATCTGGCGTTAATCAGAGTAAAATAGTCTGGCGTTAATCAGAGTAAAATCGTCTGGCGTTAGCCAGAGTAAAATCATCTGGCGTTAATCAGAGTAAAATAGTCTAGCGTTAATCAGAGTAAAATAGTCTGACGTTAGCCAGAGTAAAATCGTCTGGAGTTAATCAGAGTAAAATCATCTGGCGTTAATCAGAGTAAAATTGTCTGGCGTTAATCAGAGTAAAATCGTCTGGCGTTGGCCAGAGTAAAATCATCTGGCGTTAATCAGAGTAAAATAGTCTAGCGTTAATCAGAGTAAAATAGTCTGGCGTTAATCAGAGTAAAATAGTCTGGCGTTAATCAGAGTAAAATAGTCTGGCGTTAATCAGAGTAAAATCGTCTGGCGTTAGCCAGAGTAAAATCGTCTGGCGTTAATCAGAGTAAAATAGTCTGGCGTTAATCAGAGTAAAATCGTTTGGCGTTGATCAGAGTAAAATAGTCTGGCGTTAATCAGAGTAAAATCGTCTGGCGTTAATCAGAGTAAAATAGTCTGGCGTTAATCAGAGTAAAATCGTCTGGCGTTAATCACAGTAAAATAGTCTGGCGTTAATCACAGTAAAATAGTCTGGCGTTAATCAGAGTAAAATAGTCTGGCGTTAGCCAGAGTAAAATCGTCTGGCGTTAATCTGGCGTTAGCCAGAGTAAAATCGTCTGGCATTAATCAGAGTACAATCCTCTGGCGTTAATCAGAGTAAAATCGTCTGGCGTTAGCCAGAGTAAAATAGTCTGGCGTTAATCAGAGTAAAATCGTCTGGCGTTAATCAGAGTAAAATAGTCTGGCGTTAATCAGAGTAAAATCGTCTGGCGTTAGCCAGAGTAAAATTGTCTGGCGTTAATCAAAGTAAAGTTAATAAGTTGCAAATGTGTATGGCAACTGTGGCCAATAAAGAGTTAAGGTGGCTTCACACAGTTTCTTGAAAAATGGAAAATACAAGTTTGAGAGTCCAAAATACGTGAATAAACAATTCCAAAAAAGAATAAAAGTGAATGTTATGCATAATTAAACAGTCTGACAATCAAAAACTGTTACCAAATAAATAGCAACAGTTGTTGCTATGGCAACAATGACGTTTCAAAATGGCTGCCAATTACCCTTCAAACTAATTTAATTCGAAAAAAACTTTGGTGACCCCCAATTGTTTTTTCATTAAAACTTTTCTTGATGTATGAGTAATCATTAGGCCGATTTTAAAAAAATTCTGTAGAAGGAATAAATTTTTTTTCGGAAAAATCACGTTTGTTAATTTTTAAAAAATTTCGTTCTACAGATTTTTTTGTAAATCGGCCTACTGATTACTCGTACTTCCAGGAAAATTTTAAAGAAAATAAAATTTGGGGTCACCAAAGTTTTTCTAGAATTAAATTAGTTTGAAGGGTAATTGGCAGCCATTTTGAAATATCATTGTTGCCATAGCAACAACTGTTGCTATTTAATTGGTAACAGTTTTTGATTGTCAGACTGTTTAACTATGCATAACATTTAGTTTTATTCTTTTACCGAATTGTTTAATCACGTGTTTTAGACTCTCAAACTTGTATTTTCCATTCTTCAAGAAACTGTATGGAGCCACCTTAAACTGGATTATTTCAAAATTGTTTAATCTGATCTTAGCAACCAGATTGAGAAACACTATCCTGACGGAACGAAAGAGATAATTTTTCCTGATCAAACCGTGAAATATTTTTATCAATCTGGCGCTGAGGAGTGTGTATTTACTGATGGCACTGTGGAGAGGATCAATGGGGATGGTGATAGGATAGTAGAGTTCCCTAATGGACAAAGAGAAACCTATACTAAATTATTTAAGGTAAGCGGAGAGGAAAACTTCACCATGACCACCCAACCATGACCACCCGACAATGACCACCCAACCATGACCATGAATCCGACCATGACCACCTGACAATGACCATGACCACCCAATAATGATCATAACCACCCGATTATGACCATAACCACCCAATAACGACCACCTGCCCATGACTATTTCACTATGACTCCATGATCAGGATCACCAGACCATGACCCTGACTACTGGACGATGACCGTCCGACCATGACCACTTCGTTATGACCACATCATTATGACCACCTCACTATGACCACCTCACTATGACCACCTCACTATGACCACCTCACTATGACCACCTCACTATGACCACCTCATTATGGCCACCTCACTATGACCACCACACTATGACCACCTCATTAGGACCACCCATAGAAATAAGGTATATTATTTCTATGGGACCACCTCACTATGACCACTTCACTATGACCACCTCACTATGACCACTACACTATGACCACCTCACCATGACCACCACACTATGACCACCTCACTATGACCACCACACTATGACCACCACACTATGACCACCACACTATGACCACCACACTATGACCACTTCACTATGACCACTTCACTATGACCCCCACACCATGACCACCTCACTATGACCACCACACTATGACCACCTCACTATGACCACCTCACTATGACCACCTCACTATGACCACCACACTATGACCACCACACTATGACCACCTCACTATGACCACCTCACTATGACCACCTCACTATGACCACCTCACTATGACCACCACACTATGACCACCTCACCATGACCACCACACTATGACCACCACACTATGACCACCTCATTAGGACCACCTCACTATGACCACTTCACTATGACCACCTCACTATGACCACCTCACCATGACCAGCGCCACCATGACACGTATCGTAAATAATAATAATAATAATAAACAAATGAACAGAAAGACAAACAAACAAACAAACAAACAAACAAACAAACAAACAAACAAACAAACAAACAAACAAACAAACAAACAAACAGATAAGCAGACAAACAGACAGATAAACAAACAGACAGATAAACAGACAAACGGACAAATGGACAAACAGACAAAACAAACAGACAAACAAACAAACAAACAAACAAACAAACAAACAAACAAACAAACAAACAAACAAACAAACAAACAAACAAACAAACAAACAAACAAACAAACAAACAAACAGACAGACAGACAGACAGACAAACAAACAAACAAACAAACAAACAAACAAACAAACAAACAAACAAACAAACAAACAAACAAACAAACAAACAAACAAACAAACAAACAAACAAACAAACAAACAAACAAACAAACAAACAAACAAACAAACAAACAAACAAACAAACAAACAAACAAACAAACAAACAAACAAACAAACAAACAAACAGAGATATAAGTTGACGAATAATTAAATAAATAAATAAATAAATAAATAATTAAGAACTTTCTTTTTAGAAAAGAGAATATCCAGATGGTACTGTGAAGACAGTTTACACAGATGGTCGACAAGAAACTCGGTATCCATCTGGAAGGCTTCGGGTCAAAGACGGTGAAGGTAGATTATTGGTAGATACCGCTGAACAAAAACACACACATCAACAAGCTATTTCTTAAAAGTGACATTTCTTAATAATAGATAATTTATTTTGTAAAAAGTTTTCAGACCAGGTTGAACTCCAATCTGATTGGGGTGTTCTAACGAGTTAGCTACGCAACGCTGCCAGCTCTCGGACAGCTCTATATTCTGCCCAGGGCCGCCGAGGGGAGGGGGGGGGGAGGGGTGGGGGGGGGGGGTGGGCCTAGAGGAGCAAGTTGCCTCGGGCCCATAAATTGTTTGAGATTTGAGTTTTTGACATAAGAAAACATGAGGCCCAGAAAGCGTAAAGATCAGTAACACTAACTTCATTTTTAGCCACCCCAGGGGACCAATTGAGAACACGTAGACACGATCCTATGACGTGTGACGTCATCAGGAAGCCAAATCGATAATTTGCCTCGCCTCACCTCCCCCCCCCCCCCCCAATTTCTATCGGCGGCCAAGATTCTGCCTGCTGCGAGTTCGTTGGTTGGTTCGTGCGCAATTGATTGCAAGCGACGTTTTTGATGCCAAAAAGGGCATTTCTCTTTACCACTGTGTCTGTTGTGGTGCTCTGACGAGTTAGCTGCGCAGCGCAGCCAGATTTCATGCAGTTTATATTCTGCCCGTGCGTGCGTTTCTTCGTGCGTGCGTGCATGCGTTCGTTCGTTCGTTCGTTCGTTCGTTCGTTCGTTCGTTCGTTCGTTCGTTCGTTCGTTCGTTCGTTCGTTCGTTCGTTCGTTCGTTCGTTCGTTCGTTCGTTCGTTCGTTCGTTCGTTCGTTCGTTCGTTCGTTCGTTCGTTCGTTCGTTCGTTCGTTCGTTCGTTCGTTCGTTCGTTCGTTCGTTCGTTCGTTCGTTCGTTCAGGACACCGCTCTTCAGCACTGTATTCAAAACCGGGTCTGGTATTAGCAATTCATAATGTGCGAGTTAACGAAAGATAACGTTCGAGTTAACGAATGGTAACTTGCGAGTTAACGAAAGGTAACTTGCGAGTTAACGAAAGATAACGTTCGAGTTAACGAAAGGTAACGTGCGAGTGAACGAAAGGTAACGTGCGAGTGAACGAAAGGTAACGTGCGAGTGAACGAAAGGTAACGTGCGAGTGAACGAAAGGTGATTTTTGATGCCTTGCGTTCTCGTTTGATGCAAGTGTCGCTTAAAACATGGTAAGAAACCAGAGTTGAGTGGTGGCGGAGGCACTGTCAGTACATTTAAAGTTTTCATCGACGCAAGTATACGAACCAAAGTAGCGAGCCATCACGTTATTGGCGCATCTATTTTCTTTAACTCCAGTCCATCCACCACATTTTTCAGCTGCGTTTTTATTAAGATGGAACATAACTCCGCCTTGTTGCATTCCAACTTGGCATTTACTACAAGCTGCTGAACCAACAGTAATATATTGCACGAAACGGCAATTTCCTAATGATGCTGATGTGTATGTTAGGATATCAGTTTTAGCAATCTTCACCCTCATGTAGTCTTTAACCCCCCATGGTCGCGTGGGATAAGAGCAAGTAAATGCCCAGTCCTTAGACACATCACGTAAACCAACCATTCGAGCCAAAGACAATCTGTAGCTAACCCAGTTATGTGAGTTTTCCGATACAGGATAATCTTTAATCAGCGGTTTTGTGTGATATTCGGCAGCATTTTGTTTTGAATAAGACATAGCCAAGGTCACGGGATACATTTTACCTCCATGTTTTTTAAAGTGACAAAATGCCGAATAGGTAGAATTATCAGGAGCATGGATAAGACGAAGGCCGTGTGTATGTTTAGAAGACTGGGCATAAGCGGCGCAGCTTCTTGGTACTAGTTCACAGCGGTCTCCGCTGTAGCCATCCGGGCAAGAACATTGAAAACGCTTGCCGCTCTCCATACAGCTGGCTTGACACGTGCCTCCGTTAAGACATGTCTGCGGCGACGTCGAACAACATGTGTCCAGGCAATGCCCTGATGCTGACTAGGTATAGTCAAAGTGAAATAATAAACAGAAAAAAACAACTATCAGCACAATCATGATTTTAGGGCGAGTGGAGAAAAGCTCTACTCGATTGCGGCTCGCATTGGAACTGGCGATCTTCGGTTTACTGGTACGACGCTGGAACTGAAAGTTTATTTATAGAGGGTTAAAATCACCTTGTTACACTGATCTCAAATATTAGACTCATTATACTGGATAGAGCATCCGGTGCTGGCTGTGAAGTCGGAATAAATTAGCGGCGGCCATTTCAGGTGGGACCCACTTGGTTTTCATACAGCCACTTTTAAGTTCTCCCATAGCGACAGATTCATGTCACAAAAATTTAGCTGGTTTTCGTTAAAAATCCGATCATTTAAAGCGAAAAACAGAGGCGAAAACTATGATTCAGCAATATTTTGGGTCCCACCGGATATGGCCGCCGCGAGATTTTTAGCCTCACTTCCGACTTCAATTTTTGCCACGCGCGAAACAATAGATGCCCTATTCAGTATAATGAGTATATTATTTGAGATCAGTGCCTTGTTAGCGAAGCTAATCTTACCCAGGGCCCTCTAAACGGATTACAGCTAAGATCCAGGTGTTGGTTTTACGGAGGGAGGAAAACCGGAGAACCCGGCGAAAAACCCTCGAAGTACAGGAGAGACCAACTGAACTCTACTCACATGAGTCGCGAGCTCGAAAACAGGGTTATTCTCAAGCGGTCACCCATCCAAGTATATACTAACAGTGATATTGGGCATTTCACTCGATTACATAGCATATTCTAAGGATTTAGGGTGAAGGAAAATTCGAGTGTAGAATATATACATATTAAGACCAAAGCGCTCGCGATCAAGCTCTCGGCAACGCCCTCCGTGGCTCAGTGGTCAGAGCATTGCACTAGAGTCGCAAGGCCGTGGGTTCAATTCCTGCCGGAAGGCCTGTGTAGTTGCATTTTTCGCAACTGGTCCCGGTTTGGTCTTAAAATGTATATATTCTACACTCGAATTTTCCTTCAAGTATACTAACCCCGTCTAACTTGGCTTAAGTTTGGACTGCAATGGGCCCTTACTGGACCTCCGAGGAGAACAGTTTAGATATAAGAGTTATCCAGTATAAATTAGTTTTGTTTAGTTTAGTTTCGTTCGTTTCATTTCGTTTCGTTTCGTTTCGTTTAGTTTAGTTTAGTTTAGTTTAGGTTAGGTTAGTTTAGTTTAGTTTAGCGCCCTAACAGCACACGCCAACCGTGCTCCCACGCTCTATACCGACTCGGCTACATATTTACCTCTTTGCTGTAGTCGTACTCGTAGTAATCACATTCATCCGTTTGCTCGTACAACGAAACATCGCTTTCTTTTTTCTCTGAATTCAGTTCACATTTTTTGCCACCATTGCAAACATTAAAAGAAAGACACACGCAGTTTTTTAAACACTTTGCATAACATTCGAGTGGTCTGCTGATTGAGGTGCTCTCAATAATACGGGATCTAAACCTGTGTCTTGAAAACACATTTTGGTTCATTTTTGTTGAATACTTTCCGCAGTTGTTACCAGAAGCTTGTGCGCTAATGAAAGAAGTAAAGAGAACGGCTGCTATAGTTGCTGCAATCAAGGACAATTTTTCAAACATCTGCAAGAAAAAAAGAACGTCTTTTTAATATTAACTCCTTCACTATACCAAGGGCTCTTCTATTGACAAGTAAAATCGTGTGACGTTACACAGAGTAAAATAAAATATTCTGCATTTTAGAATAACCGCGACCATGTCCACACTAATTCGTTTTCAAACAAAAACGGAGACCTCGTATCAAAAGTTTTCCGTCCATACTATCGTTTTCGAATCGTTTTCGCCGTTTAGTAAAACGCTGAAAAGATCTACAGGGGTATGAATGAATAGTTCTAGGTGACTGAAACCAAGATAACATAATCGTGACATCATCGTTTTCCAAAAGCTTTTTTTTTTTTGCCGTCCACACTGGTGTAGAAAAACGGCGTCTTCGAATGTCTCCACAGCTCTGGAGAGCGTTTTCGAAACGCTCCGTTTTCGGTCCTGAAGACGCCGGATTTCAGTGTGTGCAAAAGGCCTAACCGTATCAAAAAGTCTACGTTTTCGTTTGAAAACGGAAATGACCTGAGTAGACTCGGGTTCTGCTTGTATTACATGCATTGCATTATACGGTGACATATTGTTTGTGTCAAAGGCTCAACGCTGTATGCGTTGCGAGACAATTAACTTGCGTGAAAAAATTGCATCGTGTAACAATGACCTAATTTAGAATGACTGTGATGAAGAATTCTCGATGGCAACACTGACCTTTATGCTGATATGAATCCGCGTGTTTGTTTGTTTGTTTGCTTGATTTTATATACTGTTGTATTCCAATTGAACGATTTTAGCACCGTGAGGTATATATAGCGGCTTTCTCCTAACTGATACACACTTTGAAAATGCTTATGACCACAACACGTCTCTAAGTATACTACTTATTACAACCACAAGATGCACAATCGTACCATATATGGTAAACCTCGTCCATGTTTGTACGCGCTGTATATACTGTTGACATGACAAACACACCAAGGCTTGGTAAGCATATTAAAAATTAATGATCAAAAGAGTTTGATATGAATTGACAATTAAACGAAACTCGATAGAAAGACATCGAGGTCTCGATGTTTATCCTAATATTAAAAGTAATGCCTATTATTGTTTTATTGGTTGTATACGTCAGCTGCAAATAATGACCGACGACCGTCCATCTTAGACAGTTATTTTTCCCCCTGCAAAGTGGCTTTGAAGTTGGAGTCAAAACAGGTTGAAAACGCAGGAAGGGCAAAAACAATGTTAACCCTTTCATTTGCGTTGTTGTTGTGGACAACTTTGTTGGGTTTTTTTTACTCTGTCTTAGGGGGCGATTACATGGACCGGGCTGGCTCGGTTAACCGGGCTAGCCGGCTTTATATATCAAACGCATGTTGTTTTAACATTTCGATTACATGGCAAGCGGGCTAGCCCGGTTTGCCGGGATCCCGGTTGTCGCAACCGGGCTAGCCCGCGGTTAACCGGGATGAAAATGTCCATGTAATCGTTTTCATCCCGGCAAACTGGACTGAAAAACTGTTGAGCTCGCTTCGATACGCGTTCGTTTGCTTGACTGTGTGAATAAATGGTGCTGAAAGGAACTGAAATAGAACATCAACGTTTACCCGTTGCATTTACCCGTTGTGTCTCGCCGATCAATTATTAATCAGACCCCGTTTACACGATGCCGGTACAATTTGAAAACGGAACGCCGTTTTGGCCTTGCGTTTACACGATACCGGCACAAAAATAACATGAAATGTTATATGCTGTATTTACATACCGGCATGATTTTGTTCCGTTTTCAAATTGTACCGGCATCGTGTCAATGGGGTCTTAATCTGTTAAAATAACACTGATGCAGGACTCCGCTTGAAACGTCAGTATTTCGTTATCAAAACTATATTCTCATGCAGCAATTTACCATCTTTTCACTTTGCTCTATCTAAAACACTGCCTACGCAGCGCTATAGTTTTTACTCTGATGAAGGGCTCTGCTTGAAACTTCAGTATTTCGTTATCAAAACTATATTATGCAGCAGTTTATCATTTTTTCACTTTAATCAATCTAAATAAAACACTGCATGCCTATACGCTGCACTCTAATTTTTTACACTAACAAATTATAATTATACAATATTTTCCGTATTTTGTAAATAAGTAGTTTATAAAAAGTTTTAAAGTATATATAATTTTTAAAAAAATTCATAAGACAAAACCTTTTTAAATCGATAATTTTTATAGCGAAAAATCTGTCCATGCAACCCTCTCTGATTTTGTGCATGGATATTCTCCACAACAGTCACCGAAGCAAACTGAAGACATGCCGCTTCAATTATGCAATATTTGAAAATATACCAAAGTTCCAACGTCATTATTACCATGGTAACAGCAAATAATTGAACTTTTTTGATAGATATTTTATATCTGTGATAGTTCTGCTATATATAGTAAGGTCTACTTAGTATTTATCTAACAAATTTTTAAACTTGTGAATAACATTAGATAATGAACGTATGAAATAGCGCGTATTTATTGAAACTATAGGGAGCCAAAGGCATGGTAATCTATACCCCACAGACCCTGGGTTGAACTGATAAAAAACACGAATGAATGTTTAGGAAAACGAGAAATATAATGGTGAAAAGATGAGCCCGAATGACGAACAGAGAGAGGAAAGCAGTTGACTTTTTATTTTTGCAGTTGTTTATTTGTTTTTTTGAGGTAAGAATTTACCGACTATATATCATGTAATTTTTACCATAAACATCTGGATCTAAATACTAAAAAAAGTATGTAACTTCTTTTGCTGTTTGTTTTTAAATTTGCGTTTACGCTCTATTGAAATGGTTAATTTTTTTGTCAAATTATCGTTATTTAAAATCACAGACGCGTATATTGTTATAGTCGATCATAGTCAATCGAGATATGGTCTGGAAACTCGGCAAACTTCAAAGCTCCTATAATGGGCTGTGATTTTATGTTGAACCGTACCTTACACCGTGCACAACCTTTGTTTTAGGTTTATTAATATTTAAATAGCACGGTTGAGTGATTGAACTGAAACGTTGCTAGTGGACAATTCGTTCATTATACTAAAATACAATGTGTTCAGTGACCGTGCACCGTGCACAAAAATGCATAAAGGCGAACAAAAAGATAGACCAAAGACTTTTAGCCGAGTTTCCAGACCATATCTCGATTGACTATGAGTCGATGGGCCTGTTTTTCTTAGTGTATGTGTAATATAGACCACTTTCATAAAGGCCACCGCTTTAAATATTCTTTTATGTGCAAGCAAAGATTCTTTTGAATTGCAGACACAAACGAGGCTAGAAAGGCTTATTAAGATGCACATAAAAGAATATTCAAATTAATCGCTATTATGAAAGTGACATTGTAGCTAATTAGAATACTGTTACAACAGTACATTGTAGCTAATTAGAATACTGTTACAACAGTACATTGTAGCTAATTAGAATATTGTTACAACAGTACATTGTAGCTAATTAGAATATTATACATTGTAGCTAATTAGAATATTATACATTGTAGCTAATTAAAGTATTGTTACAAAGTACATTGTAGCAAATTAGAGTATTGTCAAATTTTAAAGGTTAAAAGGTTTTTATCAAAACTCGTACTAGTATAGACTAATAGTATAAAACAATTAAAACCTTTTTATATCAAATAATTTAACAGTTTGATTTGTCTTTATATAGACGTCAAATAAATAAGGATTTTCCGCTGGCTGTTTGGGTCAAATTATAATGAAAGTTCTTATTGGCAAATATTTACTGTCATTCTGATCAATAGTATGAATTACCCATTACCAACCAGTCGTATATAGCGTATTTTCATCATATTGCCCCTTGGTTCATTTGTCTCAAGCCTTTCATAATATTCTCAGTAATTTTATTTTCTTCAACAAAAACCTGCATGCCACGTCAAGGAAGCTGATATCAAAGATTCAGTTCTCACAAATCATCCTTGATGTAGTGATGTGTTGATTGGACGTTCAGTGATCGTAGACCATCCAACAATTGAACGAAAGAGGTAGGGTTTTTCAAAAGATTTTCTTTCTTTTTTAACATAGGAGAATGTCAAATGTGTACACGAGCCGGGCTAGCCCGTTAAGCATGCAGGCCGACTCGTCTGATTTGAAACGTTCTCTGGTTTTAAAATTCGCTTAAAATCAATTTGCAAAGAATTGAATTCTTTACATGGAAACAAATCCTAACGAGTCTTCTCTTGTGACTGAGAAGGGAATTTAGTGACACGAGTTAGCACTTGCACTTATTGATGCTTTACATTGCACATTTTCAAGTCAAAATATTGCCAGTGTGAAAAACAAAAAATGTGAAAAACACCAAATTTGCAACTGTCAATTTGCATCTCTAAACTAAACCGATTCATTTAGTTTGTGTGAGTTAACAGTACGCCTTTAATCTAACTAGCCAGCTGATGGTTTAACTGGGCCGGCCTAGTGTAATTGGAATATGCTTTTAGCGTTTCAACTTTAGTTTAATAGAAATGGTAATAACACGGCTTCTCGATGTTTCTTTTTCTAGCAAAAAATGTCAAAGTACTTGTTATTTTCTTCTCTTCTTTATTCGCTGACTGTTGGACTTCTGCTTGCTCAGATATCGAAGCCGGAGACCGAGGGTAGCACCCTTTTAGGAAAACGAGACATATTTGAGGTGAGAACTGTGTTTGTTTTAGAGTGTAAAAAAGTGGAGTGCTCTGCCTAAGTTTCTAGCAACGAAATACTGCGATGGATGACACGCTGTTTATGCCACACAGCTGAGAAGCGAAGTTGAGCGTCGTTTATAGTACTTGGTGACCGGCCTGTCCAACCTTAGGCCTGTGAGTCCTAAGGAGATGATACTCGTGCGAGATGATTGTACTCAGCAATGTCAATGGGTTAACCGATCTTATAAAGCAAGGGGCTACAGTGATCAGTGCGCCTTAACTGTTGTCAGGTGTCCCCGCGGTACACGCGTAAAAACGCACAACTTGTTCACGGTTGTCAACAGGCGTGAACACTGTTCCGTGAACAATGTTGTACTGCTCGCCGTGAACAAGTTGTTCACTTATGGTTCGAACAACTTGTTCACGGATAAATCAACAGTCATGAACAAGTTGTTCCAACAGCATATTTTTTATAGCCAACAACGTTGTTCGCACATCATACAACATGTTGTAACAGCATGACGAAATAACAACGATGAACAACAATGTTACAACAATGGTGAACATGAATGATGTATCAACATGTTCTTCGGTTGTTACAACATGAGTGAACAACGGTTGTTGTTTCATCAAGCAGTAACAACTTGTTGAAACAATGATGGACAATGTTGTTCATTTATCAATGTTGTTCACATATGTCAACAAGTTGTTACAGCATTGTTCAGGCAACAATGCTGTAACAACTTGTGAGATTTTTACGCGTGTAGATGAGCGAGATAGCGGTCCGAGGGGCCTCAACTGAGAACGCTTGCGCAGGAGGCTGGTATATTTGAGATATAACTATAACAATAATAAACCAATAATTTTTTTCTCTATTTTAGAGAGGTCTAAAGTCCACACGACCAAACAGATTTAAGATCTGGTGTCCTGATTCCAACCGACCTTGCCAAGACAACTCTGATTGCACGAAATGCTTTAGTTATGAAGGTTATGAACGTATCACTTGTCAGAATCCACACAACAACAATCGACTAAAGAAATGTTTGGCTGACAACAGCCATGAAGAACCGTTCTGACTAAATTGCACAATTATTGAATGTAACAAAGTTTCTTCGTATTAAACGTGTATAAATCTGGTTCCGGTAGATCATTCTTGATTGGTATATATATTGTTTGTTAGAAGAGACTTATTACTGTGGTCAACCCATAATTTAGTTTTCTCCTTGGAACTGCGCGCTCCTCGGTAGAATTGCGCATTCATCGCAAGAAATGCGCGTTAATTGTCGCTTGGGTTTCGTGTTTCTCTTTGGAACTGCGCGTTCTTGGCTACAACTGCACGTTCTTGGCTACAACTGCACTTCTTGGCTACAACTGCGCGTTCTTCGCTACAACTGCGCGTTCCTCTTCAAGGACTGGAAAAAAACGTTCAAGTCCTCAGACCTTTCCCTGTAACTTCAAGTTCTCTCACATACTGTCAAATTCAGCACTTGTGGCAATTTACTCAAACAAACTTCAATGTTTTTATGTGGTGACTTGAGAGTTTTATTAGCTTATTTTTCCATAAATAGATTTTACATTTTAATAAAAATCCTTTAGAAATATATGTTGATTTTACTAGAGGCTGCGTATAGAAAATAGGTGAACAGATTCAACAATTTTGCCATTTTTGCACAAATTCTTTTTCTGCAGTGTTGTGAGATAACTGAAATGTTTGTTGAAGCACCAAGAGCCCAAGATTTACATCAACCCTAAAAAAGACATTACAACATGTTAACTCATTGCTGCCTAGGATGTCCATGAGGGTTCTCTCTTTGATGAGTAAAATCATCTGGTGTTAGTTAAAGGGACTGTTTTTGGCCAGTTCAGGCAGGAACGAGTTAATCACTTGTTAACTCATTGCTGCCTAGAATGTCTGAGAGTTCTCTCTTTGATGAGTAAAATCATCTGGTGTTAGACAGAGTAAAACAATAAAGGGACCATTTTTGACCAGCGAAGGCAGGAATGGGTTAATCACTTGTTAACTCATTGCTGCCTAGGATGTCTGCGGGTTCTCTCTTTGATGAGTAAAATCATCTGGTGTTAGACAGAGTAAAACAATAAAGGGTGAACAAAGCAACCTTAAAACTATGGTACCCTGGCCCACTTCTGAAGAAATATGGGCCAGGTAACCACTAAGACTTCTGCCTTCCTGTTGGTTAAAATTTTCACGCATTTTTTT
This sequence comes from Corallium rubrum, assembly GCA_964035015.1. NCBI lineage: Eukaryota > Metazoa > Cnidaria > Anthozoa > Scleralcyonacea > Coralliidae > Corallium > Corallium rubrum. The sequence goes on from OZ036008.1 coordinate 8,791,833, forward strand.
TTTTTGGCTATGAGTAAAACTGCAATTGTCATCAGGGGATTTAGCCCTGATGATGCAAGAATGAAATTAGTGGTTACCTGGCCCATATTTCTTCAAAACTACATGCAAGGGTACATGGGGAAAAGGGGATAATGACAACCAGGCTACTACATACCATGTTCCATTTTACATTGCTTCAAAACTTCATTAAAACCTTTACAGAATGTTATATCATGTTGATTTTGAGCACACTGTACAAATTGTTCAAACTCAAACTGACAAGGATTTTGACTTGTTTGACCTTGCACACCCTGATGTTGGCTAGACGACACTGCTTCTTGGTCACCATGGTAACCTGATGTCAATGCTCCACCAACCACGTGACCCTTTAGAACAAAGGTAACAAAATAAGTTGAGATCTGTCTTTGATGAATAAAATTATCTGGCAAGATGTCATTTTGTGCAGGTAGGATTAGGTTCACACAGGGCCGTAGACACCGGGGGGGGGGGGGGGGGGGGGGGGCTTCAGCCCCCCCAATAATTTGTAAACTAGCGATAATCTGTAAAGTTTTAGACGGAAATAAAATTTATGCTATAAATTTTGCTATAAATCTCGCCCCAGAATGCAGGAAATGCTGTTTCAGAGACCCTAGAATCCAAAATTTTCTGGGGGGCATGCCCCCGGACCCCCTAGATATGTGGTGTCTTCGACGCTCGCTACATCAGCCCCCCCAAATACAAAATAGCTTCCTACGGCCCTGTCACAACTTGTTCATAAAACAAAAGATGACATCACCCTTGTAAGATGACATCATCTTTTGTATTATGACATGTCTTGTAAAATGACATAACCCTTGTAATATGATGTTCTATTTTGTAAGAGACATCACTCCTTGTGTGCTGTTCATTTGTAAGATGACATCATCCTTGTATGCTGATGTTGCCATTTGCATAAGATGACATCATCCTTTTTATGCTGATGTTGCCCTTTGTAATATGACATTGTCTTCTGTAAGATGACATCATCTCTTGTAAGATGACGTCATCAATTGTAAAATGACGTCATCTCTTGTAAAATGACGCCATCTCTTGTAAAATGACGTCATCTTGCAATGTCATGACATAATTTTTAAATTATGCCTTTTCAAACTTACTATGGTAGATCCAACGGCAACCCCTGCTGCTGTGGAAGCCATTTGTCCAAACAAGCCTGGTCCTTGCCTTTGAACTTGTGAAGGTTGTGTGGTGCTAGCGACATTACTGGCTGGTCGAGTGGCTGGCATGGTTGGTCGTCTAAATGATGGCCCTGGAGACGATGAACGTCCTCTAGATCGACCACGAGGCATTGTGAATCCAAACTGGCTTACAAATAAACACACTAAGCCGTTTCGCTGGAAGATCTGAAATTTACCGGTGTTTTCTGGAGTGTGTTCTGGCCAGAATAATCTGACGAAATAAATACACACCGAGTTGAGTTATTTTTTGAGCCCGCAAACTTCGGTTCAGTTATCGTCAAACAGTCGTAAGTTGTCGTAACATGACGGTTAAGTGTAAAAACACGCTTTAGAAACTTTAGGAAATTACTTTTTCAAAGAGAATCGTTTTCTTTTAATTGTTTATTTTTATTTATTTTAGCATAAACTCTATTTAAAAAAAAAATTATTAATGGTTTTAATAGAACGAACTTATCGGATAATGTCGTTGGATGTTCGTCTAACCGTCGGCAGTATTATTTCGTATAACTGTTGTATACTGTATAACATCGACCTAGAGCATGTTAGTCAACTTTCGGGTTCATCAAAGCTTGGTAATTTTAAGGGGTTTTTGGGTTGGGTAAGGTTGTGGTTACGGTTAGGATTAAGATTAGTATTTTGGTCAGGGTTAGGTTTATAATTAAGAAAGAAATTTTTTCTCGGGTTATTTCGGTCGATGTGATGTAGTGCCTTCCGTATTTTTAAGTGAACAGCTAGCGCAGCAACACTTTTGTTGACGCTTCCAACTACAACTTGTATATTAAACTTTAACTTTAAATAAAAAATGGACAAGGGAGAATCAAGACTAAACTACCTTGGTTTCAGATAAAATGGCTTTATTTTGAGAACAAATGGAGAAGTTCTCAACCCCGATACGAGCTCCTTCCTTGGAAGATGAGCGCTCCTTGAGTCGCTGTTCTTCCGCAGAAGTAACCAAAAAGGTTTGTAAAAACAATGAAGAGATGGAGGAAAAAACTAGATTTAAACTCTTCATTTATACTAGCTGTGGGTAGACTAGTTTATAAATGTTTATTTTAATGAATATGGTTGACTGTCCCGTGTCGGGATGCAATTGGCATGTCCGGAGCATAAAAGAACCATTGTCGTTTATTGAAATGATAGCGAAGGTGTTATGTCATTATGAATATTTGCAAAGGAAAAGAAATCCTAGCATCTTGTTGGCCGCTGCACATCGGTCAAGGGAGTGTTTAGACCAGGACAAGTTGCATGTGACCCAAATGCCAAGATCCTTTTCCTCTGGTGTAACTGCAAGTGTCCTGTTTTTGATGATATAAGGGAATTCGGTTACAGAATTATATATGCCAGAGCAAATATACCCTTACAAATAATCAATCAATCAAATGTCTACATTAGTGTCACATGACAGTTCAATATTTTGTGTTATATCTTGCAAATAATTGCCCAATCAAATGTCTACATTAGTCTTTAATATTTTCCATTGAATTTCTTGAAGGTGTATAATACAGCAACAGGTGAATTACAACATCCACACATTAATATTTTGTCTGAAAAAAGAAATGAGACTGTGACAGAAGACGATGATGATTGGGACACAGATCTTGAGTGTGAAGGTAAATTTCTTTTCTTGCACACTCCCAGGGAATGCAGCCACCATGCAGTTGTATTACAGTTCCTGACTTTTAATTTCTTAATTGCAGAGTGTAATGATAATTGTCTTTCAATTATTTTTGCTGAATTTTCTAGAAATGAAAGAAGACTATGATGTTACAGGTCGAACAACTTATATTCAAGCTTGTAAAATGAATGGAGTCATCCCTGTTTCGTATTTCTTGCGTAATGTGCAGAGCCCTGAAGTCGATATGAAGCATCATGGCATTGGTCCTTCTGGAACTAAGTCTATTGCAATAGCTTTAGTGGTAAGAGCATAATTGATTTTATATTTACAGTCAAACTGGGTGACTTTTACAAGCTACTGTACATTGCAATATTCTCACATAATGACTAAAAGTGTTTTTTTGTTTGTACGAGCAGCTGATACAAAATTAAGTCTATTAAAAAAGTTGTCATTTTAATAGCCTAATTGCACACTGTACTTTATTGATATTAATATATATTGTTGTCGTTGTGGTCAGTATTACTTTGTAGTAATTAAATTTCTTTATTAAACTGTGAGCAATTTGCAAATGTTTTGGCAATATTTATTTCTGAAATTCAACATTTCTTTACTTAAAATACCATTTGCATTGCTGAACATACTTAAATTAGTATTTATACTCAAAAGAAAGACAAACCTTTCAAGGAATCTACTGAGGAATCTTCACTCGACATTTGCAAGTTGCTCAAGCCAAATTGACAATCAACATTGCAATGTTGCGGTGCAATATTGCATTGAGTCACATGCAAGAGAACATCCAGTTTGACTGTAAATTAATATCAATTTTAAAATTATATAGCATTAGATGTACTGCATAGTTAAATATTTAATATATAGGCATACTGAAACAAATTATTTAATTTTCTTAAAAAGACAAACACCAATGTTGTATCGTTGAACCTTGCTGACAACTCCCTTGGACCAGAGGGGACAGGATATATGGCTGACATGTTAAAAGAAAACTGTTACATTTCAACATTAGTAAGTAGTTGTCACTTTTTATAACAGTCTGTATTCATTGCTTTCTTACAATGTTTTTTAACTTTTCTCTTTTTTTTCTAATTAATGTACAATGGATAAAATACTATGTTATATTTTGTGGATAATTAACCCTTTATCGCCCAGTAGCCAGTCTGCATTGACGAGTAAAATCGTCTGGCGTTAGCCAGAATAAAATACTAAAGATATCGTTGGGTGAAAAAGGCTGGTTAAATGTAAATATATCTGTCCTTTTTTTCATTTGTATTTTCTAGGATTTGTCTGAAAATCAGTTGGGTATTGAAGGAGCTCAGTTTGTGGTGGATATTTTATCGAGCAATGCAGTGGTAACCTCATTGACACTGCAAGGTGAATGAATGTTTAATTAGCTCTTACATATACTAAACTACCACAATTTACTCTTTCACACCAATATTTTACTCTGGCCCACACATATACTGTTATACTATACTGTACTGCAATGCAATGTAATGTACTGTACGTAGTGTAGTGTCTATATAAGTACTGTACTGCAGTGTACTTTACTGTACTCAGTACTACTGCATTATATACATGATGCACTGTGTACCAGTACTAGCTAGTGTACTGTACTCCACTAGAACACTCCAAACAACCACAACGTCTACCACACTACATGACACCACACTCTTCTTATTTAAACTTTAGCAAATGAATTTGATGACAAAGCAGCTGGCACTTTAGCTGAAGCTATCAAGGTATTTTAACACATGCAAGTTCATACATGCAAGTTCACTGTTACAGAACATTAAACCACTTTCTTTGTTCTTTGCTAATGCACTAACTGTACTCAATTCATTAAAACATGAACCACTTTTACATTAATTACCTTTCAAGGAGACCACTGTCTTGAAACATCTGGATTTAAGTAAGAACTTGTTTGGTGAAGTTGGAGGGCAGCTACTTGGGACAGCAATAGGTAAATTCTTATGGTAGTAGTAGTGGTGATGGTAGACTGGTGGTTAATGATCACACAATAGTAGTTTATGATGATAGTGGTGATGATGATGGTGATCTGATGATGCAAATGATGGTGGTGGTGATGATGATGATGCCCTTGATGATAAAAATGATGCCCTTGACGATAAAAATGAATTGCTGGTGGTGATGATGATATAATGATGATGATGATGGTGGTAGTAATAGTGGTGGTGATAGTGATGATGATGATGATGGTGGTGATGATGATGATGACAATGATGATCAATGATGATGATTGATGGTGATAGTGGTGATGATGATTCATCAATTTTATTTTTTCTAGCTTCAAATATAGGACTTCGTCATCTTAACCTTGCCTGGAATCATCTTAGACGCAAGGGAGCTCATTCTATTGCAAATGCTTTAAAGGTATGGTTTTAAACATTTAGTTCAATGTAAGTTGTCATGCCTAGTAGGTCATGTACATATATTATGTGTGGTTCTTACACACAATTGCCATCTTTACTTGTGATGCACAGTGCTCTATATTCTTTACAATTAATGTCTTAGGAGAATACATATTTGAAGATACTTAATTTATCTTGGAATGGATTTGGTGATGATGGTAGTTTTGCCATGGCTGAGGCATTGAAAGTGAATACAACATTGGAGGAGCTTGATCTGACGTAAGATGATTCTCATTTCCTTTTTTTAAAGCCTGAAGATGTACAGTAGCAGTTAGATCAGTGCTGGTATATACACGTCTTTCAGAGTTGCAGGGAGTCACATGGATTCGCTGGGAGTGACAGAGAGGCTCGTAGAGTGACAGAGGCTGATGGAGTGACAGAGAGGTTCATGGAGTGACAGAGAGGCTCATGGAGTGACAGAGAGGCTCATGGAGTGACAGAGAGGCTGATGGAGTGACAGAGAGGCTGATGGAGTGACAGAGAGGCTGATGGAGTGACAGAGAGGCTGATGGAGTGACAGAGAGGCTGATGGAGTGACAGAGATGCTCATGGAGTGACAGAGAGGCTGATGGAGTGACAGAGAGGCTGATGGAGTGACAGAGAGGCTGATGGAGTGACAGAGAGGCTGATGGAGTGACAGAGAGGCTCATGGAGTGACAGAGAGGCTGATGAAGTGACAGAGAGGCTCATGGAGTGACAGAGAGGCTCATGGAGTGACAGAGAGGCTGATGGAGTGACAGAGAGGCTGATGGAGTGACAGAGAGGCTGATGAAGTGACAGAGAGGCTCATGGAGTGACAGAGGCTCATGGAGTGACAGAGAGGCTCATGGAGTGACAGAGGCTCATGGAGTGACAGAGAGGCTCATGGAGTGACAGAGAGGCTCATGGAGTGACAGAGAGGCTGATGAAGTGACAGAGAGGCTCATGGAATGACAGAGGCTCATGGAGTGACAGAGAGGCTCATGGAGTGACAGAGGCTCATGGAGTGACAGAGAGGCTCATGGAGTGACAGAGGCTCATGGAGTGACAGAGAGGTTCATGGAGTGACAGAGAGGCTCAGGAAGTGACAGAGAGGCTCAGGAAGTGACAGAGAGGCTCAGGAAGTGACAGAGAGGCTCAGGAAGTGACAGAGAGGCTCGTAGAGTGACAGAAGCTCATGGAGCGACAGAGAGGCTGATGGAGTGACAGAGAGGCTGATGGAGTGCCAGGGAGGCTCAGGGAGTGGCAGGGGGTTCAGGGAGTGGCAGGGAGGCTCAGGGAATGGCAGGGAGGCTGAGGGAGTGGCAGGGAGGCTGAGGGAGTGGCAGGGAGGCTCAGGGAGTGCCAGGGAGTGCCAGGGAGGCTCAGGGAGTGACAGAGAGGTTCAGGGAGTGCCAGGGAGGTTCAGGGAGTGATAGAGAGGTTCAGGGAGTGGCAGGGAGGTTCAGGGAGTGGCAGGGAGGTTCAGGGAGTGGCAGGGAGGCTCTCACGAGTGGCAGGGAGGCTCTCAGAGTGGCAGGGAGGCTCTCAGAGTGGCAGGGAGGCTCTCAGAGTGGCAGGGAGGCTCCGGGAGTGGCAGGGAGGCTCAGGGAGTGACAGAGGTTCAGGGAGTGACAGAGAGGTTCAGGGAGTGGCAGGGAGGCTCAGGGAGTGGCAGGGAGGCTCAGGGAGTGGCAGAGAGGCTCCGGGAGTGGCAGAGAGGCTCAGGGTGTGGCAGGAAGGCTCAGGGAGTGGCAGGGAGGTTCAGGGAGTGGCAGGGAGGCTCTCAGAGTGGCAGGGAGGCTCTCAGAGTGCCAGGGAGGCTCTCAGAGTGCCAGGGAGGCTCTCAGAGTGCCAGGGAGGTTCAGGGAGTGGCAGGGAGGCCCAGGGAGTGGCAGAGAGGCTCAGGGTGTGGCAGGAAGGCTCAGGGAGTGGCAGGGAGGTTCAGGGAGTGGCAGGGAGGCTCTCAGAGTGGCAGGGAGGCTCTCAGAGTGCCAGGGAGGCTCTCAGAGTGGCAGGGAGGCTCTCAGAGTGGCAGGGAGGCTCTCAGAGTGCCAGGGAGGCTCTCAGAGTGGCAGGGAGGCTCTCAGAGTGGCAGGGAGGCTTGTGGAGTTTCAGGGAGGTTTAGTGAGTTACCTGCAGGAAGAGGCAAATGTAATGTTTGTTTTATTGTTTTAGTAACAATCGTATATCGTGCACAGGAGCTACTTGTTTTGCCAAAGCACTGACTGTTAATACCAGTCTAAAAACACTCAAGGTTTGATTTTCATCATCATTGATTCCTTTCTCTTCCTACCCACCCCATGCAACGGGGCTCTCACTTTGTACATTTCATATTTTATGTTGCCCTGGTTTAGATTGGCAAAAATCCATTGCAAAGTGCTGGAGCTAAAGCGTTGCTGATGGCTCTCAAGAATAACAGTGAGTCTGCTTTGAAGGAGCTACAATTATTGGTAAGTTTCCTGAGTTAAAGGACATTGGCAATAAAAGATAAGTTTGTCTCATTTGAAAGAACTCGTCAAATGGTATAAGAAGACCTTTTACAATTTTCCCGTATTTGTTTTGGTTTTGGAAATATTTCGACGTAAGACAGCGTACTGTCCGCCATCTTGTTGTAATATTGGGTCTAATTAACTAGGAAATTGGTGACGTCACAACCAGGGTAAACCTGCAGATGAAACTACTCCGTGACCAGATTTCCATGGAAGGCATTTTAAATGTTGTGGGTCAATTTAAAATGGAAATAGCGCAACAAAAAATCGAGTTTCTAGCTCATATTATGTCATAAGGTTGGCAAGATAAAAATTTCACTTTACCCTGGTTATGTCGTCACATGCATAATTTTGCATATCGAAAATAATTCCAAGATGGCGGACAGCACGCTGTCTTTAGTCAAAATATTTCCAAAACCAAAACAGATCCGGAAAAATTGTAAAAGGTGTTCTTATACCATTTGACGAGTTCTTTCAAATGCGACAAACTTATTTTTTATTGCCAATGTCCTTTAACAACAACTGGCATTTTATAGTTAAAGTGACTTATGCAACTATAATTCACTCGTCTTTTATGGGTGTGGCCCAGCAGCACGTCAGCAGTTAGGGCACGTGCGTTTTACCTTCGATATTCTTGCTAGATTAAAATGTCTTTTTGGCCGCATGTGAGAAGAGTGCTTTCAGTTCGACTCCACCAAATACCATAATTATTATAATATACTCAAAAACTCGATAATTCATGGGAGAAACACGATGGAAATCATTACCGTGCATGTCGTTATGTGCTAGAGACACGCTTGTTGTTTTCTATAAAGCTGTTGCTGGATTTTACGGCTCACACAAGTTCTTAATCAATCTTTAAAATTTTGATTTCAATGAACTTACAAAATGTTTTGTTTTTAAAGTCGTTCAATAAACTCACGGAAAATTTTTTGAAATTTGAGTCTCTGAAATGGCATTTTCCGCGATCTGACATCATATTTGAGCAAAATTTTGAAAATTTTAAAACATATTTTTAAGAAACGTTCTCTCATTTTTACAAAAGATCTTGTCTAAAACTACAATATTACCTATTTACAAAGACAAGGACAGTCATTTGCAACTCACTTGTCACTTTTCACCAAAATGTTCAGAAGTTCGTTACGAAGTTTCAAGTTCGTTGGGAAGCGCGAACGCAACGCGAAAACTCATTGTCAGAGTTACTGTATGATATTAAACGACTAGTTAGTTCTTTATTCTGTGACTCTGGGAACAAATGCTTGCGCAATTATAACTACATAACTGTCCGAATACCAATAAAAAATAATAATCAACATTATAAAAATCATATTTTGGATTTTCTCGGCGTGGGGGGGGGGGGGGGGGCAGTTGCCCCTGCTGCCTCGTGGCTTTGTATCTTGACAAAACCGTTCGTTTATTTAACAAGTTACAGTACTTAATCTTTCAAAATATCGTCCTCAGATTAAGCTATCAGCTTTTGATAGTTATTACAATTTTTCTTCTTATGTTTGGTTAGGACATCACTGTCCATCAAGAATTCTTTGCTATTCTAAAAGACATCTTGGCCACACGTCCTAACATCAAGGTTTCCCACGGTGGGTCTGGCGGAGCGTCTGAGAAGCCCAAAGAACGACCAGGTCCAATGAAGATCTTGAAGAACTATATCGAGAGCAATCAGATCAGATTGTACGACTTCTTTTCAATGATGGACAAGGATAAGAGCATGAGTCTTTCCATTGAAGAGTTTGTGAAAGGATTACAGGTTGGGTGTAGTGTCACTTGGTTTTTCTTTCTTGGCCAGGCAGCAATGGTTAAATGATGTAATAAAAGTAGCGTGCGTATGCAGTGTAGAAACAACAATCGAAATATAGTAAGGTTAGATATACTGCCGAAACAGAGAACGTAGGAGTCTAAAGCCGGTTTTCCACTAGGCGATTTTTTTCGCGCGAAGCGACTTCCTTTTGTTCGAATTCAATAGATTTCTGATTAGTTCCAGCTCAGAGCTCATGAGACAAAAGAAAAAGTCGCTTCGCGCGAAAAAAGTCGCCTAGTGGAAAACCAGCTTAACGTTTCGAGCGAAGGCCCTTCATCAGGGAGAAACGTGAAACCTTTCTGACGAAGGGCCTTCGCTCGAAATGTTAGACTCCTACGTTCTCTGTTTCGGCAGTATATCTAACCTTACTATATTTCAATGGTTAAATGAATTCTTCTTATACAAGTCTTGTTCTTCATAGGAAACTGGAATAACTATGAACAATTCAGAACTTCTTAAGTTAGTTCAGTCATTAGATAAAGACAACGATGGAGAAATTAATTATAGGTATGTTTGTGTGTCCGTATGTTTGTGGTTTAATTAAATACCGTTTAAAAAATAGATATATAAATATATGCAAATAAAGATGACAATTTTATATTATATAAAATTCAATAAATTTTATCAGATATAAAGACACGGACATGGTAGTACTGTTTCCTTTGTGTTTTCCTCATGAATTATTAATGAGTTTTTTAGGTAATATATCATACACGAGGAGGAGTGTTTCATCAGGATATCCAAACACCGAGACGTTTGTTGAAAACCAAGGCGAAGAAACAAACTTCGGGGTGTTTGGGTTGCCTGATGAAACACTCCTCCAAGTGTATGATACAGCATCTCAAACAAATCAGTATTTTAGGAGAGAATCAAGATGGAAAGTTTGCTTAATTTATGTAATTTCTTCCTCCGATATCCAAACCACAGACACGGTACTAATTTCCTTTGTGTTTTCCTCATGAATTATTAATGAGTTTTTTAGGTGTTATTCAACCATCAATGCTGTATGAGAATATACGAGTAAATGGTGCATTATAATAGTGAAATGAATTTTAGCAACATAAGACTCTATTTTTTCGTTTATTTTAGCGAGCTTGTTCTTGGTTCAATGGAACAACGTTTAGAGGATCGTAAACAACAACTGAAAGACCAAGCTGAAGAAGAACGGAGGTTAAAAATATTGACCACCTAGCATATTAATGATATCTCTGAATCTTTGAGAGGTACAGTGAGTGCTAGAACTATAGTTTAGCTTAGTGGAGTAGCGGAGAATATCTTTTATATTAATAGATGTTAGCAGACAATAACATGTTATATATCGGAATGGCTGCAGAAAAGGCCATTTATATACACACGCGCGTAAGCATCTAACGGCTTGTTAACAGGATATGTTCGCAACAAGCTTGCAGCAAGCCTGTTAACAAGTTGTGATTTTATCAAGCCGATACAATTAGCTTCTTGTTGTCGTTGGAACAGCTTTTTCACAAGTCCGTTGGAGTCATCAACCTTGTTCCAAATTGTCAACAACCTGTTACAGGCATGTTAACAAACTGGGAACAACAAGACACGGTAAAATAATTGCCGTATTTCATGTTTAAGCTTATTTAATGACTTTCAAGACGCTCCACTAGTCCACTTCTTGCTAAAACGGCTGTAGTGTTTGAGCTGACGTCAACGTTAAGAAACAGCTCTCACTTCTCAGCGTGTTCACGTCGTTCTGAAGACGTGAAAATGCTGAGAGTGGCGTTGTTTACAGAACGAGGACGGTATTGATATATACTCTTGGAATTACAAATTATTCATTCACTTTGTTTTTATTAAGAATTCTTTTGTTCTTAAGGCGCGTCATCGAGCTTGCCGCGTCGTGGATCTTAAAGTCCCTACAGACTTGTTAACAACCAACCAGTGTGAATGCATGCATCCTGGTGACGGCTGTAACAAGTCTGTTACAGAAATGTAAGAACGTGCGCGCTTTACGTTTGTAGCCAATAGGGTCGTTAAATCAAGACGTTAGTGGAGACCGTCTTTTTAGGTTATCACAATATATTATACGCATGAGATACCCTGTATATATTGTATTTTGTACCAGAAATACCTTTTATATGTTTGAATGGCACATTTTATTTGTAGTATAGTGGAAAATGTCTTTTATATATCAGCATCTAGTTACAGTAAGTGCCTTTATATATAGATTAGTGTATTATTATTCTTGCTCTATGTAACTGGCATCACTCAAATGTCATAATATAAAGTTTAATATAAAGACAGTTTTTATAACGCTTTGTATGTCATAGGTTTCAACGACATTACACTCGCACCAATCCCCTTGCATCATTCCTTCCCAAGATGCACGTGGACGCTTTTTGTTATTTCTTCATTTTTTGTCGTCTATTCAATTATTTTGTTTTCATTTTCTTCGTGGCTTTCTTTTCGTCGTATGCTTTTCGTTTTTCTTGCAGTTTCTTTGCCTTTAAAATTATAATGAACGTGAGAAGATTAAACTCTTGTATCAACATTTTACTCTGATGAAGGGCTCCGCTAGGAAACGTCCGTATTGGCGGCTTAATACCTTTTCACTTTGCTCTATTTGAAACACTGCCTAGGAGGGAAGGAAGGAGAGGATGGAGGGGAGGGAGGGAGGAAGGAGAGGGAGGGAGGAAGGAGAGGAGGAGGGAGGGAGGGAGGGAGGGAGGGAGGGAGGGAGGGAGGGAGGGAGGGAGGGAGGGAGGGAGGGAGGGAGGGAGGGAGGGAGGGAGGGAGGGAGGAAGGAAGGAAGGAAGGAGAGGAGAGAGGAAGGAGAGGGGAGGGGGGAGGGGGGAGGGGGGAGGGAGGGGGAAGGAAGGAAGGAAGGAAGGAAGGAAGGAAGGAAGGAAGGAAGGAAGGAAGGAAGGAAGGAAGGAAGGAAGGGCAAAATTACCTGTGATGTTTTCTTCCTCTTGGAGTATTCAATTTTCTCCAGCAATCGTTTGTCTTTTTTGGGCATGACCATCTTTGCAAGATTTCTTTCTTCTTTGGTCATTGTTGGTTTATCTGGCTTCACCTCGTCATCCTCTTTCACTAAAACCAAATTAGAAAGGCAATCACTTTTAGATTTAACGTTTAGTAGACGTTCGCCAAGCACAAATACTCGCAACATGTTTCTGAGCCCCAGACATGGATCAAACATGCAACCTTCTAATGACCAATTAGATGTTCTATCCATTGAGCTACTGAGACCCGGATGGAGAGCTAAGGTTGTGAATTTAGTTGAATCCAAATTTTGGATAAATGTCAACAGATGTTGTTCTCCGAAATTTGTTTTATTTTGACACTAACCTTCTTCGATGACGTCCGTTGTTTTTTCTTGCTCCATCTCATCCAACATGGCTTGTCTTTCTGGTGGAATATAATCACCTTCTTCTTCTGTTACAAATGGCGAGAGATGCGGAGGAAGATCGACCCCGGGAAAATAATCTTCGACTGGTAAGAGTCGCTTGTAGTTCACACTGTCGACAATCCACTGAGGTTGAATGTAATATCTACAAAGGAACAACAGGAAAATATTAAGATTTCTACATCAAGGAGAAGTTCCAACGCAGTTTCTTTTAGTTCATTGTCAAAACAAGGTTTGGTTTCTAAGAATTTGAAAAAAGACG
>OZ036008.1:8810003-8860003 GCA_964035015.1 Corallium rubrum
AGTGGAAATCGGCCTTAAATCACTGTATAATTATATATATCTGAATGTACTTCACTGATGCTGTCCCACATGTGGTTGTCACCAACGATCGCATGTGTATAAGTAATTGATGAAATTCATTCAGATTGTTCCAAGCTACACTGATGAGCTGTAGTACAGTGAAACACGTGTCTGTAGATTGAACTATATATATATATATATGGTAACATTATTTACAAACCAAATAATCTTTTGCAATCTTTCACAACTTTCCCCTAACAAAAACAAATATAAAATTATGAATGTTAACAGTACACATACATTGCTTATTACAATAAGCACAATATAAAAAATGAGCATTAATAATAGTGTAGTGCAGACTACCTCAATTTTATCAGTTTGTGGCAGGCTTGAAAATAAGCCAATCATCGATAAAGCATCATCAAGATCTCGGATTGCATCAACAAATGTTGGATACCTAAAGAAATTGGAGGGGGAAATATATATTTGATAACTAGAACTCCCACTATTCCAAACTATTTGTTATTTACCTTTCCTTGACAATATGATCTAAAGTATAAATTGGTTTATTCTCTTCAAGTCTTTGTGCAGTTCCTGGTTCCTCTTTTCCTATCGCTTTCTTTAGTTTCTTTAAAAATGATTTAAATTCTCTGAACTTGTTCAAGACTGGTTCATGTGCCAGCCATTGAATGTCTTTTGTGTAGTAGTACGTTCGATTGGCTGTACTTCCTTTATTCACCTTCTTCTTATTCTTTGGCTCAACTGGATAAATGCCTTTTAGGATACACAATCGCCTATCCACAACAAATAAAACACAATAAAACACTTGTGCAATCACTCATGAGGTGGGTAGGGGTGATGTTGCAGTTAAACTTGAAAGTAGAGTGCTGAAATACATTACAGGTTTCCAGCATTTCATTTTACTAGGGCACCAGGTCAACAATACAGGGGAGGCTGAGGCACTGACAATTGTTACACAACACACCTCAGGGGCACCGAAGGTCATCACGTAACATATCTTGGGTGCATCATTGCCCAACTCTGCAGTCTGGGCAAATTGTGGGGCAACAAAGAGACAGAGACTTGGAGCAAGCCTAGGTGCTAAATTTAACCAGTGGTTGGGAATTAGCACTGTATTTTCAAGAAATTACAAATGTCTGAGGCAGCAGGGGGTGATCCTTGCCCAGGGGGGGGGTCATACTTGGAATTGCTTCATTGCACTAGACTGACTATTGGCAAGTATATTTTTAAGTGTAGGATTAAGTGAAGTCTATATACCCCTTAGGTTTAGGCAGGATTAGGTTTAGGATTTATAGCACTACCAGAAACAACCATGAACCACCATAATACATACACTGGTATATACAGTATGTATACAGTATACAAACTATTTTGAACCTTACATGAAGTAGTTACACATCATAACAAACCTGAAATCTGGTAAACTAAGTTGTAATTTATTAAGTGCTTGATTTCTGGCGATATACAAAGTCGCAGCACCGCTTTCTCCCTAGACAAAAACACACAAATACTGTCAACGTAAACACCAAAATTCTCTGAGTTTAAAAAATGATAATCTCATTCCTTGCCGCGATCGAACGACACCAGGCTTGGATCAGACATTATAAGATGCTGGTGACACAATTTTGGTCTTCATATTTACCTTTTTTCGAAGTTTTCCCATCGTTTTAAATGGAACGGATCTACACGTGTGTGCGAATTTGAATTTTGACTAGACCAGAGCCTGCTTTATCATGGCCAGCAGACTTGGGTGTTAGAAGGTGGAGTACTTAGTGTTAGTCCCTGTCTTATTATGGTAGCAAGATGGCGGGTTTCTCAAATCTGAAGTTTCTTGCTCCTTCGCATTTTGCGAAATCTGATGAAAACGTTTTAGAAAATACGTCCAAAAACCGTGTAAAAACTGCCCTCGTACCACCGTCTATGTACGAGAAGGTTGAACAAAGTAAATTACAAGGAGGCATTGAGGAAAAATCGATAAAAGAAGTTGGTTCTCTTAAGAAAGAAAATGCCGAAATTAAGGAAGAAAATTTTGATATTAAGAGAAATAACTACGAACTGAAGCAGACCATTACCAAGCTTAAAGAACAAAGACGAGAGTTGGCTGGTATTGAAGATCAAAACGCTGTAGAAAGCAGGAAGAAAGAACAGGGTTTACGGTTGGAGTTGCATTTGGCAAAACGTATGCTTGGCGACCTCAAACAGGAAAAAGAGCTACTTCAATATGAATTGCAAGACAGAGAAGCATTGCCTGATGTTGTACTAAAACTGAAAAAAGAGTTGAAAAGAGCGAAGGAAAAACTGGCTGCAAAAGAAAGCTCTTGTGTGAGCTTGAAGGAAAATTGTTCCAAACTTGTGCAAGATGTGAAACATTTACAGAAGGTGAACTCTGAGTTAAAAAATCAGCTCGAAGCGAAAGAGGAAGATAATAATAAAATTATTGAGAATTACAAGAAGCAAGTTCTTGAGCAGGAAATTTATAAAAACAAAGTGAATAGCCTTGAGGAAGAAAGCAGGAAGATTAGAAAAGAGAATGAAAGGATGGATGAAAACAAGAAGAGATTGGAAGAAAGTTGTGAAAGGATGGAAGAAGAGCAAAGAAAGGTTAAGAATGAGTTGTTAAATGAGCAAGAGAAATGTATGCATTTGGAAAGCAAGGTGTCTTCGAAGGATTCTGTGATAACTGAGTTGGAAGAAAATCTTAAAAGAAAACAAGAAGAATTAACTAGAGCTGAAAGGGAATATCTGAACAAAGTTTCAGCTGTGGAAACTGAATATGCATTGAGTATTTGCAAGCAGGAAGAGAAGATACAATCAAAAGACGATGTTCTTCATAAGGAACAGCAAATGTACAAAGGTGAATAAAACTAGCAGTGTAGCCAAGAACGGATGAGAGGAGCTTGTAAGATACATAGTTCTTGTGAGAAATTTAAATTCTGGGAAGAGAGAGATTAGTGATGAAATTTTGTGAATAAAATGAAAGGCCAGCAAAGATTGTGGTTTGGCTAGAGAGATGGAAGAAAAAAGGGGTGGTGGGAAGAAAGACATTTTTTGGTTGGAGTGGGGAGGGGGGGAGGTGGAGAAAAATGAAAGGCCAGCAAAAGTTCTGGTCTAGGAAGAGAGAGGTTGGAGGGGAGGGGGGGGCAAGGGTATTTTCATGAACCTGTGATTGGCTATTTTTGAGCTTTGTAAAGTGTGATTTAGAGAAATATTGTCTTATGAATCATGATTGAACTGTTGAAAAAGTCATGAAGATGCTATTTTACTTTTTGTGATTTGTGAAATACCAAAAAAGTATATGTGAACTTGTAACAAGACCCCTCCTTGCTCCTCCTCCCCCCGCCCCCCTCAGAGGAGGTGGAAGAGAAATAGAAGAGGGAAGGAGAAGGAGGAGGGATAGACAGGGACACAGAGGTTATTGTATGGCCCTGGCAAAATATTCATTTGGGGTCTCTGGTAACATCACATGTGTTCTTGGGTTATGTTTAAGTGTTTTCAGTTGAACCCCAGGAGGCCCTTCTCAAGTTTGGGCAAGTTGCCTCTTCCTACCCCCCTGATGGTCTTGGGGGTGGAGGGGAGAAAGGGGGGGGGGGTGGCAGCATTGCCATCAGTCACTTGCAGTACACAGTCTTTATATAAATATTTTGTTATGTTGCTTATATTTGATTGAATGTTAGAAAACTTGCAACAAAAAGAAGATGAAATTAAAGAACTTGTCAGATCTGTGGAGCAATTGAGATCTTATATTGGAGAAATACGACCAAGCCAAGAATCAGAGAGACTTAGCGAAGATAACAAGCAACTTACAAATACTATACAAGTTCTGACAGAAGAAAATAACACACTGCATTCAACTGTCAAGTTACTCAATGTACGGTTGTCGTGTATTTTGGAAATAGTTGCTATCCAAGAAACAGAGTTTACTAGAACTGGGGATCTGGTTGGGAAGTGTGGGGATAGTGAGGGATTATTAAGGAAATGGAGGGAGAAGGTTTTTGCACTGATGGTACAACTGCAGTCACAGAAGATTGTTGAAAGCGATCAGAAGAGGAAGGAGGATGTACAGGTGAATTTGAAAAAATGGAGTATAATCCATTAAAATATGGATATATTGTAGTCTGTACTGTATCTGCCATAACTATGAAAATATACATTAAGCTTACATATTAGTGATATTTTAGGGTGTCTGAACGTTCTCCCTTTGATGAAGAAAATCATCTGGTATTAGACAGAGTAAAACAAGCAGGAATGAGTGCACTTGTTAACCCATTGCTGCCTAGGATGTCTGAGGATTCTGCATTTGATGAGTAAAATTGGCATTAGACAGAGTAAAACAATTGAAGGCTGTTTTTGGCTGGCTCAGGCAGGAATGTGTTTTATTCTATAGATGTGAGTGTTTTACTAGGAAATATACAGTGTTGTATTTTCCATATCCTCACTAGTGAAGATATCGATGACATCATTTAGAATTTTACCGCTTTTTGCATTGAATCTATATAATAAAAAGAACATTACACGGTGGCTTGAAGATATGAATTTTATCTTCTCGTGGCAAAAACAATATTTTACTCATTCGCTACACTCATTCGTAAAATATTGTTTTCCCCACTCGAAGATAAAATTCATATCTTTGCGCTGCCATGTAATATCCTCTATATATGCAGGCTTGTATAATATACATGTATATACTGTACCATTAAATTTATTTACTACCAAGTTTTTTCCAACTCTGTATTAAGTTTCACAATTTATTTTCCAGCTTTGCACTTTAAACACGAAACTTAAAGATCTGGAGAGAGAACATTCAGTTTTAAATCACAAACTAGCTGACAAAGAAGCTGCCTTGAAGCTTGAAGTAAACCTGGCAAGAAAAACATCCCAAGAGCTTGCAAAGTTAAAAGATGAGGGTAATGACTTTCAAAAGCAGCAGAAACAATGGTTGATGCAGTTTGAAAATTTACAAGGATCAGCGCAAGCTGTCGAAAAAACATTCTTGCAGTCTTTATCAAATTTAAACAGAGCAGTTGCCAAGATATCATCATTTGATCAACGAATAAAATTTGCTGGATCAAGGATTCAATTTATATCAGGTATTTCTAATATATAGAGTTAAATGTGTGAATATTAGGTCTTCAATTTGACTGTGACCAGTGCTGTCAGTCAGGGGTGTAGCATGCGGGGGTGTGGGGGGGGGGGGGGTGTGTGTGTAGGGGTGTGTGTAGGGGTGTGTGTGTGGGGTGTGTGGGGGGGGGGTGTGTGTAGGGGTGTGTCACACCCCCCATGTTTTGGAAAACTTGTCGGTAAAACAGAGATTTTGCACAGAAAAACGTGATTTGTCGGTAAATTGATAGGAAATTGGTCGGGAAATTGGTCATAAAAATGAGTTGGTCAGTAATTGAGGAAGCACAATAGAGGTACACCCCCCCCCCCCCTCCGCTCAGAATGGTCACTCTATGCCACTGCTGTCAGTGTCTTCCCAATTGCTCTCTTATGCAGTTATGCTCTTGAAAATTAACCCTGCCCACAGCTAGTTACTAGCCGTCTCTTTAAGGTCTTGATGCCCCTTCCATTGGTGAAATACCCTGAGCCTTGATACTCTTGTCAACTGGCCCTGACGCTACTCAAAGCCATGCATGCCACACCGAGTACTGCCGAAAATATTCAACGTAGCTTCTAACGTTTCGAGCGAAGGCCTTTCGTCAGAGAGAAACGTGGACCTCGCTCGAAGCCATCGTGGGCCTCTGACGAAGGGCCTTCGCTCAAAACGTTAGAAAACTACGTTCAATAATTTCTGCAGTTCTCAAACCTTACTGTGTTTCGATTTGTATTTCAACACTGCCTACGCAGCACACTACCATTTAGGGCCCGTTTACGCTATTACGGTACGGTCAGTCTTCCGTTGAAAAATCTCTACGTTTCTTTGTTGTGTTTACACTATTCCGGAGTGATTTTCCGTAGCGTAGTCACTATGCTTAGCACTCCGACTGCAAATCACTACGCTATGGTAAATTTACCGTACCATCATAGTGTAAACAGACGATTTTTTTGTTACGGAACGCTCACCTCAATCCAGATCACCACCGTACCGTAATAGTGTAAACGCGGCCTTAGGCTATGTGCACACAGTAACTTTCCGAGCGTTTTCGTATTGTTTACTGTTCTTAAGGGAATCGAAAACAATCAGCTCATTACTTGAAACAATACGAAAACGCTTGGAAACGTTACCGTGTGCACATAGCCTTAGGCCACATCCACACATATACGTTTTCCTAGCGTTTTCATATTGTTTCAGGTAATGAGACCATTGTTTTCTGCTCCCCTGAGGACCGAGAACAATATGAAAAACGCTATGAAAACGCATACGCGTGGACGTGGTCTTAATGGTAGCTCCTTTTCAAAGCTGGTGATTGTTTTTCTTTTAGAGTATTTGGTACATCGTGATACGCAGCTCAAAGCTAAGTCGTTTGATGATAAAAATACTTGTCACGAAGTTGTTCATGTGATTGCTGGTAAGGTTTATGATGATCGTACAAATTTAAAGTAAAAAAAAAATTAGAGTGTTGTGCACGTGTAGGCAGTGTTTTAGATAGAGCAAAGTGAAAAGATGGTAAACTGCTGAGAATAGTTTTGATAATGAAATACTGACGTTTCAAGCGGAGTCCTTCATCAGAGTAAAAAGTAGAGTGTTGTGTAGGCAGTGTTTTAGATAGAGCAAAGTGAAAACGTGGTAAACTGCTGAGAATAGTTTTGATAATGAAATACTGACGTTTCAAGCAGAGTCGTTCATCAGAGTAAAAACTAGAGTGTTGTTGTAGGCAGTGTTTTAGATAGAGTAAAGTGAAAAGATGGTAAACTACTGAGAATAGTTTTGATAACGAAATACTGACGTTTCAAGCAGAGCTCTTCATCAGAGTAAAAACTAGAGTGTTGTGTAGGTAGTGTTTTAAATAGAGCAAAGTGAAAAGATGGTAAACTGCTGAGAATAGTTTTAATAACGAAATACTGACGTTTCAAGCGGAACTTATACACATTTTTATACTCTGATGAAGGGCTCCGCTTGAAAGATCAAGTATTTCGTTATCAAAACTATTCTTAGCAGTTTACCATCTTTTCACTTTGATCTTTCTAAAACATTGCCTACGCTGCAGCACTCTAGTTTTTTACATTCTACATTGCTGTAGATAGAGGAATTGAGGCTTTTACTTTTTACAATTTTTTAAGATGATTCACCGGGAAATGATGAGCGCCATTTGAAAGAAGAAGTTGAGAAACTGCTTAAAGAGCGAGCTGTATTGTTGAATGAAACGAGAAAACACAATGAAACCTTGAAAGAAAAGACTTCGCAGCTCACACAAGAATATGAGGCCATTATTGAAGAGAGAAATGCACGAATTGAAAAGGTATAAATAAAACATAGATGGAATAAAACGGTGTTTCTGGTTGGCTACCGTGCGTGCTCAGAATAGTAATAAGATTCACTGACACTTATTTTTAATCAGGCTATTACTCTATCTTCTTTTCCTGATGATTGGAAAATGGCTAAGGTAATACCTCTGTATAAAAATGGCCAACGAAATATTCCAGGAAACTATAGACCAATATCAGTTTTGCCGGCCATTAGCAAAATTATGGAACGAATTCTATATGATCAACTGTATAACTATTTAACAAAATTTGAACTTCTCAGTGATTCTCAATTTGGTTTTCGAAAATTTCACTCCACAGCTACTGCACTACTGGACTGTACCAATGATTGGTATATGAATCTAGACAGAAAAATGTTTAACCTAGTAGTTTTAATTGATTTAAAAAAAGCATTTGATACTGTTGATCATAAAATTCTATTGAGGAAATTGGAGCTATATGGAATAAAAGGACAAGCTCTAACTTTGCTCAAATCTTATCTCACAAACCGAAATCAGAATTGCCAAATAAAAAACTCCTTTTCATCTGAGCGATTGATTAAATGTGGCGTACCACAAGGCTCTATTTTGGGGCCACTATTCTTTTTGCTGTATATAAATGATTTACCTCAATGTCTAAATACAACAAAACCGCGTTTGTTTGCTGACGACACAAATCTGACAGCTTCAGGAGGTTCTATAACTGATCTTGAGGCTGCAGTAAATTCTGATTTAGAAAACCTTAGAAAGTGGTTAACTGCCAATAAACTTAGCCTTAATGTAGCTAAGACTGAATTCATGTTAATTGGTTCAAAACCAATGATAAAAAAGATCTATGATTCTCATCCGAATGTTTTCATTGAAAATAAACAAATTAAACAAGTTTATGAATGCAAAACTCTTGGAGTAACAGTTGACCAGCATTTATCTTGGAAAAGTAATACTGAAAATATTTGCAAAAAAATAACCGCAGGAATCTCTGCTATTCGTCGAGTCAAACCTTTTGTTGACGAAGAAACACTTATTTCCATATATAACGCTATTGTTCGCCCATACTTCGATTACTACTGTGAAGTATGGAATGTGTTTGGTGAAACACAATCAAAACGACTCCAAAAACTGCAAAATAGAGCTGCTAGAATTATCTTGAATATGAGCAATGACGTAAATCATTCTATTGCTTTACGTGCATTGGGTTGGGAACCACTCAAAACAGAACGGAAGAAGGCTAAAGCAAAAAATGATGTATAAAGTATTAAATAAAATGGGTCCCAAATCACTCACAAATCTATTTTCATATAAAAGTGAGAAAACAAACTATCACCTTCGGGACAATTCAAGTGGTCTTTGTTTACCAAAACCTCGTACTAATAATATGACAAATAGTTTCATGTATGACGGAGCAAACCTTTGGAATTCTATTCCAAAAGAAATTAGGGAAAGCAAATCACTTTCTTCCTTTCGAAATAAAATCGCTGCTCACATCTATGAGTAATAAGTATTGCAAATAATGTACCTGTAAATAGTCTACCAACTTTCCCATTAATATGTTACTATTTTAATACTCTATATCTTTTAAAACTTATATATTTTGTAAATAGCTCTAAATATCACTTTCTTGTACATGTAAAAAAACCCAAAAAAAAACCCAACAATAATAATAAATGAATAAATAAATAAGTATTTATTTATTTATTTATTTATTTTAATGGCACACGCCCCTCGTGGAAATCAGCTTCGGTTGACGGGGTCAGCGTGTATAAATAAAAATTTCTATCTGTCTATCTAATGCGCAGGCGCGATTTTTTATGCCATCCTACGTGATCCTACGCAATGTCCTACCGCTCCTACGCCATCCTGGCAAGTTCCCCCAGCAGTTTTAACCTTCTTTTGAAGGTCCAAACTGCCGGGGGAACTTGCCAGGATTGCATGGGATGGCGTATAGGATGGCGAGGAATCAGGATGCGCGAGGCGACATGCGCGAGGCGACATGCGCGAGGCGACATGCGCGAGGCGACATGCGCGAGGACATAAACTTCAAAGGTTCCGACGCGAGTCAGACTTCTGGTTATATTACTATTCTGTGACTCGATGGAGCATGGTAATTTCAAACGTAATGAGAAACTCATTTTTAATCAGCGAAATAAATATTGTTTTCCGTTGTTTTGTGTCTGATTCTCTGTTATAAAAGAAATGGTTCATGGTTTGGCGTGCTCCATTGAGTTATGGATGCACTTAGAGAGCACTCAAGAATCTAGAGCTAATCTTGGCTTCGCCTCGACCAACTCTTACGCTTTTTTCGTGCTCTCCGTACTTCCCGCGAACTTACCTTTCTTGTACATGCAGTGCCCTCCTGTTATTGACTTTCATTTCAAACGGTTTCTTTTCTTTATTCTTGGAAGTTGGAAGATTCAGAGACTGAAATGAAAGAAAGACTGCACATACTGCAAGAGAATCATGAGATAAAAAGCCAAGAATTGGAGCAAGCTTTGGAAAGCATCGAGGAACTTAAGCTGACGTTAAGCAAGCAAAAGACCACCATGGAAAAAGGTAACTGAAGATGGTTGGTTAATAATGTTAGAAATTTATTGTGATAGGCAGGAATCGAACGCTGCTCGCGGAGACGAAAGGCTCGTGCTCTCAGGGGCCGTTAACACGAATCCGGATTGAGTTTCAATCCGGATTGAACTCATTCCGCTTCTGATCAAATCCCTTTATCTGTTTACATGAATCCAGATTGAGATTAGCTCATTCCGGATTGAGTTCAATCCGGTTCTCATTCCGGATTGAAATCTCATTCCGGATTGAAATTTCGTTCCGGAATCATGTAAACGCGGTGCGAGTTTCATTCCAGAATGAAAAACGTGACAGAGAGGACTAGAACAAACAATGCATGCGTGTTTTCAAATATTTACGGATTTCAGGCGACAGGCGGATTTCAATCCAGAAACCCAATTCCCATGTAAACACGGATTGACTTCGCTTTTCAATCCGGATTGAAACTCAATCCGGATTCATGTAAACGGCCCCTAAAGCTTGGGTTTCATTTGGTTGTCAGGTGTCTTAATGGTCGCGGAACTGAAGCTTTCATTCCGCGACCGTTATAGTCAAACCTAATGTTCTTTGCCGCGCGACCTTGCAATATTGACAACAACATTGCAATTTTGATTTGTAAATGATTTACGACAATTCAATGATAAATTACCACAAGGTCTCATTTTAGGGGAGCACGGGTGACGTGTGCTGTTAGCGCGCTGCCTCTCGCCAAAAAGTTAAGCCCAGTTAGACGGGGTTAGTACGTGGCTGGGTGACCGCTTGGCAATGACCCCATTGTCGAGCTTGGGACTCATGTGGGTAGAGTTGTAGTTGATCTCTCCTGTGCTTCGAGTGTTTTTCGCCGGGTTCTCTGGTTTTCCTCCCTCCATAAAATCAACACCTAACATCATAGCTGTGATCCGTGGTCTGAACTGTGTTGTATGGCGGCTGCCTGGAGCGCCTTTGATATGCCTTGACACGGCCACGTTGATCTGCGTCCTTCGTAATTCAGTCACTGGCTGCAAGTAAGGGTGATTAACCCCTATCCTTTATCCCTAAATTGCAATGTTGCTGTTAATATTACAAGGTCGCACAGCAAATAACATCCGACACCGACGAAACTAGGCTTGCCCACTGTGCAGTTGACACATCTCATAATTTTTTCACGACTGTATTTTTTGATTCTCTGCTTTAGTTCATCGCGAAGCATTTGAAAAAGAACGTCTTCGTAACGTGGAGGATATAATGAAGCTTGAAGGACAATTGAACGATGTTTGTCGTGAACACACCAAGGCAGTAGCGGCGTTGAAAAATGCTGAGAGACAAGTGAAGCGAGAGAAGGAACAGTCTTCCAAAATGGTGGCGAATATCGAACAAGAGCTCAACGCGAAGTTAGAAAAATGTCAGCGACAGTTGAAGAACGTTGAGAAGGAAAGAAACTTATTGATGGTGAAAATTCGAGAAGACAAGAAAAGTGTTTCACGATTACGTCCTTTAGCAGGTTAGTGACTTCGGAATTTTTTTTTGACATTTAAAGTGTTTTAAGGTGGCTCCCTACAATAATTTCAATAGGGGACTGGTGACTAGAAATAGTATCGCTACGCATGCGTAAATAGCGATCTTGTCGTTTTGAAATTCTATGACTGCGTCGACATAGATGTTAGACTTGTAGATGTTTTTTTCGGTGATTTTTGCTAAAATTTTGTAAGTGAGCAGTTTATAAGAAGTTCTAAAGTATATACAATTTTGAAAAATTTCTATAAGACAGAATGTTTTTAAGTCGATAATTTTTATAGCGAAAAATCTGTCCCAACAACCCTCTCTGATTTTTGGTATGGATATTCTCTACAACAATATCTATCATCTCAGCAATTTTTAAAAAATTTCACCGAAGCAAACGGAAGACATGCCGCTTCAATTATGCAATATTTGAAAATATACCAAAGTTCCAACGTCATTATTACCATGGTAACAGCAAATAATTGAACTTTTTGATAGATATTTTATATCTTCGATAGTTCTGCTATAGTAAGGCCTACTTAGTATTTTTATAAAATTTCCGAAACACGGTTTCAGAAACAAAAGGTTCCAGTGTATGTTAAAAAGTTTCCCAAACTTTGTTTCAGAAACCAATTTCCCTGATTAGAACACTGTTCTAATTTTTGAAACCAGTTCAGAAACTTTTTTGAAAAAGTATTTTGGAAATTTGTTTCGGAAACTTGTTTCAGTGTGTGCCGTGCTTTAGATCTGATAAAACACGTACTGCGGATGTTTTGAATAATTGAATAGCTTAAAAAACGACCCATTTTGTAAGTTCATTGGCATACAGGTAGTAATTTTGAAAAAACAACGTTGTCTATAAGCCGTGAAAATCACAAAGCTAAAGTTTATGTAGAGCAGGAGGATTTTTTATAAAACCACGGACATGGTTCTGATTTCCTTTATGTTTTCCTCAGGAATTATTAATGAGTTTTTAAAGTTTGAAGAAATATATATGGTTTGCGTGGAGCGCGCGTTTTCTTAACCCTTCATCGCCCAACGATGTCTTTAGTATTTTACTCTGGCTAACACCAGACGATTTTACTCGTCAATGGAGTAGCTACCGGGTGGTAAAGGGTTAATAGACCATCTCGGTTAACCCTTTATCGCCCAACGATGTCTTTAGTATTTTACTCTGGCTAACACCAGACGATTTTACTTGTCAATGGAGTAGCTACCGGGTGGTAAAGGGTTAATAGACCATCTCGGTTAACCCTTTATCGCCCAAGGATGTCTTCAGTGTTTTACTCTGGCTACCGCCTGACGATTTTACTCGTCAATGGAGTGGCTATTGGGCGATAAAGGGTTAATAGACTATCTCGGTTAACCCTTTATCGCCCAACGATGTCTTTAGTATTTTACTCTGGCTAACACCAGATGATTTTACTCGTCAATGGAGTGGCCACTGGGCGATAAAGGGTTAAAGTTCCTATGAAACGAAATTTCACTTCAGTTTTTAAGATTATATTTGGAAGAACACCTAAGATAATGAAAAATGGCTTTTACATGCCTTTCAAATCTTATCTCATTCTTGAGTTATTGGCTATGCAATTTGAGCAATGACATCACACGTTGTATGTGGGAGAAAACGGAAAACCAGTCATATCTTTGAATTGGTTTAACTACACGAAACCACACATTGCAGATGTAATCAGACCATATCCCAAGAAACGTTTCCAACGTTTGATTCAGTTTAGTCCAACCAATCCAAAGATATGACTGATTTTCCGTTTTCCCCCACATTCAAATGTGTGACGTCATTGCCCAAATTGCATAGCCAATAACTCAAGAATGGGATAAGATTATACACTTAATGTCTGCTCCCGAGGGAAACAGTTTTGTTTTCCCGAGAGTCTTGATATTTCCCGAGACGAAGTCAACGGAAACATAGACACTCGAGGGAAAACAAAACTAACTGTTTCCCGAGGGATCAGAGATTAAGTGTTTTGTTATATAGCTTGAGTTTCGCTGAATAATTTCGACGTTTATCAAGGGAAAGTACACAAAAGACAAACGCTAAGACTTACCAAAACATTTCGCCTGGCTCCGTAATTTCACTTCAACCAAACAAATATGAATTTCAGAACAAAAGAACAGCAATACATTTCTCCAGTTAATCTTCACACATGCTTTGGAGACCTATAAATATTCTTTTTTCCGTAGCAAACAAGCTTTTGTTTATAGGATGCCGTGAAGAGTTCAAGTTCTATTGGGCAACAATTGAAAACTTATTGACCAAGCAGGCAATAAGTTCTCAATTATTGCCCGCTCGGTAGACATTGAAATTTAACTAAGGTCATGTGACCACAAACCAACCAATGACAGTCATCGTTGCATCCAGTGAAACTCTAGCTATATAACAATTGAAGTTATACATCATACACGAGGAGGAGTGTTTCATCAGGATTTCCAAACACCGAGACTTCTCTTGAAAACCGAGGCGAAGCCGAGGTTTTTGAACAAATTTCGAGGTGTTTGGAATCCTGATGAAACACTCTTCCGAGTGTATGATATAGCTTCTCAAACAAATCAGTATTTTAAGAGAACATCGAGGCGAAAGTTGGCTTAATTTATGTAATTTCTTCCTCCAATATCAAAACCTTCGTCTCGGTACTGATTTCCTTTGTTTTCGGTTCATGAATTATTAATGATTTGAGAAAGGCATGTAAAAGCCATTTTTCATTATCTTAGGCGTTCTTCCAAATATAATCTTGAAAAAACTGAAGCGAAATTTCCTTGCATAGGCACTTTAAACAATGTATTTCATAGACTAATAAAAGTAGCGTGCTGCGTAGGCAGTGTTGAAACAACAATCGAAATATAGCAAGGCTGGATATACTGCCGAAACAGAGAACGTATGAGTCTAACGTTTCGAGCGAAGGCCCTTTGTCAGAGAGAAAGCGTGTGGCCCGTTCTCTGTTTCGGCAGTACATCTAACCTTACTATATTTCGATTGTTATTTCATAGACTGCGTTTTATCACCATTTAGGAAGTAAAGTTCTAAAAAATGAACTGCTTGTGAAACGAAAACCAGAAACTCGTCTTCAAAGTCAACCACGTGTTTCCAAACAGTCTGCAGAGACAACCGGGACCCAACGGGATACTGTGGAAGATGAGGGACAGGAGAACGTTAAACCAATGGACCCACATGAAGCTTTGATGGCTTTAAAAGAATTGAAAATGTTGTCCCAACAAATTGTAAAGATGCGTGGAAAGGAGGAGAACTCGATTTCAGATGGTGAATATTGAAGAAAAACATGGCTTACTTTGGTAGGAAAAATAATGTATATTTATCTTAATAAAATAAACTAGAATGTAGACATATAGTCTGTATATAATTGGCTCTTTAATGCAATTAATTTCCGGACCTTCGAAAATGGTTCCCTGTTTCTTTTAATTTTTGTGCACTTTTTAGTATAAACAATCTTGAAAGATGCTGTAGCATGCAGACAAAATAAAAACACAACAGACATTCGTTTAAGCTACGGTTACACACCGATTTATGTCGCCAGTTTGTGTCGCAACGGCATTGCGAGATAAATCGGTGTGTGTAACATACCCAGTCGACACCGATTTATGCGTTGCTGAAGCATTGCAAGTTTTTGATAAGGGATCAAAAACGTGCAACGAAAATCTGCAACGCCGCACGAATCGACAAGTGTAACATACCTGTCGCCGATTTGTGTTGCAATCATGCCAAATTTCTTTTGTTCAAGCTCCGCCCATTCTTGGCTTATTTTTAAACTTGATTTTTCTTCAACACAAATTGATGTGTGTAGCCAGGTCGACCTCACATCCAAAATTAAGGATTATCCTTAATTGTCAACTCGCCTAGAATTAAGGATAATCCTTAATTTTAAATGAAAACTCTTCCCCCATACCCCAACCCCTAACCACAACCCCCCGGTAGCCCTAAACCTAACCAAAAAACCCCAGACCCTAAACCTAGTCACAACCCTCCAGAAAAATGACGAACCTCTCAAACCCCGACCACAACACCCCTCTAGGATTTTTAGCTTTATGTGTTCAAGTTTAACATCCCGCTTGTGGGACAGATAAATTAAGGCCATGTCTTAATTGTAGCCTTATTTTAAAATTAAGACCATGTCTTAATTCGAGCCCTATTTTACAATTAAGATATACACTTAATTTTGGAGGGGTGACCGATTTATGTCGCAATACCTTGCGACACAAATCGGTATGT
Organism: Corallium rubrum; assembly: GCA_964035015.1. Classification (NCBI taxonomy): domain Eukaryota; kingdom Metazoa; phylum Cnidaria; class Anthozoa; order Scleralcyonacea; family Coralliidae; genus Corallium; species Corallium rubrum. The sequence continues at coordinate 8,825,703 of OZ036008.1, forward strand.
GTAACCGTACTTTTTTAACAGTGCGTATACAGTAATTGCCCTGGTTTGATTCTCGCTCAGTGCTACGGTCAAAATGGAAATACCTTCCCACTTCTGTCTTCTGCTTCTGTAGTTTGTTGTGTATTGCTGTATTTCTGTAGTCGCTACTGTATGAAAAATGTTTGTCGAACAATGTGAATAAAAAGTATTGTTATATAGCTAGAGTTTCACTGGATGCAACGATGACTGTCATTGGTTGGTTTGTGGTCACATGACCTTAGCTAAATTTCAATGTCTACCAAGCGGGCAATAATTGAGAACTTATTGCCTGCTCGGTGAATAAGAACTTGAACTCTTCACGGCATCCTATAAACAAAAGCTTGTTTGCTACGGAAAAAAGAATATTTATAGGTCTTCAAAGCATGTGTGAAGAGTAACTGGAGAAGTGTATTGCTGTTCTTTTGTTCTGAGACTCATATTCGTTTGGCTGAAGTGAAATTACGGAGCCAGGCGAAATGTTTTGGTAAGTCTTAGCGTTTGTCTTTTGTGTACTTTCCCTTGATAAACGTCGAAATTATTCAGCGAAACTCAAGCTATATAACAAAACACTTAATGTCTGATCCCTCGGGAAACAGTTAGTTTTGTTTTCCCTCGAGTCTCGATGTTGCCCTCGACTTCTTCTCGGGAAATATCAAGACTCTCGGGAAACAAAACTAACTGTTTCCCTCAAGAGCAGACATTAAGTGTATATAATTTAACTTTCTTAGATTTTAATCATAATATAATGAATGTTTCTTCCAAATCGAAACCAACAAACAAATATAAATCAAGAATAAGCGACTTTTATCGCTAGATTTTTCTCACACTTCAGTAGTGGCTAGAGAAATATAGTAATACACAACAAACTACGGAATCAGAAGTGGGAAGATATTTCCATTTTGACTGTAAAATTTCTCCTTGGCCGCATGTGAGAAGAGTGCTTCCAGTTTGACTCTACCAAACACAGCATGTTTCCTCCGGTTACTCTGGTTTCCTCCTGTATAGTAACACTGTTCGTCCTTCGTACTCGAAGAGGACCACAATGTCAATTTGGTGACTTAGACCCCGTTTACACGATGCCGGTACAATTTGAAAACGGAACAAAATCATGCCGGTATACAAATACAGGCCAAAAAATTCTTGCGTTTACACGGTGCCGGTATTATAATATGACGGTTAGCATGTGACCATTCTCTTCCAATGAGAATTGAGAAGACTTTGTGAATACTGCTGACCCGAATACTGTGGTCGTATATATCGTGCGTTTACATGATACCGGTTAGTGTTCCGTTTTCATTTCATGCCGTCAAGGAACCCGTCTTCATTTTGTGCCATTTTCATGTCATTTTTGTGCCGGTATCGTGTAAACGCAAGGCCTAAACGGCATGATTTTGTTCCGTTTTCAAATTGTACCGGCATCGTGTAAACGGAGTCTTAATTTCGTATTTATATTTTATTTTAATGAGATCTAAACTGGAAAAGATAAACTGAGTACAATATTCTGTAGTTAAGAAAAAGAAATATATAACTATTGTTCTGCATTGCATGCATGTGAGACACGCAGTAAAGTGGTTATCAGGTTAACTGGTAAGATTTAAAAGACGAGGCAATAGTCGAGTGTTTTAGTACTGTATAATAAATGAGCAGGAGTGTTTTATCAGATATAAAGACACGAGGCGAAGCCGAGTGTTTTTATATCTGATAAAACACGAACTGCGAGTTTATTATACGGCTTCAAAAACGAACCACTTGGTAAGTTGATTGGCGGAGTTAGTTTGAAAAATAACATTGTCCAAGCCGAGAAAATCAAAGCTAAAGTTTATGTAAATCAGGAGAAATCTTTATCACATATAAAGATACGATACGGTCATGATTTTCTTTTGTGTTTTCCTCATGAATTATTAATGAGTTTTTGTATCTGCGCAACGCGCAGATATATTGCTATCGTGTTGTGTGTTTGTGTGTTTGTTTGTGTGTGTGTGTTAACTTTTTGGTGTAACCGCTGACCTGTAATGTGTGCAGTAGTGTGACTGTTTATATTTCCTCGCCATGTTGTATGAACTACGGAGTGAGACGAAGAACAACATTATTTTCGAAGAAAGTCAATTGCAATGCTGTATGATTGGAGTAGTATGATTCAGGGATACTTTAAAATTATTGCGTTTGACCGTACGCCAAGTAAATAGCGTAATAATGCAATTTGATATTTGCGCTCATGTCCGTTCAAATAGCCTTTTCTCCGTTGTTATTCTATACCATGTTCTCTAATTCACATATGTTGTACAGAATTTAACGCTCTATCTAACCGTACAAGTTTCCCAAATGGCACAAACCTACAGACGATTGATTTACTTTAAATATGACCGCGTTCGACCGTACGCCAAGTAAATAGCGTAATAATTCAATTTGATATTTGCGCTCATCTCAGTTCAAATATATTTTTCTCCGTTGCAATTCTATACGATTTTTCTAATTCACATATGTTGTACAGAATTTAACGCTCTATCTAACCGTGCAAGTTTCCCAAATGGCACAAACCTACAGACGATTGATTTACTTTAAATATGACCGCGTTTGACCGTACGCCAAGTAAATAGCGTAATAATGCAATTTGATATTTGCGCTCATGTCAGTTCAAATAGACTTTTCGCCGTTGTTATTCTATACCATGTTCTCTAATTCACATATGTTCATTGTTGTACAGAATTTAACGCTCTATCTAACCGTACAAGTTTCCCAAATAGCACAAACGTACAGACGATTGATTTACTTTAAATATGACCACGTTCCCCGTTCGCCCGTACGCCATCAAGTAAATAGCGTAATAATGCAATTTGATATTTGCGCTCATGTCAGTTCAAATATCCTTTTCTCCGTTGTTATTCTATACCATGTTCTCTAATTCACATATGTTGTACAGAATTTAACGCTCTATCTAACTGTAGAAGTTTCGTGAATGGCACAAACCTACAGACGATTCAGGGGTATACTTTAAACACGCGGTATCCGGCTCAACTGCAGTGAAGATATATCCCAATACGTTTGTTATCTTATTAGATGTCGCTAAAATCTTATAAGATGTTGTAAGATCGTTTAAGATCTTATTACAAGATTTGGCGCAGATACATGTACGCATAGCGTACCTATACATGTACGCATAGCGTACCTTTTGTTGAAGATCTGATAAAACACGTACTGCTATAGTGTTTTGAATAGCTTTAAAAACCACCCATTTGGTAAGTTCATTGGCGTAATAATTGCATGAGTAATACCAATATTTATATTTAAAACATGAGTAGCAGTGTTGTAGATCTGATAAAACCCGTACTGCGAATGTTTTGAATAACTTCAAAAACGGTAAGTTCATTGGCTTATAAATTTTGAAAAACAACGCTGTCTAAGCGAGAAAATCAAAGCTAAAGTTTGTAATAAATCAGGAGGTTTCTTTATCAGATATAAAACCACATGCAGACATGGTACTGATTTCCTTTGTGTTTTCCTCATGAATTATTAATTATTTTTCGAAATTAAATCAAGAACTCGGAGATCGTGCCGGGGAGGATCCACAGACGAAAAATAGTTAAAGGATCTTGAGAGATTAATGTGTTTCGGATGAGTAGGAAGGGTTGGGAACGTTAGTTAGAATGGGAAGTTTATGGTATTGCAATATCCAAATTCGTTCTTAATTCATTTATTTATTTATTTATTTATTTATTTATTTACAATTATTTAAACACGGTAACATCTCAACCATAGCCCTAAGATATCTAAAAGTTATAATACAAGTTATAATAAAATAAAAAGGTTGATTTTCAGATGGCCGTGCATGTAAGACTAAAATGGTAAATATGTACATGAATTTAATAAGGTAAAAAATGTTTAAAATATTAAAAAATTTAGACAAATATTTATACAATTCAAAGCTTTCTATCAAGTTGAATGTCATTCCAAGCTGCAGCACCTTTGTAACTGAAGCTTCTTTTAAGAGCGTTGGTGTTAGGTTTGGGCAAATAGAGAACATGCACATTTTTTTTAATCTAACTCGGTGATTATATTTGTAGGCGACTTAATTTAAAGACAGGTTTTAATACATGCATGTGATTCCGATCAGAGTTTCCCTGCATCATAATTGTTTGCCACTGTTTATATCCGTTGTTTATTAAACCGTTGAAAGATCATATATAAGTATGTTCGCAGATATGTTCACACATATTAAGCATTCTTATTATTTGTTGTTATAATAAATCGTGTTTATACATTCCTAATTTTCCCGTTTCTACATACGCAAATGAAAAAACTGAAAATAAATTTTGGCTTTGAAAAATATCTTTCTTCAATTCGCAACTTCAAACATCGTCAAGCGGTTACAAAATTAAGAATTTCAGCTCATAAATTACCTGTTGAAACTATACGGAAATGTTTCATACAGTGAAAGATTATGCAAACATTGTGATCTAAATGATATTGGGAACGAACAACACCTTTTAATGTCATGCAGAAACACAAAGTTCGCCGATCGAGTTAATTTTATGGAAAGTCTCTGTAAAATAAGTAACTCGTTTTCTAAATTTAGCTATCAAGACCTTTTCATGTATGTCATTGCTATGCAAGATAAAACAATTATGACTTTGGTAGCTAAATACTGTTTTAATGTTTTAAAAGTTTTGAAAGTTTATAGTTGAACACGTAGTTTAGTTTATATGTTATGTGTATGTATCTTATATACCAAATCTGGTATTTATGTTGTTTGAATAAATCTACGCAAAGTACGCAGCCGCTATACAATTGTACTGCATGTAAGTACACTCCTGTTGTTCCACGCATGAGCAGATAAACTATCGGTCGAATACAACTCAGAATTTTCATCTTTTCATACAACATCGTTCCTCAATTTGTGCTCTAGCCTAGTAATATGTCTGTTTATGTCAGTTTTTATCTTGTAAACTGATGTTTGCACCATCTGTTAATGACTGATGGCTCTTCAATTAATTTTTTTATCTGTACATACAATCTGTATATGGCATATCTTTATCATGCTTGATATACTGTTACCGTATTTTACTTTCTTCCTTTTTTTTACAATAACTCTTGTGCCCAAAGGTCGATGAAAGATCAAAAACCCAGAATTTGGCTTTTTTAGAAATGCATGGATTTATTTTAATTAAAGATATTCATCTCTTAGCCGATTTTTTTTTCTTTCGTTAGCTGTGTTATTTTTTTCGTTTGTTCTTGCTGTTAGACTGCTGGCATAATTTACTTTACACGGCATTTAAAACAGTGATTAATCGCTAAAACATCTCACAACTTTAAAAACCCCCGACAAAGAACCGCCTTGAGCTAAGTTTAATTGTTTACGTTACGGCCACGATCGTATGCGAGAACTGCTCAAATAGGGCTGCATCCTCCACAGCCGCTTCTTATGGTAAGAGCCCGGGAACTAGGGTATAAGAGCCCAGGTATACACACGCAAATACGCACACTCTGTGTCAGACCTGATGCAGAATGATGTGAGATCTGTTCAGAAAAATGTAGCGATCCCTGATACAGCTTGTTGCAGTATCAGCTATGATACACCTATGATATATCATATCTGTATCATTCCTGCAGCTACAACAGACTGTTCAGAACAGATTCTGTCAAACTGTATCAGTCTGACACGGTCAGTGTTGTGTCAGTTTGATATAACAGACTGAACAGATATGTTGTCCACGGAGCTGTCGCAGTCTGTTAGAAATTCTAACTAAATGTTTATACATCAGCGCTGGTACATTCTGTAGCTGTCAGGTTGTATCAAGGGTCGCTACATTTCTCTGAACAGATCTGATATCAGAGCTGGCTAGGGTAGGCGCGCGCAATATAATTTACACATATTTCAGGTAATTCATCTGTATTTGGGTTTTTTATACTGAGGATGATGTATATTAACTTGCTTACATCATAAGATAATCGTGACCAAAAGCTTCGTTTTTACCGTCCACACTGGTGTAGAAAAACGGCGTCTTCGAATGTCTCCACTCTGGAGAGCGTTTCCGAAACGCTCCGTTTTCGGTCAACGAAGACGCTGGGTTAGTGTGGACGAAAGGCCTAACCGTATTAAAAAGTCCGTTTTCGTTTTCATTTGAAAACAATGGCTTTAGTTGAAACAATATATCCTATTGCCTAGAGCAAGCCTACAGGGTTAGCTACTACTTTTGACCATCCGATAATATTTTTGGCGTATAGTCTTCCTAACCATGTTATACGCTGAGTGATGGGATGACCCTTCAATGTATATTCCAAAACACATAACAATCAACACTTCCTTTTTCGGCATAATTTCCGAAAAAGTTTTTTTTTCAATAGGACATTTATATAGGTGCTGATTTCATGAGACTCGTGTCACGAAATTCTTTCCTTGGCCACAGAAGGAGATTTGAATTAACGTTAGGTTTCGTTTACATCTAAGCTAAACCAATTGTTCTTTGTAAATTTAGTTTATGCGAGTTTTAAAACCACAGTAAGTTCCTAATCAATCGCATGAGCCAAGTTAACCGGGCTAGCATGCACAGCTCATGTTATCAGCACCTTAATTGACTTTTTTTTCACTTTTCAAGATTTTTAACTCAAAACCGGTGAGTGAAATGAAGGACAATAGGTAATTCTCGCCAATATTACACTCATTTTTTGGCCTGTATTTGCATACCGGCATGATTTTGTTCCGTTTTCAAATTGTAACGGCATCGTGTAAACGGGGTCTAAGTCACCAAATTGACATTGTGGTCCTTTTCGAGTACGAAGGACGAACAGTGTTACAATACAGGAGGAAACCAGAGTAGCCGGAGGAAACATGCTTGTGTTTGGTAGAGTCAAACTGGAAGCACTCTTCTCACATGCGGCCAAGGAGAAATTTTACAGTCAAAATGGAAATACCTTCCCACTTCTTCTTTTGTAGCTCGTTGTGTATTACTGTATTTCTGTAGCCGCTACCGAGGCCTGAGAAAATTTTTTGTTGAAAACTGTACATAAATAATATAGTAAATTTAGCTTTAAATGGCATTTAATCCTATAATACAATAGATGTTTATCCCAAATCGATATACCAACAGACGAATATACATCGAGAATTGGTGACTTTTATCGCTAGATTTTCCTCACGCTGCAGTAGCGGCTGCAGAAATACAGTAATACACAACCAACTACAGACTGGAGTGGAAGTGGGAAGGTATTTCCATTTTCACTGTACATGTGCCAAGGCCTGAGGGATGGAATTAAGTATACTTAAGTAAATCATTTAATATCGATACGGCGGCGACTAAAAATCACAGAAGTTTCTTTCGTGCAGACTAGAAGGCGTCTAGCAAATTTAAGAGGCGGTTTTTCTTTTTCTTCTTGCGCTTAAATCAAATCAAATCAAATCTAACATATTTTCTTTTTCCTCGGTCTATTAAAGGCATTTCATTATTTGCTTTGTGAACCCGAATCCGATGTTTACAATCACGGTATTTTTAAAATGTTTCACAGCGCCGTATCTTTTGGAAACAATTGTGTGAATTAAACAAAAAAAAATCTATCAGAACACTAGTAATTGGAATTTAGTTCATAGCTTTCAGAAAAGGCGGCTCAGAAAAGTACACTTTTTTATGAAAATCGATCATATTAAAGTGGAAACGCTCCCGTCTATCTTAGATAATTTAAACTCGTTGTTTGTTTGTTTTAATACATTCTTTATACGTTTCTCTCGGACGAAGGGCCTTCGCTCAAAACGTTAGACTCCTATTTACGTTCTCTGTTTCGGCAGTATATCAAAACCTGACTATATATTTTAGATCTACTCCTATTTCATCAATCTAATCTCGACACTCTGTAAAACCAAGGACGAGCTATAGTTGTAGTGAAGTCTGCATGCATGTGCATTTTTCCTTCGAGGCAAGTTCATTTTCTGTGAGTATTACTTGATATCAGGACAGATACACTTTTTGCGAGCCCCCATTTATGCTAAATGTAATGAATCTGTTAAATATATACTTTTTAATTTCAGTATTAAATAATTAAACTCGAATTTAATAACCTGTTTTTAACCTGTTTTCAAAGGCGCGCTGTTTGTTCGCTTGAATTCATGGCATCCCAGCTGCATTGTCGTGTGTTAATTAAATCTTCCGACCACACAGTCGTTAAATAACATAGGACATGTGGCCGAAATTTGCTCAGATAAACTTCAAGGCTGTTTGCAAATCATGCTGATAACACCCGAGGGGTAATTTTGGCTTGCTGCGTCGGTACAAAACTGCTTCGAAGATTGCGCAGATGCCCAGATGTGTTAGTTCCGCGTAGAGGTCAGTCTGACTCAGGACATTGTTCTTGTATTGTACAAACTTATTTTAAAGATATACACAAACGTGAACTTATGACGAATTCCACAGAGTCCACTCCCGTTGATTTTCATTTTGTTTTCACCATGACGGTACTCTCGTTGTTTCTTGCCGTTGCATTCATTGGTAACCTTATTGTTCTCATCGTTTTTGCTTTCACCAAAGAACTCCAAACGACTGTGAATTATTTTCTGGTTTCATTGGCATTTGCTGACTTCCTTACAGCTATTTTCCCCATGCCTATGTGGCTCTCGTATAAAATTCACCACAACCGTTGGCCGTTTAGTTTGACGTTGCTCAAGGCCTGGCAATGCATGGATTTGGCATTCTGTACGTCATCAGTCTGGAATCTTTGTGCTATCAGCATTGACCGTTGTTTAGCTATAGCTTGGCCCTTTGTACATCGCGTCATGCTCACTCCTTTTCGTATGAAATGCGCCGTCGTTGCGGTATGGTTGTACTCTGTCACCATCTCTATTCTCATTACAGACACTATAACCTGGAACCGTCGTGGCTTACTCATAGCCTGTCTATCTTATTATATTCCAACTGTTATCATCCTGGCTGCTTACATCACTATCTACATCTCAGAGCTGAAATCTCGTTACGAGCTTCAACATCAAGTCGCTGACATCCCACTCCGACATCGCTGCAAACAAGATCTACGAATGGCCAAGTACATGATCCTTCTTATCGTCTCATTCCTGGTCTGCTGGGCAGGACATTTTATCCTAAGCACACATTTTGCCTACGGAGGTTCCATGCCTCATCGATTTTTGGCTGATTTAATCAAAGCTATGACGTATCTAAACTCTTGCTTAAATCCATTTCTCTACGGCTACGTGAGTCCCAAGTTTCGAGTGGCGCTGCTTGGTATTTTACGCCGTCGTGGAGTGCATTTTCGGAATACTCAACAAATGTCTGGTCAGACGAGTTCAGTCCGTATAGTGTCGCAGCGAACATCTATGACAAGACTTGACGAGAGAGCGACACGAGAAACTGGTGTTTAACTAGGGAGAAGAAAACAACCGTGATTTAGAATTGTTACTGCATTGCAGAATTTATCAATTCCTAAATACTGTTATCATTGCTGAAAAAAGAAATTGAGGCCTAAGTCAAACGTCGCTCTTCTCATGCGCCGAACCTAATACAAATCAGCATAAACAAAGGATTTAGCTCATTTTCATTAGGTTCGACGCATGAGAAGAGCGACGTTTGACCTAGCTAGGACGACGACGGCGGTTGAAAAGCAAGATAAGTTTTACAATTTAAAGAAGTTACGGTTAACTATTATATTTGGTATTTGAAACTAGTTTAATGATTTCCAAAACGCACTAGTATTGCTAAAATGATTGTAGTGTCTGTATTGAAGTCAATCTCAAGCAACACTTCACATCTTTTGGCCGTTGACGTCGTAAACGCCGTAAAAATCAACACTTAAGTCGGTTTTCCACTAGGCGATTTTTTTCGCGCTAAGCGACTTTCTTTTGTTCGAATTCAATAGATTTCTGATTGGTTCCAGCTCAGAGCTCATGAGAAAAAAGAAAAAGTCGCTTCGCGCGAAAAAAGTCGCCTAGTGGAAAACTGGCTTTAGGACGTCTTAGCTTGTGTCGTGCACTTTAACATGAGCCTCTGGCTCGGATGATTGGGCGACCACATCCTGTGCCTACGACGTTAAATAAATCATTATTCATTACTCTTGAAGACGTGAAAATGCTCGGCCATGCTCTAATAAGACCCCGTTTACACGATGCTGATACAATTTGAAAACGGAACAAAATCATGCCGGTATGCAAATACAGCATATAACATTCATGTTATTTTTGTGCCAGTATCGTGTAAACGCAAGGCCTAAACGGCATGATTTTGTTCCGTTTTCAAATTGTACCGGCGCATCGTGTAAACGGGGTCTAAGTGGCCTTCGTACAAAGAACGAGGACAGTGTTGAGATTACTCTGGAGACTGAAAATTATTCATTTTCTTTGTTTGGCAAACAGAATTCTTTTGTTTAAAGGACGTCGTCGTTGAAATTGCACTACATATGCGCATGCTCAGTGCGTACACACGACTCTGGTGTGAAATTCTCAATGAACTCTGGGTAATTAAAGGAGTCTTTTGGGGACCTTTGTCAAATGATATTACTAACATGGGTTCTTGGCTAGAATTATTAACTCTTTCCTGTCCGAATTGGTCTTTAGTATTTTATTCTGGCTAACGCCAGACGATTTTATTCACCTCCGGGGAAGCCCCCGGACAGGAATGAGTTATTTATAAACTATCTCTTTAACTCTTTCTTGTCCGAATTGGTCTTTAGTATTTTATTCTGGCTAACGCCAGACGATTTTATTCACCTCCGGGGAAGCCCCCGGACAGGAATGAGTTATTTATAAACTATCTCTTTAACTCTTTCTTGTCCGAATTGGTCTTTAGTATTTTATTCTGGCTAACGCCAGACGATTTTATTCACCTCCGGGAAGCCCCCGGACAGGAATGAGTTAAAAGAATTCTCTACGCCGTTACGACTTTCTTTAGTATAATAATTGTTGATCATATAATAATAGTATATTGTAGTATATATAATGCATGAAAACCAGTCTAAATTTCTAATTGTATATTAGGTTCATTTTACATTCGGTTTGTAATATATCAGTTTTAATTCTTGTAACTTACTCAGTTAATTTAGTATAATCTTAATAAAGTGAAGGGAAAAGAAGCGAGGGAAAGGAAAGGGAAGGGAAGAAGGAAGTGAAGGGAAAGGAAGGGAAAAGGAAGAAGGAAGTGAAGGGAAAGGAAGTGAAAGAAAAGCAAGAGAAAGGAAGTGAAGGGAAAGGAAGAGAAGGGAAAGAAGGGATGGGAAAAGAAGGGAAGGGGAAAGGAAGGGAAGACAAGGGAAAAAAAGGGAAGGGAAGACAAGGGAAAGAAAGGGAAGGGAAGGGAAAGGAAGAGAAGGGAAAGGAAGGGATGGGAAAAGAAGGGAAGGGGAAAGGAAGGGAAGACAAGGGAAAAAAAGGGAAGGGAAGACAAGGGAAAGAAAGGGAAGGGAAAGGAAGTGAAGGAAAGGAAGTGACACTTTCGTCCACATTAATCCGAAAAACGGCGTCTTCGAATGTCTCCACTCTGGAGAGCGTTTTCGAAATGGTCCGTTTTCGGTCACCGAAGACGCCGTTTTTCTGCAGTGTGGACGGTAAAAACGAAGGTTTTGGAAAACGATGATGTCGCGATTATATGTTATCTTGGTTTCAGTCACCTAGAACTATTCATTCATAGCCCTGACAGATCTTCTTTGCATTTTACTAAACGGCGAAAATGGTAGTGTGGACGGAAAACTTTTGATACGTTTTCGATACGAGGTCTCTGTTTTCGTTTGAAAATGGTTAGTGTGGCCATCGCCCTACTCTGTCTCTGGCTATTATAACGCGTGCTAACGCCAAACGATTTTACTCGCCACGTGAAAAATCTACCGACGCGAAAGGTCCGAAAGGGTCAGTGAAGGGTTAATCGTCTGTTCAGTTTTGGCAGCTGAGGATTTTCTTTTGACAAGAGCTAAATAAATACTAAAAGTCTAGATCATTCTTAGAAGGATGACATGGTCAGGAATGAATTAAATTGAGATGACGGCGGTTTATTACAAGAAGCATATTTGCATCTTGTCGATAGATAACGTCAATATTATCGGTTCTATTTAAGGGTACAAATATGGAACCTGTTGAAGTCAATCGGGCGCATGCATGTTTACATGGAGAATCCGATTTGCTTGGAACACTCTTTTCTGTGCTTCCCCCACGCACCAACTTCACTCATGCGTATCAAGTCATTTTCAAGTCAAATCGTGTTTAGATGAATCAGATTGGAGACATTCAAGTCCACTGCGTGGACTGACTTCAGCCATTTGTTTCGATCAGATCAAAAAATTTCAATCTTCTTCATGTAAACACAACCAGGAGAAACAACATGCGAGATTTGACTTGAACACTCAATCCGGCTTCATGTAAACAGGGCCTTCCGTTGACAAAATAGAAACTGATAGCGATACAATTGCTTTCATGCATGCTAAGTATTTCCAAGCAGATTCTTATCATTTAATTCTTATCATGGGCAACCACTCCCCACGTCCATCGACAATAAATATTGTATTGTATTGTATTGTATTGTATTGTATTGTATTGTATTGTATTGTATTGTATTGTATTGTATTGTATTGTATTGTATTGTATTGTATTGTATTGTATTTAATACAAATATTGAAAAAAAAGGAGATTGTGGAGCAAGTATTTAATTTTCAATCAAAAAGCCTCTTCGTTCTTTTTTTCTTTTGTTTGTTTTTTCTTTAGCTGTGTTGGGTGAGAAGAACATCATTCGAAACTATAGCTTACGCATAGACGGTGTTTAAGGTCTTCGTTAAGGTAATTTGCGGGGTCATTTCTATAAAGCGCTATCAATTCGTCAGAATTTATGCCAGAAAATAAAATAGATATCGTTAGAAAGCTATGAATTTGTAGAATACAATGGTGTCTTTGGTTTCGCGATAAACACAAACCGTTGATAGTTGTGAATTTTTAAATTAAAACCAGGGGGCTTCACTCGGGGCGACTCGAGTAAAAAGCGTTTTATTTTGTTCAAAATCTCTTTTCGCAGTTCGATTCTGAGATAAATTTCCAGCAAAACGGTTTCAGCGTTTTTTGATATGTCGAGTTTTGCCGAATTTATTGACGATCAAAGTTGAAAATGCTGTTTTTCGACCAACATTCGGACAAAATAAGTCGGATCATAAATTCGAAACCAGGCGATAAATAAAAAAACGCTGACACCGTTTTGCTGGAAATTTATCTCGGAATCAAACTACAAAAAGATTGTGAACAAAATAAAACGCTTTTTACTTGAGTCGCCCCGAGTGAAGCCCTCTGGTTTTAATTAAAAAATTATTAACGGTTTGTGTTTATCGCAAAATCAAAGACTCCATTGTATTTCTACAAATTAATAGCTTTCTAACGATATCTATTTTATTTTTCTGGCATAAATTCTGACGAATTGAGAGCGCTTTATAGAAGTGACCCTGCAAACCTTAAAGCTTGGTTTTCATATGTCGCCGATCGTCGCCGACCCCTGATTTAGATGCATGTTAAGTAAAAGAATAAAAGCACTGCTTTAATTTCTGCATTGTTCTTTATTAATATTACTTAACATGCTGCTGCACTTCCCGTTTTAACATACATCTAAATCACAAATCGGCGACGATCGGCGACATATGAAAACCAGGCTTAACGAAGACCGTTTAGTTATTTGGGATCTGGGACGGAGCGTCTGCGCGCAGGCATCGAAACTATTGCCGCTATACAAGTTTCAACTCACTGAAGGTGGACAACATGAGAGATGAAGTACGTAAGTGATTTACGGAACTATCCTGCCATTTGCAAGCCACCGTACACTGTAGTACACGGTGCAATTTTTAATGCAACTTGTCTCGAAATGATGATTCGTGCAGCATTGCGGTTGCAAGACTTGGATTTTTAGGGAAGCACGGTTGGCGTGTGCTGTTAGGGCGCTGCCTCTCACCAATAGTTAAGCCCGGTTGGACGGGGTTAGTACTTGGATGGGTGACCGTCTGGGAATAACCTTGTTCTCGAGCTTGAGACATATGTGAGTAGAGTTTAGTTGGTCTCTCCTGTGCTTCGAGGGTTTTTCACCGGTTTCTCCGATTTTCCTCCCTCCGTAAAACCAACACCTAGGTCTTAGCTGTAATTCGTGGGCCGATATGTGTCGTATGGCGGCTGCCCGAGCGCCTTTAATATGCCTTCGACTCGGCCATGTCAAAACTTATTGTAAGGCGCATTTGAAAACCTTATTAAAGTTGAATTTGCGCGTATAAATACATGTTATTATTATTATTTTGATAAAAGCGGTTAGACTGGGGAGAGACTCGATTGAGTGCCAAATCATAACAAAATATTTCGAGACAAGTTCCTGGAGGGTTGTTACACGGTGCAACACTGAAACAAATTGCTGCAATCGTTACAGAAAGTAGAACCTGATGTAAGACAAGTTGCAGCCGACCAATCGTTGCACGCAACCTCGTACCCAGGGCCTTCTGAAAATGGCGAGGTGGAGAGAAGACCCTGGCAAAGGCTGGTCACGTGACACCAATAATTTTGGAATATTTTGATGAGTGACTCACACCGTACAGGGGGGCGCGGTACAGTCACTGATGAACAGAGTATAGTTGGCCTATTCAGCGAACTATTTCATGGGAACTCAAGAATAACCAAACCGTACAAATAACAAGACATTATCTTAACAAATTTATCAAATCAGTTAGTAAGAAGCGTCTACACTACAACATATTTGCTTTATTATGCAAGCAAGAAGTGTTTAAAATTTCGGTTTCTGGACTTTCCGAATCTAATTTTAAAAGTTTAGAAATATACGGCAAAGTCAAAATCTTCAGTGCTGATCTATAATATGTTCGTCGATCGTAGTATGGTAGTTGATCGAATATTTGTATTAAAGTACAACCTCAAAGTCAAAGTCAACGAGGACAGCAGATTCGAATATACCATTTGAATATCAAATCGACAGACACAACAATTAAATTTCCACAAATCCCAAACGTGTGGACAAGAAACATAAATGTGCTATACTGGACAGTAAATAAACTTCCAACAATCAACAGCATTCGAATATTTTAAGGGCCTGCCCGCAGGCTATTTAAGTGTATGTAAATGTAGCAGTACCTGTACCGCAGTAGTTCTATTGAAAGCGGGTTTCTGTTAAACTGTTTATGATCGTTCGTCGCCTTCGCCTTTCTTTCTGAGTTTCTGACGATTGACGGCAACAAATATGAAATATCCAGCAAATGTCGTAAATTTTGAAATAGATCTAATTTACCACTCGAATTTAACATTACAGGACTTGCAGCAACCTTCTACGTTTATAAAAGAACCGAATCAACCGCTCCCCCCAGGACGGGCGAAGCTCAAATTATCCACGTGACCAAATACTCCAGGAATCTTGGAGTATTTTGGAATCACGTGACCAGCCTTTGCCAGGGTCTTCTCATCTCGCCATTTTGAAAGCAGATAAGACCCTGGGTACGAGGTTGGTTGCACGCAACGATAAGACCACGTGGGTATTCCGACTTTAGGTCAAGAGGTCAACGCGCATGACAGGTTGTATACACGAGCCCGTGATCGTATCCAAAATGGCGTCTTCTTCAAAACGTGAAATTCAAACACGCGGATTAATTGTTTGAAGTTTTCTTCTTATCAATGTCTTTTGTCTGTAATTTTTTACTGGTTTCTAGCAGAGTGTGTGTGCATACAGAAGACTACAAGATGGAGACCTAACGTTGTTTTCCTCTCGAGTGTAAAATGAGACTTTTGAAACCAGCATGGGTTTCTCACGAAGGTCAGTACGTCTTATTAATACATGTAATATATCGCAATTTTTATACATAAAACGACGTGAAAGCATCGAGAGATAGTATCTCTTTAGCGAAAGAGGGTTTATTGTAGAATGTTTGACTTGCAACGGATATTTTTTATGCCTGGCTTATCAAGATTTTGGAAGTTTAAATAATTGCTACATGTACTTCATGTATAATTGTATTAAAAGTTGTAACCAGTTAAATACAAATCAGTTTATTAAATTAAACTACAGGTACAATTGTGCAGATATAATTTTGAAGGCATTTATTACAAAACATGATGTGAGACATAAACATCTTGAAAACTCCAAGATATTATTTTATTTATGTCTTCCAATAAAGCAGATGTTCTTTCTTGCACGACCTTGTAATTTTGATAGCAACATTACAATGTTGAGCTGTGCAAAAGGTACATGGCGTCTTTTTGGCAAGTTGCTAAAAATGTACATTTTAAATATCAAACTTTACATAATATGAAGTTCTATTGAAAGTCAGAACAACTAACTCTAAGTAAACTTCATGTTCTGTGAAATTCGATATTTAAAATGTGAATTTTTAGCAACTTGCCAAGGAGTTGCTGTGTACTGTCAGCAAAAAAAAAATTGCAATGTTGCTGTCAATATTGCAAGGTCTTATTGGAAAGAACATCTGGTTCAACTGTAAATCTTGGGCTGGGGTACACCTCCCTGTACCCCATAGATTATCTGTCACTGGTAATTTTTTAATGCTTTTAGGGTGAAGGAAAATTCGAGTGTAGAATATATACATTTTAAGACCAAACCGGGAGCAGTTGCGAAAAATGCAACTACACAGGCCCTCCGGCAGGAATTGAACCCACGACCTTGCGATTCTAGTGCAATGCTCTGACCGGGTCGTGGATCGCAAGGTCGTGGGTTCAATTCCTGCCGGAGGGCCTGTGTAGTTGCATTTTTCGCAACTGCTCCCGGTTTGGTCTTAAAATGTATATATTCTACACTCGAATTTTCCTTCACCCTAAATCCTTAGAACATGCTGTGTAATCGAGTGAAATGCCCAATATCATTTATAATTTTTTAATGGTTTGGTTTATTTTAGAGAGACCTATTTACTCTGTTGATATTCATCCTGATGGATCAAGATTTGTCACTGGAGGACAAGGTAATGTATATAGTTAGTGTATTTATTATTAATATAGGTGTAATATTGCTTATTTAGATTTAATAGCTTTTATGTCTATGATTTCTAGCAAAATACCTGTGGGATGTTAATTTTTGTTTAAATAGGTGATGACTCTGGGAAAGTGGTCATCTGGAATATGGCTCCTGTGCGGTCAGAAGCAGATGAGAATAATAAAGATATTCCAAAACTTCTTTGTCAAATGGATAATCATTTAGGTTAGAATATAGACCACAAGTTTACAAATAAAGTCAGGCTTTCATGTTAACTTGCATAACCAACCAAGTAAACTTATGTTGAATCAACTTTTCAAAGAGCAATAACAACAACAATCGAAATATAGTAATTAGGTTTCATATACTGCAAAAATAGAGAACGTTCTCTGTTTTAGCAGTACAGTATATCAAACCTTACTATATTTTGATTGTTGTTTCAACACTGCCTTTGCAGCACGCTACTTTTATTTCACTGTTAGCAATAACAACAGTTGGACACTGTTTGAGTAATGAGTCATATACCAGTACATATATCAGGGACGTAGCCAGGATTTTCCTGGCTTTTGGAGGAAGATTTTACAGACTCTAAAACTTAAAAAACGTCATATAAAATAGTACCCAAAACATGTAAATGTCACATAGATACTCAAAATGCATACACTCAGTAGATTGAATACACTGTTTACAGTTTATTTCCTGACACAATTCACATTGCATCAGTTTTGTAGTTACATGTCTGTTGTTTTATATCTAAAGGAGGGAGCCACAGCTCCCCTGGCTCCCCCAATGACTATGTCCTTGACATATGTACAGTCATATACATACAGTATAGTGACAGTATAAAATTTACTTTATTTTGCAGCATGTGTGAATAGTGTTCGTTGGTCATGCAGTGGGACATTTCTTGCATCAGGGGGAGATGATAAACTGATAATGATATGGCAAACTGGAAGGTAGGTGTGAAGCTAGATTACCAGTACTGAATTATTGGTAACTTTATACTGTACATGTATTGTACTGTATCATAAATCAATTACTTTCATTTCTATTGTTATCACTGGGCAGATTTCTAAATTCTAAATTCATTATCAGTAATGCATATGTTTATTAATTTTCTCTCAAAAATGGGAACTTTTCTAATTTTTTCTGTATTACCCCATTCCTATCTGAGCTGACCAAAAATGGTCCTTTTGTTGATTGTTTTCACTTATGTGATCAGTGGCCCTGTTGGGGTGGAATAAATTTAAATTCCCATAGGATAAGGATTGTGCACCAATATGGCCATCATTTCATTGTTTCTGTGCAGATGAAAACCAAGAATTGTTTTACTCTGTCTAATACCAGCAATTGAATGCATGGGTCAGTCACTCAGCTATAACTAGATAATAATTGTTAGAACTTGTTCACAGACAATCCAACCTTGTTAATAAGTTGTGAGATATTTATTATGTGTGTTTCAATCAGCATCTTTTATTTCTTTTTCCTTTAAAGATACTTGGGAGTGTCATCAAGTTTTGGCAGCATGGGAAATACAGTGAATGTTGAGCAATGGAGATGTGTTCATATCTTAAGAGGACACACAGGAGGTGAAGATTGAACATATACCGTACTGTAATTGAAGAGCAAATTTTTGTAATTTTTTTATTACTATGTGTATCAGCTAAAACAGCTTGCTAAAATAAATGATTATCCAGGTTACAAAATATTTATTATTGTAATCTTATTTTTTAGATGTTTTGGATATCTGTTGGTCTCCTGATGATTCATTGTTGGCTTCATCAAGTGTGGATAACAGTGTTCATATTTGGAATGCAAAAAAATTCCCAGGTAATTTAATTTTTTTTCTCTTTATTTATCTCTTCTCAGTTTTTCTCATTTGCTCTCCACTTCTTCTTTCCCCTTTTCCTTTTTCTCTCTCTTATTCTTCTCTCAGTTTTCCCCTTCTCCCTCTCTGTCCTCTCTTTTTCCCTTTCTCTTCTTCTCTTTCTCTTTCTCATCTCTCCTTCCTTTCTTTTTCCTCCTCCTCCTCCTCCTTCTCCCTTTCTTTCCTTCTATCTCTTCCCCTTCTCTCTCCTCCATCTCTCTTTTTCTCTTTCTTATTTTTCTCTACTCTTTGCCTTTCCCTTTATCCTCATTTTCCCTCTTTCACCCCTTTCTCTTCTTTATTCCATTTTCTACTTTCTCTCTTTCTCCTCTCTGTTCTCCCTTTCTTAATTCTTTCCCTCTTCTTCCCTTCTCTTCCTTTTCTCCTTTTCACTCTTCTCACCCTCCTCCCCTTCTCGCCATCCTCCCCTTCTTGCCCTCTTCCCCTTTTCACCCTCCTCCCCTTCTTACCCTCCTCTCCTTTTTGCCCTCCTCCCTTTCTTGCCCTTCTTGCCCTACTCCCCTTCTTGCCCTCCTCCCCTTCTTGCCCTCCCCTTCTCACCCTACTCCCCTTCTCACCCTACTCCCCTTCTCACCCTACTCCCCTTCTCACCCTACTCCCCTTCTCACCCTCTTCCCCTTTTCACCCTCCTCTTCCTTCTCACCCTCCTCCCCTTCTTACCCTCCTCTCCTTCTCACCCTCCTCCTCTTCTCACCCTCCTCTCCCTCCTCCCCCTTCTCACCCTCCTCTCCCTCCTCCCCCTCTTCCCCCTTCTCACCTTCCTCCCCTTCCTCCCCCTCCTCTCCCTCCCCCCTCCTCCCCCTTCCCCCTCCTCCCCCTTCTCCCCCCTCCTCTCCCTCCTCCCCCTCCTCTCCCTCCTCTCTCTCCTCCCCCTCCTCTTCCTTCTCCCCCTCCTCTCCATCCTCTCCCTCCTCCCCCTCCTCCCCCTCCTCTCCCTTCTCCCCCTCTTCTCCATTCTCCCCTCCTCTCCATTCTCCCCTTCCTCTCCCTCCTCTCCATCCTCTCCCTCCCTCTCCCTCCTCTCCCTCCCCCTCCTCTCCTTCTCCCCCTCCTCTCCATCCTCCCCCTCCTCTCCCTCGTCTCCCTCCTCCCCCTCCTCTCCCTTCTCCCCCCTCTCCCTCCTCCCCCTTCTCCCCCTCCTCTCCCTCCTCCCCCTTTTCTTCCTCCTCTCCCTCCTCCCCTCCTCTCCCTTCTCTCCCTCCTCTCCCTCCTCTCCCTTCTCTCCCTCCCTCCCTCCTCTCCCTCCTCTCCCTCCTCTCCCTCCTCTCCCTCCTCTCCTCCTCTCCCTCCTCTCCCTCCTCTCCTCCCTCTCCTCTCCCTCCTCTCCCTCCCTCCCTCCTCTCCCTCCTCTCCCTCCCTCCCTCTCCCCCTCCTCCCCTCTCCCTCCCTCTCCCTCCCTCTCCCTCCCTCCCTCTCCCTCCCTCTCCTCCCTCCCCTCTCCCTCCTCCTCTCCCTCCTCCCCCCTCTCCTCTCCCTCCTCTCCCTCCTCTCCCTCCTCTCCCTCCTCTCCTTCCTCTCCCTCCTCTCCCTCCTCTCCCTCCTCTCCCTCCTCTCCCTCCTCTTCTTCCTCTCCCTCCTCTCCCTCCTCTCCCTCCTCCCCCTCCTCCTCCTCCTCCCCCTCCACCCCCTCCTCCCCCTCCTCTCCCTCCTCTCCATCCTCTCCCTCCATACCCTCCTCCCCTTCTCACCCTCCTCTCCCTCCTCCCCTTTAAGGGTGTCCAAACTCCGGTATTTCAACTCTGGCTCCGGCGAACTTAGAGTTACTGAGGGACAGTATATTAAAATAGCTTTATTTGATTAATCTGGTCTGGCAGCTTTCATCTTCCTGAGCTGCTGGAAAGACAGCAGATATTAATATCATATGGTCGTAACGATATTTTAACAAATTTGAAGGAAGATATTTCGGAAACTATTTGAAGTTTAGCTAAGCCCCTTTATTAGCTAAATAAATGGAATAGTCGGAGCCACAGCCGGAGCTGAAAAAAAAACAAAAACCCAACTGCGACCTCCTTACTTGAATGAAAACGCCGGAGCTCCGGTAAAACTCCGGCCTCCGGTGCGCAGCCTTACTTCCCTTCTCACCCTCCTCTTCTCACCCTCCTCTTCTCACCCTCCTTCACTTCTCTCCTTCACTTCTCTCCTTCTCTTCCTTCTCTCCCTCCTCCTTTCCTCTCTTCCTCATCTTCTCCTTATTTTTCGTCTCATTCTTGTTGTTGTCCTTTTGTCTTTGTTGTTGATCCTCATCACTCTATCTTTTCTTGTTTTGTGGTGATCCTAATCCAATAATGTCAATCTCTGTAGAGGTTGTATCTGTTTTAAAACAACACACCGGCATGGTGAAAGGAGTAACATGGGATCCAATTGGAAAATACATGGCTTCTCAATCTGATGATAAAAGTCTAAATGTTTGGAGAACCTCAGACTGGCAACTTGAGACTCAGATAAGTGAACCATTTGAAGACTGTAGTGGAACAACTCACATTTTACGCCTGGGCTGGTCACCTGATGGACATTACGTTGTGTCAGCGCATGCCATGAACAATCGAGGACCAGTTGCTAAAATTGTGGAGCGAGATGGCTGGAAATGTCGTATGGATTTTGCTGGTCATAGAAAAGCTGTCACTGCTGTGGTAAGCAAGTATGGCTATTTGTAGTGAGTTGAGTTGAGCTGAGTTGAGTTGAGTAATGCAATGATTTTTATTTAGTAACAGAGCTACATGTACGTAGTTTTACTGTACACCAATGAATGTTTTGAAGATTATTTTGTATGTTGTTAGAGATGGAATCCTCGTCTTTTTACTCGAGCCTCACACAAAGACTCTACAAAACTGAAGGTATTTGAAAAACATGTCTTTGAAGCAACTTACTGTACTGTATATTCAGACCATCTTTGATCTCTGAGATACCAGTATATGATGTTTCTATCTCTCTGTGTAGCAATTCTGTTGCTGTGCCATTGGCAGTCGAGATAGATCAGTATCTGTGTGGGTAAGTGAAGTTATTAAAAAAGTACTATAGGGTAGTCCTGCCAGGCTGCGAGTTATTAGAGATGTTTAAAAAGAAAACGAGCCATCCCGCTATAACCAGGCTAGAGTTAGCGAGAGACCGCATGTATGAATAAAATGCTTGATTGCACTCGTACCAAAATTATGCAAAAATGTTTGCATAAAATTAACACAATCTTGAAGCATTTCTTTTACACGGAGGTCGGAGAATCTTGTGGTGGTTTTTTATTAATTTCTCATCCAAATTTTGACTAAATTCAACGAAAATTTAATGGGTTGGTCATTGGTTAATGGCCTACCCTTCTAACTTTCATGTAAATCGGTACAATACCTTCTGAGATATCCTGGCGGCAGACGGCCAGACAAACAGAATAACAGACAGACAGACAGACGGACGGACGGACGGACGGACGGACGGACGGACGGACGGACAGACGGCCAGACAAACAGAATAACAGACAGACAGACAGACAGACAGACAGACAGACAGACAGACAGACAGACAGACAGACAGACAGACAGACAGACAGACAGACAAACAAACAAACAAACAAACAGAATAACAGACAGACAGACAGACAGACAGACATAACGTACAGTACAGTACAGTACAGTACAGTACAGTACAGTACAGTACAGTACAGTACAGTACAGTACAGTACAGTACAGTACAGTACAGTACAGTACAGTACAGTACAGTACAGTACAGTACAGTACAGTACAGTACAGTACAGTACAGTACAGTACAGTACAGTACAGTACAGTACATTTAATGTTATTTTGTTCATTGTTCTACAGATGACGACGCTGAAAAGACCGTTAGTTGTGTTACATGATCTGTTTGATCATTCTGTTATGGATATCTCGTGGTAAGAAATATTTTCAACTTTGCTGAACCATCATCGTCTTACATGTACTGTTGTGAAAGGAGTCTTTATTCAGAACTAAATTTATCTTATATACAACTAATTTCTTCTTCATCATAATCATTATTGTTACTTTCAATGTGTAGGAGTTCATGTGGTTATGAAATGTTGGTTTGTTCGTCTGATGGTACTGTGGCGTTTTTTCAGTTTGAAAAGAATGAAATGGGTAATCCAATGTCAGCTCAAGAGAAGGTATGTGAAGCTTATTCACCTGTTTATTTATTTATTTATTCATTCATTCATTCATTCATTCATTCATTCATTCATTCATTCATTCATTCATTCATTCATTCATTCATTCATTCATTCAATCCGTCCGTCCGTCCTTCCTTGCTTCCTTGCTTCCTTGCTTCCTTGCTTGCTTCCTTGCTTCCTTGCTTCCTTCCTTGCTTCCTTGCTTCCTTCCTTTCTTCCTTGCTTCCTTCCTTTCTTCCTTCCTTCCTTTCTTCCTTGCTTCCTTCCTTCCTTCCTTCCTTCCTTCCTTCCTTCCTTCCTTCCTTCCTTCCTTCCTTCCTTCCTTCCTTCCTTCCTTCCTTCCTTCCCTCCCTCCCTCCCCTCCCCTCCCCTCCCCTCCCCTCCCTGCCCCGCCTCACCTCTCCTCCTCTCCTCCTTTCCTCCTTTCCTCCTTTCCTCCTTTCCTCCTTTCCTCCTTTCCTCCTTTCCTCCTTTCCTCCTTTCCTCCTTTCCTCCTTTCCTCCTTTCCTCCTTTCCTCCTTTCCTCCTTTCCTCCTTTCCTTCCTTCCTTCCTTCCTTCCTTCCTTCCTTCCTTCCTTCCTTCCTTCCTTCCTTCCTTCCTTCCTTCCTTCCTTCCTTCCGTCCGTCCGTCCGTCCGTCCGTCCGTTCGTCCGTCCGTCCGTCCGTCCATTCCTTTCTTTCCACTCATTTTCTTTCCTTTGGGCTCCTCTTTAGGAACAACTTCACAAAAAGATTTACGGCACGTCTATATCTAATGTCAATCGAAATTTAGCAACTTCAATTATCGAGAATCCTGAAATGTTAAAAATTCAACAGCAACACCAGATGAAGAAGGCGTTAGAACAACAATCAAACAAAGGTGAACGACCCCCACCCCCTCCTCCCCTGATACGAAGCAGTTCAAATTCAAAAGATGGAAAGGACCAGCCAACTTCCAAAGGTACTGCTTGAGTCATGGTGTAACTAGGTACAAGGTGTGAGTTAACTCACTGCTGCCTAGGATGTCTAAGGGTTCTCCCTTTGATTAGTAATATTGTTTGGAGTTAGACGGAGTAAGACAATAAAGGGACCGTTTTTGGCTGACTCAGGTGGCAATGGATTGATCGCTTGTTAACACTTTGAAGCCTGAAAACGAGTCTTTAGTATTTTATTCTGGCTAAGTGGCTAACGCCAGACGATTTTATTCAGCACAGGGAGAGTTCCAGGCCTCAAAGTGTTAACCCATTGCTGCTTAGGATGTCTGAAGGTTCTTTCTTTGATGAGTTCAACCGTCTGGTGTTAGAGTAAAAACGTAAATGGGCCGTTTTGGGCTGGTTCAGGTAGGAATGGGTTAAACAAGAAGTTGTTTAGCACTTTAGTGGTGGGAGCAATGTTGCCAATGCACCGCAATTGGCTCATACAACGTGTCTCACAACAATTATAGTCGCTTGCACCTAAGTGGAAACACTGCCCATCAAAACATGTTCTATTTCAACGTCAAACACAAAAGTTTTCCTTGGAAACTTATGTTTCATATGTTTCCCTTCGATACGTACATGTTTGTACCTCCAGCCAATCACGTCTTGCCAATCTCACAGTGTGTCAATTTCAAAACGGTTAACTTTCGAACATGTTTTGACAGGCGGCAAACCACTGTATGTCAACCTCGTCCCCAGGGCATTTTGCCTCCACGTTGGGAGTCGGCGAAAATGGCCCTGGCATCGGCTGGTCACGTGACACCCAGAATTTTGGGGTGTTTTGGCAAGGAAATTTATGCGGTTTTTGTGTTTCGTTTTTGTATAATACGTATACATGAATAAGAAATAAGAAATATTTAACGCTCTGCCGAATCACTCATGTGAACCTTTATCATAAATGCAACTGGCTAGCATTATTCATCATGATACTCCCCACGATTATCCAGGATACATTTAAATGTCGGGAAGAAACATATATCTAATGTTGTTCTTGACTGTAACCAAAGCTATCGTTACAATTCTTTGGATGAACTTCGCAGAGTGGATTTATTGCAATTCATATTATGATGAATAAATTACACTGTATCTGAATTAATCAAGTTTTTAAACCGGCCAATCCAATTATAGAATCGACCAGCCGATGCCAGGGCCATTTTCGCCGACCTCCCAACGTGGAGGCAAAATGCCCTGGGGACGAGGTTGACTGTATTTCAGCACTTTTGGCATTGTGAGAGAAGTCGGATCTGATGGTTTTTTTGTCTTTTTCTTTGCAGATACAGCAAGTACCAGTTCGTTATCTGTATCACCTGACATTGCTTCAACTAAACCTAAATCTGACTCAAGTCGAGTGGTTAGTAAAATGAATTCTTTTCAGTTATTCTGCCATTATTATTATTATGTAATGCAGTTGAAATTCATGGTAAGCGATTAAAATTTAAAATTTAATCATTGCACCTGCTGTTCTCCCTA
This sequence comes from Corallium rubrum, assembly GCA_964035015.1. NCBI lineage: Eukaryota > Metazoa > Cnidaria > Anthozoa > Scleralcyonacea > Coralliidae > Corallium > Corallium rubrum. Next base: position 8,851,077 of record OZ036008.1, read on the forward strand.
TCTCCTTCTGTGTTTTTTTTTGTTTGTAAAAAAATTTCAAAAAATATTTTCCAAAATTTTCAAGTTTAAACTTTAAAATTTAAGCATTGCACTTCATCTGTGTTTCCTTTGTGTTTGTAAAATAATTCATGTAAAATAATTATGACTTTATTGTGAACTAAAATGATGTACAGTACTCATTCTACTTCTGACAGGATGTTCTTAAACAGCAAGTTGAAACAAGAACTAAAGATGGTCGTCGAAGAATTACTCCTTTATTTGTCGCTGCACAAGTTGACATTGGGTAAGTTAACTGTAAATATACTTACAGTACACCAGCTGGAACTCAAACTAAACTAAACTAAACTAACCTTATTTATACTGGATAAACTCTATCAGTTATATCTAAACTGTTCTCCTCAGAGGTCCAGTAAGGGCCCACCCTCATTGGTCCAGTGTTACTACAGGAGGAAACCAGAGTACCCGGAGGAAACCTGTGGTGTTTGATAGAGTCAAACTGGAAGCACTCTTCTCACATGCGGCCAAGGTGAATTTTTTTTAATCAGATAACTGCACCGTGCAGGAATCGAACCCGGCTGGCAGAGGTGAAAGGCACGTGCACTAAACACTGTGCCACCAACACCCCATTAGTTCGACAATGCGATGATTTATTCATGTTTTATTTTCTGTAGGGGAACACCAGTGCCATTTGGAAGCACTCAACTTCAGTCTTCGAGTGTTGGACCAGCGAGCTCAGTAATGTTTTGAACCAGTTGTCTTTTATAGTCAGTTTCAGCTTGCTTTTGAAATTCTTTTGTCAACATTTGTTGGAAGGTTGGGAACAAGGCGCGGAAGTTCATTGTGAAGTTCGAATTTAATAAGCTTTGAATTGAATTCCTTTGGCGAAATCACGGAGTAGAAGATTATTTGTTGTATAGGTGATGGTGGTGGTGGTGGTAGTTGTGGTGGTGATGGTGATGGTAGTTGTGGTGGTGGTGGTGGTGGTGGTGGTTGTGGCTACCTTGTCTTGTGTCTGCAAGGATTAAACACTTGTCTTACTAAATATTATTAGGCCTCAACAAGCTTGGAGAACAGAACAAGTGACAAGACAATACTATCAAGTGTGACAGAGTAAGAATGAATACAGCATTAGTTCAAATTTCACGTCGTTTTCTTTGTTATTCATAACTCTTTATCTCCCACACAAGCTGAATTCAATTGAATTGAATTGTCATTATAAATGCACAATCTTTATCTGTATAAAGACCAGGGATTCCGGAAGTATACAGATAGGACAAAACCTTGTGGATTTGAACCAAATAACTAAATTAGTTAATTACCTCGAACCTCGGCATTAAGCGTATGCATTTAAGTATTTGGCTTAATGCCTTGGTTAGTAACTCTTACTTTTGAAGTAGAGTTCTGCGTAGGCCGTCAATGTCAGAAGGTGTTGAACTGCTGAGACTTAAAAACCTTTCAATTCAGAATATATCGATTTATTTAGATGAAGAGCTTTGCCATGAATTGTCAGTATTTCAAAAACCTTTATTAAAATTCATCATCTTTTAACTTCTAATGCACAAAAATGAATGTTGGATTTTTGACATCTTATTATTTTACTTTTGTCTCACTCTTTTCATTTCATTTTCCGTTAGATCTCCAAGCAAGAAGACGGTAAACATTGCTACTTTATCCAAAGTGACTTCGTTGTCTTCACCATTGCATCTCAGTTCTAGTCAGGTATCAACTTCGTCAAGCACAACCACATCGAGTCCAGCTCTAATCACGGTCAAACGAAAGTCAGAAGCTTCTTCATCACAACCAAAACGATCTAAGAAAGACAAAGAGACAGGTATGTAATGTCTATTGTGGTCCGTATTGTGGATGCGTTATGGTGTATGGTCTGGTGTATAGTATGTTGTGGTGTGGTGTGATATGGTATGGTGTGATGTGGTGTGGTGTGGTGTGGTATGGTATGGTATGGTGTAGGTATGTGGTGTGGTGTGGTGTGGTGTGATGTGGTGTGATGTGATGTGGTATGGTATGGTGTGGTGTGATGTGATGTGGTGTGGTGTGATGTGGTATGGTATGCTGTGGTGTGGTGCGATGTGGTGTGGTGTGGTGTAGGTGTATGGTTTGTTTACTTGTCTCACTTTTTTATCTCCATTTTTTCTTTCCAGCTTCTAAATCAATTACCACTTCGTCCACTGTAAGTTGAAAATAAATCCAGCCAATCTTTTTCTCTCACTTTTTTTAATATATATACAGTAGAACTTGAGTTTTACGACCACCCCTGTTGCCAGGTAAAAGTGGTCGTAAATGACAGGAGGTCGTACATGGCAAGTAGTGATGTGACGTCATAGCAGCCATTTTGGCAGCGACGCAGCGCTTCTTTATATAAACATTGTTTCAAGGTTAGGAAAATGGCGATTTATAAAGATTTACAAGGGAAATGGAAAAGCAAGAACATAAAGAAGTGCAGTCTTGATTTATTAATGTTAATATGGTTATTAAGAGAAAAAGAATTTGACATTTGTGCGTTTAATACACTGAAATATCATGGCCTTTATAGAGCGATGTTCTCCATATCAAAATCGTGTCGTACTATCGTTCACTTCAGTTTTTGCGCTGTGTTTTTATTACGTTTGATTCAATTTTTACGCTGGTTTGGCCTTGTTAAAAAGCTCTTGCCTTTATTTACGATCTTCCGGTAGTATTTTTTAGATGTGAACACTGAGTTTTGTCACTTTCCTTTCCAAGTTAAAAAGCCGTTGTAAAATAACGTCAACGATCGTCAAGGTCAACTTGTCTAAAGTGAACAAGTATTACTCATGGTTTCGAATTGTTCAGTCATAGTATTAACTCTCAAACATCAACTAAAAAGTATTTAACTCTGACAACAACAATTCACACAGATTTTCATCAAATAATGCTCAAAAGAGAAGCAAAACAAGTCTAAAATGCGGTATGAAACCGGAAGTGTTGCCAATTGCCGTGTTGTTTTCGCATGTGGTCGCATTCGCGTTTGTTTACTACGAAAAAACGGGTGTTTCTTTAACGTATTTCGGCAGTTTTATGTTCAGATAGTCGCTCACAGCAGGTAAATATCTTGTTTGGGACACTAAAAAGTGGTCGCTGGTCGCGTTAGGCAGGTGGTCGCACATCGGAGGTACATTTCTATTACAAATCGTCCGTACCAGAAAAAGTGGTCGTAAACAGCAGGTGGTCGTTAAAAGGGGTGTCGTAAAACTCAAGTTCTACTGTATATATATATATATATATATATATATATATATATATATGACGCAATGTTTGAGTAAAAGTATGACGTTTTGTTTTTCAATGATTGCAGTCGAAACCGAAAGCTGATGAGAAAGTGGAACGTGATGATGGAAATCTTGCACTTCATACGTCACATCCCATTGCTCTTCCTTATCCAGCTCCTCAGAAAACACTTTCTTTAAAGGTAAGGTGCAAAGTAGAGCAGAGTACAATACAATACAGTACAGTACAGTACAGTACAGTACAGTATAGTACACAGTATGCAATACAATAGCGCAGCACAGTTTAAGTGCCGTTTACTGCGTGTTAGAGTATATAGCACAAAAGTAATATATATTGGTAAAGACATGATATCTTTCTTCAGATTGGAGGAGCAACCGCTGAAAGTTCTCTTACTTTACTGTTGGAAAATAATCTTAACCAATCAGGTATGATGATAATATTAAGTTGATGGTCTGTATTGTAATTGAAACCAACGACGCACGAATTATTGAGGTATTTTTTCTCAGCAGCATCTAGCCTCAACGTGCTCAAATGTCTTCAATCGACAAAGGTTTTATGGGAAACGTGTGTGGCTAGCCCAGGAATTGCTCTGGCTGGAAACAGGTACGGATAATGTTTAATAATTTTTTTTTCTGTGACATTACCTGCACGAGCACTACCACCACTGTTACCCGCACCACATCTACCACTGTCACTATCACAACCACCACCACTATCACCACTACTACTATCAACGTTACCATTGCCAATCAACACCACTACTGCCACCTCTAGTCCACCACTACTACCATCACCACTGCCAGCACCACCACTACTACTACCACCTCTAGTTCACCACTACTACTACCATCACCACTGCCAGCACCACTACTACCATCACCACCACTACCATCACCACTGCCACCACCACTACTACTACCATCACCACTGCCACCACCACCACTACTACTACCATCACCACTGCCACCAGCACCACCACTACTACCATCACCACTGCCAGCACCAACACTACTACCATCACCACTGCCAGCACCAACACTACTACCATCACCACTGCCACCACCACTACTACTACCATCACCACTGCCACCACCACCACTACTACTACCACCTCTAGTCCACCACTACTATTACCATCACCACTGCCACCACCACCACCACCACTACTACTACCACCTCTAGTCCACCACTACTACTACCATCACCACTGCCACCACCACCACTACTACTACCGTCACCACTGCCAGCACCACCACTATTACCATCACCACTGCCAGCACTACCACTACTACTACCACCTCTAGTCCACCACTACTATTACCATCACCACTGCCACCACCAGCACTACTACTACCACCTCTAGTCCACCACTACTACTACCATCACCACTGCCACCACTACTACTACCATCACCACTGCCACCACTACTACTACCATCACCACTGCCACCGCCACCACTACTACTACCACCTCCAGTCCACCACTACTACCACCTCTAGTCCACCACTACTATTACCATCACCACTGCCACCACCACCACCACTACTACTACCACCTCTAGTCCACCACTGCTACTACCATCACCACTGCCACCACCACCACCACTACTACTACCACCTCTAGTCCACCACTACTACTACCATCACCACTGCCACTACCACCAGCACCACTACTACTACCATCACCACTGCCACTGCCACCACTACTACTACCACCTCTAGCCTACCACTACTACTACCATCGCCATTGCCACTGCCGCTACCACTACTACTACCATGTCTAGCCTACCACTACTACTACCATTACCACTGCCACTGCCACTACCACTACTACTACCACCTCTAGCCTACCACTACTACTACCATCACCATTGCCACTGCCGCTACCACTACTACTACCATCACCACTGCCACTACCACCACCATCAACACCACCACCATCAACACCACCGCAACAACTGGAGTAACATAGATCGGTTTTTACAAACATCAGTTCATATTCTCACTGACTCACTCACTCACTCTGTTTGTTTGTTTGTTTGTTTGTTTGTTTGTTTGTTTGTTTGTTTGTTTGTTTGTTTGTTTGTTTGTTTGTTTGTTTGTTTGTTTGTTTGTTTGTTTGTTTGTTTGTTTGTTTGTTTGTTTGTTTGTTTGTTTGTTTGTTTGTTTGTTTGTTTGTTTGTTTGTTTGTTTGTTTGTTTGTTTGTTTGTTTGTTTGTTTGTTTGTTTGTTTGTTTGTTTGTTTGTTCGTTTGATTGTTTGAAAATAACTGATGTATTTATCATGAATAACATGAATTCATTTTTGTTTGTTTTTTAGAAGTATTGCGTGTATTGCGTGTCAAGATAGATCTTTGTGTATATTTTCTTCAAGCGGGAGAAGGTAGGTGTAAGTCATTATTTCCGATTCGAAATGCCTTTCATCGAAACATTAAGATATCCTTATAAGTATTTGGGAAGTGCAACAGTCTTTTAACATTTTGGATTAGGATTTCAACGATTTTGGATTTTAACATTTTGGATTTCAACGCTGCCTACTCAAAACACTACGGGTTTTTTTTATAATTCTGTAAAACTGATTTTTTCTCAGGATTCTTCCCAATCTCGTTCTCAATTCAGCTGTGTCTATTCTACAATGCAATTGTTATTATGTCATGGTGGTTACTTCTAGAGGTGATATATATGTCTGGTAAGGAAGTTATGACTTCTGATTTGGATATAAAATGACTTTTGACTTGACTTTGTAATTTAAACAAAAGAACTTCTAACTTGACGTGTAACTTGACTTGTGACCTTAAACAAGCTGTGGAAATTGTTTTAGGGACGCACAAAATGCCACTGCTGTTGTCAAGAATGAATCTGTTATTCCAATTTTGAGAGGTAATAAACCTTATTCAAAAATGACTGCCGAATTAGAATTCTTTTATATACATATAAATTATCCCTTATGAACTCGTTTTCATGTGGGAAATTCAAAAGATTTTACTTTAAAATGAGGTCATAAGGGCTAGTTTATATGCACATCAAAGAATTTTAATTCGACGGTCATTTTGGAATAAGGTCTATATTTTCTATTGAGGTAAACGTTGATGTTCACAAGAATTGAATCCTACATTCTTTAACCACAGCCAAGACCATTAAATGGTAATACTTTTTGTTACAACCAGGTGCAGCTGCATGTTAACTAACGTGATACTGTGTGATTCGTTGTTTTTCCTTTAGATCAAGAAGTGACAATCTCTGGTGCTTCTATATCAGACAGAGGATATCCAGTTGTGTCATTATCTACAGACTCATCCTACACTTTTAATGCAACTCTTGGTGTATGGTAAGTAGAGAATACTTAGGATTTGTTTTCAGCTCTTCCTTTGCCTTCTTATCTATCTCCTTTCTTTCCTTTCTTTCTCTCCTCACCTTTCTTTTTTCTTCTCTTTCCTTTATTTCTTGCCTCTCCTTTCTTTTTTCTTCTTTCCTTTCATTCTCTTCTCTTTCCTTTCTTTCTCTTGTCTTTCCTTTCTTTCTCCTGTCTCTTTCTTTCTCTTCTCTCTCCTTTCTTTTTCTTCTCTCTCCTCTCCTCTCTTTCTCTTTCCTCTTTCTCTTCTCTTCTCTCCTCTCTTTCTCTTCTCTCTCTCTCCTTTCTTTCTCTTCTCTCCTTTCTTTCTCTCTCTCTTTTCTTTCCCTTCTCTCTCCTTTCTTTCTCTTCTCTCCCCTTTCTTTCTCTTCTCTCTCCTTTCTTTCTCTTCTCTCTCCTTTCTTTCTGTTCTTTCTCCTTTCTTTCTCTTCTCTCTCCTTTCTTTCTTTCTTTCTTTCTTTCTTTCTTTCTCTCTTTCTTTCTTTCTTTCTTTCTTTCTTTCTTTCTTTCTTTCTTTCTTTCTTTCTTTCTTTCTTTCTTTCTTTCTCTTTTCTCTCCTTTCTTTCTTTCTTTCCTTTCTCTTCTCTCCTTTCTTTCCCTTCTCTCCTTTCTTTCCCTTCTCTCTCCTTTCTTTCTCTTCTCTCCTTTCTTTCTCTTCTCTCTCCTTTCTTTCTCTTCTCTCTCCTTTCTTTCTCTTCTCTCTCCTTTCTTTCTCTTCTCTCTCCTTTCTTTCTCTTCTCTCTCCTTTCTTTCTCTTCTCTCTCCTTTCTTTCTCTCTCTTTTCTTTCTCTTCTCTCTCCTTTCTTTCTTTTCTCTCTCATTTATTTCTCTCTTTTCTTTCTCTTCTCTCTCCTTTCTTTCTTCTCTCTCCTTTCTTCCTCTTCTCCCTCCTTTCTTTCTCTTCTCTCTCCTTTCTTTCTCTTCTCTCCCCTTTCTTTCTCTTCTCTCTCCTTTCTTTCTTTTCTCTCTCATTTATTTCTCTCTTTTCTTTCTCTTCTCTCTCCTTTCTTTCTTCTCTCTCCTTTCTTCCTCTTCTCCCTCCTTTCTTTCTCTTCTCTCTCCTTTCTTTCTCTTCTCTCTCCTTTCTTTCTCTCCTCTCTCCTTTCTTTCTCTTCTCTCTCCTTTCTTTCTCTTCTCTCCCCTTTCTTTCTCTTCTCTCCCCTTTCTTTCTCTTCTCTCTCCTTTCTTTCTCTTCTCTCTCCTTTCTTTCTCTTCTCTCCTTTCTTTCTCTTCTCTCTCCTTTCTTTCTCTTCTCTCTCCTTTCTTTCTCTTCTCTCCTTTCTTTCTCTTCTCTCTCCTTTCTTTCTCTTCTCTCTCCTTTCTTTCTCTTCTCTCTCCTTTCTTTCTCTTCTCTCTCCTTTCTTTCTCTTCTCTCCCCTTTCTTTTTCTTCTCTCTCCTTTCTTTCTCTTCTCTCCCCTTTCTTTCTCTTCTCTCTCCTTTCTTCCTCTTCTCTCTCCTTTCTTTCTCTTCTCTCTCCTTTCTTTCTCTTCTCTCTCCTTTCTTCCTCTTCTCTCTCCTTTCTTTCTCTTCTCTCTCCTTTCTTTCTCTTCTCTCTCTTTTCTTTCTCTTCTCTCTCCTTTCTTTTTTCTTCTCTTTTCTTTCTCTTCTTTCTTTCTTTTTTCATTCTCTTCTTTTTTCCTTCACTTTTCTTTTTTTCTCTTTTCTTTTTTTCTCTTTTCTTTTTTTCTGTTTCCTTACTCTTTTCTTTCCTTCTTTTTCCTTCTCCCTTCCAACCATTTCACACTAACACGTTAATCCCGAACTTACTTTTTCACTTGAAGGATGCAGTTATCAAGTACGGAAGATCCATTACAACTGAATTCTGATTTCAAATCATGTTACAATACACACGAAGTTGTCAAATCTCACGGAACACTGGCGAATCTACAGGGACAGACTTCCAGGTACATAGCAAAGCAAAAAGTTGGTGAACTACCGATATTTTTATAACAAAACACTCTTTAACCCCCTTTATCGCCCAGTAGCCACTCCATTGACGAGTAAAATCGTCTGGCGTTAGCCAGAGTAAAATACTAAAGACATCGTTTGGCGATAAAGGGTTAAGCGAAGCCCTTTTTTGCTGTGATGAAAGCTCCGTTTGAAACATCAGTATAGCGTGTAACGTGTGTACGTCTCAAATCAATATTTATATTTTGGACGCGTTTAATGTTTTTCTATTGTGTTTTGTGTAATGGTGTCTGTGTTTTTTTTTATTTTCTAGATTCAGTCGTCCTGTTGGTCGCTTGTTTCGATCCAGTTCTACGAGACCTCAGACTGCGACGATTAGTCACTTGGAGGTAAGACTACCTTGG
>OZ036008.1:8862503-8900003 GCA_964035015.1 Corallium rubrum
TGAATCAGTGATGTCTATATCATTGGATTTTGTTTCAAAAGTCTAAAACGCCTTTATTTAACCGTTTTTGACCCTAACTCAAAAGTGACCAAAATCGGTCAAAAAGTAAAGGCTAACCCCTTTACTTTTTTTTCCGGATATTTTTCAAAAAATCAAACATTTTTTAGCCAAAATACAGCCTATTCCTTTTAACAGAAGGTCTAAAACGACTTTATTTAACCGTTTTGGACCCTAACTCAAAAGTTTCAAAAGTGACCAAAATCGGTCAAAAAGTAAAGGATAACCCCTTTACTTTTTTTTCCGGATATTTTTCAAAAAATCAAACATTTTTTAGCCAAAATACAGCCTATTCCTTTTAACAGAAGGTCTAAAACGACTTTATTTAACCGTTTTTGACCCTAACGCAAAGGTTTCAAAAGTGACCAAAATCGGTCAAAAAGTAAAGGCTAACCCCTTTACTTTTTTTTTCTGGATATTTTTCAAAAAATCAAGAAAAATATTTTTAGCCAAAATACAGCCTTCTCCTTTTAACAAAACTCTAAAACGACTTTATTTAACCGTTTTGGACCCTAACTCAAAAGTGACCAAAATCGGTTAAAAAGTAAAGGCTAACCCCTTTACTTTTTTTTTCGGATATTTTTCAAAAAATAAAAAAAATTTTTTTTAGCCAAAATACAGCCTTCTCCTTTTAACAGAAGGTCTAAAACGACTTTATTTAACCGTTTTTGACCCTAACTCAAAAGTTTCAAAAGTGACCAAAATCGGTCAAAAAGTAAAGGCTAACCCCTTTACTTTTTTTTTCGGATATTTTTCAAAAAATCAAGAAAAATATTTTTAGCCAAAATACAGCCTATTCCTTTTAACAGAAGGTCTAACACGACTTTATTTAACCGTTTTTGACCCTAACTCAAAAGTTTCAAAAGTGACCAAAATCGGTCAAAAAGTAAAGGCTAACCCCTTTACTTTTTTTTTCCAGATATTTTTCAAAAAATCCAGAAAAATATTTTTAGCCAATATTTTTAACAGAAGGTCTAAAACGACTTTATTTAAGCGTTTTTGACCCTAACTCAAAAGTTTCAAAACTGACCAAAATCGGTCAGAAAGTAAAGGCTAACCCCTTTACTTTTTTTTCGGATATTTTTCAAAAAATAAAAAAAATTTTTTTTAGCCAAAATACAGCCTTCTCCTTTTAAAAGGTCTAAAACGACTTTATTTAACCGTTTTTGACCCTAACTCAAAAGTTTCAAAAGTGACCAAAATCGGTCAAAAAGTAAAGGCTAACCCCTTTACTTTTTTTTTCGGATATTTTTCAAAAAATCAAGAAAAATATTTTTAGCCAAAATACAGCCTATTCCTTTTAACAGAAGGTCTAAAACGACTTTATTTAACCGTTTTTGACCCTAACGCAAAGGTTTCAAAAGTGACCAAAATCGGTCAAAAAGTAAAGGCTAACCCCTTTACTTTTTTTTTCTGGATATTTTTCAAAAAATCAAGAAAAATATTTTTAGCCAAAATACAGCCTTCTCCTTTTAACAAAACTCTAAAACGACTTTATTTAACCGTTTTGGACCCTAACTCAAAAGTGACCAAAATCGGTTAAAAAGTAAAGGCTAACCCCTTTACTTTTTTTTTCGGATATTTTTCAAAAAATAAAAAAAATTTTTTTTAGCCAAAATACAGCCTTCTCCTTTTAACAGAAGGTCTAAAACGACTTTATTTAACCGTTTTTGACCCTAACTCAAAAGTTTCAAAAGTGACCAAAATCGGTCAAAAAGTAAAGGCTAACCCCTTTACTTTTTTTTTCGGATATTTTTCAAAAAATCAAGAAAAATATTTTTAGCCAAAATACAGCCTATTCCTTTTAACAGAAGGTCTAACACGACTTTATTTAACCGTTTTTGACCCTAACTCAAAAGTTTCAAAAGTGACCAAAATCGGTCAAAAAGTAAAGGCTAACCCCTTTACTTTTTTTTTCCAGATATTTTTCAAAAAATCCAGAAAAATATTTTTAGCCAATATTTTTAACAGAAGGTCTAAAACGACTTTATTTAAGCGTTTTTGACCCTAACTCAAAAGTTTCAAAACTGACCAAAATCGGTCAGAAAGTAAAGGCTAACCCCTTTACTTTTTTTTCGGATATTTTTCAAAAAATCAAGAAAAATATTTTTAGCCAAAATACAGCCTATTCCTTTTAACAGAAGGTCTAACACGACTTTATTTAACCGTTTTTGACCCTAACTCAAAAGTTTCAAAAGTGACCAAAATCGGTCAAAAAGTAAAGGCTAACCCCTTTACCTCTTTTTTTCGGATATTTTTCAAAAAATAAAAAAAATTTTTTTTAGCCAAAATACAGCCTTCTCCTTTTAAAAGGTCTAAAACGACTTTATTTAACCGTTTTTGACCCTAACTCAAAAGTTTCAAAAGTGACCAAAATCGGTCAAAAAGTAAAGGCTAACCCCTTTACTTTTTTTTTCGGATATTTTTCAAAAAATCAAGAAAAATATTTTTAGCCAAAATACAGCCTATTCCTTTTAACAGAAGGTCTAAAACGACTTTATTTAACCGTTTTTGACCCTAACGCAAAGGTTTCAAAAGTGACCAAAATCGGTCAAAAAGTAAAGGCTAACCCCTTTACTTTTTTTTCTGGATATTTTTCAAAAAATCAAGAAAAATATTTTTAGCCAAAATACAGCCTTCTCCTTTTAACAAAACTCTAAAACGACTTTATTTAACCGTTTTGGACCCTAACTCAAAAGTGACCAAAATCGGTTAAAAAGTAAAGGCTAACCCCTTTACTTTTTTTTTCGGATATTTTTCAAAAAATAAAAAAAATTTTTTTTAGCCAAAATACAGCCTTCTCCTTTTAACAGAAGGTCTAAAACGACTTTATTTAACCGTTTTTGACCCTAACTCAAAAGTTTCAAAAGTGACCAAAATCGGTCAAAAAGTAAAGGCTAACCCCTTTACTTTTTTTTTCGGATATTTTTCAAAAAATCAAGAAAAATATTTTTAGCCAAAATACAGCCTATTCCTTTTAACAGAAGGTCTAACACGACTTTATTTAACCGTTTTTGACCCTAACTCAAAAGTTTCAAAAGTGACCAAAATCGGTCAAAAAGTAAAGGCTAACCCCTTTACTTTTTTTTTCCAGATATTTTTCAAAAAATCCAGAAAAATATTTTTAGCCAATATTTTTAACAGAAGGTCTAAAACGACTTTATTTAAGCGTTTTTGACCCTAACTCAAAAGTTTCAAAACTGACCAAAATCGGTCAGAAAGTAAAGGCTAACCCCTTTACTTTTTTTTCGGATATTTTTCAAAAAATAAAAAAAATTTTTTTTAGCCAAAATACAGCCTTCTCCTTTTAAAAGGTCTAAAACGACTTTATTTAACCGTTTTTGACCCTAACTCAAAAGTTTCAAAAGTGACCAAAATCGGTCAAAAAGTAAAGGCTAACCCCTTTACTTTTTTTTTCGGATATTTTTCAAAAAATCAAGAAAAATATTTTTAGCCAAAATACAGCCTATTCCTTTTAACAGAAGGTCTAAAACGACTTTATTTAACCGTTTTTGACCCTAACTCAAAAGTTTCAAAAGTGACCAAAATCGGTCAAAAAGTAAAGGCTAACCCCTTTACCTTTTTTTTCCGGATATTTTTCAAAAAATTAAAAAAATTTTTTTTAGCCAAAATACAGCCTTCTCCTTTTAACAGAAGGTCTAAAACGACTTTATTTAACCGTTTTTCACCCTAACTCAAAAGTTTCAAAAGTGACCAAAATCGGTCGAAAAGTAAAGGCTAACCCCTTTACTTTTTTTTTCGGATATTTTTCAAAAAATCAAGAAAAATATTTTTAGCCAAAATACAGCCTATTCCTTTTAACAGAACGTCTAAAACGACTTTATTTAACCGTTTTTGACCCTAACTCAAAAGTTTCAAAAGTGACCAAAATCGGTCAAAAAGTAAAGGCTAACCCCTTTACTTTTTTTTCCAGATATTTTTCAAAAAATCCAGAAAAATATTTTTAGCCAATATTTTTAACAGAAGGTCTAAAACGACTTTATTTAAGCGTTTTTGACCCTAACTCAAAAGTTTCAAAACTGACCAAAATCGGTCAGAAAGTAAAGGCTAACCCCTTTACTTTTTTTTTCGGATATTTTTCAAAAAATAAAAAAAATTTTTTTTAGCCAAAATACAGCCTTCTCCTTTTAAAAGGTCTAAAACGACTTTATTTAACCGTTTTTGACCCTAACTCAAAAGTTTCAAAAGTGACCAAAATCGGTCAAAAAGTAAAGGCTAACCCCTTTACTTTTTTTTTCGGATATTTTTCAAAAAATCAAGAAAAATATTTTTAGCCAAAATACAGCCTATTCCTTTTAACAGAAGGTCTAAAACGACTTTATTTAACCGTTTTTGACCCTAACTCAAAAGTTTCAAAAGTGACCAAAATCGGTCAAAAAGTAAAGGCTAACCCCTTTACCTTTTTTTTCCGGATATTTTTCAAAAAATTAAAAAAATTTTTTTTAGCCAAAATACAGCCTTCTCCTTTTAACAGAAGGTCTAAAACGACTTTATTTAACCGTTTTTCACCCTAACTCAAAAGTTTCAAAAGTGACCAAAATCGGTCGAAAAGTAAAGGCTAACCCCTTTACTTTTTTTTTCGGATATTTTTCAAAAAATCAAGAAAAATATTTTTAGCCAAAATACAGCCTATTCCTTTTAACAGAACGTCTAAAACGACTTTATTTAACCGTTTTTGACCCTAACTCAAAAGTTTCAAAAGTGACCAAAATCGGTCAAAAAGTAAAGGCTAACCCCTTTACTTTTTTTTTCCAGATATTTTTCAAAAAATCCAGAAAAATATTTTTAGCCAATATTTTTAACAGAAGGTCTAAAACGACTTTATTTAAGCGTTTTTGACCCTAACTCAAAAGTTTCAAAACTGACCAAAATCGGTCAGAAAGTAAAGGCTAACCCCTTTACTTTTTTTTCGGATATTTTTCAAAAAATCAAGAAAAATATTTTTAGCCAAAATACAGCCTATTCCTTTTAACAGAAGGTCTAAAACGACTTTATTTAACCGTTTTTGACCCTAACTCAAAAGTTTCAAAAGTGACCAAAATCGGTCAAAAAGTAAAGGCTAACCCCTTTACCTTTTTTTTTCGGATATTTTTCAAAAAATAAAAAAAAATTTTTTTAGCCAAAAACAGCCTTCTCCTTTTAACAGAAGGTCTAAAACGACTTTATTTAACCGTTTTTGACCCTAACTCAAAAGTTTCAAAAGTGACCAAAATCGGTCAGAAAGTAAAGGCTAACCCCTTTACTTTTTTTTTCGGATATTTTTCAAAAAATAAAAAAAAATTTTTTTAGCCAAAATACAGCCTTCTCCTTTTAACAGAAGGTCTAAAACGACTTTATTTAACCGTTTTTGACCCTAACTCAAAAGTTTCAAAAGTGACCAAAATCGGTCGAAAAGTAAAGGCTAACCCCTTTACTTTTTTTTTCGGATATTTTTCAAAAAATCAAGAAAAATATTTTTAGCCAAAATACAGCCTATTCCTTTTAACAGAAGGTCTAACACGACTTTATTTAACCGTTTTTGACCCTAACTCAAAAGTTTCAAAAGTGACCAAAATCGGTCAAAAAGTAAAGGCTAACCCCTTTACTTTTTTTTTCCAGATATTTTTCAAAAAATCCAGAAAAATATTTTTAGCCAATATTTTTAACAGAAGGTCTAAAACGACTTTATTTAAGCGTTTTTGACCCTAACTCAAAAGTTTCAAAACTGACCAAAATCGGTCAGAAAGTAAAGGCTAACCCCTTTACTTTTTTTTTCGGATATTTTTCAAAAAATCAAGAAAAATATTTTTAGCCAAAATACAGCCTATTCCTTTTAACAGAAGGTCTAAAACGACTTTATTTAACCGTTTTTGACCCTAACTCAAAAGTTTCAAAAGTGACCAAAATCGGTCAAAAAGTAAAGGCTAACCCCTTTACCTTTTTTTTTCGGATATTTTTCAAAAAATAAAAAAAAATTTTTTTAGCCAAAATACAGCCTTCTCCTTTTAACAGAAGGTCTAAAACGACTTTATTTAACCGTTTTTGACCCTAACTCAAAAGTTTCAAAAGTGACCAAAATCGGTCAAAAAGTAAAGGCTAACCCCTTTACTTTTTTTTTCGGATATTTTTCAAAAAATCAAGAAAAATATTTTTAGCCAAAATACAGCCTATTCCTTTTAACAGAAGGTCTAAAACGACTTTATTTAACCGTTTTTGACCCTAACTCAAAAGTTTCAAAAGTGACCAAAATCGGTCAAAAAGTAAAGGCTAACCCCTTTACCTCTTTTTTTCGGATATTTTTCAAAAAATAAAAAAAAATTTTTTTAGCCAAAATACAGCCTTCTCCTTTTAACAAAACTCTAAAACGACTTTATTTAACCGTTTTGGACCCTAACTCAAAAGTGACCAAAATCGGTTAAAAAGTAAAGGCTAACCCCTTTACTTTTTTTTTCCAGATATTTTTCAAAAAATCCAGAAAAATATTTTTAGCCAATATTTTTAACAGAAGGTCTAAAACGACTTTATTTAAGCGTTTTTGACCCTAACTCAAAAGTTTCAAAAGTGACCAAAATCGGTCAAAAAGTAAAGGCTAACCCCTTTACCTTTTTTTTTCGGGTATTTTTCAAAAAATCAAGAAAAATATTTTTAGCCAAAATACAGCCTATTCCTTTTAACAGAAGGTCTAAAACGACTTTATTTAAGCGTTTTTGACCCTAACTCAAAAGTTTCAAAACTGACCAAAATCGGTCAAAAAGTAAAGGCTAACCCCTTTACTTTTTTTTTCGGATATTTTTCAAAAAATCAAGAAAAATATTTTTAGCCAAAATACAGCCTATTCCTTTTAACAGAAGGTCTAACACGACTTTATTTAACCGTTTTTGACCCTAACTCAAAAGTTTCAAAAGTGACCAAAATCGGTCAAAAAGTAAAGGCTAACCCCTTTACTTTTTTTTTCCAGATATTTTTCAAAAAATCCAGAAAAATATTTTTAGCCAATATTTTTAACAGAAGGTCTAAAACGACTTTATTTAAGCGTTTTTGACCCTAACTCAAAAGTTTCAAAACTGACCAAAATCGGTCAGAAAGTAAAGGCTAACCCCTTTACTTTTTTTTCGGATATTTTTCAAAAAATAAAAAAAATTTTTTTTAGCCAAAATACAGCCTTCTCCTTTTAAAAGGTCTAAAACGACTTTATTTAACCGTTTTTGACCCTAACTCAAAAGTTTCAAAAGTGACCAAAATCGGTCAAAAAGTAAAGGCTAACCCCTTTACTTTTTTTTTCGGATATTTTTCAAAAAATCAAGAAAAATATTTTTAGCCAAAATACAGCCTATTCCTTTTAACAGAAGGTCTAAAACGACTTTATTTAACCGTTTTTGACCCTAACTCAAAAGTTTCAAAAGTGACCAAAATCGGTCAAAAAGTAAAGGCTAACCCCTTTACCTTTTTTTTCCGGATATTTTTCAAAAAATTAAAAAATTTTTTTTTAGCCAAAATACAGCCTTCTCCTTTTAACAGAAGGTCTAAAACGACTTTATTTAACCGTTTTTCACCCTAACTCAAAAGTTTCAAAAGTGACCAAAATCGGTCGAAAAGTAAAGGCTAACCCCTTTACTTTTTTTTTCGGATATTTTTCAAAAAATCAAGAAAAATATTTTTAGCCAAAATACAGCCTATTCCTTTTAACAGAACGTCTAAAACGACTTTATTTAACCGTTTTTGACCCTAACTCAAAAGTTTCAAAAGTGACCAAAATCGGTCAAAAAGTAAAGGCTAACCCCTTTACTTTTTTTTTCCAGATATTTTTCAAAAAATCCAGAAAAATATTTTTAGCCAATATTTTTAACAGAAGGTCTAAAACGACTTTATTTAAGCGTTTTTGACCCTAACTCAAAAGTTTCAAAACTGACCAAAATCGGTCAGAAAGTAAAGGCTAACCCCTTTACTTTTTTTTCGGATATTTTTCAAAAAATCAAGAAAAATATTTTTAGCCAAAATACAGCCTATTCCTTTTAACAGAAGGTCTAAAACGACTTTATTTAACCGTTTTTGACCCTAACTCAAAAGTTTCAAAAGTGACCAAAATCGGTCAAAAAGTAAAGGCTAACCCCTTTACCTTTTTTTTTCGGATATTTTTCAAAAAATAAAAAAAAATTTTTTTAGCCAAAATACAGCCTTCTCCTTTTAACAGAAGGTCTAAAACGACTTTATTTAACCGTTTTTGACCCTAACTCAAAAGTTTCAAAAGTGACCAAAATCGGTCAGAAAGTAAAGGCTAACCCCTTTACTTTTTTTTTCGGATATTTTTCAAAAAATAAAAAAAAATTTTTTTAGCCAAAATACAGCCTTCTCCTTTTAACAGAAGGTCTAAAACGACTTTATTTAACCGTTTTTGACCCTAACTCAAAAGTTTCAAAAGTGACCAAAATCGGTCAAAAAGTAAAGGCTAACCCCTTTACTTTTTTTTTCGGATATTTTTCAAAAAATCAAGAAAAATATTTTTAGCCAAAATACAGCCTATTCCTTTTAACAGAAGGTCTAACACGACTTTATTTAACCGTTTTTGACCCTAACTCAAAAGTTTCAAAAGTGACCAAAATCGGTCAAAAAGTAAAGGCTAACCCCTTTACTTTTTTTTTCCAGATATTTTTCAAAAAATCCAGAAAAATATTTTTAGCCAATATTTTTAACAGAAGGTCTAAAACGACTTTATTTAAGCGTTTTTGACCCTAACTCAAAAGTTTCAAAACTGACCAAAATCGGTCAGAAAGTAAAGGCTAACCCCTTTACTTTTTTTTCGGATATTTTTCAAAAAATCAAGAAAAATATTTTTAGCCAAAATACAGCCTATTCCTTTTAACAGAAGGTCTAAAACGACTTTATTTAACCGTTTTTGACCCTAACTCAAAAGTTTCAAAAGTGACCAAAATCGGTCAAAAAGTAAAGGCTAACCCCTTTACCTTTTTTTTTCGGATATTTTTCAAAAAATAAAAAAAAATTTTTTTAGCCAAAATACAGCCTTCTCCTTTTAACAGAAGGTCTAAAACGACTTTATTTAACCGTTTTTGACCCTAACTCAAAAGTTTCAAAAGTGACCAAAATCGGTCAAAAAGTAAAGGCTAACCCCTTTACTTTTTTTTTCGGATATTTTTCAAAAAATCAAGAAAAATATTTTTAGCCAAAATACAGCCTATTCCTTTTAACAGAAGGTCTAAAACGACTTTATTTAACCGTTTTTGACCCTAACTCAAAAGTTTCAAAAGTGACCAAAATCGGTCAAAAAGTAAAGGCTAACCCCTTTACCTCTTTTTTTCGGATATTTTTCAAAAAATAAAAAAAATTTTTTTTAGCCAAAATACAGCCTTCTCCTTTTAACAAAACTCTAAAACGACTTTATTTAACCGTTTTGGACCCTAACTCAAAAGTGACCAAAATCGGTTAAAAAGTAAAGGCTAACCCCTTTACTTTTTTTTTCCAGATATTTTTCAAAAAATCCAGAAAAATATTTTTAGCCAATATTTTTAACAGAAGGTCTAAAACGACTTTATTTAAGCGTTTTTGACCCTAACTCAAAAGTTTCAAAAGTGACCAAAATCGGTCAAAAAGTAAAGGCTAACCCCTTTACCTTTTTTTTCCGGGTATTTTTCAAAAAATCAAGAAAAATATTTTTAGCCAAAATACAGCCTATTCCTTTTAACAGAAGGTCTAAAACGACTTTATTTAAGCGTTTTTGACCCTAACTCAAAAGTTTCAAAACTGACCAAAATCGGTCAGAAAGTAAAGGCTAACCCCTTTACTTTTTTTTCGGATATTTTTCAAAAAATAAAAAAAATTTTTTTTAGCCAAAATACAGCCTTCTCCTTTTAAAAGGTCTAAAACGACTTTATTTAGCCGTTTTTGACCCTAACTCAAAAGTTTCAAAAGTGACCAAAATCGGTCAAAAAGTAAAGGCTAACCCCTTTACCTTTTTTTTTCGGATATTTTTCAAAAAATCAAGAAAAATATTTTTAGCCAAAATACAGCCTATTCCTTTTAACAGAAGGTCTAAAACGACTTTATTTAACCGTTTTTGACCCTAACTCAAAAGTTTCAAAAGTGACCAAAATCGGTCAAAAAGTAAAGGCTAACCCCTTTACCTTTTTTTTTCGGATATTTTTCAAAAAATAAAAAAAAATTTTTTTAGCCAAAATACAGCCTTCTCCTTTTCAAAGGTCTAAAACGACTTTATTTAGCCGTTTTTGACCCTAACTCAAAAGTCTCAAAAGTGACCAAAATCGGTTAAAAAGTGAAGGCTAACCCCTTTACTTTTTTTTCCGGATATTTTTCAAAAAATCAAGAAAAATATTTTTAGCCAAAATACAGCCTATTCCTTTTAACAGAAGGTCTAAAACGACTTTATTTAAGCGTTTTTGACCCTAACTCAAAAGTTTCAAAAGTGACCAAAATCGGTCAAAAAGTAAAGGCTAACCCCTTTACTTTTTTTTTCCGGATATTTTTCAAAAAATCAAGAAAAATATTTTTAGCCAAAATACAGCCTATTCCTTTTAACAGAAGGTCTAAAACGACTTCATTTAACCGTTTTTGACCCTAACTCAAAAGTTTCAAAACTGACCAAAATCGGTCAGAAAGTAAAGGCTAACCCCTTTACTTTTTTTCCGGATATTTTTCAAAAAATAAAAAAAATTTTTTTTAGCCAAAATACAGCCTTCTCCTTTTAAAAGGTCTAAAACGACTTTATTTAGCCGTTTTTGACCCTAACTCAAAAGTTTCAAAAGTGACCAAAATCGGTGAAAAAGTAAAGGCTAACCCCTTTACCTTTTTTTTCCGGATATTTTTCAAAAAATCAAGAAAAATATTTTTAGCCAAAATACAGCCTATTCCTTTTAACAGAAGGTCTAAAACGACTTTATTTAACCGTTTTTGACCCTAACTCAAAAGTTTCAAAAGTGACCAAAATCGGTCAAAAAGTAAAGGCTAACCCCTTTACCTTTTTTTTCCGGATATTTTTCAAAAAATAAAAAAAAAATTTTTTAGCCAAAATACAGCCTTCTCCTTTTAAAAGGTCTAAAACGACTTTATTTAGCCGTTTTTGACCCTAACTCAAAAGTTTCAAAAGTGACCAAAATCGGTTAAAAAGTAAAGGCTAACCCCTTTACTTTTTTTTCCGGATATTTTTCAAAAAATCAAGAAAAATATTTTTAGCCAAAATACAGCCTATTCCTTTTAACAGAAGGTCTAAAACGACTTTATTTAAGCGTTTTTGACCCTAACTCAAAAGTTTCAAAAGTGACCAAAATCGGTCAAAAAGTAAAGGCTAACCCCTTTACTTTTTTTTTTCGGATATTTTTCAAAAAATCAAGAAAAATATTTTTAGCCAAAATACAGCCTATTCCTTTTAACAGAAGGTCTAAAACGACTTCATTTAACCGTTTTTGACCCTAACTCAAAAGTTTCAAAAGTGACCAAAATCGGTCAAAAAGTAAAGGCTAACCCCTTTACCTTTTTTTTTCGGATATTTTTCAAAAAATAAAAAAAATTTTTTTAGCCAAAATACAGCCTTCTCCTTTTAACAAAACTCTAAAACGACTTTATTTAACCGTTTTGGACCCTAACTCAAAAGTGACCAAAATCGGTTAAAAAGTAAAGGCTAACCCCTTTACTTTTTTTTTCCAGATATTTTTCAAAAAATCCAGAAAAATATTTTTAGCCAATATTTTTAACAGAAGGTCTAAAACGACTTTATTTAAGCGTTTTTGACCCTAACTCAAAAGTTTCAAAAGTGACCAAAATCGGTCAAAAAGTAAAGGCTAACCCCTTTACTTTTTTTTTCCAGATATTTTTCAAAAAATCAAGAAAAATATTTTTAGCCAATATTTTTAACAGAAGGTCTAAAACGACTTTATTTAAGCGTTTTTGACCCTAACTCAAAAGTTTCAAAGGCTAACCCCTTTACTTTTTTTTTCGGATATTTTTCAAAAAAGCAAGAAAAATATTTTTAGCCAAAATACAGCCTATTCCTTTTAACAGAAGGTCTAAAACGACTTTATTTAACCGTTTTTGACCCTAACTCAAAAGTTTCAAAAGTGACCAAAATCGGTCAAAAAGTAAAGGCTAACCCTTTTACTTTTTTTTTTCCGGATATTTTTCAGAAAATCCAGAAAAATATTTTTAGCCAAAATACAGCCTTCTCCTTTTAATAGAAGGTCTAAAACGACTTTATTTAACTGTTTTTGACCCTAACTCAAAAGTTTCAAAAGTGACCAAAATCGGTCAAAAAGTAAAGGCTAACCCCTTTACTTTTTTTTTCCAGATATTTTTCAAAAAATCCAGAAAAATATTTTTAGCCAATATTTTTAACAGAAGGTCTAAAACGACTTTTTTTAAGCGTTTTTGACCCTAACGCAAAAGTTTCAAAAGTGACCAAAATCGGTCAAAAAGTAAAGGCTAACCCCTTTACTTTTTTTTTCAGATATTTTTCAAAAAGCAAGAAAAATATTTTTAGCCAAAATACAGCCTATTCCTTTTAACAGAAGGTCTAAAACGACTTTATTTAACCGTTTTTGACCCTAACTCAGAAGTTTCAAAAGTGACCAAAATCGGTCAAAAAGTAAAGGCTAACCCCTTTACTTTTTTTTTCTGGATATTTTTCAAAAAATCAAGAAAAATATTTTTAGCCAAAATACAGCCTATTCCTTTTAACAGAAGGTCTAAAACGACTTTATTTAAGCGTTTTTGACCCTAACTCAAAAGTTTCAAAAGTGACCAAAATCGGTCAAAAAGTAAAGGCTAACCCCTTTACTTTTTTTTTTGGATATTTTTCAAAAAAGCAAGAAAAATATTTTTAGCCAAAATACAGCCTATTCCTTTTAACAGAAGGTCTAAAACGACTTTATTTAACCGTTTTTGACCCTAACTCAAAAGTTTCAAAAGTGACCAAAATCGGTCAAAAAGTAAAGGCTAACCCCTTTACTTTTTTTTTCCAGATATTTTTCAAAAAATCCAGAAAAATATTTTTAGCCAATATTTTTAACAGAAGGTCTAAAACGACTTTTTTTAAGCGTTTTTGACCCTAACGCAAAAGTTTCAAAAGTGACCAAAATCGGTCAAAAAGTAAAGGCTAACCCCTTTACTTTTTTTTTCAGATATTTTTCAAAAAGCAAGAAAAATATTTTTAGCCAAAATACAGCCTATTCCTTTTAACAGAAGGTCTAAAACGACTCTATTTAACCGTTTTTGATCCTAACTCAGAAGTTTCAAAAGTGACCAAAATCGGTCAAAAAGTAAAGGCTAACCCCTTTACTTTTTTTTTCTGGATATTTTTCAAAAAATCAAGAAAAATATTTTTAGCCAAAATACAGCCTATTCCTTTTAACAGAAGGTCTAAAACGACTTTATTTAAGCGTTTTTGACACTAACTCAAAAGTTTCAAAAGTGACCAAAATCGGTCAAAAAGTAAAGGCTAACCCCTTTACTTTTTTTTTCGGATATTTTTCAAAAAAGCAAGAAAAATATTTTTAGCCAAAATACAGCCTTCTCCTTTTAACAGAAGGTCTAAAACGACTTTATTTAACCGTTTTTGACCCTAACTCAAAAGTTTCAAAAGTGACCAACATTGGTCAAAAAGTAAAGGCTAACCCCTTTACTTTTTGATTGATTTTGGCCATTTTGTCATCGTTTGAAATAAGACAAAAATATGAAGATTTAGCATAAATAAACCCTTTTCGTTGCTACAAAAGCTGGAAAATAGACTATATTTGACATTTTTGACCATATTTCAAAAGTTGAGAAAATGGCCAAAATCAGTCAAAAAGTAAACTAAAGGCTATTACCCTTTACAACATTTTGACCAAAATAAAACGCTTTTTATTTGAGTCACGCCCAGCGAAGTCCTCTGGTTTTAATTAAAAAAATCACAACTATTATTGGTTTGTGTTTATGACAAAATCAAACACAACCTTGTATATTTCTACAAATTAATAGCTTTCTAACGATATCTATTTTATT
Organism: Corallium rubrum; assembly: GCA_964035015.1. NCBI lineage: Eukaryota > Metazoa > Cnidaria > Anthozoa > Scleralcyonacea > Coralliidae > Corallium > Corallium rubrum. The sequence continues at coordinate 8,876,565 of OZ036008.1, forward strand.
TTTGTGGCATAAATTCTGACAAAAGACCTTTCCATGTGAAGTGAATGGCTTACACGTGATCTTACTTTTTAACAATTCTGATTGGCCAATGTTCAATGTTTGTCCGAAGTTTTGGATCTGCGAAGTTTTGCAACAGCCAATCAAATCACTCTTTGTGTTGTCCATAGACCTTATTCAAAAATGGTGGTGTATTAGAATTCTTTTATGTGTTTATAAATTAGCCCTTATGACCTCGTTTTAAAGTAAAAATTATTTTGAATTCCACACATGAAAATGAGTTCATAAGGGCTAATTTATATGTATATAAAAGAATTTTAATTTGGCGGCCATTTTTGAATAAGGTTTATTCTATGCACCACAGAATAAAGACTATACAGAAGGGCCACTCGGGTCGGAACCTTTGAAGTTTTTGTCTCCGCGCATGTCGCATTACGCATGTTGCTCAGCCAGTAAACTGCATGTTCTGGCCAATAAGCACGCTGAACTGGCTGTCCTAGCCAGTAAACTGCATATTTTTGCATAAAAATACGAGGACACGTTGTACCGCTAAGTGGCCCTTCTGTATAGTCTTTATTCTGTGCTATGCACTTCAAGCGGAAAGGTCTATTCAGAGCACTTTACCGAAATGACCCTGCAAACCTAACAAAGACCTTAATTTGTGCTACCTTGTATTTTCACAATACAGTAATCGAAATATAGTAAGGTTTGATATACTGCCAAAAAAGAGAACGTAGGAGTCTAACGTTTCGACTTTCGAGCGAAGGTCCTTCATCAGAGAGAAACGTAAATAGTGTAATAAGCTCGTTGTTTGTTTACACTCTTTATGTTTCTCTCTGACGAAGGGCCTTCGCTTGAAACGTTAGACTCCTATGTTCTCTGTTTCGGCAGTATATCTAACCTTACTATATTTCGATTGTTGTTTCAACACTGCCTACGCAGCATGCTACTTTTATTTTAATAATATATCATTTAGATTTTTCTATTGTTAATCGATCAAATTACAGACCTTTCTCTCACCAATTTGATACCAGCTTGATAAGTGAAAATGGTGATAATTACCAACTTGGTGATGTACATGTACAGGTCCTAGGATTTGCTTGATCACATTTTTCCGTAAACTTAACAGCACGATGATTTCTTAGCATTAGACGCTTGCAGTTTTATACCATTTTTTGCACCTAAAGTGGTAATAAAAGAATGGTTAAATAAGTCCAAAACAACTAACTTAAACTTATTAGAGGTCGTGGGTTCAATTCCTGCCAGAAGGCCTGTGTAGTTGCATTTTTCGCAACTGGTCCCGGTTTGGTCTTAAAATGTATGTATCCTGCACTCGAATTTTCCTTCACCTAAAATCCCTAGAATAACTTAAACTTGACTTTATTTCTACAGAATTGCCCTATTCATTCATATCTAAATAGTTCTTCCTAGAGGTCCAGGAAACCAGAGTAAACTAAACTAACTTTATTTATACTAGATAACTCTATCAATTAATTATCTAAACTGTTCTCCCTAGAGGTCCAGTAAGAGCCATTCCTCATTGGTCGAGTGTTACTACAGAAGGAAACCAGAGTAAACTAAACTAACCTTATTTATTCTGCATGATAACTCTATCAGTCATATCTAAACTGTTCTCTCTAGAGGTCCAGTAAGGACCATCCTTCATTGATGAAGTGTTTACTACAGGAGAAAACTGGAGTAACTAACTTTATTTATACTGGATAACCCTCAGTCATATCTCCTGTAAACTGTTCTCTTTAGAGGCCCAGTAAGTGTCATTCCACATTAGTCCAAGGAGAAGTCAAAAGAGGATTTTAACCTGCAAACTATTGCAAATAATAGATTTTGAAAATGAAATAGAATTTTCTTTACCAGGCAAAAGATCACTGTTCACCAGAAAACTGTATGCCATTCTGTCAAATAAATTCCCTGAAAGAACAAAATAAGCCAAGAATTTAGCTTTGTAAAAACAGTTATCACAAATGAATGTTTTCTGTACACCTAATAATAATAATAATAATAATAATAATAATAATAATAATAATAATAATAATAATAATAATAATAATGATAATTAATAATAATAATACTGATGATAATAATTTTATTCCTTGTAACCTAATAATACTAATATACTAAAGATTATTTTTAAAATTTTAATAATAATACTAATAATAATAATTAATAATAATAATAATAATAATAGGTAATCATATGATTTTGCTCGTACAATTAAGGATTTACACTACAAGTGATATTCGACAATTTTGCCAAAATTTCATGAGCTGTTGGGCGAGTGCAATTTGGCATAGTTTTCAAATATCATGAGTAGTGAAAATTCTTAATTGTAAAAGCAAAATCATATGATTACTTATTTATTATATGCATGACAAAATTACAACATGTATGCTTCATACTCTCTCATGCCTTTAAAAACATCTTGTTTAATTACTTGACAAGAAAAATTTGCACTCTGGGTATTCTCTGTACTCATTTCAAAATATTTACATGGAATTTTTAGTTCATAGTGTACCAAAAGTCATCGGAAATGTGAAAACTTTCCATTGCAGAATTATTGGCCACCATTTTCAATTTTATGGTCAACATCGTTCCCAGGGCCTTCTCTATTTTTATTAATTGTATTGCAGTACAATTAATAAAATAATTGTACTCCTCTCAACCAATCAGAATGTAGTAATTTTGTCATGCATATAATAATTATGAATTATAATAATGAATAAAAATAAATTATAAATTTGTAAATTTTAACAAAAAATATTATAAATAATAATAAATTATAATAAAGTTACAAAAAAAATAAATATAAGAAATTACATATAAGAAATTTAAATAATGAATTATAATGTTAATAAATGCTGTTATAATGGGAACAGCAAGAATACTATGAAAAGCATTGGAAAGCTGAATAATCCAAGGACACCTTATATTAATCAAGTTGTGCAAAAAATACCTGATATTTCCTTTCTACAAATTGCCAAAGTTCTACTCACCAACATTAACTCCTGATTTACTTGATGTTTCAAACACTTCAGAATTTCTACCTATAAAATTATTTACACAAACATGTGTGTGATTGCATGCATCAAACAAAAAGGTCTCAGGTAAATTACAACAAATTTAGTTCATACTGACTTTATTTACTTATCCACAGTATGTTAATATATTTTACCACTTGAAAGTGCCAGCCCCCCAAATTAGGTAGCTGCGCCCCCCCCCCCCTCCCAAAAAAAAATAGTGGCCCCTAACATCGGATATAACCAAATTTAAGGGGGGTTGTTACTTTCAGGATTGTACAATAATTTAATGATATAGCAATATTTATAACATGTACTGCATTTAGGGCCATTGAGAGAAATTGTGGGGCCTGGGGGAAATTATCGATTTGGGCCCCCTGATGATTGGGTTGATTTTGGGAACCCTGATGACCTCACATGGGTTGATTTGGGGCTCCTGATGACATCACATGGGTTGATTTGGGGCCCCTGATGATGTCACATGGGTTGATTTGGGGCCCCAGATGATGTCACATGGGTTGATTTGGGGCCCCTGATGATGTCACATGGGTTGATTTGGGGCCCCTGATGATGTCACATGGGTTGATTTGGGGGACCTGATGATGTCACACGTCATAGGATCATGTCTACGTGTTCTCAATTGGTCCCCTGGGTTGGCTAAAAATGAAGTTAGTGTTACTGATCTTTACACTTTCTGGACCTCATGTTTTCTTACATCAAAAACTCAAATATCAAACAATTTAGGAGGCCCTTCTCAAGTTGGGGGCCCAGGGTGGCTTGCCCCCTTAGCCAACCCTCCCCCCTCCCCCTCTCGGCAGCCCTGACTGCATTATACAGCATATAACATGACACTAGTACTGTACTATTTCAGAAGTTACTGTACTCTTTCTGGATCATAAAAAATATATTCCTCACCTTTAGCATAATTTTCTACAATTTCTTGTGGCACAGCTCGTTGCACTATTTCATCATGGATAAGATCAACTTTTGTTCCACAAAGATATATTTTACAATTCTAAAAGAATGTGATCAGGTAGGATTTTAAAAAAGTGTTAATTTAATGTGAGAATAATAATTTCAAGTGAAGTCAAATCACTGCTGTAAAGAAAAGTTTATTGTTATAAATTTAAGGTTACTAGATCCTTGAAACTGAAACAAAACATTTTTTAAAAGTTTCAAAACTTTTTAAATTTGAAGAACTGGAAAAGTACACAGTAATTAATTTGATAAAAATTTATTGCCATCACTTACTGGTTCATTTGTTAATATTTGATTCACCCAATACTCAGCTTTTTCAAAACTTGATTTATCTGTTAGATCTAACATAAAATTACAAAGATTTAATTGGATAACGTAAGAGAACCTTTGCACAAAACATTAGACTGATTTCCTTAAGTATTTCATATCAGTACATTAACCTTTTTAAAGTACCTATATCATGATCATGGATTTTACATATTATTTTAGAATACATGTATTTGGAACTTTCTAAGAAGATCTTCCTTTTCTAAAATTTCATCTTCATAGACTTTTTTGCTGTTAAAGCTGATGGAGGTGACATCTACACAGGAATTTGTCTAAATAAAAAACACTTTACAGATTCCTGCATAGATGTTACTTCCATCAACTTTAACAGTGAAAAAGTCTATATACTGTAGATGAAATTTTAGAAAAGGAAGATATATTTTATATGCATTCATTCAATGTCCATATAGACTTCATAGGACCTAGGTAATAGGTATCATTCACAGATATATGATTCATATATTAGCTATCATATGATTCATAGGTATTAATGGGTCATTCCAGAAAACATCCACACCTCCCCCATGGAGGAAATGTGAAGTTGACTCCCTCCCCCCTTTGGATGTCCTAGTACATTTTACTATTATCAGAAGTAGATTTACTCCCCTCCCCTCCCCTCCCCGGATGGTATAAATTTCCTCTGTGGGGGAGGTATGGATCTTTTCCGGAATGACCCAATAGGTATAAAAAAAATATTTCTGGTGGGCTTCACCCCCCTACCCCCCAGACCCACCACTAAGCTCGACCCCTGGACCCTGCTGGGGGCTGTGTCCCCAGATCCCTGCCGTAGCTCCCTCAGCAGCACTCCACCCTGCCTCGGTCACACCCCACACCGCAGGCCTGATCTCACTTTGCTTCCTCAGCACTCCTCCCCCCCCTACCAGATTAAGCTGGATCTATCACTGTCCTAAACAGCAATGGGTTAATAAAAATATATCACATGCAGTTTACTGACATTCAATTATTAAAAGTCCTTACCAAAACAAATAACAGCAGCTTTAGCATTCCTATAATACATTGAACTCATGGCTTGATATCTTTCAGCCCCAGCTGTGTCCTATAATAACCAAATTTGTTATATAGCTAGAGTTTCACTGGATGCAACGATTACTGTCATTGGTTGGTTTGTGGTCACATGACCTTAGCTAAATTTCAGTGTCTACCGAGCGGGCAATAATTGAGAACTTGTTGCCCAGTCGGTCAATAAGTTTTCAATTGTTGCCCGCTAGAACTTTGAACTCTTCACGGCATCCTATAAACAAAAGCTTGTTTGGTACGAAAAAAAGAATATTTATAGGTCTTCACAGCATGTGTGAAGATTAACTGGAGAAATGTATTGCTGTTCTTTTGTTCTGAGACTCATATTTGTTTGGTTGAAGTGAAATTACAGAGCCAGGCGAAATGTTTTGGTAAGTCTTAGCGTTTGTCTTTTGTGTACTTTCCCTTGATAAACGTTGAAATTATTCAGCGAAACTCAAGCTATATAACAAAACACTTAATTAATGTCTGATCCCTCGGGAAACAGTTAGTTTTGTTTTCCCTTGAGTCTCAATGTTTCCCTCGACTTCGTCTCGGGAAATATCAAGACTCTCGGGAAAACAAAACTAACTGTTTCCCTCGGAAGCAGACATTAAGTGTATATTATATTATTGACTACTTTTCAATTCCACACTCTTACAATCCTGGAGCAGGGTTCGATTTAGTTCAAGAAAAATGATGTGCAATTTTCCCCCAAATTGAATAGTTTGGGACAATTTTTCTAGATTTATTGTATATTGTTTTGAAAATTTACATTCTAATTTCCATATTTTGACAAACACAATGTGCAAATTGCATATTGAACACTGTTAATTCGAACCCTGTGTAGATGTGTACCATGATCTGTACCCTGTGTCCAAGAAATCTTCAGTTGTTATTGAAATTGGTGAAATTATAATAAATTTAAGTGATAAATGAAAGATTTATTACTTACCCATATGGCCAATGATAAGATACGTCCTTCAACTGTGATATCCTTCCTACAAAATGCAGCTCCTATAGTCTAACAAATTCAAAAGCAAAGAAAACAACCCAAAGTTAGAAATATGTCCATAATGTAATAACATACTATGAACAAACAAAGTAAAATATATCTCAAGACCAAAGCAAGGAAACGAAAATCTGCAAAAGATGTTACTCTATAATTTTAATCTTTCAAAAAGAATGTACAAACTTAATTTTCGTTTCATAGGCACTTCAATAATTTTCTAATATGCCAAAAATACACCAACAGACAAGTTTCAGGGTGTTGCATGCGCATTGTTTTGGAAAGAAATTGGTGGGCTCTTGGCGGGCTCCCCACAAAGTAAGGAATGGTGAACAGATTTGCTAGCAAGCCAACAACAGCAGAATTACAATGTTTTATATCCAGAAACTGTATCTACACTTTGTTTATTTTAAACAGTATGTTTACTTTGAGTGGAGCTTGCCAGTTTTTTTGAAAAATGATGCGCGTGCAACACCCGTCCCTGAAACTCGCCTATTCCCTTTTTTTTAAAAATTCTAATAATTGAAATTCGATACGAAATAAATTTGATCAGGAAATTGGAATTAGCATGTATATTGTAGCAATCACTCACAAGTTACATCATTCCAAGTTGATAAAACGTTTATGAAACGCTCTATTTAAATTAGTTATAGTAGCTATATTGTGTAATGGTTTTCAGTCGCTTTTAAATATACCAACAGTCTTTAGATTAATACTAGTTCAACCCAAGAATAAAAAGCTTTTTAAAAGTCAACTTACCGACGGTTGTTCAGGGCTGAAAGTGTCCGTAATATAACGTGTCACTAAACATGTCTTGCCGCTGTTGACTTTCCCCAAAAGAACAATCTTCAAGTAAACTTTATCAGTCATTCGTCCGTCAACGTCGGGTAGCTTTAGACGTCAAGCCAAAAGACTAAGAATAGTCCAGTTTCATGTTGAGTTTGGGGAGAAAAATCGACGAAACATGAAGAAATATGGCCGCGCTCCACACGAGAGGTCTGAGGCGAGCTGGAGACAAGAAAACAAAGATGGCGGCGCCCAGCGGGATATTTGGATATTTGAAATATAGTAATATAAAAGTAGCGTGCTGTGGTGCTGTGTAGGCAGTGTAGAAACAACAATCGAAATATAGTAAGGTTAGATATGCTGCCGAGAACGTAGGAGTCTAACGTTTTGAGCAGAGAAGGGCCTTCGCTCGAAACGTTAGACTCCTACGTTCTCTGTTTCGGCAGTATATCTAACCTTACTATATTTCGATTGTTATTTGAGATAGAGTACGGTTAGATATGCTGCCGAAACAGAGACGTAGGAGTCTAACGTTTCGAGCGAAGGCCCTTCGTCAGAGAGAAATCTTATAAATGACTCTTATAAATAACTCAGAACTCGACGACGCGGCCTTAAAAACGTTAAAAAGCAATGCATTTAAAAGAAGACACGGTAAATTAACTGCCGTATTTCATGTTTAAATTTGTTTAATGACTTTCAAGACGCTCCAGTTCTTGCTAAAACTGGCTGTAGTGACTGAGCTGAAGTCAACGTTAAGAAACAGCTCTCACTTTTCTGAGTGTTCGCGTCCTTCTGAAGACGTGAAAATGCTGAGAGTATTATAGCGTTGTTTACAGAACGAGGACGGTATTGATATATGGGATTACAAATTATTCATTCATTTTGTTTTCATTAAGAATTCTTTTGTTTTTAAGGCGCGACATCGAGATTGCGTGGATCTTAACTCCCTCTATTATTAGCGGAGACGCTGAGATCTACCAAAGAAGGCTTTGATAAAAAGAAAAGAATTGCTGATCAGTGAAAAAGAATCACTTATAGTCCCAAGATTCCAAAGTATTTTCAACACCGTCCTCGTTCTGTAAACAACGCCAATCTGAGCATTTTTGACGTTTTCAGGACGACTAGCCCCTTTGCGCAGACTTTTAACCTAATGAACCCCCCCGCAACCCTCGAAATATTTTACTCTGATGAAGGACTCCGCTTGCCGAAACGTCAATATTTCGTTATAGAGCATAGTGAAAAGATGGTAAGCTGCTGAGAATAGTTTTGATCTAAAACACTGCCTACACAGCACTCTACATTTTAAATATAGTAAGGTTAGATATACTGCCGAAACAGAGAACGTATATAGGAGTCTAACGTTTCGAGCGAAGGCCCTTCGTCAGAGAGAAATGTGAACGTTTCTCTCCGCTGACGAAGGGCCTTCGCTCGAAACGTTAGACTCCTAACGTTTCTCTCTGACGAAGGGCCTTCGCTCGAAACGTTAGACTCCTGCGGCAGTATATCTAACCTTACTATATTTCGATTGTTGTTTCTACACTACATTTTACTCTGATTAAAACACTGACTATATACGCAGCCGCAACTTATCTCTGCTGCAGTTGATCCACAAAAATACGAATTAATATTAATGACGTTAATAGGACCAGAAAACAACCACTCAACAATTCACGAAGACACTTGTGACCTGGCACAAAAGTAACTCCTCTAAAGATATTACATGAAGTACCATAAAAAGATTCGTTCACTCGTTTAGCTGCTAATACCCAGAAAAACAAATTAATGTGTCGAGACAAGTTGCATGCACTTCGTGCTCGAAATGAAATATTCAAGATTATTTATTAATTTGTATAAAGTACTTTGGATTTTCATTTCTATTTTCACTTCAGCCCCCAATTAAACACTTCATATTATAAATGAAATGTCAGTCCTTGCCACAAAGAATTTCTTGTTCAGAAAACAATTATAGACAGAGTAAAACAACAAAGTCAAAGAGGGTATATTATACGTGATATTGGGCATTTCACTCGACTACATAGCATGTTCTAAGGATTTTTGGGTGAAGGAAAATTCGAGTGTAGAATATATACATTTTCGGACCAAACTGGGACCAGTTGCGAAAAATGCAACTACACAGGCCTTCCGGCAGGAAAAGTCAAAGAGGCTTGTTTTTGGCCAGCTCAAACGTCAGTATAGACTTGCTCCAAGTCCGCCTCTTAGCGCTCAAAAATGTCGAAAGGTCAAAAATGTTTGAAAAGGACTTTGAGAAAGTCTAACGCCAGTATGGCAAAACAAGGCAAAATATGAGAACATTTAATATTGGCAATACCACGTGATCGATAATCTGCCAATCAAATGACGATTATTTTAGTACTCTAATATAGTAATATTATAACACTCTTTCTTCATTCAATAAGGACAGGGTATGTTATTTTCCGCACTTTCATTTGACGTCAAACTGAAGCAATTTGCACACATGCACACATGCATACATGCATGCCTGCATGCACGTCATCAAATTGAGCCTTTTCAATTACTTTGTTTATATTATCTTCAAACTTTTGAAAACAGTTGACACTCTTCACACTGCCATCAGTCAAGTAAAAGACAAGCTCTAGTTTATACTATAATATAGTAAGGTATGATATACTGCCGAAACAGAGAACGTAGGAGTCTAAAAGGTTTCGAGCGAAGGCCCTTCGTCAGAGAGAAACGTGAAAGGGCCTTTGCTTGAAACGTTAGACTCCTACGTTCTCTGTTTTGGCAGTATATCTAACCTTACTATATTTCGATTGTTGTTTCTAAACTGCCTACGCAGCACGCTACTTTGATTTCACTAGTTTATACTACCATTTTTCCAAACTCCCAAGCTGGTTTTGCTAATTATGAGATCAGTTCATTCAAAAGGCTGAAGGGTGACGTCAACTCATGATGACACTTTATGTACCGAAACGATCTTTATATAGCAACATATTAAACAGGTAAATACCAACAAGTCATTTGCACGGTGCTAAAACTATATATTTTGGTGTGAGAATTGCATAAAAACAAATGTATGGTATTAAGAATATTTTCACTAGGTGAAACGTATTTCTTCTATTTCCATTATCGCCTTAATTGTTGAATGGAACATTCCGTCTTTCACCTATGTTGCACTAATTATAAACATTCCTTCTTATTTGTGAAATACTACTTTAGTTTTCTCGTTTTCAACTACGTTCTCTCTGACGAAGGGCCTTCGCTCGAAACGTTAGAATGCCTACGTTCAATAATTTCGAGTCCTCAAACAAAGTTAGTGTACCGATTTGCATTTCAACACTGCCTCAGAACGCATCGTTGCCACCAATGCCATGAGTGGAAACTTTCTTAGCTATTTTCGAATATATTCACTCCTAATAAAAGGGGTTGTACACGCAAAGGTATATAAACAACAAAACATACACGAGTTATTAAAATATTTACTACCGAAATACCGAAAACCACCAAAATAATTGAATGAAGTACACACATAGCAACATTAAAATTCTTCTCGTTATCAGTATTTTTTTGTCACGGTAGACGATTAAATATTATTTCCTGAGCAATGATATTGTTAATAAGATTAGAACAATTCTACATTTATACTAGGTTACGATAGAATTATTTCACCATGAAGTCCGTGATCTATAATGCACGAAGCAAAGATCGGTGGGCCAGTTCAAAACATAAAAATTAATGTGAATGAGGAATAGCTCAGTGAGGTACAACGATTGTATTAAATGCAGCATTTAAGTGACTTTAATTATCTTTATATTAATATTTCGATTATATTGGTCGAGTTGGTCGGTCCATATGAAATATTAGACGCATCCATGGCGCTATTGCATCGACAGAGAACAAACGCCCTGGGAATTTGTTCGTGTTAAAAAGTAGTAAGCAAAGTCTACTAATGTCAAACCACAGATCGATAATACTGAAAGGTTCAGCCAAAATATTCATACAATAATTTCATTAATTTGTTTATCAAAGACTCGTCTGTAACATTTTGAACAGGGGGCTTTCAAATGCCGGAAAGAGAAGACAGACTCTTTATAGCCTAACAGCTTTTAGAACTCTTCGGTTTATGAGTATTATACTGCAATGGACTTTATCGGCGTTATTTCATCGCGTGTAAGATGATATGCTTCGATATCATGCCTTGGTATGTAAGCCTCAGGCAAATATAGGGCTCCCCCCAGCGTGGCTGTTGTATTATTTTCATTGCGTGCAGTGCTTGTCTGATTCTGTTTGTTGTTTTCCAACTGCTAATTAAAGACTGGTGGTCAATTGCTCATTTAGTTGGTTCGAGATATAGCGCAATATACTAATATCTGGTTAGTAAAACAACATTTGTGGACTCTTTAAGTTTTGGTGTACTTTTTCGGTCGAAAGTCGTAAATCATTCACCGACAAGCCCACATGTTAATCATCGCCGTACGTATATGTTAATTAATGCATAATTATTTGCACCAGTAAATTGCACCAGTGAGAAACGTTCGAATCCATGCTGGTTTTGGCAACAAAAGTAGCATATTTCACCGTCTACAAAACAGTAGGTCCTTGCATCTCTGGCTTGACAAGTTAATAACACACTATGCTAGCTAGGTCAAAAGGGTCACACAGTATTATTGCTGATGCCAAGTCGACTGCCTTGGTCACAAATAAAACCAAACGAAAAGGAAGCAAATCAAGCAATAGTTCAGGTCATGATTGCCAGATATGTCGTAAGAGCAATATGACTCTTTCTGGTTTAAAAATCCACCTTTTGACCCACAGCGGCGAGAAGCCGTTTTCGTGTACAGAATGCGACAAGAGATTCACTTGTTCATCGAACCTCAAAAAACACCAGAGAATTCACAATCGGGATTATATTTATAAATGTGAAGTGTGTGGCAAGAGTTGTTCCGATCCGAGCAATATGAAGAAACACATGACGGTGCATTCCGATGAGAAAGCTTATAAATGTCCATCTTGTGGTAAGAGTTATAGCTACGCGCAGAGCTTGAGGCAACATATGGATGATGTTCACGTTGGGAACGGAGAAAGGAAACGTAAAATCAAGAAGAAAGGTCATTTTCCGTGCCCTGAATGTGGGAAAGTCTTCGGTTATTATTGGCGTTGTTCCCTTCACCAAGCACGTATTCATGCAGTTGATAAGCCTTATAAATGTCCCGAGTGTGGGAAAGCTTTCGCACGAGAAACGATTTTAAACAAACACATTCAAACTCACGAGAAACCGTTTCCATGTAGCTTTTGCGAACGAAAATTTAGCTTTCGTGATCAACTCCGTAAACATTTGCGAACACACACTGGAGAGAAGCCTTATTCTTGTGAACAGTGTTCCAGATCATTCACACAACGGGGCAGTTTGACGGAGCATATCAGGACACATACTGGGGAAAAACCATTTGGTTGTTCTAACTGTGGCCAGAAATTCTCCTCGAGTAGTAGTTTGAAGCGTCATGAACGAAGAATCAACGCCTGTCCATCTAGAATTATTGCTGAAGAAATTCCGATTGACAACCGACGCAGGGTCATTTACATAAACACACAACCAGTTACCATTCTTGAAATGCCAGCATCAACTAATTCACAATCTGTAATTATTGACAACCAGTTTCCCACCAGCTCAACAATGGTTTTTCCAACTGCAGATGGTACCTATCTACAAGAGAGGAGTTTCATGAATGATTTCCAAGGATCTGTATTAACAGACACTGGTCGAATTACAGTGATTCCCTCCCACTACCAGCAAAACATCTGTGGCACCATTCTCAGCGACGATGTAAATCCACCATTAAGAGAAAGGCCAACCACCAATTCACAGCCTCAAATGTTTAGTGATGTGGGGAGAACAGTGGTCTCTCCAAATGGTGAACATTTCATATCATTTGAAAATATGCCAATAACAATGATAAGTGGTACTGATTACCAACCATCAGCATATTCGCAACACCCAAATATAGTCATGGATACAAGAGATATTCACCTGTTACCATCAATGGTATATCCAGTGACATCCCTGGCCACGAATGATATAAACGAACGGTTGTCATCAAATGGGTCAATTACCATCATACCTGCTGAAGACATCAAACCAACCTTACCAATTCAGCCTAGCGTTACACTTACCACTGATGGTGTGAAACCACTAACATCAGTGGACAAATTCATTCCCTATTCCAATTTTAACCATGCGGTCCAAAGAAGATACCTAAATTTTACCACCACTGAAAACATTGGACAGCATATGGTACAATTGGATACACCCATTAAAGAACGCAGCCAAGATGGTGAGCGAACAGAACATCCAGATGTTACCACTACTGAAGAAGCTGAACAGTCCACACCAGTGAATAAATGTGTCACAGATAGCAGCCAAGATAGTAAACCTATGGTACCAACTCAATACCTAAATGTTACCACCACTGAAGGAGTTGATCAGCTCTCACCATTGACCACCAAACCCACCATGGACACCAGTCCAGATGGTAAACCTATGGTACCAACAGGACAACCAGGTGTTACTGGATGCCCAAATACCACCACAGAAGAAGTTAAACCACCCTCAGCAGTGGACAAACCCATCACAGAAAGCAGTACAGATAATAAGTTGATGGTACCAAACAAATATCCAAATACTCCCACCAGTGAAGAATTTAATCGACCCTCACCAGTGCATACACCAGTCACAGACAACAGTCAAGATCGTAAACTTATATCACCAGCAAGACATAACCCAAGTCTTACCACAACTGAATACATTGCACATGTGAATTATACACGCATTGCAAAGAGCAGTGAAGACAGTAAGCTAGAGGAGCAATCAGAGCAAGTAATGAAGCTCCCTACAAACATTCAAATGTTATCTTCACAGGAGTATCCAAGCCTGATGGTGGTGACCGAGGATATCAAACCAACGATTGGTAAGAACTGTGCTGCTGCTCTATCACCAGCAAGAAATGCTACTGTACACTCCACAACATTAGTGAAAGTGTAAAAACACTACTTGTGCAAGTTTCTTCAACTTAATGATGTACTGCAGCTTTTGTATGGTTTATATGATATGAATACCATTACAAGAACTTTAACAGTTTGCCAAATTGATTGTGAGTGGTACAGAGTTAATGCTGAAGAAATATCTCCAAGAATGTTATGTATGTCAAGACAACTCTCCCATTCAAGGAATTACTATTTCAAGGTAAACAATTATTAAATAATCTAAAGCTATTTTATGCTGCACTATTCTTCTTGAAATATTACTAAATTTCAGGACTAAAATGTGGCCAAAAACATCTCAAGACTGAAAGTTTAGAATTTTTCAATTTATTTCTGAATAATGAAGTGGGTGTTGCACCTAATAGGCTTGAAATATCTTCCAGAGAAGTTTCTGGCTTTTTTTAATTTGTTTGGGTTATTAAGAAAGGGCCAGAAACTCTTAAGGAATGTCTTAGTATAACTGAATCAAAATGTCTGCTAGTACATGTACGTGAACTTGTGATGTTGATGACCACATGTAGTGATTAATGAAGGCTTCACTTGCTCATATTAATTTTGTATCAGGGAGGTATAAATTCACTAAAGATGTGATTGAGATTAACCCATTATTAAACAAATAGCCTGTGTGGTGAGTCTACTGAATAAACTCAACCACTAACAGGTTTCCTGACTTTCTTCAAGTAGAGTCTGCATGCACGCCAGATTTACTTTAATGCCATATAATTTTTCTGGTAAACTCCTCAGCCAGTTCAGGTGAGAATGGGGTAATCATTAATAATTATGTGTGCTAGTTTATGCACTTTTGCAGTCCAGATTTGCAACCATGAATAATTGTAATAATTCTAATGTTGATTGTTGCCATACAGTAATTTTGTGATGGCAAATAGGTGAGTTTCAGGGTGTTGCTCGTGCATCATTTTTCAAAAAAACTGGCAAACTCCACTCAAAATAAACATACTGTTTAAAATCAACAAAGTATAGATACAGTTTCTGGATGTTTAACACTATTATTCTGCTGTTGTTGGCCATTGCTTACGTTGTGGGGAGCCCACCAAGAGCCCACCAATTCCTTTGCAAAATGATACACTCTCAAAATACCCTGAAATTCACCTATTATTGTGCTCGGGTTGCCAATATGAGTGAATGATGAGTGAATATACAGTATGTTGTGTTTGGGTGTTACAGCACATAATTTTTTATTATTATGATGCTGGTGTTACAAAATGTCAGACAGTAAATAATATACATGTACTAAAAAAATATATACTAAATTTTTGATATACATGTACTGTATTAATCTGGATGAATGGATTAATAATAATATGATCAAGTATACTATGTTACAACAATTTTACTGTAAAGCATACATTTTCTTGAGGCCAAACGAGAATACATGAAGGCCGGGTTGCTGATAGAGACTTGATTCTTTGCTAAAGAAGATGAGTTTATCTGTATTTGCTCTGCTCTAAAATTGCTGCAACAAATTGTGTATTTGTGTTGACGTTTCAGACCATAAATCGTAATAATTAGTCTGTTTTTTTGTAAGTGTTGAGTTACTGAATCTCCAGTATTCATTTGCCTGAAACTGTGGAAACCAATTAATTATATTTTACAGTTCACAAGACCAAAGGTTCACAACCTTTGTTCTCGTGATATGTTACTATAATTATGGTGAATTGCTGACCATTCGTGTTAACAATGAATGAAGATATTTTGAACACAAATAACACCAAATACACCTCATTGTTCGAGGATCTGTTTTTCATATGAAAACTCTTCTCTTTACTCTTATGTACCCAGTGAAACAGCTTCAACAAGTCTCAGTTAAAAATAACTTCTTTTTAAAATATGGTTTTATATAAAAATAATTCTCCTTGGCAGCAATCGCGGATATTTCTTGGTAAATGAATACTGAGTGAGTTACATTATAGCAAGCAGAGTCTTCTTTTCTTTATTTCTTGGCTGAGAAAGAAGAAGAAAAGAAGGTTCTCTGCTGCATGTATTCGTGTTTGGCTTCGTCCAAGATTTAGGACGAGGTAACCCATTTAAGAAGCACTTGACCGGTTCTTGTTTAGGAAAAGAAACGGTTCTTGTTTAGGGTAGTAAAATCGCAATGTTATTATAAAACTATCGCACATGAAAAGAGTGACTACAGGTATTTAAAAATATATTTTGTAATGTTAATTGGTGAAACTTAATTCTGAATTCAAGACTAGGAATATACATTCCTCCTTTTGTATTTATTATTTATTATTATAATACTTTGCACCTCACAAGTTTTCTAGTTTCCCAGTTTTAACTGGAGAATATTCTTGTAATAGTTTAATAAAAAAAATACACCAGGCTGTCATGGGGAATGATGTAGAAATAGTATTTTATAAATGATTAAACTAAAATATCAATTGTAGACAATCTGTACTTTTTAGTCGAAAGTCTAAAGAAGTATATTAGGCTGACTGCGTACTGGCAGTGTTTTGAATTATGGCAAAGTGAAAAGGTGGGAAACTGCCGAAAAATCTCGAAGCTTGACAATATTTTAGTCCAAATGGAATTATGGAAATACCTTCCCACTTCTGTATTTGGTTGTGTATTATTATATTTCTGTAGTCGCTACTGAAACGCGAGGAAATTCTAGTGATAAAAGTCGCCAATTCTTGATGTATATTCGTCTGTTGGTATCGATTTGAGATAAACATTTTTTGTATTATGATTAAAAGCCATTTAAAGCTAAATTATACTATTTTTGTACAGTTTTCAACAAAAATTCTTCTCAGGCTTCGGTATCGGCTACAGAAATACAGTAATACACAACGAACTCAGTACAGAAGAAGAAGTGGGAAATTATTTTCATTTGGACTATAAGACATTGAGTCGGATTATTTTGCCATTTAAAGCAAGCAGCCATTATTCTTATTAAACAGTTGATATTTTAATATATAGTTAAATGTATTGTATTATAACTATAGCTAAATCTTTCCTCCATGTTAAGACTCCCTACAGCCAAAATGTTATTTTCTAACCAAAGGGATTTTGTGTGATTTGTATACATTTAAGTTTTATATTAAACTATTTTTCTATAACATGTCTCGAGTTTTTGTTCTTTAAAGTACGGAAAATATTAAAGAAGGTGAACTGCAGAGATATATAATCATTGCAATCGTATACATTGATTCCGTGCTACTTTGCTTTCACATCTTCCCTCCTAGTGGGAGCGGGAGTAAACTCACGAGGAAGGTATATACTAGCCTGCGTAGCTGGCGGTATTAGAGGTATATACGAATCAGCTTTGTCATCTGCATCGCAAGTTACTTGTATATAGTACACATATGATGTGTATATTTATTTTAAAATACTTATTCAAAAGTTTTTGGGAGCGGGACGCCCACCATGAGTATCATTGACCGTGACTTCTACATCTACCCCGACGTGAGTCGCGACTCAAATTTAGAAACAGATCAGTTTATGCCTCACCACTGCATGTCCATGGTTTTTCCCAAAGGTGAATAAAATGGTCTGGTGTTAGCCAAAATAAAGTACTAAGGACCTGTAACTATATGCGGACAGGAATGAGCTAATTAAAGTCAAAAATAATCCTTAATTCCGACATGATTTAGATTTAAATATTCATTACCACACAAGTTGTTCAAAGGCTGTTCCCCACCAAAAATCTCAAAGAGAAATAGAGAATATACACGGACATGTAGAATATTATAAAATATATTTCGAGTATATATTAATACGCCTCGAGCGAGACATTCTAAAACGTTCAACACGAGAAATAAATAAAAAACTTTGACTCAATCTGTATCCATACTTTGTTTTCAAAACTCAAAAGCTCTTTACATGACTTGTTTTTATTTCAGTTTAAAATGAAACTGAGAAATTAAAAATTTCATTAAAGTTCACTTTATATTACGGAATGACACCACCCCATGCATGGTTCATCCCTGGATTGAGCATACTTACATGCATGCAATGTCCAGCGTGTTCTGCAAAAATTATTCTTTAAAATTATTTTTGGAGATTACAAGTGTAATTAGTTTATTATTGAGTCGGTTTTCTTTGTTCTTTCGAAGGCTTTATATCACATAAAGCCTTTGAATAATAATTAGAAACGAAATGAAGAAAAAAACAAGGAAAATCTTTGTCCAAGGTGGAAAAAAAAGACAAAACTTTGTTGGAAAACCTCCTCAATAATAAATTAAGTCAGATAAATCCCTCGGACGTCGGGATGTATGCGATATAAAGCTCTCGCACGCTGCGCGTCCTCGGGTCTTTATATAGCATACATCCCTCGTTCTTGGGATTTATCTATTATACTTACTCCCCACCGGATAGTTATTAATATAGTTTGATAAAATATGCAGTTCATGATATTGTGCTAGTGTTACAGTGTTATCTGTATATATACTGTATGTATATATTGTGATTAAAAAAGGGGGAAAAAATAGCACCTAACTTTCTGTTGATTTTTGTCGTTTTACTGCACGCGGCGATGCACATTCGGCTTCTTCCTTTCTTTTGGGAACCTATAAACAAAACAATAATGTAATAAAGTAAATGGTTTGAACCTAGGAGTATTATTAGTATAGATATCTAACCTTACTATATTTCGATTGTTATTAGTATAGATGTTTGTTAAAGTTGCTCATCTAGGTTAGTGTAGTCTTGAGTAATTAGTCATGATTTATTTAACGTCGTAAGCACAGGATGTGGTCGCCCAATCATCCGAGCCAGAGGCTCATATTAAAAGTGCACGACATAAGCTAAGACCTAACTTGACAAAGACTGGTGGTAGTTCATGTGACTGACATTATATAAAGTAAGTGGTTTTAACCTAGGAGTATTATTATGTTTGTATTTTTTAATCTCAACCTTTGTTTTTTTGTATTTATTTTGTAAGTTTTAGGTAGAGCTTTTTAGGGCACGATAGCTTGAATCATGCACTGTCTCTAAAAACATATTCACAAAAAAGTAGACGAGTATCGCGCTGCGTTGATGACGAGTTCACTATACGACAGTACAGCTTTGTTTTTTGCCTGTGAGTTCGTTCGTCGGTGCGAAGTCAATGAGGGATCTTAAGTAAATACAACGCGAACGTCAGTGATGACGTCCTTATAGAATTTTCTTCACACAACAAAGAAAATGAATAATTTTTAGTCCTAAGAGAAATCGGCGAAACCTCTTAGTTGAGTTGGACTTCAGACTATGCGAGAAAATCCTTTTAGAACTCTAAAGCTTTTGGATGTCGAAAAACATACTTTAATAAGCATTCAATACTACGTAAATGGTTCGTGGTTTAACTGCTAGATACTAAAGTTGATTGTCGTCGTCGTAATAGCAATCGACGTTTTTGATGCCAAACAAACAGGGCGCGGTCGCTGTTTGTTTGTCTTGTATTGGCATTTCGGTACCACTCGCGCCCGAACCTCCTAATACCGCCAGCTATACGCAGGCTAATGTTTCGGCATCAAGGTTTGGCATAACGTTTCTCTTTGACGAAGGGCCTTCGCTCGAAACGTTAGACTCCTACGTTCTCTGTTTCGGCAGTATATCTAACCTTTACTATATTTCTATTGTTGTTTAATACAAATATATAGTAACTTTTTCACATAATAAGCTGTGCGGTTCTTCTTTTATGAAGTGCGCTATGAGTTGGAGTGAGAATCACACTATATTGTGATTGTTGTTTCAATACTGCCTACGGAGCAAGCCACTTACATATTACATAATCACACATAATGATATCTAAATATATTATAAGCTGCTAATTTTGCTCGCTTGACGTATTTTCTTGAGGATCACTTCCTATATTTGTCAAGTTTTCGAGGAGGCATGCATACGACTGTACTTTACTCTGAAGCTTCAAAATCGAGTACCATCACATGCAGGTATTTTGTCCGATGAAGAGGATGTTTTTAAAAGATAAAAAACATCTAGAACATGCACTACTTAATTACAAAATTAAAATAACATCAAACTCTATTTTTGAGTCACGCGATTGGAAGTATATAGCTATGGAATGTGAAGCAACATACGTCAAAGGAAACTGATTTGTTGAATGCGGGAAACTGGCACTTTGCCACGTTACGAACAGCCAGTGAGAGTGTTTTATAATAGTAGTTAAAACATGAACGGCCGATCATTATGGGCAACCACTGCATAGGAGTGCAGCAGATATTGCATGTCTCAAAATTACAGGAGTGCATGTGTCGAAACTCGATAAGAGTCAAGGGCCGTAGATAGCGCCAGGACTGCCCCCCCCCCCCCCGAGAAAATCCAAAATATGATTTTTATAATGTCACACATCACATTTGTTCCCAGAGTCACAGAATAAAGTCGTTTAAAAACTAACTAGTAGTTTAATTAACTCTGACAATGAATTTTCGCATTGTGTTCGCGCTTTATCCCGTTAGAGTAACTATTATTTTACAGTCACTTGCTACTCACTTTCACCAAAATGTGGAAGTTCGTTCCCAAGTTCGTTGGGAAGTTCAAAGCTCGTTTTAAACTACGCATTTGATTAACTTCTGGCATGCCTTCTTGGTTCCTAGTAGCCGGCAATCAATTGCCTAGTTCAAAACGAAGTTTGAACTTCCAAACGAACTTCGTAACGAACTTCTGAACATTTTGGTGAAAAGTGACAAGTGAGTTGCAAGTGACTGTAGTCAGTAGTTGTCTTTGTAAGTATATGTGATACTGTAGTTTTAGACAAAATCTTTTGTAAAAATGAGAGAATGTGTCTCTAAAAAATGTTTTAAAGTGTTCAAAATTTTCCTCAAATATGATGTCAGATCGCGGGAAATGCCATTTCAGAGACTCAATTTTCAAAAATTTTCCGGGGGAACATATCCCCGGACCCCCTAGAAATCTGGCAGTCTTACTGCCCCCCTGACTAAAAAATCTTGCCTGCGGCTCTGATAAGAATGCATACTGCACGTTTCAGTAATCGTAGGAGCTGGATATATACTGTTGCAAATGCATGCTGCATGTTTTATCGTTGTTTCAATAATCAAATGAAGGTTAATATCCTTCAGTAGCATATTGTAGATAAGGAAGGGTTATAACGTTTACTGCAAATGAAGCCAAGTTGCTACAACGTGTTATGAAATTTATTTAGGAATATAAGGGTTGGTTAATGTTCCGTTAGAAACGTCAGTTTTTCCTTACTACTAAAAATCTCTTCACTTTCTTTGGACTTTCTTCTGTCCAAAACACTGCCTGATGCCAAAATCCTGCATACCACTCCATATGTCATGCGTGCAACCACCTGTACGTGGCATCATACAACGTCCCTATTGTGTCTTCCAAGGGCAATTTTAGAACTATTTCTGTCCAGGTTTTTTTCATGCAAATATCTCATTTCCGCCGCAGTCACTATGAACGGGCGGACAACCCACTTATATTCAAGATCACAGCCGATTAACACAAAAACATTATTGTAGCTTCAGATGTCAACATTTGGACACAGTGTTTATTAAAATTAAGAAATCGAAAACATTCCACAAATGGAATTTCGGTGTTCCCACACAAATCGAAAACATTTTCCGTGTTTTCAGCTTTCCATATACTAGTTATAAAGACGAGACGTTTGGGACAATGAGAAATTGAAGTTGGGAAAAACAAACCCCTTATAGGCGAGTGTTTTTACACCGTTCAATTTCAAGTGCCGACTGTTGAGATATTCATAAACAAAGCCAAACGCTAACAATCTGTCTCACGACGGCGGTAAGCAACATGAATTTTATAATTAAAAAGTCACGGCTAACTCACTACAGTATTATATTTGATATATGAAGCCAGTATGACTTCCCAAACGCCCCAGTTCTGCTAAAATGATTGTAGTGTCTGTATTGAAGTCAATCTCAAGCAACAGTTCTCAATCTTTTGGCCGTTGACGTCGTCCCGAAGATGTGGAAATGCTCTAAGTGCATGGCGTTGTTGTAAAATTAGCATTTTTTTGTTGCAGGGATTATTTTAACGTGCAGTGATAACCAATTTGTGCAGTGATAAGCGCAATTTTGTGCAGTGATAAATTTTTCTTTAATATTTAAGAATGGGTGTTATTCGTGAAAGGATTGCATCAGAAATTATGTTCAAAGGCACAGTACATATACTACATTCCAACATATACTATTTAATATCAATATTTAAATTAGCAAATACACAAATAAGCCGATAAGTCAAAGGACCCTGGTCCATTATCTTCTGATAACGTTAAGCGCACCGTAAACTAACACCTTATGCCCTTAATTTCAACTTTCAAAATATAGCTACTATAGCAGGCCCTACCGCCCTAATAAACAAAACGCTAGTGTTCTTACTATTTAGCCAGACTACCCAACGGTGCCAACCAGCCAACCCCACATAATATGCTTGAGGCTTCTCTCAGGTCAATGTGTCTGGGCCCGTGTGCTACTGTTTGACCATTGTCAGTATTTTGAAAATGCGAATGTATGCTGTGCAAAAGGATTAAATCATTGAAAATTGGGAAAAGGAGGGCCGCTTATGTATACTATGACAGTATGACTATACTTGATTACTGACGAGCTACTCAGTGCTCCATCGATGTTTTGCTACGAAAGTTAGATTTTATGCCTTTTTCAGCTCTTTGTGCAGTGATAAAAACTCCTTAGAATAATCCCTGTTTTGTTGTCTAGGTTGTGAAAAGAAATATGGCCGGCATTATTCTGCACTGTAAGGAGGCTTCGGCAGCAAGTACCACCGGCGGTTTTGACTGTTAAAAGTATGGCTCCGAATCAATGATGGCATATATTTCGCGCATGCTCATTGGACGAAAGTGGACAATTTTCACGTGAGTGACACGGGAGTCGAACTTTTGCCAATCTCGTTCCCAGGGCCTTCGCTTTTCCTGGGTTTACTATACTTAGGGTAAATGTGACGTGTTTACACTGCCACAAGCCTGGTCAGCCACCGATCTCATCTCTTTCTCACGAATGAGAACGAGATGAGATCGGCGCTCGTGAGAACGAGATGAGATCGGCACTCGTGAGAACGAGATGAGATCGGCACTCGTGAGAACGAGATGAGATCGGCACTCGTGAGAACGAGATGAGATAGGGCGCTCGTGAGACCGAGATGAGATCGGCACTCGTGAGAACGAGATAAGTTTGGCGGCTAGCTTTCAGTCTGGCCTAGACCAGGCCAATACGTGTTTACACTTTCAAAAAGTAGGCCCAAGCTAGGCCAAGGCTTATGGCATGTTATCAAGCTACTCTAAGCATTTGACGTTAGTCCAAAGTGAGGGAAAGC
>OZ036008.1:8905003-8920003 GCA_964035015.1 Corallium rubrum
GGGCTAGGATGGTTACCGAAGGTGCCTATGGGCAACTCAAGGGACGTTGGCGATTACTCATGCGCAAATGTGACAGTTTTCCTGATGAAGTTAAAACAGTTACATTAGCATGTATGGTACTGCACAACATCTGTATCTCTAGAGGGGATGTTATGCCAAGAACTCTAGATATCACAATTGATCCAAACACAAACCAAGGGAGAGAAAGTTCAGAGATCCGAGACATTCTCCACATGATGAATCCTACAAAAGCACGGGATAATGATAATGGAGCAAACAGAATCCGCAATCTACTGGCAGATAAGTTTTGGCAGGAAAAAGAGTCACTTAATGAATAAAAGACAGCCTCTTTTCATCACTGACATTCTTTTATCATCAAAACCTGAAATTTTAACATTTTATAGTATCATACTGTAGTTCAAACTTACATATTAACAAGAAAAAATCAGTACATCAAACAGTCCATGTAAAGGTACTGTAATCAAGGCCACCGAGAAGGGGACAGGGAATACACTGGTACAACAATTAGGCATTTAGGGCTCCAAGGAGAATTGTACCAGTTGCCCTTACTAGGCTTTCCATAATATTATCTCGATGGCCTTGATAATAATAGAACTCAACAGTAATAGCAACTTAAATCAACTACTGTCCACAGAACATCAAACTTTGGTTTCCCTAAAAAATGGATCTATCTACATGATTGTATTGCCTGACAGTTTGATAAAACAAAACAAAAAATCCATTTATTTAATAACAAAAAGGTGTCCCTAAAAATGTTTAAGTTCTTTAGAAAGTTTTTTGAATATTGGCATCCAATCATCCTAATTAGTTTATATGCTGAATACATTACAGTATACCCTGCTGACAGAGCCTACTAACTTTCCTCACAACTCTGACCCTGCAGCCACAAGGAATGTAGGCTCTGCCGGCAGGGTAATTACAGTACTAAAAGACCAAAAGTCTAAAACTTTTGTGAAGACTGTAACTGCCCAGTAGAAAAATTTGTTATTGCCAAATAAATTTGTTGTGTTGTTGAACTTTAAAACTGTGCTGAATAGTTCCATGTACACCGTACTTTAATATACATGTTCTAAGGATTTAGGGTGAAGGAAAATTCGAGTGTAGAATATATACATTTTAAGACCAAACCGGGAGCAGTTGCGAAAAATGCAACTACACAGGCCCTCCGGCAGGAATTGAACCCACGACCTTGCGATTCTAGTGCAACTGCTCCCGGTTTGGTCTTAAAATGTATATATTCTACACTCGAATTTTCCTTCACCCTAAATCCTTAGAACATGCTGTGTAATCGAGTGAAATGCCCAATATCATTTATAATATACCCAATTCTCTCCTGGCATTACCACCTTATTATATATACAGAACTCGCGATCGAGCTCTCGGCAACGGCCTCCGTGGCTCAGTGGTCAGAGCATTGCACTAGAATCGCAAGGTCGTGGGTTCAATTCCTGCCAGAGGGCCTGTGTAGTTGCATTTTTCGCAACTGCTCCCGGTTTGGTCTTAAAATGTATATATTCTACACTCGAATTTTCCTTCACCCTAAATCCTTAGAACATGCTGTGTAATCGAGTGAAATGCCCAATATCATTTATAATTGTACTTTAATATAGTCTTATATACTAGCTGTTTCTTCTTACAGTACCATAGTAGTAGGATGTACTGAATTTATAGTATTTTGCATAAAAAATTCAACCTAGAACACAACTCTTGTAACGGTTATGGGTATCAATTATGAACAGTTTGTGAAAGACTGAAAGTATTGCCAAAATTTTGCTTGTAGGTTGTTTGATGAAGTTTATTGTTTCACAATTGTTGATACTTTTTTGGCCTCTCTGATGACCCAGAACTGCTCATTGCATGAGGCCCATAAGGGAATGCTTCTGCATACAAACTTTGTTGGCTATGCAAAAATTCTGGTCTTGAAACTGCAGTAAGTTGATTCACTCCATTCATGAAGCCACTGGGAGAAACATTACTTTGGTAGTATAAATTTTGCTGAAAAGATTGGGGTGTATCAGGAATCTGCCCTTGTGCCTGGAAATTGCTTGTACTAGTACTGCCATTTAACATAAGCTGTTAACTCATGCTCCCTACTTTGTCTCATTTCTTCTCGCATCAAATTGACAAGATCTTTCATAGGATCCTTGTCAATCATACTTTTAACCACATCAACAACCTCTGATATTGTTTTTTCTTGATCCTTCTTTTTGTCTTTTATTCTTGATCTAACTGGAACATAAACTTTCTCTGGAGCATTATCTTCTACATCCTTGTTGCTTGCTGAGGGCTCTGTAGCTTTTTCTGGTTTACACGAGTCTCTTGTCCTGATCAGAGCAAAAAGCTGATTGAACCAGACTCCGTATCCCTTTTCCTCCTGGAATCTTTGTACTCCAGTTGCAGTTTTTATTATTAATGCAGCTTTTTTACAGTCTGACACACATTTTTTGAATTTGTTTCGTAGTTGGCTCACATTGAATTCAATCTTCTCTCCTCTTGCAGAACATCTTATTTTCAATTCATTAAGAATCTTCTCATATATAATCCCATTTTGCTGGTACTTGGTATTTCTGAATATCAGTTTCTCTATGTAATTCTCATTATTTACAACTATATCAATGAAGTCATCCAAAGTGGCAGAGCTCCATTTACCTCTTCTCCCAACCTTTTTACCTATCGATTCTTTGTATTCTGGCTTTGTGGTTCCTTCACATGATGTACTACCTTCCACTTCTATATTTTCTTTATGTATATTTGAATCAAACTTCGCTCTAAAATACAGCAGAAAAAGTTTCAATATTATTAACTGTGTACTATATTTAATAAGCCTCTTTCCTCTTTTACATGTAGGTTTTCAAATATAACATCATTTGAGGCACCACGGGCTAATCTTAACACTGCTTCAGTCTATATCGATTTTTACTTGGAAAATTTAATAAGCCCTTTTAAGTACACCCCCCCCCCTCCCTCCTCCCTCATTTGGAGAATTATTAATAAAACCTGGGGGTTGCACATTGGCACACATGCCACGCAAGTGCTGGTTCAGTGGTTCTTCCTAAAAAATCGTATTCCTGGCAATTGAAATATATAACATAGCATACTTATTGAATAATAAGTATGCTATGCATTAGCCTGAGTAAACACCCGAGCGAGCGAGAAGTGGCGGCTGTTTACTCAGCCAGGCTAGCTATGCATTTACATGTATAAATGTGTCAATTGTCAATAAGGCTTGGTCTTTCTCTGTACCAAATTTCTTGTTTTTGCATTACTTCAAAACACCAGATAGTTGTTTACTGTGATTCTATTATGTCAAGTCTAAAAATCTACCTTTTCAATCTTGGTGATCTTTGATATCCATCTGCCTCTGATTCTGATGAATCGTTTACAAAAGCTGGTTCTCGTTCGTCAGAACTGGATTCACATTCGTTATCGCCACAAAAAAAACAATATCCAACAGCTTTCCCTGCAACCCAACCAGGTTTTGCTTCATTATTTTCTGCAACTGCACATATGTTGCAAATTTTCGTTTGACATTTAATGCATTCATATTTGGTCTGTCTATCGCAGTTGGTACATGTAGCCACCATTTTGTCGAACAATAGCAAATTCGCGGCATTTCCCGCTCAATTCCCCGCGCGAAGTTTGCGCGGAGAGGACTGAGGACAATAGAAATATTTAATATTATACATTGTCATAATGTATGCATTTGGTGCGGCTCATGTGAAGCACGGCCGTCTGAATGAACATGTGCTTCAGCCGTACAACACGCCTAAGCCGGGCGTGCTTTTAGATTTAGCCGTGCTTAATAAAAGCACAGTGCCTTTTTGATTTAGACGCCGTGCTTCACATGTGCTTAATTCGCTGAATTAGGCACGGCTCATGAAAAGCACGGCGTATAAACCGGGCCTAACACTTTGAAGCCTACGACGAGTCTTTAGTATTTTATTCTGGCTAACGCCAGACGATTTTATTCAGCAGAGGGAGAGGTCCAGGCTTCAAAGTGTTAAAACCTATCTCTTTAACCCTTTGAAGACTGACGACGAGTCTTTAGTATTTTATTCTGGCTAATGCCAGACGATTTTATTCAGCACAGGGAGAGGTCCAGGCCTCAAAGTGTTAAAACTATCTCTTTAACACTTTGAAGCCTGAAGACGAGTCTTTAGTATTTTATTATGGCTAACGCCAGACGATTTTATTCGGCACAGGCAGAGGTCCAGGTCTCAAAGTGTTAAAAAAATGTCATTAATTCTTGCCTTTAAATCCCTATGGGTGAATCCGTTATCATGTAAATACTGAAAAAAATCAGAATGAATTCAGAAAATGATTCAGAAATATTTTATGAACAGTTTAAAATGAAACTAAAGTTGCATCTCCAGACACCTCACCTTAACAGCGACTAAAATTTGATAAAAATATAACTTTGTCGTGGATTCTTTAAGTTTTCCAAGACGCGACACACGTTCAAATAATTCTCCTCCTTCGACTCTTTAAAATCAGAAGCAAAAATACAACAAAGGCAAAACGTACATTGTCATTTAAGATTCCGTTTAGTATCGGTAGCTGCTGGTTGCTAGTTTTTATCCTTTATATAAATTATATCTGCAGATTTCAAATGATTATTGTGAGACAGTGAACTCGGTGGAGAATAATAATATAAAGGTGTTACTCCGAGTGACGAACCATACCGGACTGCAAGTGGAGAAAACTCTTCTTGGCCCTGCTGGGATTCTTTGGTTTACTAGTCCGATGCTCTACCAACTGAGCTACAGGTCAAGTTGAGAGCTGAAGGTCGAATGATAGTACTTAGGCTATTTGATATTTCAAAACAGACTAGTTTCTTCAATATCTAGACAATAGTCTTCATACATGACGATTTCAAATAGATATTGAAGAAACTAGTCTGTTTCGAAATATCAAATAGCCTAAAGGCCTGGCCAAACGCTTTCAACATTTCATTCAACATCGTTCAACATTGTTGAACGCGTGTTGAACGAAAATTTGAACATGTTCAAATTTCGTTCAACATCATCCAACAACGTTCAACATCATTAAACAAGGGTGGCAAAACGCTTTCAACATGTTGAATCACGGTTGAATTCAACAATTAAGTACTATCATTCGACCTTCAGCTCCCAACTTGACCTGTAGCTCAGTTGGTAGAGCACCATAGGACTAGTAAAACCGAAGGTCGCGGGTTCAAATCCCAGCCGGGCCAAGTAAAGTTTTCTCTATTTGTCTGGTATGGTTCGTCACTCGGAGGAACACATTATTATATCTGCAGATATTTTTACGTTGGGAAAATAAAAGTCAAATTAAATAAATAAATAAATAAATAAATAAATAAATAAAGTAAATAAATAAATTTATGAAACATTCTAGGAACTTTGCTATATGAAGAATGGTACAATTCTAAGACAATATATAGGTTTTCTGGAGTATCACATACATCAATCACTTTGACAATGCATGGCTAGGAAACAAACAAAAAAAGAGTGCACGTTAGAACAATGTTAGTTTATAAAAACTATTTTTAAAAAAATGTTTTAAAAAAATGTCCACTTACATGATCTAATTCTCTTAAAATTTCAACCTCCCTCGAAACATCTTGTTTTAAGACCTAGACACATTCAAATGTTCAAACAAATTGATAGTTGGTGCGGTATTAAATAAAAGAAATTTTTGCTCTGGTTATTTTCATTTCATTTCCATCACCATATTACAATAACCAAGACCATCACCAGCACCATCATCACCAGCATAATCACCAGCACCTTCACCATCACCATCACCAACACCATCACCAACACTAACACCATCACCAACACCATCACCAACACCATCACCAACACCATCACTAGCACCAATGCCAGTACCAACACCACAACTAGCACCAGCACCATCACCAACACCATCACCATCACCAACACCAACACCAACATCATCACCATCACCATCATCAACACCATCACCAACACCATCACAAGCACCAATGCCAGTACCAACACCAACATTAGTACCATCACCATAACCAACACCATCACCAACACCATCACCAGCACCAATCATCAATACCATCACCATCATCAACACCATCACCAAAACCATCACAATCACCATGCCTACATCACCAACACCAAATTTTATATAATTCTGAGATTATTTTTACTCACATTTTTCATTGATGAAAAATTTCTTTTGCTGATAATCTTAATGGCATATTTCTGACAATCACTTCCTTTAGAAAAAGCTAACCGAACTTCACCACAAACTCCTCTAAGAAGAGAAAGGAACTAAATAAATGTTCTTCTATTTTGAACTTCCAATGTTGCTGTTGAAATTTAATCTTCTAGACTTGCTGTTTTTTCTGCATCATATGCAAGGTGTTTTGTTGGTGCTTAAAGTGCCTATCTCAGGGTTGGGGATTTTACATATTTAGGATATTTGGAACATTTAAGACGATTTGTAATATATCTTGTCAGACGAAAATTTCATCATCATGGGCTTTTTCGCTGTTAAAGGTTCCAGAAGTGATGTCATTTTGACGTCAAAGCAGGAATATGTGTATATTAAACTCTATTTCTAAATCCCTGCTTTGACATCACTTCCCGAACCTTTAACAGCGAAAAAGCCCATGAAGATGAAATTTTCGTCTGACAAGATATATTACAAATCGTCTTAGAATGTTCCAAATATCCTAAATATGTAAACTCCCCAACCCTGAGATAGGCACTTTAATATATAATTACAGTAAGATGCTTGGTTTGGTTGAACTTGTCCAGGTGGAAAACCTGAACACTCTCACAGGGATGAAACCATCTTTTCTGTCTTCTTGTGACTCAACGTCAATCCGTATCATGTAATTGTATATCTGCACTTCAATATTTTTTTCATACAAACAAACAAAAAAGCAAGCACATTACTGCTGTCAAAAGATTTAGTCTACCATGTTACCTTCCTAGAATTCTTGATAAAGTGTATTTTTCTTTAACAACCTAATAACAACAATCTGTTTAAGAAATAGTATATACATGCATCCACATTTTGTTGTACATATGCTAATATCTTGTCAAAAATTCTTCAAACTTTAATATAATTAAATTGTAATGTACCTTGGGAAGAATTTCTTGTTCTTCATTGGTTGCTTCAAGGTCTATAAACATGTAAGCTGGAAAAATTGACAGAATGGGTAAAGTCATTCAAACATAATGCTACCATTTCAAAACAATATACGTGTACGAAACGCAAAGAGTGCTCGATAACATATAGTTAGAGCAAATATAGATTTTTTCGCTTACCTCAAAAGTCTGCTACAGGCTGTTTCATCTAAAAAAGAATCTTCTGCCTGAAGATTCTTTTTTAGATGAAACAGCCTGTAGCAGACTTTTGAGGTAAGCGAAAAAAAAAAAAAAAATAAAATAAAATATATATATATATATATATATATATATATATATATATATATATATATATATATGTTATAGTTCTTTAGATCTTCTAAATTAAATTGTTAAATTCTAACAATATATAAACACAGTATGTTGTACATAATACCTCTGTTCTCTGGTCTTGCCAGTGCAATTTCATCATTATTTTGAATGACCTGTTTATTCCCTTTGCCTAGTAAAAAAAACCCAGTACACTCAGATAGTCACACAAATTGAAATATTATCAATTTTTAGTGACTGTACTGTAAGTTCTGTTTAAGACTGCATCAATTTCTATTACATGTATTTAATAAACAGCTTTCAGAAAATTAACATTTCAGCCTCACCTATCCTATCACCATTTAAAAAAGTCCCATTAAAGCTGAAATGAAAGGAAAAAATAATAGTTATACACATTTACCTTAGAGTGTATGGTAATAATTATAATAAGTACATATATATATACAGTGTATATGGATTGGATATTACTATTTAATAATAATTCTTTAACAAAAAATTTAGACAAGAGATTTTCCCAGCAATGCATGCAGAAAATAATTATTATTATTAAAATTTATATTGCACATGTTCCATAAGTAAATGCTCACTTGCGCATTACAATAGTGTTCAAAATACTAAAATAGATTAACTAATTATATATACTAGTTTATATATAGATTAACTAATTATATATACTAGTAATGATGGATTTATAATTAATAATTGAAATAATAATTAAATATTATAAAGGCTCCAAATATTAGGTTTGTACAGGGTCAGGCAATTATGTCTAAATATAATCATACACTCAGTTAAAAATAAAATTGTACTCTGTACAATTAACAGAGTACAATTACAGTATGTACCTCCAATCTTTTATATATACAACATGTGTATTAGTTTGTGCACCTTCACTGCACTCCTGTGAGAGGAAGACAAAGAAAAACTAAACAAATGAAAGATAAACTGCAAAGACAAACACCATCAGTGGTTCTATGAAAGTATAAATTAATATGGGACTGGACTTTTAACATACCCTGCAATTTTTTGCTGTATTTTGTTTAGCTTCGTCCAAGATTTAGCATGAAGGAACCTGTTTAAGACCCATTTAACCAGTTCTTGTTTTGTTTTGTTTTGTTTTGTTTTGTTTTGTTTTCTGCTCTGACTTGGACTGGATTTGAGATTGTAACCAAGCAACTGACATGCACGCAGTGTAATGCACACCAAACAGGAATACAGCAGAGCTTTCTTTTCTTCCTCTCTCTCAGCAAAGAAATAAGGAAAAGAAGGCTCTGCTTGCAGGGTAGTTTTTACAAGGATGAAGCTTAAAAAGTTGGGACTGGAACAAGCTGTCTCAAAAACTTTTAAACATTAAAAATCTATTTATTTTTCTGGTTCACTTACTTTAATTAATTCAAAATGTTTTTTACTAAATGCCTGGAAATGGATGTTTTTAGTAAATGCAGCTGCCGTAAAACAAACATCACCCGTTGGGTCTCTACCAAAACTGTAATAATCTTTCTTCAGATCTAAGAAATAATATAATAATTAGATTTATTTGTTTTGTTTTTTATTTATTTATTTACTTATTTAATTTCTTTCTTTCTTTATTTATTTATATGTTAATTTATTTATATTTATTGCCACAGTTCACCAATACTTTTACGTTTTAAACATGCATATATTTTTTAAAGGATAATTTTGAGACTTCAAATCAATCAACTGTCAAAAAATGGGTTTGTGATTAATCATATGATTGTTAGTCACCCTGGGTGCCAGAGGCTCTGAGTTTGTGTTTGGGAGAGGGAGAGCCTCTGGTCTCACGAGCTTCAAATCTCACTTTGGCGAGTTACTTCCTGTTGATTATTCTCACGGTTGAGTGAAATTTGAAACGCACTGTGCTATGTTACGATTGTTCAAAGTCCTCGACAGGCAGCAAAGCATACTTCGTTTTCGATAAGGAAACTATGGATTTTATCTCAATTCTAACTCACTGTGGAAAGAATAATTATCAGACTTCCTCTGTTCACAAAAACTAGACTTTCGCTTTGGTATTTCAATGAGCTGAAACGGCAATCCGAGACTTTTTAATATTTTTAATTACTTCCTGTTGATTATTCTCACGGATAGCCCACTCATTCATTACTTCGTTTTCGATAAGAAAACTGGATTTTATCTCAATTCTAACTTACTGTAGAAAGAATAATTATCGGACTTCCTCTGTTCACAAAAACTAGACTTTTGCTTTGGTTTTTCAGTGATCTGAAACGACAATCCGAGACTCAGAGGTGTATGGTTTAAGTTTTTAATATTTTTAATTACTCATTTGATTAACCAATAGTAACGCTTTCAGAACTTTAGGCCAATCAAAAACCGAGTTCAGATATTGAACTCGCCAAAGTGAGATTTGAAGCTCGCGAGACCAGAGGCTCTCCCTCTCCCAAACACAAACTCAGAGTCTCTGGCACCCAGGGTATATGATTGTTCCAGTGTCAAAAATTTCCTCTAAAAAGGCTTGCAAATGGTAAGAATATTAACTCATTCCTGTCTGAGGGCTTCCCCCGAGGTGAATAAAATCGTCTGGCGTTAGCCAGAATATTGAGTTAATACATAGGTAGCCCAAACACAGTTTGTGAGTAATAAATACTCCTTTATTTACATTTCCAATGTTATATTTCGTGCTTTTAGACTGTAAAAATGCATACTATAAACATGTGATTGTCCACAACATAAACATTATGTATATCACTCATTTGTAGACTATAGAGCTGTATCTCAAAGGCTGTACTTCAAAATCTTCGTCTAGTATTTATATATTTACTTGACGTACCCCCTGTGGTGTTCAGCTCTTTAAACCGTCGCCTAAGTATTGACTATTGTTATACCAGTATTTTTTTACTCTAAATATACACAAAAGTCTAGTATACTGTTCAGATAAACTCCCTAGATAATGTAGCATCTAACAGGCACAATAAACAAATTTACTTACGACATGAGCGGTCTGAAATCGCGCTTGAATACCAACGGTCGCTGCGGCCAACGCGGCGGAGGAGCAGAAGAGGGGAAGAGAAAGAAAAGGTTGGCAAGCGTCACGCCAGTCTCGCGTTACCCGATCGCCAATAATGCCGTCTAACTCCGCTCCACGGAAATTTTCGCCGACAAGATTATGGCCATTTATCAAATGATCACTGTGCTTCTAAGCCAAGCAGTTCTTTTGAAAAAAAATTATTTCGTTAACCAGAAATTTCGCTTCAAATCACAGCGACATGCCTCCAATTTGCGATGTGACTAGGCGTGGGGTGAACAAGGTTCACAACGGAAGATTTTCAAATTCAAATCTCGCGCGTTATTGGTTTATCGTAATTAGATTAAAACGCGCTTTGAGCATTTCCAGGGGGTGGACTTATCGGATAACAAAACTGGTTGGTATTCAATTTCAGTCGTAATAACTGTGGCAGTTTCGGAGTTCGACCGCGCGTTCACGTTCTCGTGGCGCGCTTTGACGACACAGCGAAAGTATGGAGGATGATCGGATCGAAGCGCACTCCTCTAGCCAGGAACCTTTACGGTAAGTTTTAAACTTTTCATTTACTATTTACTGTCGGTTTTATATAACAAACATTCAACAATATATTGGTCGATAACCAATACCATGTGTTCAATGCCGTTTAGACATGAATATGTATGAAGCTTTTCTATACAAAATGATTACCTTTAATCTTTATCCAGTGCACGCACTGGTTTTATCGCGTAAACTGTATTTACCGCCCAGTAAATCAGTGACTTGCTAAGGATAGAAGAGATTAGATATTCAAAATGTGTGAATTCAGTAAAAACCTGTGTATAAGAACCAGTAAATCTATTAGGTAAATGTTTGGGCAATTTGACACTATTACTTCTTTACAGTTTACGCGATAAAACCAGTGCGTGCACTGGATAAAGATTAAAGGTAATCATTTTGTATAGAAAAGCTTCATACATATTCATGTCTAAACGGCATTGAACACATGGTATTGGTTATCGACCAATATATTGTTGAATGTTTGTTATATAAAACCGACAGTAAATAGTAAATGAAAAGTTTAAAACTTACCGTAAAGGTTCCTGGCTAGAGGAGTGCGCTTCGATCCGATCATCCTCCATACTTTCGCTGTGTCGTCAAAGCGCGCCACGAGAACGTGAACGCGCGGTCGAACTCCGAAACTGCCACAGTTATTACGACTGAAATTGAATACCAACCAGTTTTGTTATCCGATAAGTCCACCCCCTGGAAATGCTCAAAGCGCGTTTTAATCTAATTACGATAAACCAATAACGCGCGAGATTTGAATTTGAAAATCTTCCGTTGTGAACCTTGTTCACCCCACGCCTAGTCACATCGCAAATTGGAGGCATGTCGCTGTGATTTGAAGCGAAATTTCTGGTTAACGAAATAATTTTTTTTCAAAAGAACTGCTTGGCTTAGAAGCACAGTGATCATTTGATAAATGGCCATAATCTTGTCGGCGAAAATTTCCGTGGAGCGGAGTTAGACGGCATTATTGGCGATCAGGTAACGCGAGACTGGCGTGACGCTTGCCAACCTTTTCTTTCTCTTCCCCTCTTCTGCTCCTCCGCCGCGTTGGCCGCAGCGACCGTTGGTATTCAAGCGCGATTTCAGACCGCTCATGTCGTAAGTAAATTTGTTTATTGTGCCTGTTAGATGCTACATTATCTAGGGAGTTTATCTGAACAGTATACTAGACTCTTGTGTATATTTAGAGTAAAAAAATACTGGTATAATAGTCAATACTTAGGCGACGGTTTAAAGAGCTGAACACCACAGGGGGTACGTCAAGTAAATATATAAATACTAGACGAAGATTTTGAAGTACAGCCTTTGAGATACAGCTCTATAGTCTACAAATGAGTGATATACATAATATTTATGTTGTGGACAATCACATGTTTATAGTATGCATTTTTACAGTCTAAAAGCACGAAATATAACATTGGAAATGTAAATAAAGGAGTATTTATTACTCACAAACTGTGTTTGGGCTACCTATGGTTAATAAAGTAATAACATTAATAATAAAACTACATAATGGTTTGTCGTCATATCAGTTGTTTTTGAAAGCACTGACACAATGACCCCATAAGTCAATGTGAGCAGAGAAAACCAGTCTTACCTATTAAACTAAAGCCTTTTCCATCGGGATATAGTTTGCCCCATATCGAGTCATCATCAACTTCATCTTGTTCAGACCAGTTGCCATCAATAACATCTTGTGTAGGTAACGTGGCAACAGAATCCATACTAGAAGGCACTGATTGACTTGACATTGATCCTGACCCAGATGTTGATGAACTAGAAGTCATTATTTTGATGTTGTTTTGACGTAGTTAAATGTACACACACGTGCGACAAAAGCTTCGAATGCCGGAATCTTTCAATTATTTTTTTTTCACCATTGATCTCTTTGGTCAGCAGTATTTTATGAAGTCGTGAAAGACTGGGAAGGAGTGACAGAGAAAGACCGCAAGGGACTATGGGCTCTGGGAACGTGTGGTTATTAACCTAATTATTAGTAATTAATTTCATTGACGAGTTCACAGATAAAAGCATGGAGGGGGGGGGGGGCATACATATTCTTTCCTAGCACCTCGAAGAGTCGAGCGTGAACAAAACATATACCCTGATATATCTTAATGCATAAATGCGCACATCACGTCATTTTTGGTGCGCGCACATTTGCGCTATACATATACAGCATATCCTCTCATTTCGAAAAGATGATTATCGTCATTTGTGAGATGTCGTTGAATTAACAATAAACATCATTTTAAAAAAAGAATTCCCTACCCCAAACCCCCAACTCAACCCCCACCTCTAAACCTGACCCTAACCCTAACCACAACCCCCCTGACAACCCTAACCATAACCCCCCGTTGGACCTAACCCTAACCACAACCCTCCGGAAAAAAGTCCCGCCTCTCAGACGCCGACCACAACACCCCTAATGCTTCTTTTGTTATATGCAATTTAGTTTAACATCCCGCATGTGGGACAGAATCTCACTCGAGTATCATGATAATCATCATATTCGACTGTGTAAGAAATGATGATTATCATGATACTCAAGTGAGAGGACATGTTGACATATATAGATCGTTTTCATCTGACGTCACGGCGGCCATATTGGTGTACCAAAACAATGAAATGGCGGCCATATTGGTGTACGGTATGGGAATTAGCTCTTTCTTATTCAAATATTTCGTATTGTTTCACCACCCCAATGGGACCACCGATCACGTGAGTGAAAATGATCTATAGGTTTTTTCAGTTGTAATTTTTTTCTTCGGATGATCCTTGGCCAATTTGCGTAAAGACACGCATGTAAATAAACATTTTCTTTTGACAGATTCTAGAGAACGACGCACTTAGAATTGGTTTTCCACTTGGGAATAAATTCGCGCGAATCGAATATTTATTTTGTCTTATGAGATCTCGGCTGAGAGATAACGGGTGCACGCAAGGAAGCCAGGCGCTAAAATGGCGTCCTCGCCTACCCCCCTATTATAGGGAGTATGGAGGAACCCCTGGCACCCAATCAGAAATCTGTTCAATTTGTGCAATAGAAAAGTCGATTGACGCGAAAAAAATCGTAAGTGGAAAACCAGCACCATCACCGGCCAACACCAGCACCAACACCATCACCAACACCAGCACCAACATCAGCACCAGCACCAACCACTGACGTTTCTAGCCATATTATTATCCGAAGGATCACACTAAACAAGCAGCCAGCATGGAGTTCTGAGTTTAAGTCGTTAAGATAAATTTTACATTTTATTTACACTTTATTACTTACAGTAACATTCAAACAAAAAATGTAAAAGTCTATTTAAAAAAGTATGTTCCAAAAAAGGTGGCGAAAAAAACATCCATTTACCAGAAAAAAATAGAAATATCTGTGCGTATTTTTTTATATTAAATTTTGAAATATATTTCTTTCTACAACGTTATTTTAAGTAAGTTTAATCTGCGTTTAAAGTAAGACACACTCCTTGTAAGACCCAATGTGAAATGTGTTCTTGTGTTGCTAGATCAGCTTCAAATGTTAACCCGACTCCCATTGCATTTCTTCGCTGGGACGTTGTGTAAACTGGTGTTTGGAATGTGTGCTGAAATGATAGAGAAACGATATTTACGCCATAGGTTTTGTTTTAAAAAAAGACAAGGTAGATAAAGATATAAAGAAAGAGGAAAGGAGGAGAAAGAAGAAGGAAGAAAGGAAGGAAGAAAGGAAGGAAGGAAGGAAGGAAGGAAGGAAGGAAGGAAGGAAGGAAGGAAGGAAGGAAGGAGGGAGGAGGGAGGAAGGAAGGAAGGAAGGAAGGAAGGAAGGAAGGAAGGAAGGAAGGAAGGAAGGAAGGAAGGAAGGAAGGAAGGAAGGAAGGAAGGAAGGAAGGAAAGAAGGAAGGAGGGAGGGAGGGAGGGAGGGAGGGAAGGAGGGAGGGAGGGAGGGAGAGAGGGAGGGAGGGAGGGAGGGAGGGAGGGAGGGAGGGAGGGAGGAAG
>OZ036008.1:8922503-8955003 GCA_964035015.1 Corallium rubrum
TAGTAACCAATCTCGGCGTTAGGATGAAGCCCGAATACATCTGGTGTGTTGGCCAGCGGTAGTGACTCAATGTAGTCTGCGTAAACATCACGATTCATCTCGTCATTCTCTCCTGTGGGAATACAGTAGTCGACCTCGTCGTTTTTGTAAAAATGAAATGGTTGGAACGTATCAAAGATAAAATCTCCCATGTACTCATCCATATATGTATTTACAACACGTCTATCAAAGTCGTCGATGACTCGACCACCATACATGACCTAAATAAACAAATAAACAAGTTATATTATGTTAGAATGTAAAAAATTAGAGTGTTGTGTAGGCAGTGTTTTAGATAGAGCAAAGTGAAAAGATGGTAAACTGCTGAGAATAGTTTTAATAATGAAATACTGACGTTTCAAGCAGAGCCCTTTATCAGAGTAAAAACTAGAGTGTTGTGTAGCATAGTCCCTAGAATTATATTGTCTGGAGACGCGGCGAACATCAAAGCAGTTAACAATGAGCTACAATTTAGGTTGAGGGTGGCAAATAAGGTGCACAGTCTTTTGTTTTACGTTCATTAATATTTATAAAGCAACGCTGCTATTGGTTGATTGTTTCATTATACCAAAAATACAATGTGTTCAGCAAGTGTTAAGGTGAAATAAGGTGCACAAACGTGAACAAAAACCTAGAACAAAGACTTTGGCCGCGTTTCCAGACCATTTATTTCTAGGGACTATGTGTGTAGGCAGTGTTTTAGATAGAGCAAAGTGAAAAGATGGTAAACTGCTGAGAATAGTTTTGATGATGAAATACTGTCGTTTCAAGCAGAGCCCTTTATCAGAGTGAAAAGTAGAGTGTTGTGTAGGCACGAGATTTTTGGTAATGAAGAACTGACGTTTCGAGCAGAGCCCTTTATCAGAGTAAAAAGTAGAGTGTTGTGTAGGCAGTATTTTAGATAGAGCAAAGTGAAAAGATGGTAAACGGAGTAAAATGTGTGATGAAGTGCTTCGCTGGAAACGTCAGTATTTCGTTATCAAAACTATTCTCAGCAGTTTACCATCTTTTCACTTTGCTCTATCTAAAACACTGCCTACACAGCCGCTACTTATCTCTGCTAGGTGTCCCCAAATGTAAATAAATATTTTCTATTGTCTGATATTTTCTATTAGACGACATGGAGTCAGGTTGTGAAGAGGGACATGAGAGAGGGCGGTCTAAAAAGGGAGGATGAGAGAGAGAGAGAGAGAGAGAGAGAGAGAGAGAGAGAGAGAGAGAGAGAGAGAGAGAGAGAGAGAGAGAGAGGGGAAACTGCTGTGGGGAGCCTCCGGTCAACCCATGCGTGAGCGGGGAAAATGGCCGTAAAACGGGTGCTGTTATTTGTTGTTTTACTGCCAAGAACTCACCTCTCCTATCAGATATTTCAGACTAGCCCAGGGTATTCGTATCTCTCCTTGATCACATGCCTTGGTGAGGTACGTATTGAGGATACTCATCGAGACACGGAAATCAGATTCATTGAAGTCGTACGCAATATTCCATCCAATCTTTCCATACTTTCTACGTTCTTGAACAACTGCGTGGAAGAACGCCAAAACAAAAACCAGAGGAGGAAAGCAACCATGAGAGCAATCTACGAGCATTTGATTGGATATTTTGTGGAAGGTACTACGAAGATTTAGCTTTAAGCCATTCGGAGGTTCAGTGACAACCTTGGAAAGAAAAAAGTAATGATGTAACAGACAGACAGACAGACAGACAGACAGACAGACAGACAGACAGACAGACAGACAGACAGACAGACAGACAGACAGACAGACAGACAGACAGACAGACAGACAGACAGACAAACAAACAAACAAACAAACAAACAAACAAACAAACAAACAAACAAACAAACAAACAAACAAACAAACAAACAAACAAACAAACAAACAAACAAACAAACAAACAAACAAACAAACAAACAAACAAACAAACAAACAAACAAACAAACAAACAAACAAACCTACAAACAAACAAACAAACAAACAAACAAACAAACAAACAAACAAACAAACAAACAAACAAACAGATAGCCGACAAACAAACTCATAAACAAACAAACAAACAAACAAACAAACAAACAAACAAACAAACAAACAAACAAACAAACAAACAAACAAACAAACAAACAAACAAACAAACAAACAAACAAACAAACAAACAAACAAACAAACAGACAGACAGACAGACAGACAGCCGACAAACAAACTCACAAACAAACAAACAAACAAACAAACAAACAAACAAACAAACAAACAAACAAACAAACAAACAAACAAACAAACAAACAAACAAACAAACAGGCAGGCAGGCAGGCAGGCAGGCAGGCAGGCAGGCAGGCAGGCAGGCAGGCAGGCAGGCAGGCAGGCAGGCAGGCAGGCAGGCAGGCAGACAGACAGACAG
This sequence comes from Corallium rubrum, assembly GCA_964035015.1. Taxonomy (NCBI): domain Eukaryota; kingdom Metazoa; phylum Cnidaria; class Anthozoa; order Scleralcyonacea; family Coralliidae; genus Corallium; species Corallium rubrum. Next base: position 8,924,934 of record OZ036008.1, read on the forward strand.
ACAGACAGACAGACAGACAGACAGACAGACAGACAGACAGACAGACAGACAGACAGACAGAATAAACAGACAAACAGACAAACAAGTTTTACCTTCAACGATCGTTGCAAGATGCCAATGGGAAACTCCGGAGTTGGGTCAGTTGTAAGCCAGAGTCTGAAGTCAGGGTGAGGTTTACTGATTCGTTCTAAAACTTTCTCCAACTCTCGCAACCATTTTACCAACAGATGACAGTTCTGCAACATTAACCACTGACCGCGCGTTAACGCCGTCTCAAGAAGTTGAAGGGCAAGCTGAAAAATAGAAACATTTCCCTGCGTTAGTAGAGAGTTTGCGGCTCGACTGCGCTACGTCGACCATCATCAGCTCACAGATAACTCGGGCTCGTTGTCTGAGGGGGGGTGTCTACATGAGGCTGGCCTGCACTCAGGCTGAACTGACTTCGGGTCGGTTGTAGTGTTTTTACTATAGATCGTTTTCATGAATCCAGCCTGAGATTCAGTTCACGCTGGCCCAATCTTAGGTCGCCTGCTAGACCGACCTGAAGCACTTTCACCTCTCAAACTCAATACGTTGTTTTAAATGAGATTGGTGTCAAATCCACATAAAATAATGATTCTCCAGTGGTCACGAGCTGTAAGGCAATTGACACAAATCTTGGAGTAACAGCGAAACCAAGCCTACATAGTTTCAAGGCCGGCCTCGTGTAAACACTGAAATGCAAAATTCAGGTCGGCCTCATGACATCAGGTTTAACACAAGAGATGCAGGTTTTTTGTGTATATATGTATACAAAATCATATTAACCTTTTCTTGTCCCTGCCCCATAGCCAAAAACTTGAGTCTGTTCCCTCCGAATCCTGATCTTTCAGCGAGCTTCATAAGATCACTAGCAGGATCTGAGCCAGGACTGAGAATGAATATGATTGGTGAAAATGGAGTAGATTGTTCAAAGATGGCTTCAAAACTTAGCACGGGGGGTGTGACGTATTTCTCTCCCATCTTCTTAGTAACGAAGTAAGTGATTGCGAGGTAGACGCGATCTACTCTGAAACAACGGAGCAGAAGTAATCTTTGAAAGTCCGTCAAGATTTCTTCGTATTTCATCGGAATGTCGGACGCCTCAGGGGCATCCAAGTCACACCACTGAAGAAAAAGAAATAACTATTTAATGATGAGCTTTGAAGGCAGAAATTAGAAAGAGAAATCATCGATTGTGTTGTGTTTTTAAAACAATAGAATGTAAACAAATACTGTTAGGAAATTAGTTAGGGGAACACTTGCTCATTTACTAGAAAATATAATTTGTAAAAAAAATCTAATAAAAAAAAATACATTGGAATTATCTTAAAATATTAAGGACAATAATACGGTGTAAACGAGGCCTGATTTTCAAAGCGAATTTTAGTAATACTACGTTACCTCTTTCCAGACTTGTTCATATCTTTCAATATCATCAGCCAGGCTTCCAAACACGTCTGAAGCTACCGTACATAACTTGAGAATATCCTGCCAGCCTTGGTCAGACAACCAGGGGTATGGTTTCTTACGAGAACTCTTTTCCAAAGAAATATTTCCCTTGACAAAGAAATCTAGTTCATCTTGTTTTAAGTTGTTGTCAGCTTGCATTATTTTAATCGTCATTTGGAACGAGAATAAGAGTTTGTGCTTTTCAAATAGACCTGTTGAGAAAATTTAGAAAACATTTTAATCTATGTCCGATTTTTTAGCAGTCGAGACAGACACTGCTTAACTATACTAGACTACCGCTCCAGTACTACTATGTAAGAAGTTACCACCTTATTATATATACAGAACTCGCGATCAAGCTCTCGGCAACGCCCTCCGTGGCTCAGTGGTCAGAGCATTGCACTAGAATCGCAAGGTCGTGGGTTCAATTCCTGCCGGAAGGCCTGTGTAGTTGCATTTTTCGCAACTGGTCCGGTTTGGTCTTAAAATGTATATATTCTACACTCGAATTTTCCTTCACCCAAAATCCTTAGAACACGCTATGTAATCGAGTGAAATGCCCAATATTACTTATGTAACAAGCGTTTGGTGGACGTTCATCAAGCTCAATTACTCAGAAAATGTTTCTGAGCCCCAGACAAGGTTCGAACATGCAACCTTCTAATGACCAGTTAGATGCTCTAACCATTGAGCCACTGAGGCTCAGATGGAGAGCTAAGGTTGCAAATTCATACTTACATGCATGTGCTCCTAAGTGGTAGCGTTTGCATATGAGATGTAGTTAAAGTGATATGATATGTTGTACGTATACATGTAGTGCATGTGGTACGTTTGCAAGCTTGATGTAATGTAACGGACATTTGGAAGACGCTGATCAAATCAAATCAAAACACTACTGAACCTCAGACGGGGATTCTAATGTTCAATTTTTCTGAGTATCTACCAAACGTTCGCTACAACAGTACAGCAATAAAAACACCACAACAAGAATCCCTAACTTATCAACAGTGACAGTAACGATGAAAGAGGCAATGACAATGACAGGGATAATGATAGTAACAGTGTCAGTGGTGGTAGCAGTAGTAGCAATGGTGGTGGTGGTGGTAGTGGTGGTGGTGGTAGTAGTGGTGAGTGGTGGTAATGGTGGTGGTAGTGGTGGTGGTGGTGGTAGTGGTGGTGGTAGACGTAGTGGTGGTAGTGGTGGTGGTGGTAGCAGTAGTAGCAATGGTGGTGGTAGTGGTGGTGGTAGTGGTGGTGGTGGTGGTAGTGGTAGTGGTGGTGGTAGTGGTGGTGGTAGTGGTAGTAGCAATCGTGGTAGTAGTAGTAGTGGTGGTAGTAGTAGTGGTGGTAGTGACAGCAAGAGTGACAGGCCACATTAACGACATCAACTAGTAATTTCCACTTACCGGTGCAAGCGTAGTTATACACATTCAACTGTAACGTCTCCATAATATTCTTCAGTCTTTTCTGTAGTATAGAATCAGGCATACTCTTCCTCAATGACAGATCAAACACTTGCAGATACGAAGCGAGGGAGTACTGGTACATACTGTTCACAATCGACATCTCAGAGAGAACAAAAAACAATACAGCTCCTAGTTTAGCAGCTGGACGGTAGCCATCACGAAGTTTGTCAATGTCGATAGCAGTCTTGGCGCCAAGCTTCAGTTTTTCACTCACCTGTCACAGAAAAAAACCCAATACATATAGATGTCATATGGCGTCAAATCACGTCAGTAGATACCCAAAAAATCTTTCAATAAACCACTTGCATTTTTATTATGTAAAGCAAATAGATTACATTTTCTGGATGTGTGTACTGTAATAGATCACAGAAGACGTTACAGCGTGTAAAGAACAGTAGTCACCGAATGTCTCAGTGTTGTACACGTGTAATGGGTGTAGATTATAAAGAGAATTAGACCTTAACAGATCAGTAAGAACTAAGCAGTTCCTTCCTTTCTAGTCAATGTTATCACATTAACTGATAAACCAATTTGTAATTATCATAAGTGTAGTCTTAAATCTTTCCTGGGTGAGGTTTATAGTAATTAGAAGTTGTGTAAATCTCCCCCGCTGTAAATAATATAAAAAAGAGATTCATTGTACAAAATAAAGCAGACTGAACTTGGCAGTGAAATCAGTGTATATCTGTTTCACCGGCACGCTACACACGTCTCGTGTCGTGTCGTTACACGCTGTGATGTCAACTGTGATCTATTACAGTTCACATACATGGAAAAATGTAATCTATTTGCTAAATACTTTGTATTGTACGAACCTCGGTTGCTTTCGTCTTAGTATCTTCCAGTGTTTGAATGAGTTCAGCATTATCCAACATATTGCCAGTCGACGTGGCCAACTCTCGAAGAAGAGTATCTTCTAAATCCTTTAATAACTTTTTGTTGTCACTTGTCAAATAAAACGAAATTGAACGTCAGTTACAATTGAGAAGCATACGAGACATTTTAAAATCGATAATTACCTCCGCCAGGTTATGTTTTGACCTCTGTCTGTCTGTCTGTCTGTCTGTCTGTCTGTCTGTCTGTCTGTCTGTCTGTCTGTCTGTCTGTCTGTCTGTCTGTCTGTCTGTCTGTCTGTCTGTCTGTCTGTCGGTCTGAATGTTTGTTTGTTTGTTTGTCTGTCTGTCTGTCTGTCTGTCTGTCTGTCTGTCTGTCTGTCTGTCTGTCTGTCTGTCTGTCTGTCTGTCTGCCTGCCTGCCTGTTTGTTTGTTTGTTTGTTTGTTTGTTTGTTTGTTTGTTTGTTTGCCTGCCTGCCTGCCTGCCTGCCTGCCTGCCTGCCTGCCTGCCTGCCTGCCTGCCTGCCTGCCTGCCTGCCTGCCTGCCTGCCTGCCTGCCTGCCTGCCTGCCTGCCTGCCTGCCTGTCTGTCTGTCTGTCTGTCTGTCTGTCTGTCTGTCTGTCTGTCTGTCTGTCTGTCTGTCTGTCTGCCTGCCTGCCTGCCTGTCTAGCATTTACCTGGTCTCCTGAATCAACCTTTCTCTTTGCTCTTCGAGTTCTTTTCGTTCAAATCCAACGATGACACTAAGCAACTGATCTTCCAAACCCTAGAGCAACAAGTGGAAAGAAAATAAAGATCTTTCATAATAACATCATGTCCTGTATACTTGCCCAACTGAATGGAAAAAATAAACGAAACTAAGTATTCAATTATACAGCAAACTGAGCAAAGCAAAAAAGTGGTGAATTGCCGAGGTTTTTTGGAACAAAATACAGACGTTTCAAGTGAAGCCCTTCCGGACAGGTGACCATCTTTTCACTTTGCTCTCATCCAAAACACTGCCTAAGCACTGCAGCACTCTACTTTTTATATAAAGCCCTAATCAAACGAGAACGCAAGTCATCGCAAGTTGGCAGTCACGAATTGCTGTGGCGGTCGTTTGAACACCCAAATTGACAAAATATAGGTTTCATGAGTGTTTTACAGAAGTTTTAACTTTGTCACGGTACATGATATTTTCGGGAAATTATTCAGAGCGGCTGGCTGAGATAGCGTGACTGCCAACTGGCAATGACTTGCGTTCTCGTTTGATTAGGGCTTAACATTCTAATGAAGGGCTTCGCTCAAAACGTCAGTATTTCGTTACTAAAATCTCCGTAGTTTACCCCCCTTTTTATCATCCTTTGCTCTCATCAAAACACTGCCTAAGCAGCATTCTACTTCAGAATCATCCTCAGAGACATGAGAAAATTTTTCATGATGTCTTACACTGCTAAAGTCAACCGAAAAATTTTTCCGGCTGACTCGAGCGGGATTTGAACTCGCACCTTCGGGATTCCGGTCCGCCGCTCTACCTGTTGAGCTATCGCGAGAATATCTCGTGCACTTAAGTTGGATAGAACTCGCCTCCAATCCCTGCGCGGCTCGATAGCTCAACAGGTAGAGCGGCGGACCGGAATCCCGAAGGTGCGAGTTCAAATCCCGCTCGAGTCAGCCGGAAAATTTTTCCGGTTGACTTTAGCAGTGTAAGACATCATGAAAAATTTTCGCAGCATTCTACACTTAATAAGTATTCAATTAGATTACTCTAATTAACTTATCCTCATTTGTTGTATCGTTGTACAAAAAAACAATATACAAAAAACAGCCACAAAGTTCACAAAACAGATTTCTGAAAAATCTGAAAGAATAAACCCCAAAATCATTGAAAAAACGATGATACTCAAACTAAAAGTGTTACCTTGAGTGTGACGGTGTAGTTGACGACCATACAACGACTAAAATGAGCTGGGGTGTACTTTGGATTGGATAGTTTGGTGTTGAGATAAAGACGAAAGTTTGGATCATAATCAACTTCTTTATCACCAAGCATAATAGACTGTCGTCCAGGCTCACCTTGAAGCAAGAATAGAAGACAAAAAGATTACTCGAAAGAAAATTTATGTAAAGCAGGATTTTTTTTTTTTATCAGATATAAAACCACGAACATGCTACTGATTTCCTTTGTGTTTACTAACGCAATGCCAGCGGTATTTCCTATTTTTTTTTCAGTTACGTAGGACATATATTTTGCTTGTTTTAGTTCTTACTACAACTCAAACATGTTTTCAGGAAACAGAGTGAACCAGACTTTCTACAACAGTCTGACGCAGTCAGATTCTTAGCAGTAAAACTTGTCTTACTTTCTTTTTGTTTATTAGGGACCTTAAGATCTACGACGGCAACTTCGAGGACGACGTCCTTCAAACAAAAGCATTCGTCTTGCAAAACAAATATAATGAATAATTTCTAGTCCCAAGAGTAATCTGAACACCGTCCTCGCTCTGTATACAACGCCACTCAGAGCATTTTCACGTCTTCAGGACGACGATGACTCGTGGGGTGATGAGAACTGTTGTCTGAGATTGCCTTCTAACCGCCGTCGTCGTCCTAGCATCTTAAGGTCCCTATTGTTTCATTTAAAACACGAGCAAGCTGCAGTATTTTTCAGATGTAAAACACGAGGCAATAGCCGAGCGCTTCAGATCTGATATAAAACACGTACTGCGACTGTTTTAATTAGCTTCAAAAACGAATCATTTCGTAAGTTCATTGGTGTAGTAAGTTTGAAAAATAACGTTGTCTAAGTCGAGAAAATCAAAGCTAAAGTTTATGTAAATCAAGAGGATTTTTTTATCAGATATAAAACCACGGACATGGTACTGGTTTCCTTTGTGTTTTCCTCATGAATTATTAATGAGTTTTTAGAGAACTCTTTAGAACAAAGTGCCAACCTTTAACGTTTTTGTCGAGGACATTGTCGATAACGGGGTCAATGTATTCATCGACATCTTTGAACAGGAAAGGAAAACCATATTTGATGGCGAGCTCAAGTTGTTTAAGAAAATCAGGATCGTTGAACGTGCAAGTCTGAAAAACGAAAATATTTTGATTATAAAAGATAAGTGAAATGACTATTGAATGAAAACAACTAATATTGATCAACTTCTTATTAACTGAGAGCGCAGTTATACGGAGAAATATCAGACCGAGGTCTTGAACTCTTTTACACTTAGGTTTGCATGATTGCTATAAGCAAGCCAGCGCATCCTGTATATTGAATATGACAGTATTGAGAGACTAATAACCCAATCACGCTCACTCCTTGACGGAACTAGTTTGCAGAATTAACTTGGGAAACTACGGTGTTGATTTTGCGGAAGGAGGAAAACCGGAGAACCCTGTGAAAAACCTTCGAAGCACTGGAGAGAACCAACAACTCTACTCACATGAAGCTAAGATGGTCACTCATCCAAGTACTAACCTCATCCAGTACTTAACCTCAGCTGTGAGAGGCAGCGCACTACCAGCTTGCGTCACCTAGCGCACTACCAACTTGCGTCACCTAGCGCACTACCAACTTGCGTCACCTAGCGCACTACCAACTTGCGTCACCTAGCGCACTACCAACTTGCGTCACCTAGCGCACTACCAACTTGCGTCACCTAGCGCACTACCAACTTGCGTCACCTAGCGCACTACCAACTTGCGTCACCTAGCGCACTACCAACTTGCGTCACCTAGCGCACTACCAACTTGCGTCACCTAGCGCACTACCAGCTTGCGTCACCTAGCGCACTACCAACTTGCGTCACCTAGCGCACTACCAGCTTGCGTCACCTAGCGCACTACCAGCTTGCGTCACCTGGCGCTCCCCCCAAGGTGGGAGTGCCGGGGGATCACTTATTCCTGGGGGGGGGGGCATTTACCGCAATCACACGGACAAGATTAGAAAAATGTCAAACGCTGACCTTAAGATTATTATTCTCTTCTTTCTTCTTAATCCAGTTCAAAGCTTGTTGTTGTGGATCAATACACAATGGATATCTACTAGCTTGGGTGGTCAGAATACCATTCTCAATTGACAGTTCATCCGGTGGTAGACCTTCGGAAGTCCATCGGCTTATCTCGACATCGTTCGTCAATAAACTATCAATTTTGAACGGTTGACTAAGAGGAATCTCACGATTCACAACACCTTGTTCCCATTCGTCTTTCAACATCTCACGACGGAAATCCCAACTGAAGGCTCCGAGATAACTAAGGAAGGCCGCTGCTAGTAAACAGTCTCCTAGCAACCGTACACGCTTACGTTTTAGTTCTTCTAGATCATCTGTCCACCTAGAAACACAAGAACATTAAAACAATGAACTTTATATCTCAAGTGCAAATGCTACCACGTGCAATTTTAGCCGTCTCCATCCGAACCTCAGTATGGCTCAATGGTTTCACTGTCTAACTTGATCATTAGAAGGTTGCAGGTTCGAACCCTGTCTGAAGCTCAGAAACATTTTCTGAGTAATTGAGCTTGACGAACGTCCACCAAAGTAACGTCTGTTCCATTACACACCAAGCTTGCAAATGTACCACATGCACACGCACAACTTATCATATCACTTCAACTACATCTCATATGCAAACGCTACCACTTAGGAGCACATAGGACTATGAATTTGCAACCTTAGCTCTCCATCTGAGCCTCAGTAGCTCAATGGTTAGAGCGTCTAACTGGTCATTAGAAGGTTGAAGGTTCGAACCCTGTCTGGGGTCTCAGAAATCTTTTCTGAGTAATTGAGCTTGATGAATGTCTACCAAACATCTGTTCCATTACACCAAGCTCACAAACGTACCGCGTGCACTACATGTATTACCTTCAACGTCAATGAAAAATTAGTTGAACAAAAGAAACAGAGGGCGTTTGCAATGTTTCAATTTCAGTTTTGAAGCTTGTGTTTCATGTTCTTCCATATTTTCAAACTTGAAAAATATCTATAATTTAATTCTTTGAAAGTTTTCATGGCGATAAAGTGATACGTTTTGTGGAAACACCACGTAAAATTATGTTTATAAATGACGTGAGCCAGCCAACAACTTGTTGTCATTGCTCTGAGGAAGGCCTGAGTCAACAGGCCGAAAGCTTAGCAAAGAAATATTTTACGTGGTGTTTCCACAAAACGTATTTATATCTATAATTTCTTTTTTTATAAAAGATATATAAGCAAGAGACAACATCAGAATACCTTCATACCTTATCTTTTCAGATCCGAGCCCAGAAATTAACTTGTCAGCAGCGATCAAACGTCTTTCCATAATTTCAGCTTCCCTCTGAAGAGCCGTCTTTTCTGTCATGGCTGCTTCGTACTTGTCGTTCAATGCTTTGAGTTCATCTTCCAAGTTCTTGACCTCTCTCTCAATCTTCCCTAGCTCTCGTTTGCTCAAAAGAAAGTTACGTTCAAGCCTTGCCACCTAAAGAGAGCAACAATCTGATTTCCTAATCTTAAAGTAATATTTCAAACATGAGCAGCAGTGTTTTATCAGATTTAAAACACAAGACAATAATCGAGTGTTTTTTAACAAATAAAACATAAAGCTCCGTGCATATGTACTCTTATAAAGGCACGTTTGACGTCATTTGAACACGAAAGAAGTTGGGACGTCAAACGTACCTTTATAAGAGTACATGTGCACAGGAGCGGTATGTTTTATTTGTTTTATAAAATAATAATAAGAAAAATCAAACTAAAAGTGAGGTAGTTTTAGAAGTTGGCGAGCTTTCCGGCTAGCTGACGCCATTCTACGCCATTTTACGTCATCCACGATCTATGTTCTCTTATAAATGCACGGAGCCCAACCAATCAGAGCGTGCGTAGAGGGCACCTTAATTTATAAATATCTGATAAACACGTACTGCGGTTTTTTTCAATAACTTCAAAAATGATCTATTTGGTAATTTTCTTGGCGTAGTAAGAAAATCAAAGCTAAAGTTTGTTTAAATCAGGAGGATTTTTTATCAGATATAAAACCATGGACATAGGACTGATTTCCTTTGTGTTTTCCTCATGAATTATTAATTAACAAATAAAACATAAAGCTCCGTGCATATGTACTCTTATAAAGGCACGTTTGACGTCATTTGAACACGAAAGAAGTTGAGTAGAGGCACGAGGCGATAGCCGAGTGCCTTTACACTTCTTTCGTGTTCAAATCACGTCAAATGTGTATACCTTTATAAGAGTACATATGCACAGGAGCGATATGTTTTATTTGTTTTATAAAATAAGAAGAGGAAAAATCAAACTAAAAGTGAGGTAGTTTAGGAATTTGGCGGGCTTTTCCAACCTGCTGACGCCACTCTACGTCATTCATGATCTATGTTCTCTTATAAATGCACGGAGCCCAGCCAATCAGAGCGTGCGTAGAGGGCACCTTATTTTATAATGAGTTTTTGAACTTTCCTTCTCAAACTCGTCAATAATTCATGAGCTAATTAGCCAACCAAAGAAAAATATTTGGTCATGCGTATTGAAATCCGGTAAAGGTCGCGCTAAATGAATTCGTAATTAAGAAATCAGATACCAAACGGCACAAACAAAAGATCGTTTATTACCACATTTCTTAATAATAAATTCAAAATGAGACCATTGGGTACTAATATACACCATTGTCTAATCTAATATGCACCAATATCGACCAAGTCCTCTCACGAATTCTACTATAATGGACGATTGTGAAGCTATTTCATAAACTCGTGTAGTCGTGTTTCACCAGGGGTTTCAAACACTCGAGAACAACAAAAATCACTCGACCTATTACCTCGTAATTTTCAATGTTCTCTCGTGTCTGTAAAACATTCGAAAACAATGAAAATCACTCGGTTAACGGCCTCGTGATTTTCATTATTCTCTCATGTTTTACAAACACTCGAGAACAATGAAAATCACTCGGTTAACAGCCTCGTGATTTTCATTGTCCTCTCGTGTTTGTAACCCCTGATAAAACACTTCCATTCGTTTATGAAATATTACTAGTCATTTGAGAGATGAGAGACATGTCCACGATAGTTACAACAATTTAGGGCAGCTTGCACAGCAAAACCAAACAAAACTTTACCTTTTCTCTCTTTGGTTTAATTTCTCTGGCCACAGAGCAATATCCCATGACAGCCAAAACAAATTTATATAAGCCAGCTCCAGCCTTACTGACAGCTTGCATTTCCTCAATCGTATAGCTAACTTGCTTTAAAATATCCTTAGTTTTCTTTACTTGAGCACCTGTAATGCCATCCACGTCGAGTTCTTGTAATGTTTTCAGGAAATTTCCTTCAGCCATCATCCCTTTGGCTGTTTTCCAAGAAATATCTTTGTAACCGCGCATGACTACGATACACTCAGAAATATCCTGAACTGCCTGAGGAGGTTTGGCAAATGATCTAAGAAAAAAACCCGAATTATTATTAAGTTGTCTACAACAGATACTGCAGAGAAGTGGACGTTCTATCACTTGGATGGCTCCCATTGACTGAGCGAACACAATACCATCTTCTTCGCTCAGCACATAAAGCCATTTGGGACCCCAATTGGCCCGAGTATTCCAAGTTGAATATACGGAATACGAGTAGAGCTTTACGATCTAGCTCCTCGATAACGCTGGAAATTCCACTAGAGACAGGAACGTTTCAAGATAGCTGTGCTAAATTATAACTATTTAATGAACTTGACCCGACATTAAGAAATGAAAGCAACATTAATATGTTTACAAATAATCTAAAACGAGTTTTATTTACTAAAGCAAAGCAGAGACTTGAATCCACTTAGATACGGACATATATATGTGTATATATTTAAGTAATTTTACAGTTATGAGCATTAGTTTTGAACTTATAAACATTAGTATAGGTACTATTAAGCATAGTTATAAGTACTATTTTATACTTGTTTTTTTCCCCTGTTTACCAATCTATTTATTTGCAACTGAAGATGTAGAGCTACCACGTAGAGATGCTTCATTAAAGGGATATGGCAATAAAAATTATTTTTGTCTAATTTGTAAGAACATCAAGAATAGTTATGAAGTGCGTTTACAAATTTTCATTAGATCTTTTATTTTTTAAGAAATTCGGCATTATTTGCGTACGAATACGCTCGCCATCCGCCATTTTGGATATGCATATCTATCGTCAGATATGCATGACGTCACAAGCAGGGTAAAATTTGTCTAAACATTTCTTAATTTCCTAGGTATTTTAATGCAAAATCTTAAGTATTTTGATCTGATATATTTCAAATTGAAACTCTAACAATGTAAAAGAATTTTAGCTGACATTTCGCTACTGACTGCAATTTTTACAATGTTTACCCTGCTTGTGACGTCACTTAATTAGATCTAATTGTGAAACAAGATGGCGGACGGCTTGTGTTTTTGTTCGCAAATATCTGAAAAAGTAAGCCAGCTAATGAAAATCTGTAAACGTACTTTCTAACTTTTCTACATATTCTTACAAATTGGACAAAAATAATTTTTATTGCCATATCCCTTTAAATCGTTATTATTATTATTATTATTAAGACAAGAGTCTGCTGAGAATAGTTTTACAATCCAGTTCAAATATATATAACAATCGAACTAGAGTAAGGTTTGATGTACTGTCGAAACAGAGAACGTAGGAGTTCAACGTTTCAAGCGAAGGCCCTTCGTCAGAGAGAAACATGAGATCCTTTTTTGTCCAGCGTGGCTATCCTACCCATCTGTTAGACACCGCTATTAACAAAGCGTCTAGCATTCCTCGTCCTGACACTTTATTTCAAAAATTTTAAAAAGCCGTTTCTCTCTGACGAAGGGCCTTCGCTCGAAACGTTAAACTCCTACGTTCTCTGTTTCGGCAGTATATCTAACCTTACTATATATATTTCGATTGTTGTTTCTACACTGCCTACGCAGCACGCTACTTTTATTTCACTGTTTCAAAAATATATAGATTTGAATAAAACATACTCAGAAAAATGCCATCCTGAAAACTCAAACTCAGAGTCAGTACAAGAAGGACTAATATATAGAACTGTGATATTTTGACTTTATTTCAAAATCATCTTCAGACAGATGTTTTAAAGTGCCTATGAAGCGAAAATTATTATTGTCTTAAATGAATGAACTCTTAAAACTGCAACGTAACATCTTTTGCAGATCTTCGTTTCCATGCCTCGTTGTTGAGATATTTCAGTTTCTTTGATATGCAAATTAAACACTTTGACACGGACATGTACTGATTTCCTTTGTGTTTTCCTCATGAATTATTAGTGAGTTTTTTAAGTCTAGGTAGTTTGTTCACCTGATCTCGGTGACATCTGATTTATCCAAATCTTGTAAAGCAATTCGTGCTTCTTCTAATGCAGGCAAAGCTTCAGCTAAGGCATCTTCAGCATCTTTCTGTTTTGGAAAAAATATTAATAAGTTTTAATATAAAACTAATAATTTCACGAAATCAGAAAAAAATTAAGAAACTCCTAAAAAATATAAAGAAATTCCTTGCCTTTTCAACAACAATAAGTTTATTTTGTTCCGCAATTTCTTCCTTTTTGGCAATGGCCAGCTGTTTTTTCTCCGTTGCTTGTTCAGTATTCACACTAATTTCAGCAAGAAGCTTCTCACATGCTTCGCTCTTCTCAGTCACGGCTACTTTTTGTATTGCCAACTTCTCATTGAGTTCCGCAAGTTGTTCACTAGCTACTAGTAATTTACTGAGACCACCATCTAGACGATGGCACTAAAAATAAAATAAAATTATTTTTAATCATCCATTCCCCTCCTCATCCCCCCTCCTTCCTTCCTTCCTTCCTTCCTTCCTTCCTTCCTTCCTTCCTTCCTTCCTTCCTTCCTTCCTTCCTTCCTTCCTTCCTTCCTTCCAGTATTTACCTGTTCCAAGACATATTTATCCTTCTCCTCCAATAGTTTGTTATACGTGTTAATGAAGTCAAGGTAATTCTTAGGAGTGACGTAATTAACACGCCTCAACTTGAGCAAGAATTCTTTACTGTACTTGACTACAGTCTCCTGAACAAACACAACATGCTCCACCACGCGCTCACGATATTCATCTGGTATCTTGTCATTCTAAAACAAAGCCAAAACATATTAAACGATTAGATTTACCCCAGACAGGATAAAACGCTTTGAAAAGCGTTTTGAAAGTCACGTCACTTCACTTTAGCTCACTTCACTTCATTCCACTTCATTTCACTTCACTCCACCTCACTTCACTTCACTTCACTCCACTCCACTCCACTCCACTCTACTCCACTCTACTCCACTCCACTTCACTCCACCTCACTTTACTCCACTTCACTCCACTCCACCTCACTTCACTTCACTTCACTTCACCTCACCTCACCTCACTTCACTTCACTCCACTCCACCTCACCTCACCTCACTTCACTTCACTCCACTCCACTCCACTCCACCTCACTTCACTTCACTTCACTTCACTTCACTTCACTTCACCTCACCTCACCTCACCTCACCTCACCTCACCTCACCTCACCTCACCTCACCTCACCTCACCTCACTTCACTTCACTTCACTCCACCTCACTCCACTTCACTTCACTTCACTTCACTTCACCTCACTTCACTTCACTTCACTTCACTTCACTTCACTTCACTCCACTCCACTCCACTCCACTCCACTCCACTCCACTCCACTCCACTTCACTCCACTTCACTCCACTCCACCTCACTTCACGTTGGACAATCAAACTAGAGACGCACCTGTTCACCCAAGAACACAGAAGCGACAGCACACAGAGCTTGTTTTGGCCATGGCATAAACCAGTCAATACTAGCGTTGTTTACAAGACCTGGAAAGTTCCTACATCGTGTTCGCAGCGTTTCACCAACAGGAGACATGGCAAGAACAATGTGCAAATTGTTGGCAGACTTTCCAACAAAATATTGCCAGATTGATTCACGCGCAGGAGGCACACCAAGCTTAGCTGCTTCATCACGAATCTAGAAAAAAAAAGAAAGGACGATAAAAGATAAAAAAAATTAAACCTAAGATAGTGAAAGTAGCATCTAGTATCTTAGATAAACCTAAGATAATTTAATTAAACTGTCTTGCTGATGACTGATGGTTATTGATACATTATATATACAAATCTTTGCCAAATAATATACAATGTTGTGTTTTGCTAGTGTTTTGCTGCAAATTCAAGTGTCAGGAATTCCTGTTGACAAATATCGGTAACCACTGATAAATCGACCGATCGGAAATCGTATCGAAATTTATCGGATGGGTAAACTTGATTTTTCTTGATCTGCTCATCCCTAAGTTTTAGCAACCTACCTGTCCTATTATTGCTTCCTTCTCATCATCTGGGAATAAAGCTGGCACCATTCCCGACGTTAACATGTTGTTGATTAACTCGAGAAATCCTGGAAAAAAACAACCGAAATTTGGATGACAATACCATTTACCATGTCTAGTTAACATGTTTAATATACTGAACGATTATCAACCATTATTGGACGTTAAGAATGGTACATGTGGCGTGAGCTTGGGGTAATGTAATGGACGTTTGGTATATAGACGTTCATCAAGCTCAATTACTCAGAAAAGATTTCTGAATCCCAGACAGGGTTCGAACCTGCAACCTTCTAATGACCACTTATAGATGCTCTAACCATTGAGCCAGTAAGGCTCGAATAGAGAGTTAATTATGGCTGGTACGTATACATGTAGTGCACGTGGTACGTTTGTAAGCTTGTTGTAACGTAACAGACGTTTGGTGGACGTTCGTCAAGCTCAATTACTCAGAAAAGATTTCTGAGCCCCAGAGTGTTCAAACCTGCAACCTTCTGATGACCAGTTAGATGCTCTAACCATTGAGCCAGTGAGGCTCAGATGGAGAGTTAATTATGAGTCATATGTACATGTATACCGTAAATGTTCGATTTAGTGCCGCTCTCGATTAAGCGCCGCTCCCGATTAAGCGCCGCATCCGGAAGCAGGATAATTTAATAAGCGCCGCTCTCGATTAAGCGCCGCACATTCGAAAAAGATGAATCAGCAAAAAAACACAAACCGATACGCTAACATATCAACATATCTTTAATACATCACTGGAGTTTTTCGCCGGTCAAGGTCGCGAGGTACTTCGATCGCAGCTGTCCATCCTAAAAGAGCCGGACACAAATCCCTATTCAGATGTAGAAGATGCCTCTGATCCACATCTATGGATAGACGACGATAAAGAAGGCGATGACCAGGACGTTGACGTTCTTTTTTGAATTTATTGTGCTATTGGGTATTATGAAAATTATTGGGTTAAATTTATTGGGTTTCCCTATGGATAATTAAAGTTGTGTTATGAGCATTTTGTTAACTTTTTTTAATAAGCACCGTTCTCGATTAAGCGCCGCACCAAAAGATTGCAAATTTTAATAACATTTACGGTACATGAGCTGTATGTGGTATGTTTGCGAGCTTGGTGTGTAATGTAACAGACGTTCACCAAGTTCATATGTGCTTTTTAAGCAGTAACGTTTGCATATGAGCAGTAGTTAAAATGTTATTAGGAGTGGTATATATACATGTGACACTAAAATGTGGTGAAAAGTTATTTCACCTTCTTGAGCGACATGTGCATCAGTGAACAAGAAAACAATCTTCTTATTTTCAATTCCTAATTTCTGATACAAAATCTTGAGATCATCTCTGAAGTTCGACTCATCATAACCTCGGCTTAACGTAATCTCAAACACCTCAGCTCCAGCTGCGAATGCTGCCAGACGAGTCAGACTTTGTTTCCCACTGCCACCAACACCCACGAGTAAAGCATGTCCTTGAGTCATTCGAATCACACGATGAATCCTCGTCAGATGTTCTAATGCATCGTCGAATAACACGAGGTTCATTACAGTATGGTCCATATTGTATTCCTCTAAAATCTAAAACGTTAGCGGATATTAATTAGAATGGTAATTAAGAAACTTCCCGAGAGAATGTTTGGCGATAATCATATAGTTGAAATCAAACTCAGACAACTTTGGGAAATAGTCAATAAACATGCAGTGAATTAAGTCATTCATACTTTTTCACTCTTATTTTATCTATTTACCCCAAATTCACTTTTAGTTTTCCCAGTAATTCCCTAATACATTCCAAGCCATCCTCTCTCCTCTTCCTCTCTCCTCTTCCTCTCTCCTCTTCCTCTCTCCTCTTCCTCTCTCCTCTTCCTCTCTCCTCTTCCTCTCTCCTCTTCCTCTCTCCTCTTCCTCTCTCCTCTTCCTCTCTCCTCTTCCTCTCTCCTCTTCCTCTCTCCTCTTCCTCTCTCCTCTTCCTCTCTCCTCTTCCTCTCTCCTTTTCCTCTCTCCTCTTCCTCTCTCCTCTTCCTCTCTCCTCTTCCTCTCTCCTCTTCCTCTCTCCTCTTCCTCTCTCCTCTTCCTCTCTCCTCTTCCTCTCTCCTCTTCCCTCTTCCTCTCTCCTCTTCCTCTCTCCTCTTCCTCTCTTCTCTTCCTCTCTCCTTTTCCTCTCTCCTCTTCCTCTCTCCTCTTCCTCTCTCCTCTTCCTCTCTCCTCTTCCTCTCTCCTCTTCCTCTCTCCTCTTCCTCTCTCCTCTTCCTCATTCATGCTCCTCTAAGAAAAAAGAGAGTGAGAAATAAACCGGCACCTTGGCTCACTCCTTCTATAAGGAAAATGATGTATCATAGAGATCATTTAAAAAAACTTTCGGTTAGAAATAACTCTCACTCTCTTTCTGAGGCGTATAAGGTGGCCAGAAATAACGTCAATATTGCAATTAAAATGGCAAAGAAGGAATATGTTACTGCTGAGGTTACTAATAATGTGGGTAATCCTCGTCGATCATGGAAAGCAATAAATTTACTTCTCGGCTGACAATCAAAAATTGTAAACATAACAGAGTTAAAAGTTGATGAAACTGTTCTACCTGAACAAATTGATATTTCTAATGCATTTAGTGAACATTTCTCGACAATAGGACTTAAGGTTAGTGAACAGGTAGATTCAACTACTGTACTACCTGAATCCTACGTTAAGTCAACCGCATCCCGGTTTAAGTTCAGTGAAATTCCTATATCTGTTGTTTATTCTATTTTGAATAAATTATCAGTATCTAAAACGTGTGGTATAGATGAAATCTGTGCCCAAGCACTAAAAGATGCTGCAACAGTAATAAGTGAACCGTTATGTTCCATTTTCAATAAGTCTTTGCAAAGTGGTACTTTCCCGGATAGTTGGAAGACTGCTAAAGTTTTTCCAATATATAAGGGAAATGCCAAAAATGACCCAAACAACTACAGGCCTATTTCAGTGCTTCCAATTATTGCCAAAGTTTTTGAGAAAATTGTTTTTGATCAGCTCTATCTATATCTAACTGAAAATAACATCCTGACTAAATTTCAATCTGGTTTTCGGTCAAATCATTCTACATTAACTGCTTTATTACAGGCTACTGAAGCCTGGTTTAGAAACATTGATAACGGATATATGAATGGAGTTCTTTTTATTGATTTAAGCAAGGCCTTCGATACTGTTGACCATGCAATTCTTTTAAAAAAAAATGGATATATACGGAGTGCAGGGAGAATCAAATAAATGGTTTTCCTCCTATCTCTCAAATAGATCTCAGTGTTGTATGGTCAACGGTATACTGTCCCAGTGTAGACACGTGTCAACTGGTGTTCCACAGGGATCTGTCTTAGGCCCTCTTTTATTTTTACTATATGTAAATGATTTTCCAAACTGTTTAGAATACACGACTCCAGGTATGTACGCTGATGATACCCAGGTTACGGCGGTCGCTGAAACTATGGCTGACCTTGAACAACTACTCAATTGTGATATCGAAAATATAACCTTGTGGCTTAACGCCAACAAGCTTTCAGTAAATGCGACGAAAACTGAGTTTATGATTATAGGTTCAAACTATAGGTTAAAACAGCTTCTGAGTAATCCTAGGGTACAAATTGATAATAAAACTATTAAACGTGTTTTAAAGGTAAAATTACTTGGAGTTGTGGTAGATGAAAAACTCAGTTGGGAAAATCATTTAAGTGAAATTATAATACCAAAAGTTCTTAGGGGCCTCCGTATGATACGTACTTTGCGAACTTTATTAACAATTCCGCAAATGGTTTCGTTGTATAATTCATTTGTACAGCCGCACTTTGATTATTGTAGTAGCTTATGGGGAAATTGTGGAGCTGTTTTGAGAAATAAAATTCAGAAATTGCAAAATCGGGCAGCTCGAATTATTACTTATTCTGGTTATGAGGTCAGGTCAGCTGACATTTTGTCTTTTTTGGGTTGGCATGACCTCGATACCAGAAGAAAGCACCAAAAAGCTGGTTTGATGTATAAGATTATGAATAATAAAGCCCCTAGTTATTTGACTGAGCTCTTTGTTCCAGTGAACAAAACTCATGAACATAATCTACGTTGTTCTGATATTAACCTTAAAATCCCTCAACCTCGCACAGAGTATTTAAAACGCAGTTTAGCATATAGTGGTGCCCACTTATGGAACAGCTTGCCATCAGTTGTAAGAAATCTTGACAATGTCAAGAAATTCTCTGCAAATATCTGTAATTATAGTTTTTAACATGTAATAATTTCTGTAGTTTAGTGTCTCCTACTAAGATATAATTTAGTTTATTTTTGTCTATTTACTTAATATACGGCTTTTATGAAAAACAATTGTACATATTGATAAAATTACCGTATTGAAATAAAGTTGTCTCTCTCTCTCTCCTCTTCCTCTCTCCTCTTCCTCTCTCCTCTTCCTCTCTCCTCTTCCTCTCTCCTCTTCCCTCTTCCTCTCTCCTCTTCCTCTCTCCTCTTCCTCTCCCTCTCTCCTCTTCCTCTCTCCTCTTCCCTCTTCCTCTCTCCTCTTCCTCTCTCCTCTTCCTCTCTCCTCTTCCTCTCTCCTCTTCCTCTTCCTCTCTTCTCTTCCTCTCTCCTTTTCCTCTCTCCTCTTCCTCTCTCCTCTTCCTCTCTCCTCTTCCTCTCTCCTCTTCCTCTCTCCTCTTCCTCTCTCCTCTTCCTCTCTCCTCTTCCTCTTTCCTCTTTCCTCTTCCTCTCTCCTCTTCCTCTCTCCTCTTCCTCTCTCCTCTTCCTCTCTCCTCTTCCTCTCTCCTCTTCCTCTTCCTCTCTCCTCTTCCTCTCTCCTCTTCCTCTCTCCTCTTCCTCTTTCCTCTTTCCTCTTCCTCTCTCCTCTTCCTCTCTCCTCTTCCTCTCTCCTCTTCCTCTCTCCTCTTCCTCTCTCCTCTTCCTCTCTCCTCTTCCTCTCTCCTCTTCCTCTCTCCTCTTCCTCTCTCCTCTTCCTCTCTCCTCTTCCTCTTTCCTCTTTCCTCTTCCTCTCTCCTCTTCCTCTCTCCTCTTCCTCTCTCCTCTTCCTCTCTCCTCTTCCTCTCTCCTCTTCCTCTCTCCTCTTCCTCTCTCCTCTTCCTCTCTCCTCTTCCTCTCTCCTCTTCCTCTCTCCTCTTCCTCTCTCCTCTTCCTCTCTCCTCTTCCTCTCTCCTCTTTCTCTTCTTCTCGCCTTCAACGCAACTCGCCTCACTTAGCCTTATGCCACCCAACCATCAGCGCATTCTATTCCATGTCACCCCATTCCATTCCATGTAACTGCACATCCACTTCACTCCGTCCTACTCCACTTTAGTTCATTCCACCCAAACTCAGCTCTCTCTTCCTCATATTCACTCACTCCATTTCCAACCACCTTCACTCTATACCACCTCTCTATTTAAATGCCCCCATCTCTTCAAACACTTCGTAGTCCAACGACGTCTTCATACCACTGACCTCCTCTATATAACTGGACTGCGGGTCCACGATACTTTTGTATTACATGAAGTGTACCCAATTGAACGGCGTCATCTTTGATTTTCTGGTTTGCTGATTGGTTAATTTTAGACCTAACAAGATGGCGTCCTGTCAGGGTCGTCTGTGATTGGTCAATTTCGCGGCTAAGACCTAACAAGATGGCGTCTGATGGCGTGTATTTGGGCCATTTTTTCGTGGGGCACCCGCAGCCCAGTTATATAGAGGTCAGTGCTTCATACATACGAGGTTCACCTCCCCACCTCACCTCCATCTCTACAATCACATGACCACCGCCCCAACATCCTCTCTATACTACCTCCTTATTTAAATGTCCCACCTCTTCAAATACAGCTTTAGAAACTTCGTACTCAACGACGTCTTCATACACACGAGGTTCACCCCTCTCCCCACACCACTCCCACCTCACCACATCCCCTACACTCACATGACCACCTCTCCAAGCTCCTCTATACCACCGCCCTATTTAAATGCCCTCACCTCTTCAAATACAGCTTTAGAAGCTTCGTAGTCAACGACGTCCTCGTACACGCGAGGTTCTCCAGTCAATGAATTACGATAATCACCAAACAATATTGGTTCTCGCAACACGAACTCCAAGTGGGAAGAAAATTTATCTTCAAGCAAACCTTTGATGTAGCCCTAAAAAAACACAAAAGAAAATTATTTCCACATAGGCCATGTCCACTCTAATCCGTTTTCAAATGAAAACAGAGACCTCGTATTGAAAACGGAGACCTCGTATTGAAAACGGAGACCTCGTATTGAAAACGGAGACCTCGTATTGAAAACGGAGACCTCGTATTGAAAACGGAGACCTCGTATTGAAAACGGAGACCTCGTATTGAAAACGTATCAAACGTTTTCCGTCCACACTATCGTTTTCGAATCGTTTTCGCCGTTTAGTGAAACGCTAAAAAGATCTACAGGGGTATGAATGAATAGTTCTAGGTGACTGAAACCAAGATAACATAACCGTGACATCATCGTTTTCCAAAGGCTTCGTTCTTGTCGTCCACGCTGGTGCAGAAAAACGGCGTCTTCGAATGCCTCCATTAGTGTGGACGAAAAGTCTAACCGTATCAAAAAGTCTCCGTTCTCGTTTGAAAAGGACGAGTTGTCATTGTTTTAGTATAAACCAACTAGTCAGACAAACTGTTATTTTAAATAAACCTAAAACCTCAGCAAAATGCGAGTTTTCTGCCATTATTTTGCATACTCTAACACCAATAAACAGTGAGTAGCTTAACTAATCAGAATGCAGCATTTGTAATAATCCAGTAGTTGGTTTATACTAAACAGGTATATATGTGGGACTTTCTCCAAAGTAGGAAAATGCACGACTGTTGTATATATGGTATGAATAACTTAATAATCCTACCTGAACAGCAGTTTTATCAGCTTTGTTTATCAAACGATCGTGGAACACACGCAGACACTCGTTCCTCCACACGCGAATAAATTGATTTGCATTTTCAAACCTATCAGGCACACTAAGGCAAAGACCTTGATAGACGCGGGAGAGATCTCGCAGGTTAAAGATATAATGAAACTTGGATGGAGTTGGTGGATGGTTCTGAACTATCTGCTGGTAGAACTCCAATGTGGACGATGTGATTGAGGCGGTGAGTTCTTTGATCTCTTTACTGAATGGTTGAAGATGACCGTCGAGTATGGAAGAATAGATCTTCGTTAAGGATTCATCGGATGGGAATGTCACGTTGAAGACACTGAATAATGTTATGAAGCGTGGATCAACGTCGTTACGACCTCCTCCAGGCTAATGTGATCGAGGGGGAAAGACAAAAGAACAAAAGTCGTAAACAACTTATTACTTATTGTGTTCACTTTTGTTCGTTCGTTCGTTCGTTCGTTCGTTCGTTCGTTCGTTCGTTCGTTCGTTCGTTCGTTCGTTCGTTCGTTCGTCCGTCCGTCCGTCCGTCCGTCCGTCCGTCCGTCCGTCCGTCCGTCCGTCCGTCCGCCTGTCTGTCTTTCTTTCTGTCTGTCTGTCTGTCTGTCTGTCTGTCTGTCTGTCTGTCTGTCTGTCTGTCTGTCTGTCTGTCTGTCTGTCTGTCTGTCTGTCTGTCTGTCTGTCTGTCTGTCTGTCTGTCTGTCTGTCCTCCCTGTTGCCAGGAAATCTCACAAAGTACAGTATCAAAGACCAAGGACCAAGCCATTAAATTTTGGTTTAATTAACGTTGAAATTGGATGAAAAGTAAACCGATATGCAAGCCATCCGATATAGTGTAACTTAAGCTGGGGGTCTCAATAGCCTGCTATCTCTGAGTGCTTTCCTGCTAAACTTAGAATAGCTGTCGTTTTAACATTTTCAAATATATATTTAAACCCCGAAATCTTAAACATGACAATTCTTACCTTTCCCATAGCGGCAATGAATCCAATATCGCGGTAATGTTTTAAATTTAATTCTTTTCCACGGTCATACATTCCACCTCGCTCGAGAAGTAACTTGAGAAGAGCAACTGGTTGTTGAGTTCCGTATTCATCAACCTTGCAAAAACAACAAGAAAGGAAATAAAAAAAATTGCAAAATGGTAACGACGACGACGACTACAATAGTAACTAACAACTGAACAAGAACTACTAACTTCTCAAATCATTAATAATTCATGACCAAAAAAATTTAATATTTAATCAGTATTTAGAAATCGAAGGAAGATTACGGTCAAATAGGTCGATTTTCTCTTAAAAGATTGATTCATTTGAGAAGATATATCCAACACCCGTTAGTGTTCATCCTCCGATGTCTAAATACAGCCAAGCTGGTTAAAAAATCTCGGCTTTTTCGTATTATCGTATTATCGGTTGGCTACCTGTCAGTGAACAACTGCTGCTCAGAGACTCAATCATGACCTACAAATGTATGAACTCGCTCGCTCCACCATATTTAAGTAACAAATTTAGTAAACACTCTTCAATACACAACCGACTCACACGTAACCAAGATAGTGTACAAATTCCTCTTTACCGAACTACTTCTGGGCAACGATCGTTTCACTACAGAGCTGTAAAACTTTGCCTTTGGAATAGTTTAAAAGATAACATTAAACAAGCATCATCTCTCAGTCACTTCAAGAAGTTAATGAAAAACTATTTGTTAGACAATTTTATTAATAGCCAGTAATTAATATTTAAAGCTGTTACACATTTGATTTTATATATACTGTAAATGTTCGATTTAGCGCCGCGGCGCTTATTAAAATTTGCAATGTTTTGGTGCGGCGCTTAATCGGGAGCGGCGCTTAATCGAGAGCGGCGCTAAATCGAACATTTACGGTATTCATATTTTACATTATAAATTTTAAACTGCAATGGGCATTGAAAAGCCCAGTTGGGAATTGCTCAATAAAGTATGTATGTATGTATCGTATTTTCAACATGTTTGGCTGTATTTAGAGATCGGAGGAAGAACACGGACTAGTGTTGGATATATTAATGACAACTACACGCGTAAAAATCTCGCAAGTTGTTACAGCATTGTTGCCTGAACAATGCTGTAACAACTTGCAACAATGCTATAACAACTTGTTGACATATGTGAACATTGATAAATGAACAACATTGTTCATCACTGTTTCAACAAGTTGTTACTGCTTGATGAAACAACAACCGTTGTTCACGCATGTTGTAACAACCGAAGAACGTGTTGATACACCAACATGTTCACCATTAGTTAGTTTCAGAAATTGCAGCTTGATGTTAGTAATAATTGTTAGTTGTTTGCTGTACAAGCTGTGTTAGTTAGTAATAAGAGTTTTACTCAGAGTTTTTCTGAGTATTACTAACTAACACAGCTTGTACAGCAAACAATTAAAAATTATTATGTTCACCGTTGTTGTAACATTGTTGTTCATCGTTGTTATTTCGTCATGCTGTTACAACATGTTGTATCATGTGCGAACAATGTTGTTGGCTATAAAAAATGTGCTGTTGGAACAACTTGTTCATGACTGTTGATTTATCCGTGAACAAGTTGTTCGAACCATAAGTGAACAACTTGTTGACAACTTGTTCACGGCGAGCAGCACAACATTGTTCACGGCGAGCAGCACAACATTGTTCACGCCTGTTGACAACCGTGAACAAGTTGTGCGTTTTTACGCGTGTAGTAGAAGTGTTGTCAGCCTTAGACATACTGAACAAAATTATAAATAAATATTTTTACAAGAACTCTAACTAAGATCAAGAAAGAAAACGTATTTCATACCTGAGGCATGTTCATATCATCCATGAACACCAGCAATCGTTTGCCCATCGGAGGGCCATAAGTATCTTTGGTTCTTTTTTCAACATTAGCTTCAAGATTACGTTGTACGTCCATTGATGTAGTACGAGAAGAAAAGTTGATGTTCAATAACAGCTAAGAAAGAAAGAAAGGCAGACGTTAGTTAATAAACAGAGATAAATGTAAGGAAAAGAAGAGGGAAGGAGAGAAAAAGAAAAGAACGGAAGAAAAGGAGAGGAAAGAAGGAAGGAAGGAAGGAAGGAAGGAAGGAAGGAAGGAAGGGAGGGAAGGAGGAAGGAGGGAAGGAGGGAAGGAAGGGAGGGAGGGAGGGAGGGAGGGAAGGGAGGGAAGGAGGGAGGGAGGGAGGGAGGGAGGGAGGGAGGGAGACAGGGAGGGAGGACAGGGAAGGGAATCATTTCCCCATTTTTCAGTTACGTTAAAACAAAAATTCAACTAACCGTAAGTTCTTTATCCAAATTCCTGAGGAAGTTTGCAGTGGTTGCAGTTTTCGACGTCCCAGTCTCACCAACCAGAACCACAGGTCTTCTGGTGTTGACCATTAACGACAGTAACCACGTGGTACGAACAGTATCTAAGGTTGGTACCAGGATCTCACTAAACTTGACTGAAGAGTCGTGAATATACTCTGGTACAATATCGTGCCATGGAATCCATTTCTCTTGCTTGAAGTCAAAGTAGTATTCGTAAATTGTTGAATAAGCAATAGGAATCTCGCCCGGACCGACCACGCTTCCTTCAGCTGGGTTTTGAGGTAGTGCTGAGAGTCTCTTGATGTAGGTATCAAATATTATACGATCTTCTTCAAGAAGGCCTGCTCCTAAAGACCAGATTACTGAAGTAATAAAGAGACCTTCTAGGACTTCAGGGCCAACGATATTGTTGCTTTCACGAGGGGGCAGGAGAGCATCCAACATTTTAGATAATTGAGTCACCTGAAGAAGGATTAGATTTTATAATTACTTACAATGTTTATGATATTATCAATATTTTTATAACTTATTGCTTTATTGTAGCTATTGATATACCAGGCGGAAAGCGTAGTCTAGTCAAGAAGATAATTGCCCAGCAATGTCTTGGAATATATCGTACTGCACTGCATTGTACTGCACTGCACTGAAATATATTGGTAAAGATTGGTATTTCAAAAAAACTCATTAATAATTCATGAGGAAAACACAAAGGAAATCAGTGTCCGTGGTTTTACATCTGATAAAGAAACCTCTACGCAGGAGGGCTTTATCGGATATAAAACACGAAGCGATAGCCGAGTGTTTTAGAGCCGATAAGCCCGTACTGTAAGGTTTTTAAATGACTTCTAAAATTCATCACTTCATTTCATTGGCGTAGTAATTTTGAAAATTAAGCTTATCTCAGCCGTTAAAAACCAGCCGCGAGAAACTTAGAGCGAGTCTATATCACATATATAGGTCAGATACGCTTATGATTTTTTGTGTTTTCCTCATGAATTATTAATGAATTTTAGAAATATATATATAAATTAATTACATATTGTACAGAATGTCTATAGAGCAACAAACCATGTTCAAGTTAGTTAATGGTATAATATTCTTCAGCTTCTTTCCTTGTTTTCCGTCCATTACTCCTTCCAAAATCAATTCAATGCTTGGCGGAACATACTTTTCAAACAATCTACTCAGTTCTGTCTTGTTTGGACGACTATCACACCACTTGCTCCAAAAAGGCATATAGCCCAGGTTCTTGGGATCAACATAGACCATACCACAACGAGAGACAGTAGCAGGTGATGCATAACGAAGATCGGCCACCTACAGAATAGTTCACAAATAAATTCCCAACGCAGCCAGGTGAAGAATCAGATATAGTTTAACACTACTCTGGGTTAAAAGGTTTTTTGAACGTAGATTAAAAAATTACTGCTCAAATTTGACCCAAGTTTTCGACACTCTGATCTAGTGTTTTCATCATTGGTGGTCGTTGTGAAGACAAGGTCCCATATTTATACTTTCAGAGAACCATTGATAACGTTACCTACTACACACGTAACAATCTCACAGCTTGTCAACAGGATGTGTTCGCAACAGACTTGTAGCAAGGCTGGGAACAAGCTGTAACAATGCTGTTCATTCAAGAAGCTGCTACAACCTTGTTAGCATCAATCTGTTAACAACTTGTTAAGTGCAGAGCAGTAACATGTTGTTGGAACAACTTGTCATCAGTCTGTTGGAGTCATCAGCCTTGTTACAAGTTGTCAACAACCTGCTACAGACATGTTAACAGACTGGGACAGCCAGTGCGAACACATCACGGTGACAGCCTGTTGAACAGCCTTGTAACAACTTGCTTGCAGGTCTGTAACAGCTTGTGCATTTTTACGTGTGTAAATCAACAAATCATCATAATGAACACAATAATGGGGGGCTTGGGGCTAAGCCCTCCCCCCCCCCCCCCCCCCCCCGCAATATCTACGAACTACGAAAAATTTGGGTGAAAAGTGAGTTGCAAATGACTGTACAGTAAGTCTTTTCCTATGTCATTAAATTTACAAAAAAAAGATGATTCTACCTCGAATAAAAGAGCACAGTGTTTTTGAAGTCGGATTCTTTCACCGTTCGCCAAAGTCAATAACTTGTTATCGTCCATAACAGAATTCATGTTCTCAACCCACAGTGCGTCGACGTCGCCATCGAATACAATATATTTCCTCTCGTTTTTCTCTGTTGGTCTGTTGATGTCACGAAAGATACAAGAGAGAAGACCATCTGTCCAATCCCGAGTGACAGGATCTAGTGTACCGTAGAGCTCGACGACCGAGCATGCCTTGGCGTTCAGTGTGTAGAGTTTGGTAGGAATGCCGAGACTATGGAGTCAGAAAAAAAAAGACGTGAGAAAAATCAAGAAAAACGTAGCAAACGTTAGCTAAAGCAGACTTAAATATTGGTCTAAATACGTCAAAGATGGTTTAAAAGGAGGAGGAAGAAGAGGAGGAGGGAGAAGGAGAAGGAGGAGGAGGAGGAGAAGGAGAAGGAGAAGAAGAAGAAGAAGAAGAAGAAGAAGAAGAAGAAGAAGAAGAAGAAGAAGAAGAAGAAGAAGAAGAAGAAGAAGAAGAAGAAGAAGAAGAAGAAGAAGAAGAAGAAGAAGAAGAAGAAGAAGAAGAAGAAGAAGAAGAAGAAGAAGAAGAAGAAGAAGAAGAAGAAGAAGAAGAAGAAGAAGAAGAAGAAGAAGAAGAAGAAGAAGAAGAAGAAGAAGAAGAAGAAGAAGAAGAAGAAGAAGAAGAAGAAGAAGAAGAAGAAGAAGAAGAAGAAGAAGAAGAAGAAGAAGAAGAAGAAGAAGAAGAAGAAGAAGAAGAAGAAGAAGAAGAAGAAGAAGAAGAAGAAGAAGAAGAAGAAGAAGAAGAAGATGGGAGAACCAAAACAAGAATGAAGAGGAGGAGGAGAAAAAGGAGGAAGAGAAGGAGGAAGAAGAGTATAAATAATTCAAATATAGAAAATTACAGTTCTTTTTATACCGTGTTTGTGCCTGGGCCAGTGTATTGATGACGACACTTTTCCCGCCACCAGTTGGGCCCACGATCATTGTAGTATGACGGGTCAGCATTGTTTCGTACATCTGAACTACTTTATCAGCCTAGGGTACAAGAGATGATAAATATTCATTGTACAATATTTACGTAATATGAGCAGCAGTGTTTTATCAGATATTTATCAAATTCATCAAAACTTCATGAAGAAAATTCAAAAAGAAATGAATATTTAATCAATATCTGTAAATCGCATACACATTTGTCCTGATTTACATAAACTTTTTCCTCAATTTGCTTAGCTACAATCACTCCAACTTGAAAAAATAGTTTGAAAATATGGCTATTTAGATGCGTCCATTTGATAAGTACGATAAAGCATTCGCAGCCGATCTGTATCTGATTTACTACGGCTCACTTGCAGCTCGCCTTATAAGTCAAATACAGATTGCGGCTCGAGTGCTCGATGTAAATCAGGAGGATTTTGTTATCAGATATAAAACCACGGCACTAAGAGTATGAAGATCATGAATGACATAAAATGGCGTGGAGTGGCGTAGGATGGCGTCACCTAGCGGGAAAATCTAGCGAACTTTCAAAACTATCCCACTTTTAGCTTGTTTTTTCTTATTATTATTTTATAAAACAAATAAAACATACCGCTCCTGTGCATATGTACTCTTATAAAGTTTCTCTCTGACGAAGGGCCTTCGCTCGAAACGTTAGACTCCTCCTATACGTTCTCTGTTTCGGCAGTATATCTAACCTTGCTATATTTACACTTATAAAGGTACGTTTGACGTCATTTGAACACGAAAGAAGTTGAGAAGAGGCACGAGGCGATAGCCGAGTGCCTTTACACTTCTTTCGTGTTCAAATGACGT
Organism: Corallium rubrum; assembly: GCA_964035015.1. Taxonomy (NCBI): domain Eukaryota; kingdom Metazoa; phylum Cnidaria; class Anthozoa; order Scleralcyonacea; family Coralliidae; genus Corallium; species Corallium rubrum. The sequence continues at coordinate 8,954,188 of OZ036008.1, forward strand.
CAAACGAACCTTTATAAGAGTACATATGCACGGAGCTTTATGTTTTATTTGTTAAATAAACTACAAAAGTAGAAGTGGGAAGGCATTTCCATTTTGAATGTAATGAGTTTTTGAAGACATGTTTCAAGCACTGATATCTGACACTTATTATTGGAAGTTCACATTATATGGTATAGACTTGCTCCAAGTCCGCCTCTTAGCGCTAGCTTTTGCGGGCGAGCGGAAAGGCGGGAGAGCAGAAAGGCGGGAGGAAAGAGGCGGACTTGTTTCGCTTGCATGTTTTTGAATCTAATTAAATATTCTGGTGAGAAATCGCTGAAATGTACATCGCCCTGTTTTGACGTGTTTCGGGTTGTCGTACATGCAATGGAAAGTGGTTCTACCTCTACTAAAACGTTTTCAAGAGTCTGTTTAACTCCAACTTCCAAAGATAGCACTTGCATAGCAATTTAGCCTGAATATACTTGCTTCCCAAATTACGTCACCGGTCGAAAAATTCACCGGTGAATTTTGGCGCGCTGCAGGTGGGAAAAGTCCTTTTCAACGAGGAACCGAAAGGTCAAAAATGTCGAAAGGTCAAAATGTTTGAAAAGGACTTTGAGAAAGTCTAATTACAAGGTTACCTGATGTGGCAAAAGAACATATTTATTATCCAGTAGTACTGCCTCAACTGCGTCGTTGAAGTTAGGGTAACGGACACGAGGACAATCAAGTCCTGGGAACAAATCAGCGATGAGTCCCAAGAAAAGCGGTACATCTTCGAAGACAAACTTTGGTAAGTTCATATCACGAAGAGCTCTCATGAGGACCACGTCC
>OZ036008.1:8960003-9010003 GCA_964035015.1 Corallium rubrum
GTTGTGTTGTGTTGTGTTGTGTTGTGTTGTGTTGTGTTGTGTTGTGCTGTGCTGTACTGTACTGAGTTTGGCCGTTTTCTGCTTATATCAGGGCAATAAATGAATATATTTTTACCTGTGCTACAGTAAAGTGTACTCTAACTTGGATAACATATAGTAACGTATTATTTACCTGTGTAATAGTGAGATATATTCTATCTGTGAGTGGTGTAATAACCAATCGTCCATTTAATCCCATGTATTCATAACCATATCCAAACTCTCCTGAGCACTGTCTTACAGTCAGGTTATCCGGCAGCTGATCCCAGTAAAAACGTAACTGGCTTTCCCACTCAAATTCACGCGCATCCATTATACTAAAAAACAAACCAAGAATAATGATGTTACAGACGTTTGGTAGACAAGCTCAATTACTCAGAAAAGATTTCTGAGCCCAAGATGGGGTTCGAACCTGCAACCTTCTAATAACCGGTTAGACGAAGATTGCAGGTTCAAACCCTGTCTGGGGTTCAGAAATCTTTTCTGAGTAATTGAGCCTGATGAACGTCCACCAAGCGTCTGTTCCATTACACCACATGCACTACATGTCTACGTACAACTTATGATATTAGAAACTGTAAGAGTCTACGACGTCAACCTCAACGACGACGTCTTTTAAACAAAACGTCTTTTTGCAAAACAAAGAGAATGAATAATGTTTAGTCCCAAGAGTAAGCTCCACACCGTCTTCACTCTTTAATACAACGCCACTTCCAGCATTTTCACGTCTTCAGGACGACGTCAACGGCCAGAAGATGAGAAATGTTGCTTGAGATTGACTTCAATACGGACACGACACTCATTTTAGCAATACTGGGGCGTTTTGGAAGTCATTAAACTAGCTTCAAATATTAAATATAATAGTCAGTTAACCGTGACTTCTTTAAATTGTAAAACTTTTCTTGCTTTTTAACCGCGGTCGTCGTGCCAAAATTATGTGGACAGTCCACTCTAAACAAACAAATTAATGTTCATACATATTCTTTTCCCACCCATTCCGCCCCCCGGTCCCCCTTTTCAATGTTGCATCTCACAATACATTTTAATCAAGTCCAGTTCATTCATTTATCAACATTGAAAGGGGGGAGGGGAGCCAAGGGGCCTATTTTTGAAAGATAACAAGGGGAATACCAGACACAGAGATTTATGCGCTGTCCACCCCAATTTTTGCCAGGATTGTAGCATCTTAAAGTCCCGAATAATGATGTTACACGACGCAATTCTCGTTGCTGTGAAATCATACAAATGCTACAAAGTAGTTTACCTGTCTCGCACATATCTGTCGATGATATCACGAGCATGAACTTCAATGATCAGCACGGTATTAAATTTCTTACGATCATTTTTTGATAGATTGGAACGAATCTGGAAAATTAACAAATCAAAAGTTACAGTTACTCAATTAATCGACTAAAACAGGCTGGGTCAGTTTTCATATATAATTTTATAGTTTCTATAAACGTCTGAATAAATTTAATTTTTTTATAAACCATTAAACATTATGTCAACCTTACAATTTTATATGCCAAAGTTAAGCTTAACTCTCAGTAGCCCAATAGTTAGAACTTATTATACGCTCACAAATAATCGTCCAATGTCTACACACGCAAAAACGCACACTCTGTGTCAGACCTGATGCAGAATGATGCCAGATCTGTTCAGAAAAATGTAGCAATCCCTGATACAGCCTGTTGCAGTACCAGCTATGATACACCTATGATATCATATTTGTATCATTCCTGCAGCTATACAACAGACTGTTCAGAACAGATTCTGTCAAACTGTATCAGCCTGACACGGTCAGTGCTGTATCAGTTTGATATAACAGACTGAACAGGTATGTTTCTACGGAGCTGTCGCAGTCTGTTAGAAATTCTAACTAAATGTTTATACATCAGCTCTGGTACATTCTGTAGCTGTCAGGCTGTATCAAGGGTCGCTACATTTCTCTGAACAGATCTGATATCAGAGCTGAACAGACTGTGCGTTTTTACGTGTGTACATTAGCTTCACGTGCCAGCCCAATATTTTACGATGTAGGACAACTACATATTGGGCAGCAACCTTTGGACAGGTACACAAGGTATATTCACTTGTCAATTGCACGATTATTTGTTCGATATAATAAAACACCTATTGGATTCATCTTCGTCCAATATGGAAAATATTTAAGTCTCAAGGCTCGACCTTCGGTCTCGCCCAATATTGAATTTTCGACTTAAACATTTTTCCATGTCGGGTTTAGATGAATCCAATAAGTTCTAGTGTAACCACCCATCACCGAGAAGGTTGCACGTTCGATCCTTATCTGGGGCTCAGAAACATTCTCGTCTGGCAGCATTCGCAGCTGGAGCTCAGGTGTTTGAGATCACGTTAAGCCGAGGTTATGATGAGTCGAACTTCAGAGATGATCTCAAGATTTTGTATCAGAAATTAGGAATTGAAAATAAGAAGATTGTTTTCTTGTTCACTGATGCACATGTCGCTCAAGAAGGTGAAATAACTAAACAATGTTTTCACCACATTTTAGTGTCACATGTATATATATATACCACTCCTAATAACATTTTAACTACAGCTCATATGCAAACGTTACTGCTTAAAAAGCACATATGAACTTGGTGAACGTCTGTTACATCACACACCAAGCTCGCAAACATACCACATACAACAGTTCATGTATACATGTACTTATAAGTCATAATTAACTCTCCATCTGAGCCTCACTGGCTCAATGGTTAGAGCATCTAACTGGTCATCAGAAGGTTGCAGGTTCAAACCCTGTCTGGGGCTCAGAAATCTTTTCTGAGTAATTGAGCTTGATGAATGTTCACCAAACGTCTGTTCCATTACACCAAGCTTACAAACGTACCACATGCACTACATGTATACGCACAACTTATCATGTCATAGTAATTATACGTTTAAGAAAGAATTGATTCAAAACTTTACCTTGACAACAAGTTCATCAATCTGTTTGTGCATTTTCTTTGCATAGTTTTTCATGCCCATTTTGTCTCCTTTCTTGACTTTCTGAAAAACATCTTCCACCTCCCACGTCCACCACACCTGATTACCAGCAAGAACCACCATACCTTGATAACACAACATCCAATCCACTCTAAACACAAAACAAAAAACCACATGAAAAAAAAAAGTCGTGTTGAAATACAAATTAAAATACAGTAAGGTGATCCTAACCCTAACACAATAATACAACTAGGTAAAAGATGCAGATACAACCAGTAACCAATAACGACCAGCAGCCAATTGTGTAAAATTCTTAACGACAGTTTAACTCCCTGTCACGTAGTTAATTGGCTAGAATTAAGCTCTAACTATTACTTAACACTTTGAAGCCTGAAGACGAGTCTTTAGTATTTTATTCTGGCTAAGGCCAGACGATTTTATTCAGCACAGGGGGAGGTCCAGGACTCAAAGTGTTAAAAACTATCTCTTTAACACTTTGAAGCCTGAAGACGAGTCTTTAGTATTTTATTCTAGCTAAGGCCAGACGATTTTATTTAGCACAGGGAGAGGTCCATAACGTTAACTAATTTTTTATTACAAGCGGTCCCATACCTTTCTATTTCATTGCAGTATTTATAAATAGCTTCCTTAGTTATCAGTCTGTTCGTCCGTCTCATTTCATTCAGAACATTCGTCATCCAATCCTCCACTCGTCCCTCGGTAGTAATAGCTTGACGGAAATCCATAACTTCACCCTCACTGGAGATCATAGCCGAGGCGAGAGTCTCCTTGGATGAACCACCTTGAAACCGCAAGCTGGAAATATTGTCAAACATCTACAAAGACGCCACGTAAGAAATCATGAGTAATTTTAATAGTAATTTCAATGCATTGTGGTCTTGTACGTTACCTTAATCATATGTTCTTGGACACATTGTGGATCATGGCTTCCAAGAATGGACAACAGTTCATCATCAGAAATGAAAAAGAATCTTGGAAATGCATTTCTCTTGGAATCAAGATAATCGTTCAAGCTCTTCTGGCATTTCTCTAAACCGTTCACTAAACTTTGCATTGTTTCCAGTCTGTTTGCAGCGTGACACGCGTCTAACACTTTGGAATTCTTTGCAGCTTCATTCATTATCTGGCAGAAAAGAAAGAGAAGGGTTGGTAAGGAAGGAAGGAAGGAAGGAAGGAAGGAAGGAAGGAAGGAAGGAAGGAAGGAAGGAAGGAAGGAAGGAAGCAAGGAAGGAAGGAAGGAAGGAAGGAAGGAAGGAAGGAAGGAAGGAAGGAAGGAAGGAAGGAAGGAAGGAAGGAAGGAAGGAAGGAAGCAAGGAAGGAAGGAAGGAAGGAAGAAGGAAGGAAGGAAGGAAGGAAGGAAGGAAGGAAGGAAGGAAGGAAGGAAGGTAGAAAGAAACGAAGGAAAGAAGAAACGAAGGTAGGGAGGGAAGGGAGGTGAGAAGGAAGGAAGCCACCCATGCTTTCTATACATACACCGCTTTTTAAACATACTCACCTTTTTAAATGTCTTGTCAATCTCGTCAAACTTTCTGGCTTCTTCTGGTAACTGAGATCTAATATCACCTCCGATAAAAATACTTTCTAGGTACATCCACTTGCGTTGGACCACCATCCAGACCTAGGGGGGAATAACAATACTACTAAAAACACGAGATCGACATTAACATCTATATCAATACCACATTAATAAACACTCCCGATTTCCAACACACACACGTCAACACATCCACCTAGATCCTACAATCACACCCACCCACTTACTGACACCCACTTGCACCAACCCACTCTCACCCACCTACTCACATCCACTCTAACCTACCTACCTACTTACCCACTCACACCGGTCCCACCCACTCACACCTACCCACCCACTCACACCTACCCACCCACTACCATCCACCCACTCACACCTACCCACCCACCCAAACACCTACCTACTCACCATCATCCACCCAAACACCTACCCACCCACCATCATCCACCCACTCACACCTACCCACCCAAACACCTACCCACCCACCATCATCCACCCACTTACACCTGCCTATACCCACACCCACCCACACCTACACTCACACACATACTCTCACTCACTCCCACCCACCCACCCACACTCATTAAAACCCACTCACACACCCCACACTCATATTAGAATACATGTTTAACGTATAATTCCCTTTACCTCAACCACTTCTCCAATGTGCGACAAACTCTTTTCCCATTTATTCACAGTCTCCAAGAAAGGTCCAACAAAACGCGACGCTGACATACTCTGCAGGTTCATGGCATTATCGTCCAGTATTTGAACAATCTCGTCAACAGCTCCTATAATGTAGCCTCGTTCCTGGGTCCCTTTCATGTACTTGGAGACAGTAAACTTCATATTACTCCAAGTATCGGATACCTCATTGATCCCTTTCTCAATACTCAGTTCCTTCGTAGCACTACTCGTGATGTCAGCAATCACGTCACTAAAACGATGGAGTTCCATAGCAAACATGTTTTGTAGAGTGAAGGTCTCTGGATTCAGATCAAACTTCATGCCAGTCAGTTCCATCAACTTCTTCCAGTGCCTATCAAACGACAAATCAAACACAAAATGACAAGACTTACCTTGGTGCTTTTAGGGAATTTTTTAATTAATAATTAATTCTTCCTTCCTTCCTTCCTTCCTTCCTTCCTTCCTTCCTTCCTTCCTCCCTCCCTCCCTCCCTCCCTCCCTCCTTCCTTCCTTCCTTCCTTCCTTCCTTCCTTCCTTCCTTCCTTCCTTCCTTCCTTCCTTCCTTCCTTCCTTCCTTCCCTTCCCTCCCTCCCTCCCTCCCTCCCTCCCTCCCTCCCTCCCTCCCTCCCTCCCTCCCTCCCTCCCTCCCTCCCTCCCTCCCTCCCTCACCTTTCTCTCAAAGCTTCGTTCTTTAAATCAGAAAACAACGGAATGGATTCTTTAAATTCTTTCATCTTTTCTTCCAGTACGTGACATATAGGTAAAGCTTTCACTTGACGAGGCAGTCGTTTGAGTTCCTTCGTAAAACCATCAATACCATCAGAAAGAACATTCACATCTAGGTTAGCCCACAATGTGTTCGCCCACTCATCACGAGCCGCCTGAAACAAAAATAAAACGTGAATTCAGTTTTTCCCGCCTCCTTTTAGCTGACGTCAACGTAAACCGAAAATTCGAAATGTTACAAAGTTTCTAGCGTTTTTCTCAAGGTATACGTCATACAAAGATAATTCTTTCTGTTATTATTAATATTTACGCAATTACCTTTTGTCTTTCGTAAATAGAGAATATTTGTTCCAGGCCTTTCAGTTCTTGCTCCATACTCATTAAAACGGGGTAGGAAGTAATTGGAATACCAAAAAGTTTCTCGGCATTTGCAAGTTCTTGACGTTCTTTTTCAAATTTCATGTATTCCTCTTTGAATTGTTGCAATAGCTCCACGCCTGTTGATTAAGTTAAATTGAAGTGGTAAGTTAAATTATTTAGGTAGGTGAGATGTTGGTTGGTTGGTTGGTTGGTTGGTTGGTTGGTTGATTGGATATAGTTGGTTGACCGGCTGGCTAGTCGGCAGTTGAATCATATCGTTAGTTGGTTGGTTGGTCGCATGGATAGTTGGTTGGTTGGTTGGTTGGTTGGTTGGTTGGTTGCATGGATAGTTGGTTGGTTGGTTGGTTGGTTGCATGGGTAGTTGGTTGATTGGTTGGTTGGTTGGCTGGTTGGTTGGTTGCATGGATAGTTGGCTGGTTGTTGGCTGGTTGGTTGGTTGGTTGGTTGGTTGGTTGGTTGGTTGGTTGGTTGGTTGGTTGGTTGGTTGGTTGGTTGGTTGGTTGGTTGGTTGGTTGGTTGGTTGGTTGGTTGGTTGGCTGGTTGGTTGGTTGGTTGGTTGGTTGGTTGGTTGCATGGATAGTTGGTTGGTTGGTTGGTTGGTTGGTTGGTTGGTTGGTTGGTTGGTGGCTGTTTGTTTGTTTGTTTGTTTGTTTGTTTGTTTGTTTGTTTGTTTGTTTGTTTGTTTGTTTGTTTGTTTGTTTGTTTGTTTGTTTGTTTGTTTGTTTGTTTGTTTGTTTGTTTGTTTGTTTGTTTGTTTGTTTGTTTGTTTGTTTGTTTGTTTGTTTGTTTGTTTGTTTGTTTGTTTGTTTGTTTGTTTGTTTGTTTGTTTGTTTGTTTGTTTGTTTGTTTGTTTGTTTGTTTGTTTGTTTGTTTGTTTGTTTGTTTGTTTGTTTGTTTGTTTGTTTGTTTGTTTGTTTGTTTGTTTGTTTGTTTGTTTGTTTGTTTGTTTGTTTGTTTGTTTGTTTGTTTGTTTGTTTGTTTGTTTGTTTGTTTGTTTGTTTGTTTGTTTGTTTGTTTGTTTGTTTGTTTGTTTGTTTGTTTGTTTGTTTGTTTGTTTGTTTGTTTGTTTGTTTGTTTGTTTGTTTGTTTGTTTGTTTGTTTGTTTGTTTGTTTGTTTGTTTGTTTGTTTGTTTGTTTGTTTGTTTGTTTGTTTGTTTGTTTGTTTGTTTGTTTGTTTGTTTGTTTGTTTGTTTGTTTGTTTGTTTGTCTGTCTGTTTGTTAGCTGGTTGCATGGTTTATTGGTTGGTTGGTGAAATCAACTCTCACCTTTATCTAAATCAGCTCCAACTGAGCTAGGTCCTTCCTCGATAAACTTTTCTTTTAAGCCAGAGAGGTCTGCTGCAAACACCGTCACTTGTTCTTGCGTAATCTAAACACAAACACAACGTTTATAAAATGATCTCTACGAGAGCACAATCCTATATAAAGTTTCCAACTTACTTCAGTAAACTTCATTTTAACGGATACCAAGCTAGCATCAACCCATTTCGACTGCATGAAGAGATCCTCCCACATTTGTAAGATGGAGTTTGATAACTCCATTTCTGCAGGGGGAACCTAAAATAATGAAATACACTTACTTTATAGATATGTTATGTGTGGAAATACCACGTAAAATATTTATTTGCTTAGCTTTCCACCTGTTGACTCAGGCCTTCATCAGAACAATAACAAGCTGTTGGCTCACGTTCATTTATAATCCACATTACTGTCATTATCGCCATGAAAACTTTCAAAGAATTCTACATTTACTTTATTTACACTGGATAAAATAAAGTGACGTGTAGGTGATGAGCTGCCTACTGTCGAGATTTTTGAGAATGCATTTGTAGACAAAGTTCTTCATCGGAGAAAATAGTCAAATATTCTAGTCTGGGGCTCAGAAATATTTTCTGAGTGTTTTGAGCTAGACAAATGTCTGTTATAATAGTATAGTCTTACCTCGATGTCGTATACCAGGAGTGTTCTGTATCTTTCCACGATATCTTGAATTCTCAGTTCAACATCTAACGACATATCACGAATACTTGCGATAACTCGTAGCACAAACTTCAAGTCTTCCAGAGTGTCCGGTGCCCGTTTCAAGTCGTTTGATAAATTCTTAAAAAATTGTTTAAACGAATATCAGTAACTGTTTGCTGATGATCGTCTGAGTTGACGGAGTCATGGGAAAGACCATTTGTAATGGTGGTAGTGGTGATGGTAGTAGTGGTGATGGTGGTAGTGGCGATGGTGGTAGTGGTGATGGTGGTAGTGGTGATGGTAGTAGTACTAGTAATGGTGGAAGTGATAAAGGTGGTAGTGGCAGTAAAGGTGATGGTGGTAAAAATAGTGGTGACAATGGTAATGGTAGTAATAGTTGTGGTGACTCAGGTGGTGGCAATGGTAGCAGTGACAGTAGTGGTTGTAGTGACGTTGGTGGTAATGATTTTAGTAGTAGCAGCAGCAGCAGTAGCAGTAGCAGCAGCAGCAGTAGCAGCAGCAGCAGCAGCAGCAGCAGTAGCAGCAGCAGCAGCAGCAGCAGCAGCAGCAGCAGCAGCAGCAGCAGCAGCAGCAGCAGCAGTAGCAGCAGCAGCAGCAGCAGCAGCAGCAGCAGCAGCGCAGCGCAGCAGCAGTAGCAGCAGCAGCAGCAGCATAGCAGCAGCAGCAGTAGCAGCAGCAGCAGCTGTGCGCAGTGGCAGCAGCAGTGCAGCAGTAGCAGCGTGCAGTAGCAGCAGTAGCAGCAGCAGCAGCTGCAGCAGCAGCAGTGCAGTAGCAGCAGTAGCAGCAGCAGTAGCAGCAGTAGCAGCAGCAGCAGCAGCAGTGCAGCAGCAGCAGCAGCAGCAGCAGCAGTGCAGCAGTAGCAGTAGCAGTAGCAGCAGCAGCGCAGCAGCAGCAGCAGCAGCAGCAGCAGCAGCGCAGCAGCAGTAGCAGTGCTGCAGTAGCAGTAGCAGCAGCAGCAGCAGGGCAGCAGCAGCAGTAGCAGCAGCAGCAGCAGTAGCAGTAGCAGTAGCAGTAGCAGTAGCAGTAGCAGTAGCAGTAGCAGTAGCAGTAGCAGTAGCAGTAGCAGTAGCAGTAGCAGTAGCAGTAGCAGTAGCAGTAGCAGTAGCAGTAGCAGTAGCAGTAGCAGTAGCAGTAGCAGTAGCAGTAGTAGTAGTAGTGGATAGTATTGGTGATCATGGTGGTGTTAGTAGTGGTGATGGTAGCAGTCAGAGGGTAGCAGTGATAGTAGTGATGTTAGTGGTAATAGTGATGCTAGCAGTGATAGTAGTGGTTGTAGTGATGTTGGTGGTAATGGTTATGGTAGGACTAGTAGTGGTGGTGGATAGTGTTGGTGATCATGGAGGTGATAGTAGTAGTAGTGGTGGTAGTGGCTCCTTAACTTCTATTTACAATCAACCAAAACTAACGCATGTCAAGTACCTCCATCTCTGTCTTTAACGACATTAGATTTTGTTTGGCAGACTCATTCAATAGTCGCCCCAGTTCCTTCACCCAGGCACGCGCGTTGGCTTGAACTGTAACCGCAAGCGGTTCTAACTGCAGGCGCACAAAGTCTACATCTTTCGACATCGGTTGGTTTACGACCTATAGTCGATAAAGAAAGATATATTAGAAATGAGAAGAAAGGCTTTTAGTTACTGAGAATGGGGTAACATCTCCCCCTTTTGGGGGCAAAACTAAACCTCGTGAGAGAAAATCTACAACATGAGTTGCAATGGTTCGTCCAACTTGTCTGGCAACGGCAAGTTGTATTAAAACTGCGCCGTGTAATGAGAGTCTTAAAACCCACCTCGCTTGCCAAATTAGCGTAGAACTGAAGCTTTTCATCATACGCTATACACGAAGGGTTTTTGGCAGCAAACTTCTCCACCATTGTTGCCTGGAAGGAAGAAAAAAAGAATAACTTACTATAATAATGACGGTGAAAAATTACCATGACGATCGACATAACAACTGACCATCACCATTGTCCATGACCATTGACTATCACCATTGCCATTAACATCACCATTGAGCATCATAATCACCATAATCTTCACCAATCACTATCAGTAATCCCCACCCCCAATCACCATTACTAATCCCCATTGCCATCCCCATTGACCATCATCATGACCATCATCACCATCACCATTACCATCACCATCACCAATCACCATCAGTAATCACCAATCACCATCAGTAATCATCATCACCATTGACCTTCATCATCATCATCACCATCACCCATCACCATCAGTAATCATCATCACCATCAGTAATCATCATCACCATCAGTAATCACCATCACCATTACCAATCACCATTGCTATCACCATTGACCATCACCATCAGTAATTATCATCACCACTGTCCACTGCCCATGACCACTGTCCATTTGACCACTGACCACTGACTATTAACTACTTACGATGACAATAACCCTAGAAATCGAAGTTGGTCCTGAAAGCAACTTACCTTATCTAGCTTCCATAGTACTCTGTATCTTTTCCAGCGACTGAGATATTTGTTGAGAGAACCCAAAGTGTTCTGAACTGTCTTGGAAATGTTCTGTACCAGTTCAATCACTGTCGAGGTATTAGCAACGTCAGAAAAGAAACTGAGCACTACAGGTTCGTCTTCGCCTTCAGCATGCTGAGGTGGCATCTCAATGCAAGTACCGTGCATCCATCGAACAAACTGTTTCGTCCTGAAAGAACCAAACAACAGTTTAACAACATGACCAGAACAAGGGAGAAAAAGATAGAGGACTTTGCTGTGGAGGACCGGCAGTCAAGCTCTGTGTAAACAGGAAAAACGGCCGTAAAACAAATGTTGTTGTTGATGGTGGTGGTGGTGGTGGTAATGGTGGTGTTGTTGGTGGTGGTGGTGGTGATGGTAATGGTGGTGTTGCTGTTATTGATGGTGGTGTTGTTGTTGATTATTGTGGCGGTGGAAATGGTGTTGGCGTTGTTGTTGTTGTTGTTGTTGTTGTTGTTGTTGTTGTTGTTGTTGTTGTTTGTGTTATTGTTGTTGCTGTTCCTGTTGTTGTTGTCGTTGTTGGTGGTAGAAGAAGAGATAGATAGAATAATTTTATTTAGATAGAATAATTTTATTTAACCACGCTTACATCATCAGCAAAAGCTGGTTTCCATGATGGGCGTGTATAAGAACATGAACAAAATTATATTATTTACAAATCAAGAGTTAAGTAGTAAGTATAAGAGTAATTTAAATATTTACATGAGTATGTAAATTAGTATAATTAGTGGGAAACATAAGTAGCGATTTTTCGTTGAAAACATGGAAGAGATTTACTCTCTCTTATGTTTGCTGGTAGGGAGTTCCATATGGAGGCTCCGTCGAATATAAGACTCTTTTTCATACTGTTTGTGCATGGTTGTGGCAAACAAACTGTAGTAGCACTGTCGCGAAGATTGTGATTCAAAACTTCTTTTTTGAAAGTAAAGAGATCATTGAGACACTTTGGCCCCATGCCGTTTAATATTTTGAACATTATTTTAGCTTTAGCTTTTTTTCTCTGTTCTTTAAGTGGTTCCCATCCTAATGCATCTAATGCAGTTTGCTGATCTACTTCATTAGGCATATTTGCTATAATGCGAGCAGCTCTGTTGTGAAGTTTTTGCAAGCGTGTGGACTGGGTTTCACCAAATACGTTCCAAACTTCGCAACAATAGTTGAAGTATGGTTGCACTATAGCATTGTATACTGATAAAAGTGTCTTTTTGTTAGCAAATTTTCTTAAACGTCGAAGAGCACATAATCCTGACGTTATTTTCTTACATATATTTTCGGTATTACTTTTCCAGTTTAAATGTTGGTCCACAATTACTCCCAAAGTTTTGCTTTCAGAAACTTGCTTAATTGGTTGGTCTTTAATAGTAATATTTGGTTGATGATCAGAGATTTTTTTTAGCAATTGATTCGAACCAATTAGTATAAATTCAGTTTTTGCTACATTCAGGCTTAGTTTGTTTGCCATTAACCATTTTCGAAGGTTTTCTAAATCTGAGTTTACTGCAATTTCAACTTCATTTACTGTCTTTCCAGTTGCTGCAATATTTGTGTCATCAGCAAATAACCGAGGTTTAGTTTTATGGAGACATTCTGGTAGATCGTTTATGTAAAGTAAAAAGAATAGAAGCCCCAAGATAGACCCTTGGGGTACTCCGCATTTAATGCTACGTTCTGACGAAAGGAATCCATTCACTTTACATTTCTGGATACGCTCTGATAAATATGATTTGAGTAGTAAGAGTGCACTACCTTTGATTCCATGTAAGTCTAATTTATGTAATAGAATTTTATGGTCAACAGTATCAAAGGCTTTTTTAAGGTCTATGAATACAACTAGATTAAATAATTTTCTATCCATGTTTACGTACCAGCTGTTAGTGCAGTCTAGCAGAGCAGTAGCAGTGGAATGGTATTTTCGAAAGCCAAACTGACGTTCAGAAAGTAGTTTATTAGTTGTCAGATAATCATATAATTGTGTATATATGATACGTTCCATGACTTTGCTTATGACAGGCAGAACAGAAATGGGTCGGTAATTTCCTGGTAAATTTCGCTTGCCAGTTTTAAACAGTGCTGTTACTCTAGTAATAACTTTATTAAAAAATTGGTTGTACTAAAAATTAATTACAAAAAGTCTCTAAAAAGGAGTCCCAAGTACTAAAGTAATAATAATTATAATGTTACTCTTATAGTGTTACTCTTGCTATTTTCCACTCATTTGGAAAAGTGCATAGCGTAATAGCTTGGTTGAAAATATATGTTAGTGAGCTAGAAATGATTGGAGCAGCAATTTGAATAATTTTATTAGAAATTTTATCCACGCCAGTAGCTTTTGAACCAGACAGCTGGCACAGGAGATGACAAACATTGTGTACAAACATTGTGTACACTGACAAACATTGGTGGTTGTGTTGTTGTTGTTGGTAATGTTGTTGTTGTTCGTAGTGGTGTTGTTGTTGTTGTTGTTGTTGTCTTCCAAACGCCCTTGAATACACTTAGCCAACCTAGTACCCAGGATCTTATCTCCTTACTCACCCTTCAACGCTATCGCGCACAGTTTGCAACGTGATTTTAAATATTTCTCCAGCTGATGGATTCAGCACAATCTCTGGAGCGGAAAGAATTGTTTCAACTTGAAAAAGAGCTTGCTTGGATTGTAATTTAGCCAAGAAGGAGCGTAGATTGCGTGTGACCATCTAATAAGAAGAAAATTAAAATGCTTTACGAAACGAAAATTAAGTTTGTCATATTTGAAAGAACACTTAAAATTATAGAGTAACATATTTTGCAGTTTTTCGTTTCCTTGCTTTGTTCTGGAGATATTTGTTTGTTATGCAAATTAAACATTTTGACGTCGTAGGTGCATAACAGGGACCTTACGATGCTAGGACGACGACGGCGGTTAAAAAGCAACATAAACTTTATAATTAAAAAAGGTCACGGCTAACTGACTATTATATTTGATATTTGTAGCTAGTTTAATGACTTTCAAAACGCCGCAGTACTGCTAAAAAGATTGTAGTGTCTGTATTGAGGGCAATCTTAAACAACAGTTCTCATCTTTTGGCCGTTGACGTCGTCCTGAAGACGTGAAAATGGTCTAAGTGGCGGTGTAAAAAGAATAAGGACGCTGTTGAGATTACTCTAGGAACTAAAAGTTATTCATTCTCTTTGTTCCACAACTAGAATTCTTTTGTGTAGAAGACGTCGTCGTTGAAGTTGCCGTCGTACTTCGTAAGGTCCCTAATGAGCTATCGGAGAAGGTTAGATATCTTTTCTATTATCAAACCAAATTAATTTGAATGAAGCATGCGGATGTGTTTCGCGCACAACACTACACATGTAGATCTTCAAGTGATTATTATATTTGATAATAGCAAAGATATATAACTTTTCCCGTAACTCATTATGCCTGTATAACCTCAAAATGTTTAATTTGCATATCAAAGAAACTAAAATATCTCAAGAACGAAGTAAGGAAACGAAAAACTGCAAAAGATGTTACTTTATCATTTTAAGTGTTCTTTCAAATAAGACAAACTTAATCTTCGTTTCGTATGCACTTTAAGAAAAACATAATCATTCTTTAGTAATACATTCACAGTGGGTTTGCTCGTCACACAATACCGGGCCGAATATATTTTTTCAAGAGTTTACCTGAGTCAGTTCTTCATAAATAAGTGATTCCCAGAAAGTGTAATAAGGATGCAACTTGGGAGACCTTCCAGTGTTTGTGTGAACTATGAGACCTTCCATTTTGGTGAGTAATGGACCAATAGCACGGTACTTACGAGAAAGTGTTTCAATCTCCTTCTGACATTGTCGGCTTAAATATTCGAAGTATTCCTACAATGATTTTAATTTCATAACTTCACCATGAAAATACAACAAATAAAAATTATTTAGCGTCCTAAACTGGGATTCTTCTCACCTCCTTCAAAGAGTAGAGTTGCAGCACTGTGTCTCCTTTCTCTCTTTCCTTCCTTTCCTCCCTCCCTTCCCTTCCCTTCCCTTCCCTTCCCGTCCGTCCGTCCGTCCGTCCGTCCTTCCTTCCTTCCGTCCTTGCTTGCTTCCTTCCTTCCTTCCTCCCTCCCTCCCTCCCTCCCTCCCTCCCTCCCTCCCTCCCTCCCTCCCTCCCTCCCTCCCTCCCTCCCTCTCTCCCTCCCTCCCTCCCTCCCTCCCTCCCTCCCTCCCTCCCTCCTCCCCCTCCCTCCTCCCTCCTTCGATCTCTCCCTCCCTCCCTCCTTCCCTCCCTCCCTCCCCCTCCCTCCCTCCCCTCCCTCCCTCCCCCTTCCCTCCCCCCTCCCTCCCTCCCTCCCTCCCTCCCTCCCTCCCTCCCTCCCTCCCTCCCTCCCTCCCTCCCTCCCTCCCTCCCTCCCTTCTTACCTTGCTGTCAGGTAGCATAGCTCCAACCTTAGCGGGAAATTTTCGAAACAGAACAGTATGTTGTAACATTGCAAGACGACTGTTAATGTCCTTGGCGTTCTTTTGAACTTGATTAACAAGAGATTCAAACTTACTTAAAGCCTGACGAAAAAGAAAGATTAACTTATTAATAATACAAAACATAAATGTTTACATACATTTATTCCATGAACTCACGTGATCACAACGAGTGATGTAATCACTTATTCCAAGTGAATTCCAATTCAATCGTTTATGTCCTGGCTTCAACACTCGTTTTAAATCCTTGATGTGATCATCCAGAAGTTGCGTCTGTAAATGTAATGATGACACATTAGTTCCTCTAGAATAGCAAAACAATCAAACACAGTGTTAAGAGCGGTGCCCTGTTTGGCGTTTACAGTAAAACGTTGCTTGTTATTGACTCCGCACGAACGAACGAACGAACGAACGAACGAACGAACGAACGAACGAACGAACGAACGAACGAACGAACGAACGAACGAACGAACGAACGAACGAACGAACGAACGAACGAACGAACGAACGAACGAACGAACGAACGAACGAACGAACGAACGAACGAACGAACGAACGAACGAACGAACGAACGAACGAACGAACGAACGAACGAACGAACGAACGAACGAACGAACGAACGAACGAACGAACGAAGCAGAATATAAAGCTGTGTGAAAGCTAGCTGCGCTGCGTGGCTAACTCGTCAAGGCACCGCAATACTTTCAATTTTTATATTTTTCAAATGATAATTTTTACAGCTCACTAAAATTCTAAGAAATACATCCTAAACGAGTTAGAAATGCACTGGGACTTGGTTCCGGCCGGAACTCAAGTTTTAATAAGTTCCTGTTAAAAGTTCCGGTGGTGTAGCGTTTCGAATAAAAGGCTGTGTGCTTGAAACGTTATAATACTATACTTTACAAATATTTGGCAGTACATCTTTCAACATTTTATATTTGTTTCCCACACTGTCGACACATCATACTACATTTTTATGTATATAACACCGTTTTCATTTGCTCCCTTGTGAATGTAAACAAATTATTAACCTACTTATTACCACGCAGTTTTAATTCAAAATTACAGTGGGGTTTCCCCGTTTGTAAACGCTTTGTTTCCAAACGGGAAGTCCCAGTGTAATTTCGTTTTGACGTAAACCCTAATCATTCATTACAGCAATGGCGGGAAACGTTTTAACAATCGAGTTCCCTTTCGGGGACGTTGAGAAAGACAAGAGAATAAGCGACAGGAAAATACACGAAGGAATGAAATTGATATGTGCTTTACTAAACAGCAATGGAGGAATCATTTATTTACGCTCGAAAAAGAAAGAAACTTTTAATGTCGATAAACTGGTGAGAAAATTCGAGCAAAGACTGAAAGAAGTCATCGGGAGTTGTGGCAGTTGTCATAAGTTTCAATTTGTCTCTCACACAACAGAGACACTCTGCCATGGTAGTGAAGTAACATTCAGAATAGCAGGTTCCCTGACATTGTGTACACTCAACTACAACCTGTATTTACCAAATGAGACCGAAGTTAATTTAATAGCCCCTAATGAACCGCTCGCAAGTGTCTTGTCTATTTTAAACGGTCCAAACGTCATCGACTATGAGCAACTTATCACCTTGGGAAGCCATCGAAAGGAGTTTGTTATGGGACAAACTATCGACTCTCGGGAATCCAAAACTGAACAATTTAAGAAGTTAAAGCATGAATCATCGAAGCATATCTGTCTCGGTGATCGAATAGTAAACAAGAGCAATAAATTTGCATGTTACGTCTCGGCGTTTGGAAATTATCGTGGTGGACATATTTACTACGGAATACGAGACGATGGTGTGATTGAAGGAGAAGTGATTGAAGAAAAAGACAAGAAAGTCATTATTAATAAAGTCAAGAAAGGCATCCTAAAACTGATTTGGCCAAATGACTGTGGCCCACCTGTAAAAGCTCGACATTGGGACATCTTCTTTGAACCCGTGACAGACAGCCGACATAAACAAATCCCATCAACCTTTGTGATCGTAGTTTCCGTCATTCACTGCCCTGGTGGTGTTTTCGCTGAAAAACCGGAAAGCTATGTGGTCACGAGCGGGAAATCGGAAGCAATGCCATTTGAAATGTGGAAGAGGAGACTCGTCAGTGCAAACGTAAATCTTCATCACTTCTCAAACCGGAGAAATACCAGAGTCCCGCCAAGTGTAGGTCGTTGTACGTTGTCCTCCGCTACAGAAATGGCGCGATTGTGTTTGAACAAAACTGGTTTCGAGAATATTGCAAACGAAATTGCGGTGGGAAATGCGCACGATAACTTGAAAGTTATCGTTCTTCAACAGCGTGCTGCGTGTTTGTACAGAATACACGATTTCGAGGAAGCTTACCGAGTGATTCTACACAGTAAAGAACTTTTGAAGTTATCTGAAGAAGTTTTAGTGGTATCGGAAATTGAGAATCTCTACTGGGAATCGCTTCTGAATCGTTCACTTGGAAGGAACACGGAATGCGAGAGTTGTCGAATCAGTGGTATGCAGATGATGGAGACAGCACCGGTAGATATCATTGGGGCTTGGTTTTATTTCCAACAAGGAAGGGCTATCGAGCGTCGGTTGAGTGAAAATTGTGACGAAAGTGATGCATTGATAGAAGAAGCAAAGTTATGTTACATGCAAGCTCTTAAACAAGCGTCACAACTAGCAGAATCAACCGGGGTTGTCGAGTTAAAACAACGCGTTCACAATCGTTTGGCCATGTTACACCTCGGATGTTTTTTCCACGAAAACAAAATCACTCGAACAAAACGTACACTTCAACACGACCTCGAAGAAGCAGAAAGAATGCTAGAAATCGTCAATCGGTCTAGCCGTTGTCAAGGATGGTCAATGAGCGAGTTTTGTCGTTGTGAGTATCTCTTGGCCAGGTCGGAACAGAACTATCGAAGTTGGCAAACGTTCCGGGACGAACATTTCCTGGAATTAGCTCTCGAAGATAGTAACACAGCTCATCGAATTTGTGAAAAGAAAAACTTTGAAGAAATGAAGATCTGTATAGATGCTGAGTTACTTCACATCAATTGTCATTTACGATAATTGTAAACATATTGTTCGACGTAATTGTGTAACATAGTTTTATGATCTGTTCCTCCCATGTAGTATACTTACTTTGTATAATTTTATATTATTTTGTAAATAATGAGCTTCATACTCTCGTACAAAGTTACTGAATTAATATATATTACGGTTAACTGCAGAATATGCGTTGTTTGGAGGTAGGTGCCGTTGGTGACCAGGCTAGTCAGCAATCTAGCCTTGTTAGCAAGCAAAGTAACTGTAAGCAATTGGGCCATGAGCAAATAGCCAGCAAACTAAGCAATAGCAATTAGGGTAATCAGAGAAGCAATAGGCGTTTGCCATGACAACTCTGCCAAGGCAGACCACCGGCACCAGTCACACTGACAAGTCAGTGGAATAACATATACGATCTATAGGATTCTATACTTGCCAACCTATGACATCATGAGCTAGAAACGCGATTTTTTGTTGTGCTATTACCATTTTAAATTGATCCACAACATTTAAAAAGCCTCCGTCACCCACGGAGTAGTTTCATCAGGTTTACCCTGCTTGTGACGTCACCAATTGCCTCGAAATATTTCCAAAACAAAAACAAAAAAAAATTGTAAAAGGTCTTCTTATACCATTTGACGAGTTCTTTCAAATGAGACAAACTTATTTTTTATTGCCAATACCCTTTAACTGGGGAAACTTTGGTGTTGATTTTTCGGTGGGGGAAAACCAGAGAACCACGTGAAAAACCCTCGAGACAGGAGAGACACTCTACTGACATAAAGCCAAAGGTGGTCGCGAGAGGTGCCACTCGACCAGCCGTAACTTCACCAATATGTGCCAAATACAGGGTGACCTAGGGTCATATAAACAAGCCTTATAAGGCTGTATTGTCTGGATGCTTTAATATTTCAGCAACTGATACATTTCAATTACTACAAGAATGTGTGTCGCAGTGTCTACAACACAATAAGCTGCACAGAGACGCGGTTTTAGTTTAAACACAGCACAAGATGGAGCCTCAGAATGAAGATTGTGATGTGGACGGCTTCGAGAACGCCATTGACAAGAATTTCCGCTGCCAAATCTGTTTCAATACACTCGAGGATCCTGTACAGTGCCGAACCCAGCAGCATTATTTTTGTACATGGTGTTTAACTCAACATTTGGAACGTTCACAGACCTGTCCATTATGCAGAGAAGAACTGACGTTAGAAACATTGAGGCCAGCTCCAAGAATTGTCGCAAACGTTTTGTCGCAGTTGAAGTATCACTACGAGAATAAAGGCAAGGGTTGTTGCGATGAAACTCAACTTTCAAAACAAACAAGTGTTCTGAGAAATCATGTTAGTAGCTGCGGATTCCATCCGATTGTCTGCTCGAATAAAGGATGTTTTATGATCATTAACAAACGAGACAGAGAGCTCCACGAAACACTGCTTTGCGGAGCTGTTAAAAAATCAAACTGCGAAGATTGCGGCAAAGGATTAGACGAGTTCAAAGAATGCGGATGTCGACTGAGAAATGAAATACACAGAATCAAGACGGACTTAAAGACGATTAACAAGAAACTGGGAGAAACCGTACACGAGTTAGAAATGGAGAAAAATAAGAATTATCAACTGGTATGCGTGCAAGAGAAAACCAACAAAGAAATGTGTCGATTGACGAATGAACTGAAGAACTATCAAGTGATAAACAATATGAAGCGAGCTGTTGTTCAAGTACCGTATTTCAATATTAAAGATGATATTATCGTAGCCGGGGGATGGCAAAGGAATTCTGTAGAAGTGTTTAGCTGGGCGACGAGAACATGGCAATTATTAGGCCCAATGAAAGAACGTAGATTTGGAGCGGCGTCAGTGGTTTACGAAAGTCAAATGGTTGTTTCTGGCGGTCTGGCTGAAGCTAGTTCTTATGCTAATGATCTAGAAGCAATGGAAATTAGTCAGGACGATGGCGAATGGTTTGTTTTACAAGCTCAACTGCCTTTCCACTGTCATGGACACAAATGTGTGTTGTGTGGAAATCGTATGATTCTAATTGGAGGGTACATTGCTAATTCATTGGAGTATAGCAATAATATTTACGATCTGCAGTTGGTTCCTCCTTATTCTTGCAAGTTATTATCTCAAATACCACAGCCAAGATGCCACGCTGCAGTGGAGTGTGTCTGCGAGAATAAGATTCTGATTCTAGGAGGGGAGACAACTTTGTATTGTGAACATGAAGTCGATTGTGTGAACAGTGTTTTGCTTTACGACATCAATGAAGACCAGTGGGAAGAGATGGCTCCGTTACCATTCCCCGTCAGTTCTATGGCAACTGTTCAGTTACAAGATGACGTGATCTTGATCGGAGGAAGTGACAAGAGCGGGGAAGCATTAGATACGGTAGTCATGTACAACGCCAAGACAGGCAAGAGTAATGTTCTACCTTCCATGAAGCACAAGAGAGCAGGCTGTGTAGCTATCATTACGGGAAATGTCATAGTGGTTATGGGAGGTTACAATAGTGAGCAATCTTATCTTAATTCAGTCGAGTGCTTCAATTTCGTAAGAGAAACGTGGCAAGAACTGCCGTCTATGGTTGAGCAACGATACAGAGCGACTGCTGTAACAAAATGCGCTGTAATACCAAGTGCAGATTAAGAGCTGTCAGTGTGTGTACATTGTGATAATTTCTTGTTAATTTTCGAGTTTTTAGGTAACGATGGTGAGACAAACAAACACGCACACACAGACAGATAAAGGTATTATAATATAGATTATGAATTATATTTGTATATAGGCACAACGCCAGCATATCCTATTACAATTTGACACATTCGCTCTCACTTGGATTCAAAGTGACCGGTGACCGGCACTTATTTCGAAGCCTGATCGCATGTTAATAGTACACTGCATGGAAGTAGTACGCCAAATCCTGCCAGTCAATGTAAATAAATGTTTTTAGGCCAGAGCTAAACGTCGCACAATAGACGAATTTAATTCAGACGAATTTAACTCGAATTATAAAATTATATATAGTGATAACTGACTTGTTAATATTTCCACTTGTAAATAGTTATTTCATGCAATTCAGTGCAAATCGGCTGTTTTTGTTGTAGTTCTTGGCTGTTTTAGCTTCTCACAGCAATACGAAACAAAATTTCTGTGAACAAGAGTGTTGCGTAGGCAGTGTTTTAGATAGAGCAAAGTGAAAAGATGGTAAACTGTTGAGAGTTTTAGTAACGAAATATTGAAGCTTCAAGCTGAGCCCTTCATCAGAGTAAAAATATGGCCGCGTAATAGTCTGAAAATGACGTCCAAAAAAGCCCCATATCCGCTATTTTTTGGCCTCCCATCCAAGGTTTATACACAGGGAGCCCATCTTGGCAGAGCGTGGGTACCCTGTGGCACACTCGATCATGGTGTGTTTAGGAAAATAATAAAGGGATGAAACACGAATTCTTCCTTGTTTTGAAACATCATTTTAAGCGCCTATAGGTATTAAAATTGTAAGACTATTGAGCGAAGTAGTTGTTATAATGATTCATTTATCAAAATATAATCAAAATGAGGCAAAATCTCACCTTTTAGCCGTAATTTTGCAGATAAATTAATTATATATCGTATTTTCGGGAGATGTGTTCCGCAAGTAGCTAGGACACTACATCATCGTTGACACTTCGGATAGCTACGAAATCCTACGATAAGCTTTTCGGATAAAGCGGAAAGTCTCAGGATTATTGATTTATTGCACATTGATCTGACTCAGCTGAGTTTCAGTCGGTTTCAGTATTCCAAACGTGGCTCCCGACGATACGAGATGTCCTGGCTACTTGCGGAACACATTCTACGTTGAACTTTTTGGTGTTTCATCCCTTATATTTTTTCCTCTCCCTCCCCCCCTTTCCCCCCGTTTTTTCCCTTTTTTCCGCCTTTTTCCCGCTTCCGGTAACCGTTTTTCGTTTTTAAAATCCCCTGCCACAGTCCCCCGCGCGTCTTTCGAGTCTGCCACAGGGTGCCCACGCGCTGCCAAGATGGGCTCCCTGTGGTTTATATAGAATAGTACATGTGCCTCCTCTAGACTTATTTTTCTTTCTGTGATATATTTGCCATTTGGCTAAGATATTCTTACCTCAGCAGTATTCAAGCTGGATAGAATAGTATGATACTGCGACAACATCTGCTTCAATCCATCCACGTATTTTATAAACTTCTCTTCCTACAGACAATCAATCAAAAGAAATCGTTACTTTATTGTGGTCTAGTAGCTACCACCCTTGTCTATACGCTGAGAGACTCGGGTTCAATCCTTGGTTGGGCCTCCACTAATTGGGGAGAAAGAAATAAGAAGTTTGTAGATTTTTACAGTACCTGCAAAGAGACATTCCGAGCTAGTTCTGGCACATGAAATCCAAGTTGTTCCATGTATTTGGTCTCTGTGATTATTTCATATAACTCAGGTGCAAAATCAACAACATACTGCACATCAACTTGAGAGCCTGAAATACAGATAGAAATTATTGACACTGGTATTAGCCTAGCCAATGAATTGATACCTGGTGCTGGCACTGGCAGTGGTACTAGTACTGGTAGTGGTACTAGTACTGGTAGTGGTACTAGTACTGGTAGTGGTACTAGTACTGGCACTGGCAGTGGTACTAGTACTGGTAGTGGTACTAGTACTGGCAGTGGTACTGGCAGTAGTACTAGTACTGGTACTGGCAGTGGTACTAGTACTGGTAGTGGTACTAGTACTGGTAGTGGTACTAGTGCTGGCAGTGGTACTAGTACTGGCACTGGCAGTGGTACTAGTACTGGCACTGGCAGTGGTACTAGTGCTGGAAGTGGTACTAGTACTGGCACTGGTACTAGTACTAGTAGTGGTACTAGTGCTGGCACTGGCAGCGGTACTAGTACTAGTAGTGGTACTAGTACTGGCACTGGCAGTGGTACTAGTACTAGTAGTGGTACTAGTACTGGCACTGGCAGTGGTACTAGTACTAGTAGTGGTACTAGTACTGGCACTGGCAGTGGTACTAGTACTAGTAGTGGTACTAGTACTGGTACTGGCAGTGGTACTAGTACTGGCACTGGCAGTGGTACTAGTACTAGTAGTGGTACTAGTGCTGGCACTGGCAGTGGTACTAGTACTGGTACTGGCAGTGGTACTAGTACTGGTACTGGCAGTGGTACTAGTACTGGTAGTGGTACTAGTACTGGCACTGGCAGTGGTACTAGTACTGGTACTGGCAGTGGTACTAGTACTGGTACTGGCAGTGGTACTAGTACTGGTACTGGCAGTGGTACTAGTACTGGCAGTGGTACTAGTACTGGCACTGGCAGTGGTACTAGTACTAGTAGTGGTACTAGTGCTGGCACTGGCAGTGGTACTAGTACTGGTACTGGCAGTGGTACTAGTACTTGTAGTGGTACTAGTGCTGGCACTGGCAGTGGTACTAGTACTAGCAGTGGTACTAGTACTAGTAGTGGTACTAGTGCTGGCACTGGCAGTGGTACTAGTACTAATAGTGGTACTAGTGCTGGCACTGGCAGTGGTACTAGTACTAGTAGTGGTACTAGTACTGGCACTGGCAGTGGTACTAGTACTAATAGTGGTACTAGTACTGGCACTGGCAGTGGTACTAGTACTAGTAGTGGTACTAGTACTGGCACTGGCAGTGGTACTAGTACTGGCACTGGCAGTGGTACTAGTACTAGTAGTGGTACTAGTGCTGGCACTGGCAGTGGTACTAGTACTGGTACTGGCAGTGGTACTAGTACTGGTACTGGCAGTGGTACTAGTACTAGTAGTGGTACTAGTGCTGGCACTGGCAGTGGTACTAGTACTGGCAGTGGTACTAGTACTGGTACTGGCAGTGGTACTAGTACTGGTACTGGCAGTGGTACTAGTACTGGCAGTGGTACTAGTACTGGCACTGGCAGTGGTACTAGTACTAGTAGTGGTACTAGTGCTGGCACTGGCAGTGGTACTAGTACTAATAGTGGTACTAGTGCTGGCACTGGCAGTGGTACTAGTACTAATAGTGGTACTAGTACTGGCACTGGCAGTGGTACTAGTACTGGTAGTGGTACTAGTGCTGGCACTGGCAGTGGTACTAGTACTGGTACTGGCAGTGGTACTAGTACTAGTAGTGGTACTAGTACTGGCACTGGCAGTGGTACTAGTACTAGTAGTGGTACTAGTGCTGGCACTGGCAGTGGTACTAGTACTGGTATGGCAGTGGTACTAGTACTGGCACTGGCAGTGGTACTAGTGCTGGTACTGGCAGTGGTACTAGTACTGTATGGCTAGTGGTACTGTAGTACTGGACTGGCAGTGGTACTAGTGGTACTAGTACGGTAGTGGTAGTACTGGTACTGGCAGTGGTACTAGTACTGGTACTGCTATGGTACTAGTACTGGTACTGGACAGTGGTACTAGACCAGGGGTACTGTACTGACAGTGGTACTAGTACTGGTACTAGTATTGTACTGACAGTGGTACTAGTACTGGTACTAGTACTAGTACTGGCAGTGGTACTAGTAATGGTACTGGCAGTGGTACCGGTACTGGCAGTGGTACTAGTACTAATACTAATACTGGCAGTGGTACTGGCACCTACACTGGCTGGCATGCACAATAGCGCTGACAATAATTGTAGCATCTACACTAACGTTAGAAAAAGGCGGCTGCTGCACACAAAAACATAAGAACAATTTAGTCAGATAAATATTCCTACATGCATGGGCCCACTCCTGATCCTTACTTTGCTGTGGTGTCCTTGACCCATCATCAGTGGCATTCTCGTCTTTAGTCATGTGCCCTCCAGCTCTTGTTGAAGCTGAACCAGAAAGTGATCTGGTTAATAAGTTACGTTTGAGATAGGACATTAAATTAGCTTCAACCTGTTCCCGCCATAACTCAAACTTTTTGTCCTCATATTGTTTCATAAGTCTTGCAACAGACAAGTACTTCTTGCTCGCCTACATAACAAAAAAAAAACCCAACAAAGTTTGAAATAAAAGTAGCGTGCTGCGTAGGCAGTGTAGAAACAACAATCGAAGTATAGTAAGGTTAGATATACTGCCGAAACAGAGAACGTAGGAGTCTAACGTTTCGAGCGAAGGCCCTTCGTCAGAGAGAAACGTGTGGGGCTCTGACGAAGGACCTTCGCTCGAAACGTTAAAGTGTATATGAAACGAAAATTAAGTTTGTCTTATTTAAAAGAACTCTTAAAATAATGGGGAATATCAATTTACAGCTTTTTCATATTTTACTTAGTTCTTGAGATATTTAGACTTATGTGATATTCAAATGAGATGACTTATGGTTCGTTTTTTTCTAATTAACATATTCGAAATTCGCGAATATTTTTAAGATTATTGATCAAAATCTCTTGCAACTTGTCTTTCATGTTTAGTTGCATGAACTGTAGCAATATGCAAAGTTTCAAGTGATTTTGTTCAATAATCTTAAAAATATTCGCGATTTTCGAATATGTTAATTAGTGAAAAAACGAACCATAAGTTATCTCATTTGAATATCACACAAGTCTAAATATCTCAAGAACTAAGTAAAATATGAAAAAGCTGTAAATTGATATTCCCCATTATTTTAAGAGTTCTTTCAGATAAGACAAACTTAATTTTCGTTTCATATACACTTTAATAGACTCCTACGTTCTCTGTTTCGGCAGTATATCTAACCTTACTATATTTCGAAAGTTTGAAAAAGCCGAATACCCAAACTCAAGCAGCATAGCGTAGCCTTAATGCGACATTTAGCAGTGCTTATGAATAAGATTGTTGATTAAATCAAGAATTTATTACAGTTTGCCTTGAGCATAAATACGAGACTAATATTCAATCAATGCGCATGATCACACATTATGCCCTCCCACATGCGGTAACTGATATTCTCAATTATTCAGTAGTGCTTTTAAGTCCTTTAATATATTGTGGTGCCGTAATCAGTCACGAGTTAGCAGCGCTTTATATTCTGCTTCTTCGTTCGTTCGTTCGTTCGTTCGTTCGTTCGTTCGTTCGTTCGTTCGTTCGTTCGTTCGTTCGTTCGTTCGTTCGTTCGTTCGTTCGTTCGTTCGTTCGTTCGTTCGTTCGTTCGTTCGTTCGTTCGTTCGTTCGTTCGTTCGTTCGTTCGTTCGTTCGTTCGTTCGTTCGTTCGTTCGTTCGTTCGTTCGTTCGTACTGAATCAATAATAAGCGACGTTTTTGACGCCAAATATGGCACCGCTCTTTAGTACTGTGTCTGGTTAACTTCTCGTCTGCGGCATTAGACAGAGTTAAGAATAGAGGGACCATTTTTGACCAGTTCAGTCAAGTAAAATCGTCTGGCATTAGACAGAGTAAAACAATAAAGGAGCTGTTTTTGCCCAGCTCAGTCAGGAATGAGTTAATCACTTGTTAACTCATTGCTGCCTAGGATGGCTGAGGGTTCTCTCTTTGATGAGCAAAATCATCTGGTGTTAGACAAAGTAAAACAATAAAGGAACCATTTTTGACCAGCTGAGGCAGGAATGGGTTAATCACTTGTTAACTCTTTGCTGCCTAGGATGTCTGAGAGTTCTCCCTTTGAAGAGTAAAATCATCTGGTGTTAGACAGAGTAAAACAATAAAGGAACCATTTTTGACCAGCTCAGGCAGGAATGGGTTAATCACTTGTTAACTCTTTGCTGCCTAGGATGTCTGAGCGTTCTCTCTTTGACAAGTATTGTAAAGTCATCTAGACAGAGCTCAGCAGGAAAATGAAGGGCCGTTTTTGGCCAGCTCAGACAGGAATGAGTTAAATTACTCTACGTGCAGTCGACGTGACTTACCAGTTTGCCCTGATCACTATTAAGCACATCTTCAATTTCTTGGAATCTCAGAATGGTGTGTTTAATTCTATAAAAAAGAGATCTTTCCCATCCGATAGCACCAGCGACGGGGGGTTGATTCTTGTACACAGGGGGTGTCACGTGACCGGCTTTGAAGAGTGCGTAAATTACATCCACCTGAGAAAGAAAATCATGACAGCGTCATCACATTTTGTTGTCATGGAAATATGAAATATAACACGGAAAAATGTAATCTATTTGTTGAATGGTATAATTATTAATTTTCTCTTTCCCTGTCCTTGCTATTGCTTACTATATTATAGGATAGCCATGGCTGCCGTTACCTCTTTACCGAACTGCAGAAGAATATCATTAAATTTCCTCATCATTTGTGAATTAATAGCATCTCTTGATCGAATGTGTTTAAAGTTCTGCAGCATATCAAAAGCTCCTTCAGCAGAGCGTAGAGTTTGAAATGAATCGTCGATGAAGTGTTTCGCTTCATTCTCAATCGCACCCACTTCTCGTCGAAAACGATCCATGACACTGCGCCAACTGGTCGCATGACGAAGATTGAATGGATCAAAACTAACCTGAAAAAAAGAGCCGAAGAGATAAAAGGATCACGAAAAAGCGCGAAACTAGAAAGCGCGCAAAAAGCCAGAAAGCGCGCGAAAAGCCAAAAATAGCAGAAGCAAATGCGCGCGTAAAGCGAGGAAGCGCGCGAAAAGCCAAAAATAGCAGTAGCAAATGCGCGCGAAAAGCGAGGAAGCGCGCGAAAAGCCAAAAATAGCAGAAGCAAGTGCGCGCGAAGGAGAAACGGCGAAAAAGAAAGCGCGCGGTGACTTCGCCATTAAATTCAATGATTCACTCACATTTTCCAATGGTTTGACCAAGCCATCAACTCTCTTCACGACGTCTTCAATTCTCTTTGGATCTCCAGTAACTGCCTTCAATTCTGGGCCAAATATGTTATAGAACTCTTCCAAAACCTTCAAATATATTAAGTGTAATGCTTAACTGCCCACTATGCTGCCTTAACAGGGCTTCTAACACCACACATACACATACCACACTACACTACACCACACTACACTACACCACACCATACAACACCACACATACACACACCACACTACACCACACCACACTATGCACACACACCACACAACACCACTCCATACCACACCACACATACACACACCACCACCACACCATACCACATACACACACACACCACACATACACACCACACCACACATACACCCACCACACCACACCACACCACACTATACATACACACACCACACACACACACCACCACACTATACATACACCACACCACACCACACCACATGTACACACACCACACTACATCACCACACCACACATACACACCACACACACATACACCACACATACACCCACACCACACCACACCACACTATGCATACACCACACCACACATACACACACCACACTACACACCACACACACACCACACTACACACCACACACCACACACATACATACACCACACTACACACCACACCACACCACACCACACCACACCACATACACACACCACACTACACTACACTACACTACACTACACTACACTACACTACACTACACTACACTACATTACACTACACACCACACCACACCACACCACCCCACACCACACCACACTACACACCACACTACACACCACACCACACCACACTATACATACACCACACTACACACCACACCACACCACACCACACTACACACTATACATACACACGCACACACACACACACACACACACACACACACACACACACACAGAGTTAAAAAGAGCCTGATTTAAACTAACCTGAGCGACTTCGTGTATATCTTCGCAAATCGTCGCCATGTAATCAGTTCTTTCAAAAAGACGTTTTCGATCAAACTCCCATCTCGCATCACGTCCAGACGCTTCAATCTTTGCTCGTGTTTCAAAATATGTTTCTTTCCATTGTGTTAACGTCCGCTGTGCTTCTAATGTCTTGATTTTGATGGACGCAGGCGGTTCTCTACAAAACAAAACAACATAAAGTAAATGGTAAACTAGTTATAAGACGTTAAACTAGTTAGAAGACATTACGCTAAGTTATAAGACATTGCGCTAAGTTATAAGACATTACGCTACGTGGAACGTTATGCTGTAAGGCGTTATGCTACGTTGTAAGACGTTATGCTATGTTGTAAGACGTTATGCTACGTTGTAAGGCGTTATGCTACGTTGTAAGGCGTTGTGCTACGTTGTAAGGCGTTATGCTACGTTGTAAGACGTTATGCTATGTTGTAAGACGTTATGCTACGTTGTAAGGCGTTACGCTACGTTGTAAGACGTTAAACTAGTTAGAAGACATTACGCTACTTGGAATGTTATGTTGTAAGGCGTTATGCTATGTTGTAAGACGTTATGCTGTGTTGTAAAACGTTATGCTACGTTGTAAGACGTTATGCTACATTGTAAGACGTTATGCTACGTTGTAAGACGTTATGCTACGTTGTAAGACGTTATGTTACGTTGTAAGACGTTATGCTACGTTGTAAGACGTTATGCTACGTTGTAAGACGTTATGCTACGTTGTAAGACGTTATGCTACGTTGTAAGACGTTATGCTACGTTGTAAGACGTTATGCTACGTTGTAAGACGTTATGCTACGTTGTAAGACGTTATGCTATGTTGTAAGACGTTATGCTACGTTGTAAGACGTTATGCTACGTTGTAAGACGTTATGCTATGTTGTAAGACGTTAGGATATGCTCTCGGACATTAAGCTACGTTATAAATTGTTACGCTACGTTATACATACATTACAAGTTATTATTAGGTTGTAAGACATCCCAATTTAGAAATGTACGGTTTATATAATGGTACGGACAAACTGGCACTGCGGTTTATACACGGCTGCGACTTACAGACCAGAAAATACGGTATTATGTGGCGTACACTACTATTTTTTTCTAAGGCTAAGTTTACATGGTACAGGACGAGTTTGAGACCGGTCTCGAATTCGTTCTATTTCGCCGGGTAAACAGGCGGAACTGTACTTATTCGAAACCGGTTCTGAATTCGTCCGGTACCGGGTAAACGAGGTCTAAACCTTATAAAAAAATTGCAAATTAAGTCACTCACTTTAAAATAGTTCTGATGTTAACAACTTTGGCAACTCTCTCAGCCAACTCCCAAGCAATTCTCTCCATCAAAGGAACCATTCTTTCATCTCTGTTATAATGTCTTGAAATAATCCACACCATTCTTAAAGCATTCATCAAAGATGGAATGGTCTCAAGGATCACCTTAAAGCTTGCACCGTGAGCAAGATTCTTGAAATGTCGCTCGAGTGTGAGAAGAAAGCGGACATTATCTTTTGCTTCAACGTGGTACTTAGTCAACTCATTCTTGTGGTATTCAAACGTAGAGAGACTATCTGATCGAGACTGTGAAAGAATAGCTAGTATTTTCTCAACAAGAGGACGTTTGAGTTGTTCTACCAGTGCACTCAACGTTGCATTTCTTTCCCGCCAAAAATCCATTTCAGCCAGAGTACCATTCCCTTGGGGAGTATGGTTCAATTGTTGTTCCAAAGCTGTTGCCATGGTGACCTCCCAGTCATGCAGTGTTTCCTCGAGTGTTGCAATAATTTCAGCATTGCGTGATATTTCAGAGATATCATCACCCAGGACAAGATTGGGCATTTGGAGTCGAACATCACCAGCGAGTTGTTGCATTGTGCGGCCAATGTGATTTGCAAACTTCTGAAGGTTGATAAGAAACTCATCGCGAATAACCACTCGACCTTTTTTGCTATCAACTGAATCTTTCCTGGGTGCTTCCTCAGAGGGTACCCCTGGAATAGAATCTGTGTCGGCAGTGGGACCAACGTCTGATCGTGACGTGCCACTGTAGGATAAGAGAGGGAGGTAGATATTATGCAAGAGCTGATCTAACATCAGTAAGGTTGCACTCTCGTTTAACAAACCAAATTCAAATAAAGATGGCATGAGTTCATTGGCTTCGTCAATAGATGATGGTAAAGATACAGGCCCAGTTGTTGTTCTTAAGAAGAACACAGCATTGTTTTCCTCGCACAGTACAGGTATATTATCACAGCTGACAAACAACACTGTACGTAGCACTTTTTGAACTATGATTTTCTGAAAGAGAAAAAGAAGTAATTACATACCATAATACTTCACACAATTCAGACTACAACAGGGGTAGTCACTTTTTTGAATTGAGGGCCATATTGTAAATTTCAAAATTTTTTGCATGTTGCACATGTAATCATTGTAATGGCATGTAAATGGAAACATCACCCATCAAAACATGTTCAAAAGTTAACCATTTTGAAATTGACAACGTGGGATTGGCAAGACATGGTTGGCTAAGAGCACAAACATGTATGTATCGAAGGGAAACATAATATGATTCCAAGGAAAACTTTTATGTTTGACGTTGAAATAGAACATGTTTTGATGGGCAGTGTTTCCACTTAGGTGTAAGTGTTGTGGTTTTATAGCCATTTAAAATCTGTTCTATTTTTAAATTTATTTTTTATTATTCTATTTTTTTATTTCCAACCACATGTAGTGCACAAGCTGCAGGTTGGCCACCCCTGGACAGTAGATTTTCAAAATTTTCATTGATGTTCTTACCGTAGATGGAGCAAAAGAAAATCTCCTCACTCCATCTTCATCTGTTGTTTTTTCTCCTTGTAAGATTTCTCCAGTTTCAGGATTAATTTGATTTCTATTTGCTTCATTCATATCATTTTCGTCATCATTTTGTAATGCTTCTTCAGGTTCTAGACCATTATTCAATGAGTTCTCATCGCCGTCTATTAGGTCATCACCATCTGGAATAACTGGAATCTCTGGCTCTAGTCAATATACAATAATAATACTCATTTTAAGGTCGTTTTTCCAGCTTATACAGCCCTTAAAAATCACAGGCAACTGTAGTGTAGGAATTAACCCTTTAACTCCCACCATGTCAGGTCTGTCATGTGTTGCTTGGTCAGGGCAGGATTACGGTTGTGTAGGGGCCACAGCACATATTCAGCATGGGGTCCCTTGCACACACCCCCCCCCCCCCCCCAAGCCCTGAGACCTGGGGTCCAATGCTTTCTAGAAAGGAAGTGCAGAACAAAAAATTTGTGCAATCAGAAAGCTATGGTTAATCTGGCACTGTGGCTGCCCATAACAGCTTCCTTCACTTCTCTCTTTCTTGTGCACCCCCCCCCCCCTCTTTTCAAATCACTCTCATTCCACCTCAAATACTATTGTTCCCAGACGTGATGGTTTTCTGGAGGCTTCAAGCTAACCAACCATCTTCTTCCAGTGGCTATGTAAAAACAGGGTGTTTGCGGTCTACTGGGAAGAATAGTAACATGCTTTTCTTTACCCAGTTACCATCATCTTTTCATAATAACATGTCCCACGCAGATATTTTAATTAACTTAATATTTTATCTAAATTATGTTGCATAAAGTTGTTGAAAGTTGTTTTCAGCGTTGCAAAAGATTTTTAAGGCGCAAAATTTAATAAGTAAATGCATAAAAAAATAGCAAAAGAAGCTAGTTGTTACAAGGAAAGGGCCAGCATAAATGCTACATAAACGTTTGTCAATTTTATTAAAAGAAAACTAGTCTATCAAATGTAAGACATTGGGCAGCTCTATTTTACCTATTTCCACTTCAATTTCTTCCTCTTCTTCTACTACTTTTGAATGAAGTATTAAAGCTGTGCCCTCTGCTGGAGTTTCGTTCAAATATTTCTGTATTAAACTTTCATTTTCTCCATCATCTCTATTCAACAAGTCTTCAAACACTTCATGGTCGGCAATTTCCAAAGCCAAATAAACTTCATTTCGTATCCACTCTATACGGACGTCGTCCATGTTTAAGTAGGTATTATTTTATAAAGTCTTGGGATGAAAATAATCTCGTAGTTCTACCCAAAAGAACAAATTGTTTTCACTTGAGTTGTGTTGACCGCCATTTTATTTTGTTCAATTTCTAGTTTCCATGGTGACCTCGTAAGCGTTAGCGCTATAGAAACAGGACTCAGTAGGGGAGGGAGGGGGAGCTCAGTTGAAATTTAATATTATAATCTTTAGTAGTTTCTGATTATTTCAAGGAGGAAAAACCCCGCGAGAACTACCCCGTTTACCAAACAGGAAGTCAAAATATTCCTCACCAACCATATATCTAAAGAGGCCCTCTATAAAGTTGCCCCTATCCTCCCCCGAGAGTATTACTGAGCTACAAAACAAAACCTGCCTTGAAAAAAGGCTAAAACCTGCACACACAGTTCACACGATTTTAGTAAAAGCTCTTTATGGCAACGAGTGTATCCATTTGTCAAAAGTTATTAAAATTGTACTACAATACTTTTTTCAATGAACTTAATCACTAACTCACTCCCCCCTTCCCCCCCTCCGACACACACACTTTAGAATGTTCTTAGTAACAGCAATATACTGTAGTTGAGTCTTGCATACTATTTTATAATAAACACACTCTTATTTTGCTTGGCAAAAATTCAGTTGTCACAAAATTATGTACAATATCACTTAATTAAAAACTCTTTATAAAACAGAGTTCATATATTTCTGAACAATGTTCATTGTGTTTATGAAACTGGATCATATTGATTGGATCCCTGCCTCCAGCTTTTGTCTGGGGAATTTAAAGGTGATACTATTATTTCATCAACTACTCCCGGGTCATGTCCTCTTGACCGATGAACTTTATATGCAGTTCCATTGTTTTCTACTCCATTTAAGATTGGTGGAAGAGGATTTGGAGGTGGTTTATAAACAACTTTAGTTTCAGGTTTGGCTCCAGTTTTCAAAAACTCCATATAATCATCAGGAATTGCTTGAGATTGATTGGTTATCATGTTAGGATCACCCATAGATCTCGCATTTCTTGGATTCTTTTGTGTCGGAGTTTTGCTCCGAGCTGAACGTGAAGGGAAGCCATCACTGCTCTTAGCTGTCTTCATGTTCAAAAACATTTTTTGAGTTGTGGGATTCAAGCCATTCTTTAACACATTGACATCCATAGGTCCATTTGTGGGTCCAGCCACTTTACGGACAAATCGACGTCGGTTAACCCCAGGTGCTTTATCCTCAGGCGGTGCAGGTGACAACATGTCTCGTTCAAAGCCATTTGGATTTAAATTGGATAGTCTTTTACTAAGTTTGGTGTAAGCAACTTTTGAGTCATGTAACTGTTTTGTTAAGTACACTATGTTGCCAGCTTTTACATCAAGTTCTGCTGTTAATGACGATATCTTCCTGTCTTTATTCCTCATTGTTTCCTCAACACTTTCCTCAACTGTTCTCATATTTCTTTCTAATAAACTGTTATGTTTTGTTTTGCTTTCCAATAATTTTTCCAGTTCCATCACCTCGTGGTTCTTCTTCTCAAATTCTTTTTCAGTTCTAAGGCATTTTTCCCGAAGTTTTTCTAGATTCAATATAATAAAATTAACATTATAAATATGTAGAGATACAACGCACTGGGCTATTTCATTTTAAATATTTTAATCAAGGAACATGAATTTAGTATTTGAAAAAAAATGCTCCTAAATTTAACAAATATTGACTTGTACGTCTACGGATTGATTAAAGCACAATACGAAGGCATTGTACTGCAGTAAAGAAATAAACCATTTTTGTTGTTTTGTACAGTAAAATTAAATGAAATATTTATAAATAATTATTAGTACCTTCATCTGGGGCGATACACGTCGAATTCATTGCCATTTGAAAAGTGAGTTCTGTGTAGAAAAGAAAAAAAAACCCCGATCAACATAAAGAACACTTGATAAAGTAGATAAAAAGAGAAGATCTACCTCCACATTTCTTCTGCAATTTGCTAATCTCCGCATACAATCCTTCCAATGTTTTGGCGTGTTCTTGTTGCAGAAACAACACGGAACTTTCGGCATTCCGTAGCTGAACTTTCGCATTCGACATCGTCCCAGCCATAGCTAGAAATCCAAACTACTTGCCAGGAGAGATTTCGTTGAAATCGTGGCAGAATCTTGTGTGTTTTTTTGGTGATGAAAATGATTCCAAACTTGCTCTTGGTTGCCTGCACGACCAACTGCTCGAATCAATAATATTAGCCGCGCAAGGTGTCATGGGTAATGACGTCATAGAACCTCAGCGAGGCATCTGATTGGTTGATTTTAACAATTAAGCTACGTGATTGTTGTACAACTTGCGAATTTGTTATTTTTGCCGTGTTGCAAGTTGCAAGAAAAGTTGGCTCCACTTTTTACTGGAACTTGCAAGTTACAACAAAGTTCGCAAGTTGCTGAACGTGTAACACCCTTCCTGCAACTTGCGAGTTTTTTTTCCATGGGTAAATTTGTTAAAAGAAATCATGAAGAATGTCATACGCCAGATGAAAAGTCCTGTTTTTTCTTGCAGTGCTGTCGTAATTTCTAATACTCAGAAAAACTTTGAGGTCTATCCACTTACAGACGTTCGTCGAGCTCAAAAATTCCTAAAATGCTTCTCAAATTTATAAGAGAATGCTCCCCCAAAAAATGCGCGTCAACGCGTTTTTTGTTTTTTTTTGAAATGCGCCTTGAGCAAAATTTTTCTTTATTTTTGCCTAAATACTAAACTACTAAAGTCAAATTTAAACGGAGAAAAAGTTATTAGTAACAAAATTATACTATCTGACATTCACTTAAACATATTTTGATTTTGACAGCTGCGTGGTCTCTGCGTGGATAAATCACGAACTTGTCACGAACACTTCCGCAAAGAAGACAACAACATATTTTGAATACAGATTACGTATATGCTGAAGAAAATCTTTGATTTGCTTTGTCTAGGGCAAATCGTAGTGACCTTGTTATGATGAGTATTCCAAACTTTATCACGGTATGGGAATGGGAAGCTCAGCCTTGCTTATGGGTGCCTTTTCCACCCAAAATGTCCTGCTACATTGAAAAGGCATTCCGACAATCGAAGGGTAGTGTCGACTTGGGAGCCGAAAATCAGGAATTGGCGTGCTTTAACATCAACTTCAGTGTACTGAAACAAGTCAACACGATTACGAGTAAGTTTACGCTTTGTTTTGAGGTAGTTTTTTTGCTTAGATCACAAATGATTTTCCTTGCGTTGGAACTTTCTATTTTGTTGCAAATTACAGAAATGTTTTTTAATTGATATTTTACGAATTGAAACTTGAAACGAAAGGGACGTTTGTATATTGTATTTATGTCATTTTAAAGTCATCAGCTAGCCGAATGTTTTGAAATAAAGCTTGGTGACTTTCCGTTTCAAAGATCGGAGTTAACCAAAGTGTTTTATACTGTAACGTATCCGTCACTTTTCCTTGTGGCTTGAGGAGATTGTTGTCGATTTATTTTATAATACTGTACATAGATATTATTTTTAACTCGGGGTTTAACTACATGATACTGTATAGATCACGTTTGTATGATTATTATATGATCATCAAGCTAGTCTGAATAAAAGCATCCTGAAACATGCAAACGTATTTAACGAGACATTCGCCAACTATATTAAGACATTGGCATGTCCATTGGCATGCATCTACAGGACTATGTAGTGTTTCCTTCCCTTTGTTATAAAAAGCTTCCTCTTCCCAAGGTTGCCAAAAACGTCAGTTTTCATTACCAAATTCAGATAAATTTGGTGATGGAGAAAACTGTTTGGTAAAGCAAATTTTATGTCGGTGTAACTATTGAGGTACTCTAGAAGCTTCTTACGATGAGTAAAATCGTCTGGGGTTCAAGTAGCAGAGTAAAATAATAAAAAGACCGTTTTTGGCTAGCTCAGGCAAGAATAGGGTTAATGATTCATTAACCCTTTCACCACCGGACTTTTTCCCTTGGTGAGGAAAATCATCTGGCATTGGCCAGAGTAAAATACTAAATGGCCACCACAGTGGTGAAAGGGTTAACACATTGCTACTTGGGCTCTCTGGACTGTCTGAGGACTGAGGGTTCTCCCTTTAACCCTTTATCACCCAACGATGTCTTTAGTATTTTACTCTGGCTAACACCAGACAATTTTACTCGTCAATGGAGTGGCTACTGAGCAATAAAGGGTTAATAGACTATCTTGGTTAACCCTTTATCACCCACTAATGTCTTTAGTATTTTACTCTGGCTAACACCAGACAATTTTACTCGTCAATGGAGTGGCTACTTAGCAATAAAGGGTTAATAGACTATCTTGGTTAACCCTTTATCACCCACTAATGTCTTTAGTATTTTACTCTGGCTAACACCAGACAATTTTACTCGTCAATGGAGTGGCTACTGGGTGATAAAGGGTTAACCCTTTAACTCCCTTGATGACTTGAAGAGGAAAATCATCTGGCATTAGACAGCTAGAGACTTAGAGTATATAAAAAATAAAAAGTGCAAAATCGTCAGTTCTTCTCTTGATTAGTAAAATCGTCCATCTGGCATTAGAGTAGACAGAGTATTAAAAAAAGTTTAAAAAGTGCCAAATGGCACTGATGGGAGTTAAAGTAAAACCATCTGGTGTCAGACAGAGTAAAGGAATCTGGATTCAAAGATTAAAGAATTAATTCATAATAATTATTCCTTAGATGAGTCAACAAGGGTTCGCCAGCAACAATATCCATGTACCTGTCCATTAGCCAAAGGCATTCTGTGGATATGGTGGTCAGATTTTCGTTGGGAACTTTATGATGTACTGACATCAATGTATATCGAGGATGAATTCCAAAAGCAGTCCCAATTTGTTGACCTCAGTCTGTCACCATTACGCATCCCAAATATAATTGACTTCACCACGATGGTTCAAACCAATAGGGACACTAAAAAATCTCGGAAAATTGAACGACATAAAACAACAGAACAATATCCAGTAGCTGTAGTTCATAGACAACCTATGACCAATTTTCCACCAGCTCCAATGGCACACCGATGGAGTAATAGAGTTCCAGTGCATGGTACCTATGGACAACCAACATATGGTACCGGTAACCTTCTAGTACCTAGTAATACACCTAATGGATATTCAGCAGATGGTAATAGTAATGGACTTGCAACATATAGTAGTACCAATACACTACCAATAAATGGTAGCAATATGGTATCACCACTATACAGCCCCACAGTACAACCAGGATATGGTATCACAGTACAACCAACACATGGTACCAATGCAGTACCACCTCATAATACCGGTGTGGCACCAGTATATAGTAGTAATGGATGGCTAGCACATGGTACCAATGGATCACCACCACCTGGTACCATTAGACACCCAGCACCTGGTACCATTAGACACCCAGCACCTGGTACCATTAGACACCCAGCACCTGGTACCATTAGACACCCAGCATATAGTACCATTGGACACCCAACACATGGTACCACCACCACCAATAACTTTACCAGACAAGTTAATACACCTTCTAGTAATCTCTTGTTTCATACATCTGGTGTACAAAATACTGGTGGTAATCTAATTAATGGACTGGGCATGAATTATGGTACATGTATACCACAGACAGGTTCATGCTTGTATTCTCCGTCAATACCAGGTACAGTGCACCATCTAAAATAATACCTTCAAACCTTATTAGTTTAATGGGTTATCGCCTACCTATATACAGTACACTAAGTAAAGGTTTCTGATCCAAACCATAACCCTAATCTGTAATGTCAGCAAGGAAACAGATTGATAATTGACCGTACTGAAAAGATGGTAACTTGTACATTTAACCACAATCCTTTGCATGCAGTAAATATTGTTTCTTACAGAAATATTGGAAGATATGGTTTTAAAATGATCAACTTTGGTAGGAATGAAGCTCTTGCATACTTAATCCATCTATAAACAATGTTTAGTTGTATTTGAGATGATTTGAGGTTGCAAAGCCTGTGGTTAAATGTACCACCATCTTTTTTGGTACCGTCAACTCACAATGAGCTTAAAACAGGTCCATTTCACCTCCCCACCCCAAACAGATCGCAGGCAATGCCAAAGTAAAATGAAAAACAGTCTCCCACATTTATCTTTAGTTATTTCATTGTCATTATTTCAGCTATGCCAAGATCACCTCAACATGTGCAAGACAGAAATGATGAGATCCTTGGGTCTACACCTCCGCGAAAGAAAATGAAAAGTATGATTGAGCACTTTAGAATACAGAGTCATTTGCTGATAAAATTAATGCTTTAAATTTCCTAAAAGGATAATATTATGATGTAGTGTTTTATTAGTTTTTCCAAATACTTTTATCAGTTTGGAGTTTGAAACTGGTATAATTTATCTTGACAGCATTGCATGGTGGACCACTTGGTTGTTTTACTGTACCTGTGACAGTGACTGGTCGACCAGATGACGTAAGTTGGATCAAGTTCTAGGGCTTTTCAATCTTAATTAAAATTCACAATGTGTTTACTGGTAATATATAAAAGTTAAGTTTGAGGGACACAAGTTTATAAATTCTTTGTAATGTAATAATTATAGAGATATGTTTTGTGGAAACACCACATAAAATATTTATTTGCTAAGCTTTCAGCCTGTGCCTTCATCATGAGAACAATAACAATAAGCTGTTGGCTCATGTCATTTATAAACTAAAATTTTTCTATGTCAGGAATGTGCCATTTGTTTGGAAATTCTGACAAAACCATCTGAGTATGATTTAACTGATCCTGGTAATCCTCCAGCTGAGGTACAGTGTGTTAGTCCAGACATCTTACAATTGGTAAAGTGTAAGCATTTGTTCCACAGAATTTGCCTGCAGAAAATGTACAACAGTGGAGCAAAGGTGAGACACTGTAAAGCAATTGTAATTGATCTTGTGAAATTCATTACTAATTCATGAGTTTTGCAGCCAATCCAATTTCAGAAATACATCACATGTATACCCCTGTAAACCCCATACAAACTAAAACCAATGATGCTAATTAGTTACAACCACTAGTGGATGTATACTCTTCTGATACAACCACTAGTGCTTGTAACTAATTAGCATCTCAATATCCCAAAGGGATTTTTACTATTTATTCATTTCACAAGTTGTTTACAACACTCGCGTCCTTGTTGTATTGAATATACAATCACTCGCCTTCAGCTCGTGATTGTATATTCAATACAACACAGCCGCTCGTGTTGTAAACATTACATATACAGTACTGTACAATTCTATAATATTATTTAGTTGTATTGTACTGTCTTATTTTGAAAGACTCCCACTATCAAAATAGATTCCTCTCTCCAATAGACACCTCATCAATTAGTGAAATAAAAGTAGTGTGCTGCATTGGCAGTGTTGAAATGCAAATCGAAATACAGTAAGGTTTAAATACTGCCGAAATTATTGAATGTAGTGTTCTAACATTTCGAGTGAAGGCCCTTCGTCAGAGAGAAACATGATGGAGGGCCTTTGCTCGAAATGTTAGAACACTACATTCAATGATTTCAGCAGATCATCATCAATTAACCCACTTCAAGGTGATATTCATGCTGAAGATGCATGTGATGAACAAATGTGTTAATTATGTGTGCTTATTTCACAGAATGGATGTCTGCAGTGCCCAACATGTAAAACAATTCATGGTGTGAAAAAAGGTAACCAACCAAGTGATGGTAAAATGGACATTGAAACAAATATGATCGACATCCCTGGCTATCCCGGGTGTGGTTCAATATTGATTGTATACAATTTTAAAGCTGGTGTACAGGTTTGTGTGTTAAACTGAACATTTTTTGATTATGGAAAAGCTATATAATGTAGGTCACACAAAGCAATTAGTTAATATATTAAAGCTGTGTGACAATAATACCAATGTTGTGTTGTTGTTTTTAGGGTGAAAGCCATCCCAACCCAGGCCAACCTTACACAACTAATAGCTTTCCCCGCACTTGTTATCTTCCAAATAACACCAAAGGACAAAAGGTAAATTTATTGTCAGCATCAGTCAGTGTACATGCAAGTGTTTGTTGAACTTCAGATATGTTAAAAGGTACTGTAATTGTTGTAATAATTGATAACAGGGAGGAACAGAGGCAGAGTAATGTAGTTTAGTGTGACAGAAGAGAAGTTTTACAAAGATGCAGTGGTCCAATTTTGATTGGGGAGGCAAGGTACTCAGACCATCCATTGAAGAATCGATTGTCACAGGGAGGGGTGGGGGTATCCTAGTCGGGACAGAAAAGAATATTTTTATGTTCTTTTCACAAACCTAAAACACGTTCTTTTTAGGTTCTGAGGTTGTTAAAAAAAGCATTTGAAAGACAGCTGATCTTTACAATTGGGATGTCAGTAACAACTGGAGTTGAAAATACAGTTGTATGGAATGATATTCACCACAAGACTGAAGGCTATCACAACAGAACAGGATTTGGTTATCCTGATCCAAAGTACCTTGATAGTGTTCTAGCTGAGTTAGCGTCACATGGTGTAACAGATGACG
The DNA here is from genome assembly GCA_964035015.1 of Corallium rubrum. NCBI lineage: Eukaryota > Metazoa > Cnidaria > Anthozoa > Scleralcyonacea > Coralliidae > Corallium > Corallium rubrum. The sequence continues at coordinate 9,001,675 of OZ036008.1, forward strand.
ATGATTGATACTTGAATATACAAGTTACTAAAAACAATGATGCAAGGGAAGTGATATTGTCAAGTTTGCTTTAAGTTGGGGCAGCAAAACCTCATTTGTACTGCTAACTGCTGTCCTAATCATAGGTGGGAACATCCAACAAGAGAGAGGTGTGATCCCAACCCAAGATGTAAAATTATGATTGGCATAAATTGTACTTAAAAAATATCCAATCCTCAATTTTAATATCTTGGGGAACCACAGTACTGTACTTTGTATATTACATAACTCTAGCTAGTGCCAATTTTAAGGATTTTTTACATAAAATAGGAAAGAAACTAGGAAAATTCACATTGAGTGAGGCATGTAGTATGATAAAGCCCAAAACACAATGGAAAGGTCTGGAGTAGCTAACTCATTGCTGGCTAGAATGTCTGATGGTTCTCCCTTTGACGAGTAAAATCATCTGGTGTTAGAGTAAAACAATAAAGGGGTTGTTTTTGGCCAGCTCAGGCAGGAATGGGTTAGACCTATGTTCTATGATTTTCCAATGTTCTTAAAATAATAGTACACATAATAGGCAACTGTAGTCAGTAAGTGAACTACTTTTAATTAAATGTTGTTTAGAAATAATTTATACAATGTATTTTCAAATATGTTTAGAAATATATATCTGTTTTTCCAATATTATAAATGATATTGGGCATTTCACTCGATTACATAGCATGTTCTAAGGATTTAGGGTGAAGGAAAATTAGAACATGCTATGAACATGCTATGTAATTGAGTGAAATGCCCAATATCATTTATAATATACCCAATTCTCTCCTGGCATTACCACCTTATTATATATACAGAACTCACGATCAAGCTCTCAGCAACGGCCTCCGTGGCTCAGTGGTCAGAGCATTGCACTAGAATCGCAAGGTCGTGGGTTCAATTCCTGCTGGAGGGCCTGTGTAGTTGCATTTTTCGCAACTGCTCCCGGTTTGGTCTTAAAATGTATATATTCTACACTTGAATTTTCCTTCACCCTAAATCCTTAGAACATGTTTTTCCAATACCTACTCTTGTATACTAACAACACTAAAGCTTTGTGTCAAGCTTAACCATTTCCCTACTGTGGTGCAGGCCTTTTAGTATTTTAACCTGGCTAATGCCAGATGATTTTGCCCATCAAGGGACAAACTCTAGTAGGGAAAGGGTTAAGTCCCTATCACCTCTACTTAACAAATAGATTCCATTTTGCCGTTGTCTGTTCAGTTATAGATGCACAGATGATGTCACAATGTGGTAAGAACAAAAAAGTGGCCCACGAGATGCAGTGGAGACACTGATGTTCTTACCACGTTGTGACGTCTTCTGTGCATCTATAACTGAACAGACAACAAAAAAATGGAATCTATTTGTTTTATACAATAGAAAGTTACACAATACTTCTTGCCGGATTTGGGGGCATGAAGAAAGAAGAAAGTCAGCTGACATGATCTGACGTGATCCATGTGTCTGTCCTCTAATAGATCATGGGTGACAACCAATGAAAACACGCATAGCAACCAGGATATTGTATAAAGGGATTTAATATATTTATGATATTTGGAACATTCTGAGAAGAAATGTAATATATCTTCTCAGACAAAAACTTCATCTTCATGGACTTTTTCACTGTTAAAGTTACTGGATATGATGTCAACCACAACTTGCAAACCGGTTTTCATTTGTTTCAATTTCACAAGTTGTCCTGGTTGATGTCATATCCGGTAACTTTAACAGTGTAAAAGTCCATGAAGATGAAGTTTTTGTCTGAGAAGATGTAGAGGTGATAGCCACTTTAAATGAATGCAAAGGTGTCTTGTTTTCTCTAATTCTTCAAAAACTCATTAATAATTCATGAGGAAAACACAAAGGAAATCAGTACCATGTCCGTGGTTTTATACCTGATAAAACTTAATGTCAGAAAGACTACTAATGAACATACAATTTTATATTATAAAGAATACTAATGAACATACAATTTAATTATATAAAGAATAATTAGAATGAACATAACATCCAATAACGAATCGTTTTTAAAGCCATTCAAAACACTTGCATCACATGTTTTATCAGATCTAAAACAATTAATTTTTACGTGATTTAATTGATCAGTTGCTTAGTTTATAAATGACGTGAGCCAACAACTTGTTGTCATTGCTCTGACGAAGGCCTGAGTCAACAGGCTGAAAGCTTAGCAAAGAAGTATTTTATGTGGTGTTTCCACAAAACTTATTTATATTAGATCTAAAACACTCGGGCTGCACCCTTGTGGTTTTAAATCTGATAAAACACTCCTGCTTGTGTTTTCAATAGTACATAAGTTTTTGGGTTTTTTTTTGATAATCATAAAATTAAATATCAATTTTTAAAGAAGGTTTCACTGTGTATTAATGCAAGAAATTCACTGAGGAGAGAACAGGGTTGTTATAATTTGTTTTTCTTCAAATGACAAACCAGGATGCCAAAAGTCAATCATGAGAACGACACGAGCTTCAAGCATGTTTCCACGGTGATAGACTTCATGATAGAATGAGTCATCAAAAATTAACACATTATTTTCCTTCCATGATCTTTCTTGCCCGGCGATGCAAATGAAGTACCCCTCAGGAGCTTTTAGGGGTAAATGGCAGCGAATTCGAACATTTGTTGGGCCACAATGACTATCAATGACAGTATCAGGTAACAGTACCGAGAACATAACATTACCAAAAGCACAGTTTGACATAAATAAAGGCAATTCCTCAATTATCTTTGTCGTTTGCGGACATCTCTTGCAGTTCTCCTCAAGTCGAACACCTTGGTTGAATAAATGAAATAAATGCCATCCACCAGAAGCTACTTGATTTGAAGCCCAACCAACATCGAAGTCTTGGGAGATTACAAGAAATTCCGAAATAATGATATCCAAATTTGATGCTGTTTCTAAAATTGAAACCTCTTTTGGATAATCCTGCTCACTGTACCATATCTTGGCTGGTAGGGACTCCATATAGAACACAGTTGGTGCTTGGTTTTCAATATATTTTGCTCTATTTTCTCCGGCATTTTCTTTGCTGTTGCCTTGTCTTATAATGGCATTCTCTATTCTACAGCTAATGTCTTGCTCAGGTAGGAATGCTTTCTGAATAACACTCCATTTCTTTAAGAGTTTCTCAGTTGAGAAGATGCTGTTGGAACATCGTACACAAGAAAGTGAAGTACAAGAAGCCTCACTGCTATTTTTACCTACAAATTCCTTTTGATGATTTCCAGTCAAAGCATTTATATAAAGCACTATATTTTTGAGTTTGTCAAGAAATATCCAAATAAAAAATGGTAAACAACAAACAAATAATATCCATAAACAACTCCATGTGTTTAAATAATGTTCAAAGTCAAACATTTTCCTTTGTAAGAACGATAAAAGATGTTCTCACTTTCTCAGAAAATAAGAATTAGCCGCCATATTGGATTTAATGTTTATGTTAAGGTGGCTCATTAAAGTTTTGCGGGGAAAATGCAAATTTTATGAAGTGGAACTCTGGTCAAAGCTTTTGTTCTATACTTTTGTTTACAATTGCAGAAATATGTACGCACTTTTACAACTGCTGAATGCACTGTATTTTCAGTATAATGAAATAATCAGGCAATAGGCGAGTTTTAGAGTGTTGCGCGCATCGATCATTTTTCAAAAAAACTGGCAAGCTCCACTCAAAGTAAACATACTGACTGTTATTCTGCTGTTGTTGGCTCGCTAGCAAGTCCGGTTTGCCATTGCTTACTTTGTGGGGAGCCCGCCAATTCCTTTGCTAAATGATGCGCGTAAAGAAAGTACATCAAGACACTAATTACGCATAATTGCTGTTGAAACAACAGAAAACACGTTTTACATCCTTTCCAATGCTGCTTGTTTTTGCAAACATTTTTTCCGAAAAAAACAACAAATCCCGTAATAGCAACGCCAAGTTTATGAAAAATAGACTGTAGTCACTAGGATTTTCAGCTCGGAGTCAGTACTAGGACTTGCGGTAAAGTTTTCTTAGTTTTTGCTGTACAAACTGTCATAAGTTATAGTCCGTTTCAGCTTGCTTTTGAAATCCGATACGTATGATTGAAATGAACATTCCGAACTACCTTGCAATGTTCCGTTGCGAGGTAGATACTAATTTAAGTCGGCAATTTGTTTCTGCTTAACCAAGTATCTATTGTTATATTCTATACAACAAATATCTTCTTCTCCCTGATTTTACCAAAGGAATTCAATTCAAAGCTTATTAAATTCTAACTTGACGACGAATTTCACAACGAACTTCGCGAAGTTCTGTACCAAGTTCCCAACCTTCCAACGAATGTTGACAAACGAATTTCAAAAGCAAGCTGAAACTGACTATAATACTTAGAAAAACTCTGAGCTATAAGAAAACCTAATTTTGCTGCCGCAATCTAGTATTCTTTGTTTGAAATTGTTACAGTCAAAGCGGATGTTCTTTCCCGCGGGACCTTGTAATATTGATAGCAACATTGCAATATTGACTTGCGCGACTTCTTAGCAAGTTGCTAAAAATTCGCATTTTAAATATCAAACTTCACATAATATGAAGTTCTATTGAAAGTCAGAACAACTAACTCTAAGTAAAATCTTCTCGACGTTTCGAGCGAAGGCCCTTCGTCAGGAGAAATTAGGGGCCTTCGCTCGAAACGTCGAGAAGATTTTTCTCTTTTTTTCAGGCCAACGTGACTTAACCCTGGTAATATTTGGATTTCAACCGTGGCCGACGCTGTCCTAGAAGCTTTTAACTCTAAGTAAACTTCATGTTATGTGAAATTCGATATTTTATAATGCGAAGTTTGGCCAAGAAGTCGCCGTGTATCGTTTGCAAGTCAACATTGCAATGTTGCTGTCATTCCTGTCGATATTGCAAGGTCCCGCGGGAAAGAACATCTGGTTTGACTGTAAAAATTTGAACATTCTGGCACTTTTAAGAGACGTGTACTTTTACATTTGAGGCAAACCGATCCTGGGCATGATCCGTTCTTGAAATTACGAACTCTATGAAACGCTTCAAACTATAATTAGCAACGATAAAACAATCATGACGTCATCAACTAATTGTGACGTCACCAAGAAACTTACTTTTAATCGAAACGGAAAGACCAGCGACCTTCAGAAACGCTTGAAATTCTGTTTTTGAACTTCAAACAACATGAATAGTCTACCAGATTCTCTTTTTCTGGAAATATTTTCCTTCTTCAACATCTGTGAAAAGTTGCGTTGTTCAGCGGTGAGTCGACAATGGCGTCGTTTGCTTCACGACTGGAAATTATGGCAGGAAATCAACGTGAACAAGGAACCACACTTGTGTAACACTTTGACAGATGAAATAATAAAATCCTGGATACTCGCGTGGGGTCCACGCATACTGGAACTTCATCTCGACGAATGTAATTGGTTGACGGATCAGGCTGTGTGTTACATCGGAGAACTGTGTCCTAACCTTCAAATACTGTGTCTAGAAGGTTGCACCAGAGTTAGTGATCTTGGTATTATACAATTGTCCAATTTCTGCTTCGAACTACGATGTATTGACCTCTACCGGACAAGGGTCACTGACCTGGGGTTTGAACTCCTGGTGGAAAACAACCCCGGTATGGATCAAATCAGGCTTCCTACACAGGGAAACTGTAAACGAATGATTGACGCAATCTGTCAGAACTGTCGTCACGTGACTGAGTTAACCTTGCAGGATTCCATTGACGAGGATAGGCTAATATTGAATGACGAAACATTCCGAAGGTTCGCCGAGAGCTTTCCGATGCTTCGTAAGCTCGACTTAACATGGTGTTGTCGAATAACGGACCGAACTTTGGAATGGATAGCACAAAATTGTGTTTCACTAACGTCTTTGCATATCAGAGAATGTCCGATGATATCCGACGACGGTATCCGATCAATTGCCGAACGCTGTCCGTTTCTAGACGACCTCTACCTGGAGAGACAGAGCCTGGTGAACAATGCTTGTTGCTACGCAATACGTGATCATCTTCATTACATTAAATCACTAGGTTTAGTTGATACGTGTATTACCGACCTCGGGATCGAAGCTATCGCGACAAACGGCGACAATCTCCGAACATTGTGCATCGGTGAAAATTGCTTTCGTCCAGATAACATCAAAGGACTATGTTTGGCTACGATTGCAAAGAAATGCAACAGACTTGAAAAACTTCATGTCTACTCAGTTAAAATGGACGATAATCAGTTGCAACGTCTTTGTAAGAATCTTCTGCAGCTGCGCGACCTCCATTTAGGGACCTGTGGCCGAGTATCGAGGAGTGGTATCCGGGAACTGACTGAAAAATGCGGCAAACTGACGAAGTTGCGTCTTTATGGATGTCCCAGTTTCAGAGATTGTCATTTAGAGAAGATGGTCACTAGAATGCCACAATTACGACGATTGGAAATATTCGGCTGTAACCAGGTAACGGAAGATGGCGCGAGCAAATTCGAAGAACAAAGACCGGATTGCTTGTTAAAAGTTTAAACAAAGCTTAATCGTGGAAAACGGATCCGGAATACAACGTGGAAATAGTGAATGTGAAACAGAGACAAAACTCGTAAAAAATTTTTCACTAACTAACAACATGATCAGAATAGAATTCAAAATGATGAATGCCGAATGGATGAAACTCGTAAAATCTCTTCGCAAACTGGCCAAATAGAAATTTCCAGCTATTTCACTGGCTAAATTCTAAAACCTTCACTCTTTTCTGACATCGATTTTTCTTTTTAACTGCATAAATTGCAAAATTAAATTTACAATTGTGCAGTTTAAACGAAGGATTTGCTTATAATTATATAGTATGTCGTATCGACACTTCTGTATAATCTTCTGTATGTAGTGTTCTCAAAATTTATTTATACAATACCCTGGTTGCTATGCGGGTTGTTGGCCATGATCTATTAGAGGACAGACACATGGACACGTCAGATCACGTCAGTTGACTTGCTTTTTTCTTTCTTCATGCCCCAATTCCGGGTTTTTTTCCCGATAAAAACCTTTTAAACTTTTGTATTGTATAAAACAAATAGATTCCATTTTGTTGTTGTCTGTTCAGTTATGGGTGCACAGAAGACGTCACAACGTGGTAAGAACCCGACTGCCACAGTCTCGTGGGCCACTTTTTTGTTCTTACCACGTTGTGACGTCATCTGTGCATCTATAACTGAACAGACAACGGCAAAATGGAATCTATTTGTTAAATTGTTCATTGTCTGTAACTCTAATTACTGGAAATAGTAATAAAAACACAGGACAAATTGGTCGAGGTTAACCCTTTATCGCCCAGTAGCTACTCCATTGACGAGTAAAATCGTCTGGCGTTAGCCAGAGTAAAATACTCTGGCGTTAGCCAGAGTAAAATACTAAGGACATCGTTGGGCGATAAAGGGTTAACCGAGATAGTCTATTAACCCTTTATCGCCCAGTAGCCACTCCATTGACGAGTAAAATCGTCTGGCGTTAGCCAGAGTATCTATTAACCCTTTATCGCCCAGTAGCTACTCCATTGACGAGTAAAATCGTCTGGCGTTAGCCAGAGTAAAATACTAAAGACATCGTTGGGCGATAAAGGGTTAAAAGGAATAACACAAAAGGACCCTCCCCGGCCTTGGCGTGGCTTTTCCAAATTTGTCGTCAAGCTTCAGCGAGTCTCAATACAATACTCTAATCACAACATAAACTCTAACTCTAGTCAGAAATCTGGTTTACCGTCCAGCTTTTTGGAAAAAAAGACAAATTTGACGACATACTGTACTTTGGAAAAGTCGCAAAAAGACTGGACGAGTTTCCTTGGCTTATCCCTTTTAGCCGAAACAGGAGAACTTCTGGAGGACAACGTCATACTGAGTTCCTTCATAGTTCACCTTGGGAATGAGTGTAACTGCATCAGGTCTATACCACAACTATCATATTTCGACATGTTGTCACGAAAGTGTTTCTAAGTGTTACACAGTACCGGACGAATTCAGAACCAGTCTCGAATTAGTACGGTTCCGCCTGTTTACACGGCGAAATAGGACGAATTCGAGGCCGGTCTCGAATTAGTACGGTTCCGCCTGTTTACACGGCGAAATAGGACGAATTCGGAACCGGTCTCGAATTAGTACGGTTCCGCCTGTTTACACGGCGAAATAGGACGAATTCGGAACCGGTCTCGAATTAGTACGGTTCCGCCTGTTTACACGGCGAAATAGGACGAGTTCGGAACCGCTCTCGAATTAGTACGGTTCCGCCTGTTTACACGGCGAAATAGGATGAGTTCGGAACCGCTCTCG
>OZ036008.1:9015003-9137503 GCA_964035015.1 Corallium rubrum
CTACTACTACTACAACTACTACTCTATGATTTAAAGTCTTCTTTTCCCCAATCCTGGGGGTTGGACTTAAAAAAAAATTATAAGATTTTATAACCCAAATAAAAATAAACATGCATTTTAACATGTTGAATCCTGACAACAAATCTTTAGTATTTTATTCTGGCTAATGCCAGATGATTTTATTCGGCGCAGGGACTCAGGGAGAGATCAATCCAGGCCTCAAAGTGTTAATATAATAAAAAAGTTATTAAACCCTTCATTTTCTGTTTTTTTCTTTATAGTGTTAAGATTATAGTACAATGTTTATTCATAAAAGTAGAACCCTCATCTGCAGTGGTATAAAGTGACCATTCTGAGCGGGGGGTGTACAGTACCTCTATTACGCTTCCTCAATTACCGATCAACTCATTTTTATGACCAATTTCCCGACCAATTTCCTATCAATTTACCAACAAATCACGTTTTTCTCTGCAAAATCTCTGTTTTACCAACAAGTTTTCCAAAAAGTGGGGGGTGTCACACCCCCCTACACCCCCCACATGTTACGCCCCTGCTCATCTGCAACTCTAAGCAGTGATAGTTAAGCCACTACATACTCAGTTTTGATGCTTCAGTCACATCAGCTGATGTTACATGTCCTTCTTTATGTTGGCATAGGAGTTCCAGCAGTGCAAATTGCTTGCCCATTTTTTCTTGGTTTTGTGTTGGTGCTTCTGAAAGGATTATTTTGACTTCATCTTTCAATTCTTGGTAGCCTAAAAATAGAAATAAAGTGGCAGATTACCCTTGAACTGCTCCTTCCTGGAAGTGCCAGTCAGACTAGTTAATCCACAGAGCCCCACCCTCAACTCCTAATTTGTGATCAATTATTAAAGGTCCATCACCCCCCCCTCCTAACCAGTTGGCCATGTGCAGAGAATTGTTTTGTTCTCTAAAAAAACACTAAATTTTTCAAGTAATAGTTCAAAGATGCACCACCTCTGTTCACTGGGGGTGGGGTGGTCGTATACCCCTCCCCCACCCCCCTAAGAAATACATTTTCAATATATATTTAACGATTACTATAGATTATGGTTTTGTATCTACCTTACCCTCACTTGTAGAATAAGCTCGTACATTGCATTGCAAATGCCTGTGATCAAAGCTCAGTGCCACCAACGGTCTGGAAACCTGCACACCTCGTGTGACATACCCCGAGTTTCCCGGCAAAAACTGGCCAAGACTTCGACTAAAATATTTAGAAAAACTAGAAAACGATGCCTCAGAAGCTACTTGTCTCTGAGCTTGAGATATACTGTGCTGTTTTGAAACAGATACGGAACAAAACCTTAAAGTTGGGTAAAAAAATCTAAAAGTCCTTCTTGCCGCCATCTTGAACTGTTGTCTGCTAGAAGACTGGGAACTAGCGCCATACACAGCAGACCCAAGCTTAGCAGACGAAAACTTGACGAAAACTAACGGTTCATCAACCTCGTACCCAGGTTCATGACCGTTACTTTCTATTATTTTATCTGCATCGCTCTAGATCGCTCTTGTGTAAAAATTGTTTTAATTATTAACACAAGAACGAGGCTGGAAAGGAAAATTCAAATGCAAATTGGCTTTATGCAACTTTTATGCGGTATAAAGCGGCCCTCTCTTAAATCAAAAGGTCCCAATTTCAAATTCTAGGTGTGAAAGCCTTTTTTATAATATTTTTAATCAATAAAAACTCAGTTACCTAGCTTCAGGCATAAACACATTATTCATAAATTAATTTAAAAATTCACAAAATTATTTCTGAAGTCAGTATAATTCTATTTTATTGTCACACTAAAATTCGCATGCAGCCATTCTGAAGCTACCAAAAAGTACAATTGTCTGTGATGTTCCTGTGGTGTATGTGTTTAAGCCAAGTACAATATCTAGTACGCCTGAACGCAGGCGTTATTTAAAGTGATTGGCGATGAATTTTTCATAGGTCGTTTGTCTTGAATTACTTTTCAGTTTAAGTTAGAGGTGTTATATTCATTTAAATAAATCATTTGATTTCTGTTTAAAATGACACTTTTTCCAGTGTTGATCTACAAGAAATAATACAAGATTTTAAATGTAAAATTTTATTCTATAAGAATAAAATAAGTAATTTTTAAACAGAATATTTGATTTTAAAAATTAAATATTGATTTAGTTTGTAATACTTACCTCGCTTCTAGAATATGATGCTCAAGTCTTGCCTGAAAAAAAAATTCACCTCGTTAGATAAACAATGAAAAAGACATCACTAGCAGACCCCAGAACTATTCTCTACCCCACGTCATACGTGGTGGTGTAGTGTCAGAGCGGGGTAGGAGACTGTTATTGATGCAATACGTACATCATCTTGACTTCAGTTTTGAAGCATGATAATGACTGAAGTGAGCGTTTCAGATATGGAGAATAGACTTCAGTTGTGAGTCTCCACTAAAGATAGTGTTTTTTAATACACAAAATGGGTTTATCGCTAAGTATAAATAAAATGGCGGCGTCATCCTTCTCCTTATCATCCTCCTCCTCCTCACCTGCTTTCCCTCCTCCTCCTCTTCCTCCTCCTCCTTTCCCTCCTCTTCCTTCTCATCCTCTTCCTTTCCCTCCTCCTTTCCCTCCTCCTCTTCCTTCTCATCCTCTTCCTTTCCCTCCTCTTCCTTCTCATCCTCCTCCTTTCCCTCCTCCTCTTCCTTCTCCTCTTCCTTCTCATCCTCCTCCTTTCCCTCCTCCTTCCTCTCCTCTTCCTTCTCATCCTCCTCCTTTCCCTCCTCCTCTTCCTTCTCATCCTCCTCCTTTCCCTCCTCCTCTTCCTTCTCATCCTCCTCCTTTCCCTCCTCTTCCTTCTCATCCTCCTCCTTTCCCCCCTCCTCTTCCTTCACCTCCTCCTGCCTTCCTTCCTCCTCCTTCTCCTCCTCCTGCTTTCCCTCCTCCTTCTCATCCTGCTCCTCACCCTGCTTCCCCACCTCTTCCTCCTCCTTATCATCCTACATGTACTCCTGCCTCTCCTCTTCCTCCTCTCCTCCCCCTCCTCCCCCCCCCCCTCCTCCTCCGCATCATCGTCATCATCTGCGATGTTAAATTGAAAGCACTTTTGAAATTTTCATCTGATAACTGCACCGTGTAGAGATCGAACTAACCACTGACGTACCACGCACTTTAAGATATGCGAGGTTGGATATGCGTACCTTGAGGCTATCATTCTTTGCCCTATGTAACTGTCCCTCAAGATCTTGTATGCGAGCCTTGATGCCAGCGGTATTATGCCAGACTCGGATGTGTTTATCAGATCCCCCAGAAGACGCAAAGAAATGCGACGAAGGATGCCAAGTCAGAGATGTAATGTTATCTACAACACAATGACACTAGCATTTCATTTGTTTGAAAATAATCAGTTTGACAACCTATAACTTTCAAAAGGTGAATTAGTCAAAGTCAAACTGCTGTGCGCAAAGAAGATTTTCGGAACACACTCTTGAACCACGTGCGCATTTTATTCTATTAATTGTGCGCAATTTACTCTAATATGTGCGCGTTCTGTTCTAATTTCGCGCATTTTTGTTCTAATATGTGCGTTTTCATTCTATTGTGCGCGTTTTATTCTAATTGTGCGCGTTTCATTCTAAGTGTGCGCGTTTTATTCTAATTATGCGCGTTTTATTCTAATTGTGCGCGTTTTATTCTAACTTTGCGCGTTTTGTTTCAATATGTAGGATATCCGTTCTAAAATGCGTATTCTGTTCAAATGTGTGCGCGTTTGTTGGCTCAAAAACTTCCTCTGTGCGCTGTTAGAAAAGCTAGCAGTCTGTATTTTAGCCACGTTTTCTCACCAGTGTGAACACTATCCAACATCTCTTCCAGTTGTCCAGTTGCACTAGTAAAGACACCAATAGAACGTCCCATACTAATTGCCACAACGTAAGCATCGGGAGAGATGGCAATAAACATATTGTTATAACTTCCTTCATAGACTCCTGTCATCAGGAGAACTGGATCTTGACCTTTCTTGTATTCCACTAGAAAAATACAAAACTAATAGTGATAACAAAGTCTGAAGAATATGATAAAGGGATAAAGGACTGGGAGGCTAATCATCTTTACTTGCAGTCAGTGGCTGAATTGCGAAGGACGCAGATCAACGTGGCCGTGTCGAGGCATATCAAAGGCGCTCCAGGCAGCCGCCATACGACACAGTTCAGACCACAGATCACAGCTAAAATATTAGGCATTGATTTTATGAAAAATAGAGATCTGAATTAAAAAAAAGGAAGAAAGGACCCTGGATAAATATTAATACACTCTTACCATCAATGTCCCAGATCTTCCAGGTACCATCTTTGGAGATTGTGGCCACCCTAAAAGATGAGTGTCATTGGCTCATTGCTGAAAAACTTTGAAGTAACATCACTTGACACTTATTCCTATGCCTTATTGACCTCACTGGTCACCACTCCTCCCCTCCCAAACAAGCAAGCATGTGTAGCAATGACCAACCTGGTGCAATCAGCAGAAAATGTAAAATGATAAACTCCAGCAGTATGTCCCTTGAGATCCATAGCTCGTGACACCTTCAACAGATTGATACAAATTAATAAGATCAAGTCACCATGTGGGTTGTGGGGTCACCATGTGGGCCTGTGGCAGTCACTGTGTGGGCCTGTGGAGTCACCATGAGGGCCTGTGGGGTCATCATGTGGGCCTGTGGGGTCACCATGTGGGTCTGTGGGGTTACCATGTGGGCCTGTTGGGTCACCATGTGAGCCTGTTGGGGTCACCATGTGGGTCTATGGGGTCACTGTGTGGGTCAGTGGGGTCACCATGTGGGTCTGTGGGGTCACTGTGTGGGTCAGTGGGGTCAACATGTGGGCCTGTGGGGTCACCATGTGGGTCTGTTGGGTCACTGTGTGGGTCAGTGGGGTCACCATGTGGGCCTGTGGGGTCACCATGTGGGTCTGTGGGGTCACTGTGTGGGTCAGTGGGGTCACCATGTGGGTCTGTGGGGTCACTGTGTGGGTCCGTGGGGTCACTATGTGGGTCAGTGGGGTCACCATGTGAGTCTGTGGGGTCACTGTGTGGGTCTGCGGGGTCACCATGTGGGTCTGTGGGGTCACTGTGTGGGTCAGTGGGGTCACCATGTACATGTAGGTCAGTGGGGTCACCATGTGGGTCTGGGGGTCACCATGTGCGTCTGTGGGGTCACTGTGTGGGTCCGTGGGGTCACTATGTGGGTCAGTGGGGTCACCATGTGAGTCTGTGGGGTCACTGTGTGGGTCTGCGGGGTCACCATGTGGGTCTGTGGGGTCACTGTGTGGGTCAGTGGGGTCACCATGTGGGTCTGTGGGGTCACCATGTGGGTCTGTGTGGTCACCATGTGGGTCTGTGGGGTCACCATGTGGGTCTGTGGGGTCACTGTGTGGGTCTGTGGGGTCACCATGTGGGCCTTTGGGGTCACCGTATGGGCCTGTGGGGTCACCGTGTGGGCCTGTGGGGTCACTGTGTGGGCCTGTGGGGTCACCGTGTGGGCCTGTGGGGTCACTGTGTGGGCCTTTGGGGTCACCGTGTGGGCCTGTGGGGTCACTGTGTGGGCCTGTGGGGTCACCGTGTGGGTCTGTGGGGTCACTGTGTGGGCCTGTGGAGTCACCGTGTGGGCCTATGGGGTCACTGTGTGGGCCTGTGGGGTCACTGTGTGGGTCTGTGGGGTCACCATGTGGGCCTGTGGGATCATCATGTGAGCCTGTTGGGGTTACCATGTGGACCTGTGGGGTTACCATGTGGACCTGTGGGGTTACCATGTGGGCCTGTGGGGTCACCTGTGGGCCTGTGGGGGTCATTAGGTGTGGTCATGGTCATGTGACATTAGTGGTCATGTGACATTATGATGAGTTATACCTGCTTAAATTCATTGTCTTTGGAAAATTCCACTTCAAAAATTTTAACATCAGAAGTAAATCCTAAAATAAAAAAATTAATATGACTTTGCTATAGGTTTCTGATTTCAACAATTATTTTACAATAATGGTATATACAGTATGTTTTTCAAAGCAGAATTCACAAACCTGCAGAAGCAACAAATCGCCCACAAGGAGAAATACAAGCAAAACTATTATTAACTTGATGTGTGTCAATAGTTTCTAACACTTCTCCTACAACATAACAGAAAATATTTTGCTTTTGAATCCATAGTCATCTCATGTTTTACACATTACTCTCTCATCAAGTGTTAACTCCTTGCAAGTCTCAATACAGGGACAATGTATATATTTTCTATTAGCTTTAATACCTTTCAAGTTCCAGATAACAATAGTTGTATCATTGGAGCAAGACATGATAAATTTTCCTGTAGCAGACACTCCAACATTAATAATATCAGCTTTATGTTGCTGTGGAAAGTCAAACTCTCCTGTAATTGTATTCCCAGTTCCATCAGGTTTCTTATGTACTTTAAAAACTCTCAATGTGTTGCCATTTGCAAGAGCAGAAATAAATGCTCTGGTTAATGAAAGAAAAAGATAATATATACATAATATTTAATAAACTAAGTGTGGTATAAGAGGAATTTTCAAAATTTTAACAATCATATTTCTTTAATATTTATATATATCTTTATTTTACTTTCAATTATTACTGACCTGAATTTAACTGGTTTTTCATCACCACTAAAATTTAAGATTTATTTACAGTTATTAATTTTTCTTTATTTAAAGTTTAAATTAAATTTTAGTATTTATCAAATTATTGTAAGTTTAATTTATTTGTTTACTCATTTATTTATTTATTTATTAACCTGTTTATTTCATTTGTTTATAATTACAGTACATGTATATTCACTTCATTTATTATATTTTATTTAATAACACTATTTTTAAAAATAAGTTATTCATTATTTTCTAAGACACATGTTACATCTCTGCAAACATTCTTCTTCCTCAGCTCCCTCTCAATGACTGTGCACCTTCAAGAATTTTTAATGGATTCATCTGGTATTTTACAGTTACAATAAATTTCTAGCTATAAGTTATGCAACTACAATATATACGCTGTATATATTGTAAAAATGGTACCTTGCATCTGGGGTTAGATTTATTTTAGAAGCATGATCCCACTGCACATTTCCACGAATATATCTAAAAAATTGCAAGACGAAATCACACCTTAATACTGTATACAAAACTATCAAAACAAAAATATATTTCTCATATAAACAATTAAAACAATTAGGTATACATTCCTTCTTTTCAAACTTACTTATGGTCCCTCTCTTTGAAATCTTTGACACTCCAAAGTCTTATTGTTCTATCTATAAAAATTAAAAAAATATATTCCTTGGGCTCCTGGATATTATATTAATTGTACCATAGAATAAAGAACAACCAGAAGTCTAACTCTGTGTTGGCACCTTTGATGTAAGAGTCATCGCGCATGTTGCCTATACAGTAAAAACTAGAAGTGAGCCGATCATGGGCAAAACATTGGCAGAGCTGATTAACGGCTAGTTTTTCTCACAATCGGCCATCAGCCGATTGTCTTTCACCATCGGATCCTCGTATTTCTGCTCTCTCATCCTCGTTTATCATTGTTTGGCATTTTTGTGCTTGTTGAGTTGTTGGTACAAAAATATTTTAAATATAGGAAACCCTGCTGACTACTTGGCTGTTTTCTGTTTGTTTTGTTGCGCTCAAAATACGAGAATTGGCTTGATGACTTTCTCTCATTGTGAAACTTGAGATGAATAAAACGACAAAACAGGAGCACTGAGCATCAGGTTAGCAAACATCGGTTTTGCTGATTAATCGGCTGATGGTGGGGAAATATCGGCTCTAAAGAATCGGTATCGGCAATCGGCTTTTTTTTAACATCGGCTCACCTCTAGTAAAAACCCACTAACAAGAACCTACATTTTACCAAATCAGCCTGAAAGATTTCAGTCAGCAGTCGGCACCCACCAGCAGTCAGTCTTATGTCAAATGTCACCATTCTATACCATCCTGGTAAGTTCCACCAGTACTTTTTACCCTCCTGGCATCTCAATCATAATCATTGCATCACCCTCCTGGCATCTCAATCATAATCGCTGCATCACCATCACTCATCATTCTACACCATCCTGGTAAGGCTCCCTGGCAGATTTTACTATCAAAAGTGTCAGTGGAACTTACCACCCTGGTAAGTGTAAAATGGCATAATACTCATTGAGAAAAAAGGGACAGACAAGTTTTCACATGACTCAGACTTCTGGTTGTTCTTTATTCTGTGATAGTACCAGAGGCGGATTAAGGGTACCTGAGGCCCCTGGCTGTATTTCTGATTGGCCCCCAGGCCCCTTCTTGCACTGCACATAGGGGCCTGGGGTGGGCCCCCCTAGCATCTGTGAGGCCGCAGGCCCCTGGCTGTAGCCCAGTCAGCCCCCCCTTAATCCACCACTGGATAGTGCTGACCGAAACTAGCTGAATTCCGCCCCCTCTCCCCCCCCCTCCCACCCCCCCACCCCCCCTCCCCCTGTTTAATTTACCTGTAGATGTTGACCCTAATATCTTGCCATTTGTAGTAAACTCTATATGAAGAACATCTGAAGTATGTCCTTTCAAAACACAAAGCTGATTAACATGTTCTTTTGAGTTTACAATACGCTTTGAACTTTTCGGTGGGGACATGTTGCCCATGTTGGTTTTCTCGTTTTGTTCATGCATATTTCCTTTCGTTTTTTTCTCATCCAGTTTCTTTTCTCCATTAGAAACACGACCTTTATCTTGCTCATTCTTCTTTCCTCCAACATACAATACAACTACGATTAAAATACCACCAAACAGCAAAGAAACAGCAACGATAACCACAAACTGTACTGCTCCAACTGCTTGTTCGTCCGCCATTTTGGACACGTCAGCAAAATGACCGCTGATTCTAAGAAATGAGTCCGCACGATAGGAGCGTCGCCGGGTGCATGCGCATTACGCAAGCAAGATGTAGTATTAGTATGACTAATATTAAAGACAAAATCAAATACTAACAACTAGAGTACAAGGTCAAAAAAACATTTTGACCTCCGCATGCTATAAAGCTTAAGAATCGGGCGAGGTAGCCAGGATCAACTGTACCTGCAATCCGCATGCGCGATTAGCGCGAGTTTGTAGACCTGGGGCGAGTGTGTTATGAGCTTTATTTTAGCCGACCAGCATCTGAGAAGTTAACTTCGGTTTAACAACGCGAGAAATAGTTAAACTATCGTTAACTAAGAATCCTAGCTCGAGATTTAATTTTGCAATTGTTTGTAACAGGGCGCGGCTTTGCCATAAGCGCAAGCTGAATTGTTATAAGCGCACAAATTGCTATAAGCGCAAACCTGAAGTTGCGCATTCAGTTGAAACGAAAGAACGATAAACTAACAATTAAAATATTATTATTAAAAACTTAATTGAGTTGAGGTTTTTTCTTCTCAAAACAATATTGATTACAACGATTCAACCAAGTTAACCCAATAAACTTCTTGGTTTAATTATCTTTTGCTTCCTGTACTCACGGCTGCAGAATTTAAAAAAAAGACTAAAGTATATTGCGAATTGAAAAGCTAAAAAATGTTTAAAAATAAAGTGCTGTGTAGGCAGTGTTTTCGAGGTGGTGAAGTGCCGAGAATAGTTTTGATAACGAAATACTGACGTTTCGAGCTGAGCCAGCCTTCGTCAGAATAAAATGTGATTTTTATTCTGATATGAAAGGCTACGTTCTGCTCCAGCGAAACGTCAGTATTTTCACAATTTCACTTTGTTCTATAGTTACAGTAAAAATCATAGTTCACTGAAGTTAAACATCCAAAGAAGAACGCGTTACGCCAGACGGCATCATACCAACTTACCGGTGCGGTAAAGACTATTAGTTTCTGAAGAGTATTAATACTTCTTAAAGGAAATCAGAACTAATCTCATCTTAATTAAGATAGCTATGTTTTATGAAGTTCAACTCACCAGCAGCAGAAGACACTAAGTATTTGCCATTACTACTAAATTCAACTCCATCAATGTTGGCTTCATTCCCATCTAAAGTTGCTGCCAAAATTCCCTGGATATCTTCGTAATTAGTCGCTGAATCTACAGCATGATATCCATTTCGTCCGTTCTTCAACATTCTGATGTATTAAATTAAATAAACTGCAAAAAGTAGGGTGAAAAACTAGAATGGTACTTTGATATAAAGTTAAAGGTTTTGCTAAGAGGGTTGCTGGAAGAACGCAAAAACAATCTAGACGCTTCAAGCTAGTTTATCATGCACAGTAAATTATGCAACGTAGTCAGGTTGTTAAGAATATTCGCTTCATACTGATTATGCATTTTGCAGGTGACCAAACTGGTGCCCATAAAGCCCTGTATATATTCAGGTAAAACATCTAAACTCGGGTTAGAAAGCGCAGCTGCAACCCACGGATACAGCGGGTTGAGACGTTAGATCGGGTTGACGACCGTTAGATCGGGTTGAAGACCGTTAGATCGGGTTGACGACCGTAGTTAGATCGGGTTGACGACCGTTAGATCGGGTTGAAGGCCGTTAGATCGGGTTGACGACCGTTAGATCGGGTTGAAGGCCGTTAGATCGGGTTGACGACCGTTAGATCGGGTTGAAGGCCGTTAGATCGGGTTGACGACCGTAGTTAGATCGGGTTGACGACCGTTAGATCGGGTTGAAGGCCGTTAGATCGGGTTGACGACCGTAATTAGATCGGGTTGACGACCGTTAGATCGGGTTGACGACCGTAATTAGATCGGGTTGACGACCGTCAGATCGGGCAATTTGGCTCTGGGGACGAGATTGGAGGACCCAGTGACGTAGCCAGGGTTGACCTATTGGGCGGGCACGAAGTGACATTTCTAAAGGAGGGGTATAGCATGCCCCGGAATATTTTTGAAATTTACGGGTTTTGAAATGCCATTTCCTGCACTTTAGGGAAAGAATTTGTAAAATTCTGTGAAGATTATAGAATACGAAAATCAAATATTTTCATTATTTTTTGGAGGATTGCGGCAAACATTTTAGTCAGTTTGATTTTATTGTGCATAAAAGTATGTTAGTGAAAAGCGTGCGGTATAGATTCTTTCGGTCACGAGTACATAAATCACACATGGAAAACGCGTGGCCAGGCCAGGGACAAGCGTTGGAGATTACACACGTAAAAATCTCACAGCTTGTCAACAGGATGTGTTCGCAACAGGCTTGTAGCAAGGCTGGGAACAAGTTGTAACAGTGCTGTTCATTCAAGAAGCTGCTACAACCTTGTTAGCATCAATCTGTTAACAACTTGTTAAGTGCAGAGCGGTAACAGGTTGTTGGAACAACTTGTCATCAGTCTGTTGGAGTCATCAGCCTTGTTGCAAGTTGTCAACAACCTGTTACAGACATGTTAACAGACTGGGACAGCCAGTGCGAACACATGACGGTGACAGCCTGTTGAACAGCCTTGTAAGAACTTGCTTGCAGGTCTGTAACAGCTTGCGCGTTTTTACGTGTGTAGTAGAATAATGAATGACGTCATTGACGCGGATTGGCTACGTCACTGGGAGGACCGGAGGACCTCGGCCTATTGTGGCCTAGACGATGTATGCATAGACGACAGCGGACTAAGATCTTCCCTGTTATATATATAGTCCCTGGAATGTTATATAGAAGACCAGGGGGGTTAAAGTCGTAACGGGAAATCGAGGTTTGTATTTACGAAGGTGAACATTCTCATCAGACACACATGCTGGGCCAGTGGACTGGGTACGAGTTAGGCGCTGACCAAAAAGACGAAGGGCTCTGAAGGGCTCTTGGAAAGAAACTTCAAGAAAGAAAGAGCTGTTCCATTTTACTCCAAATATCAGCGAAGATAATTCTGAAATGACTGAAAGAAATGCTGCTAAAGTGAAGTCTTATAGGTGTCCAGCCTGTACTAAGACATTTACTTATATATCAAGTCTGAGGCGTCATTTGGTATTACATACTGAAGACAGCAAACCATTCAAATGTGATGTCTGTGACAAGACATTTTCACAATCAAGTAACTTAATAACTCATAAAAGAACACATACTCAAGAAAAACCTTTCAAATGTGATCTCTGTGACAAGACATTTTCTCAAGCAAGCAATTTACTGTGTCATAAAAGAGCACATACTGGAGAAAAACCATTCAAATGTGATGTCTGTGATAAAACATTTTCAATGTCAGGTGATTTCCTACGTCATAAAAGAACACATACTGGGGAAAAGCTATTCAAATGTGATCACTGTGACAAATCGTTTTCACAGTCGGGTGTTTTACAACGTCATATTAGAACGCATACTGGAGAGAAGCCATATAAATGTGACCTCTGTGACAAAGCATTTTCACAGTTAAGTGGGTTACAGTATCACAAAAGAACGCATACTGGAGAGAAGCCATTTAAATGTGATGTCTGTGACAAGACATTTGTCATGTCAGGTGGCTTACTACGTCATAAAAGAACGCATGCTGCTGAGAAATCATTTAAGTGCAACATTTGTGATAAAACATTTTTTACATCCTGTATTTTAGAACATCATAAAAGAACACATACTGGTGAGAAACCATTCCAATGTGATGTCTGCAACAAGACATTTGTTACATCAAGTGTTCTACAATGTCATAAAATAACACATACTGAGGAGAAACCATTTCAGTGTGATGTCTGTGACAAGAAGTTTCATTATTTGAATGTTTTGAAATGTCATAAAAGAACACATACTGGAGAAAAACCATTTAAATGTGATGTTTGTGACAAGGCATTTTCACAACCAACTGGACTTAAATGTCACAAACAATTTACACATAGTGGAGAGAAACCGTTTAAGTGCGATGTCTGTAACAAGGCATTTTCACAATTAGGTGATGTACAACGTCACCAAAGAACACATACTGGAGAGAAAACATTCAAATGTGATGTTTGTGACAAGGCATTTGTACAACCAACTAGCTTAAAATATCACAAACAGATGCATACTGGAGAAAAACCATTCAAATGTGATGCCTGTGACAAGATGTTTTCACTGTCGCGTGATTTAGTACGTCATTACAGAACACATACTGGAGAGAAACCATTTGCATGTAATCTTTGTGACAAGACATTTTCACAATCGTGTGATTTGAAATATCACAAACAAACACATACTGGAGTGCAACCATTTAAGTGTGATGTCTGTGACAAAACATTTTTTCAGTCACGTGATTTACGTCGTCACAAAAAAACACATACTGGTGAGAGACCATATGCATGTGATCTCTGTGACAAGACATTTACGCAATCAACTGGTTTAAAATATCACAAGCAAAGGCATACAGGAGTGAGACCATTTAAATGTGATTCTTGTGACAAAGCATATTTTCAGTTACGAGATTTACAACGTCATAAAAGTGCACATACTAGAACTATTTGAGTGTGATGTCTATGACAAAACATTTTGGCACTGAAGTTGACAGACAGTAAATATGAAAGAGAAACCATTTTAATTAAGTGTGATGTCTCTAACAAGACATTCAGAAGCTTGTACTGACATGAATGAACTTGTGGTTGATTTTCATTTGACTACAAGATGGTAAAACAAGGACAGCCCCTATAGGTATAATGTCAAATTTCAGTTTCCCTAATTTAATTTTTTGAATTTATTAAATTTGCCACTTAACGTGTGGCAGGAGAGAGGAACAGAACTTTCGTCCCAATTGACACCAAACTCCTATGTGTAGACAACTAAGACCTAGGTGTTGATTTTACGAAGGGAGGAAAACCGGAGAACCCGGCGAAAAACCCTCGGAGCACAGGAGAGACCAACTAAACTCTACTCACATGAAATTCAAGTTCGAGAACGGGGTTATTCCCAGACGGTCACCCATCCAAGTACTAACCCCGTCCAACTGGGCTTAACTATTGGTGAGAGGCAGCACCCTAACAGCACACGCCACCCGTATTAATAAATAGTAAAACATTTCTTTTTTTGGGAGTGGGGTAGAGTGTGGAAAAACTAAGTGTATCTCTCTTTGTGGTTCTCTTGCCTCACCTAAACTGGTACCTATAATGCCTTATGTCTTTCAAGAGAAGTTTACCAGCTATTCCTGATTTGCACATTGTTGGAGGAACTTTAACAAAAGAATATTATTGAAAACAACCTCGGTCTACAGTGATTTCATTAATATTTGTCATAGCAGGCTACGTTTAAAAAATAGGTGTCTGTGTCCACTGTATATATATATATATATATATATATATATATATATATATATTATATATATATACGTGTGGGTTTTGGTCTACGAAATGCAAAGAGTGCTCGATAACATATAGTTAGAGTAAATATAGATTTTCGCTTTCCTCAAAAGTCTGCAACAGGCTGTTTCATCTAAAAAAGAATCTTCAGGCAGATTCTTTTTTAGATGAAACAGCCTGTTGCAGACTTTTGAGGTAAGCATATATATATATATATATATATATATATATATATATATATATATATATATATATATATATATATATATATATATATATATATATATATAAATAAATAAAGTGTCACCAGAATAGCCGGTGGTAAGAGGCCAAAAAGGTGGTGGTAACCGCCTACTAATGAAATCACTGGGTCTACCATCTGAGTCCCAGTGGCCTCAATGGTGAAAGCGTCCAGCTGGCATTCAGAAGGTTGTGGGTTCAAGTCCCATCTGGAGCTGAGAGTTTTTCTCTGAGTTAACTTACAACAGCTTGTAGAGCAAAAACATACGAAAAAACTTTACCAACTCAATTTAGGAGTATGTTTTCCTCCAACATGGCTGGTACATGTTTGTCTTCTGAAATAATCTGAATCTCAAAGAATTGATTGCAAACCATGAATTACATGTAAAAAAATCAGTTGTTACAGTAAGTTACAACGTATTACAATGAGATCGAAATAATTTGGTTATAATTTATCTTAGTCATAATTTAACATAAATTCATAATTAATCACACAAAGAAGCAAGATGGCGGATGCTGAAGGAGCTGGAATTGTAAAGAAAATCTTATACCCTGGTTCTGGAAAGGAACTAGAATTCACTGCAGGATCAAAGGTAATGTTTTTTTACCAAAAAATATATAGTCTTTGTTTTTTGTACTCTTAAATCGCGAAAGCTGACTTGTGAGTCAGTGACAGTTATACCCAAGAATTATTGAGAATTCATTTCTGTCCGAGGGGTTCCCCAGAGGTGGATAAATCGTCTGTGGTTAGCCGAAATAAAATACTAAAGACAAATGATAATGTTGGATAACGTTATTATATTCATTTTAATAGGCAACATTTCATTTTAAAACATACACTTTGAAGCAAGATGAAGGAAAAAAAGAACTTGATTGCAGTCGTAAACTTGGTCAGCCTTTCGAGTTGCTCATTGGAAAACAGTTTAAACTCGCAGTGTGGGAAGAACTCGTTAAAACTATGAAAGTTGGCGAGATTGCTGAGTTTGTGGTGCATAAATCGGTGAGTTAGTAAATCTTAGGGGGGGGGGGGGGGGGGGGGAGGGAGGTTCTAGCTGCCTGAATTTTTGTAACTCTGTTTTTATAGACAAAATTATGGCAAAAAATAAAGGAGGCCGTTTGTCTTTAATCTATAGTCATAGCATGATTCAATATTTGTTTATTTATATTTTTGTAGTTGGTCGAAAGCTACCCCTTTGTCTCAAAAAGTTTGCGAGATTTTTCAGCTAAGCTAAAAGGCCATGACCATAATCATAAACATGATGAAAAGCATGGCAAGCACCAATGCAGTATAGCAGCTTTCCATGACCAAGGAACTGGCTACAAGGATCTTGACGAGCTTACTAAAGACAGAACAGATTTAATATTTGAAATCCATCTTGAAAAATTGGAGAAGCAAGGAGATTACGAGAAAGAATCATGGCAGATGGATGAAAAAGAAAAGTTGGAAGTTTTACCAAAGTATAAAGAGGAAGGCAATCGACTGTACAAGGAAAAAAAATATGCTGAAGCTGCTGTGAAGTACGGTGAAGCACTTGGTTGCCTTGAACAACTTTGCCTTCGTGAAAAACCAAGAGATGAAGCTTGGAATGAATTGAATAAAAAGAAGTTGCCATTCTTGTTAAATTATGCCCAATGTAAACTTCTTTTGGGGGAATACTATGAAGTAATAAGACATACAACTACAGTTCTGGAGAAAATAGACTCTGATAATGTGAAGGCATTATATCGTAGAGCAAAAGCACACGTTGGATGTTGGGATCCAAAGGAAGCGCGGAATGATTTTGAACATGTCATGCAACTTGATGAATCTTTGGTAAAGATGGTGAAAAAAGAATTAGATGAATTGGACAGGAAGGAAAGGGAGCACAATGAAGAGTATAAAAGAAAGTTGAAAGGAAAGGGAATTTTTTCTGGACAATCTTAAGAGCATGTATTATTGGACAACCTAAATTATTAAAGAAAAGGGCATTTTAACATTTTTTGTAGACAATTACATTAGAGTAATCTGCAAAAGTAATATAATACTATAAGTCATTAAATGACAATCTAACATTAGTGTTGAAATATAACATTTAAACATGTTGAACAGCCAAGCTTTTATCATGCTGATAATTTATGATAATTATATTTAAATACATTACTGTGTTTGTGTTTTATCTGTAAAATTTCCTGCATCAATACTGTCATGTGCACCTAAGTGGAAATATCACCTATCAAAACACGTTCAAAAGTTAACCATTTTGAAATTGACACTGTGGGATTGGCAAGATATGATTGGCTGAGAGTACAAACATCAGTGGTGGATTAAGGGGGGGGGGGCTGACTGGGCTACAGCCAGGGGCCTGCAGCCTCATGGATCCTAAGCATGCCCCAGGCCCCTACATGCAGTGCAGGAAGGGGCCTGGGGGGCCCAATCAGAAATACAGCCAGGGGCCTCAGGTACCCTTAATCTGCCTCTGACAAACATGTAGGGAGCACGGATGGCGTGTGCTGTTAGGGTGCTGCCTCTCACCAATAGTTAAGCTTGGTTGAATGGGGTTAGTACTTGGATTGGTAACCATCTGGGAACAGCCCTGTTCTCGAGCTTTGGACTCATGTGAGTAGAGTTTAGTTGGTCTCTCCTATGCTCTGATGGTTTTTCACCGGGTTTTCTGGTTTTCCTCCCTCCGTAAAATCAACACCTAGGGCTTAGCTGGGATCCATGGCCTGAACTGTGTTGTATGGCGGCTGCTTAAAGCGCCTTTGATATGCCTCGACATGTCCACATTGAAAAATCCTTAGGAGTAATTTGATTGTAAAGATACGTTTGATGTATTCTAATTATTTAAAAGACCATTATTAACAGCCACCTGAACTTACAGCATCAAAGGGGATTCCACTTAGGCGGCAAGCAACTGTTTTGTCAAATTTCACAATCTCTAGACTTCAAGCTACAGAATTATTTTTCAGCATAGGCAATGTTTTGGATAGAGCAATTAAGTGAAAGGGTTAAAAACTCCTTCATCAGAGTAAAAGGCTTTCACTCAAAATGTATTTTGTTGCTAAAGATCTCAGAGTTCACCACCTTTTCACTTTGCTCATTTACATACTGCAATTAAATGTATTGTGACAAATTCATAAACCAAAGTTAACTTTTTATTTCAAACTCTTATAAATTACACCGATGGTTAATCAGAATGTGTCAATTACATCGTAATTAGCAAGGATGTTAATAATCAGAGTGGAACACCACATCATAAATTTTCTCACTTAGTGTCTTAAAGTCACTGTGCTTTCTCGTAAGCTCATTTTGCATTTCATTAATCTTAGCTAACACTTCACGTTTCTGTCGCTGTATTTTCTGGCTCTCCTTTGCAGACATTTCTAAGACAAGGCGATACTGCTCATTCAACATTCGTGAATTTTTCTTGCAGTCATTGATCAGATCTCTGTAGGTCGGCCTGGCAACAGGCAGTCGTGCAATCTCTGTACGTCCCACAGTCTTCTGAACCATCTCAATGTCACCAGTCTTCACACCTTTGACATTCAAAAAATGTAAAACAAGTGGACTTTGACCAAGAATATTAAACTGCACTTTTGAAAAATCAGGTCCAGGCCCTGCTGGGTGTGATGCTTGTTCATCGTTTTGATTAAGCTGAAAGACACGAGAAGGTGACCGAGCTGGCTTACTCTTCTCAGAAGGTGAACATTGACGTTCTTCTAATAGACTCTCCATATCAAATGACAAGTGCAATAATGACTTGGGCGTTGTCTGAGATCGTTGGATTCCACAAGGTTCGAGGTGTTGTATCTGCCAGTCCTTCCATGATCGTGGTGGTGGTTTTATCCCCCACACCCACTCACAAACTGTATCCAACAGAGAGCTCTTGAAATCATCATTGAAACGTTTATAAGAATCTGGAAAAGCCTCACAGAAAGCCGCGTAAAGTGCTTGAGCCAGACAATTGGGGTAGTGCTGAAAGAAACGGTCTTTGTAGCCTGCTGGAATATTGAAAAAAAGAGCAACGAAGCTGTCAGAAATTCTGGAAAAAATTCCATCTGTAGACTGGTTCTTCTGAAAATGATGACAATAAAACCACCAAAATGTGTCTTGAAAGACCGCTACAGATGCTTCTGACAAAATGGTCTTTTTCCACACAACTTTAAAAGGACGAGGAAAGTTTTGAACTTTGGTAACTTTGTTGAGCAGTTGTTGAGACTCTAGCTGGCCTGGTAGAGGGGTTAATTCGTTTGGCATAAAACCAAAGTAAGCTGTGTTTTCAACACATTTGCTTTTATGGTTATTTGCTTCATGTTCTTGGCACTTTTTTGCTGATTCGAGGACTGATTCTTCATCATTTCTGTAACGACGAACTAATGGTGGAGTCTCGACTCTAGGTTGAACCACTGGTTCCTCACCATTCAATTCAACTACTGATTGTTGCCCAGTGACTTGAATATTCAGTATTTTTGAGGCATAGACATTAACTTTACATTCAAGGTCTTCAATTTGTTTCAAGACTTCATCCATAACACTGATATCTAGTGGTGCATGAGCTGCTAGAGCGTTCATAATGTCCTCTAAACTCCCAGTTCCAACATCTTCAGGTGTTAAATTTAATTTCTTTTCTTCCTCGACTGGAAGGGGCCAAATTTGAAAGCCCATTTTCTCAAGCCATTCATCAGCAGTTTGAGGACCTCTTATCGTCGCTTCACTCTCTTCTCCTTCATCATCATTTTCTTGGTCGTATGTAGATAAAATTGACTGCATTCTGGAATCCATTTCGAGATTATTCTCGTGGTTGTATCAAACGTCAAATAAAACGATCAGTTCGCCATTTTGTTTTCGTTAGAATCACCATGGAAATCCGCAAGCGCTGATTGGCTACATTTGTTGTTCTTTCTCGACCAATAAGAAGCCTCTATTGGATTTAAAGTCCAAGCCATTTCCTGTGTGTACATTTCCTTTGTTTACGCCATACCCATGTCCATGCCACATCCTGTCTTGTTCCACGATGGCTAAAAACTTAATAACCGATTCTTTTCCCGTAAAAAAGCGCACAGAACTCATCACAAAGACTTTCCCTCGAACCAAGTTAAATAATAAACCAATCCAGAAAGCAGATGAAGACCAAAAGGGTAAAGAAACTGTTGTAGCAAAGCCTAAATTAGGAGGAACGGATTTGGGCAATCCTGGGCACGTTCTTCTTGACGTGTGATTATTCGAACTTTTATGAAACGTTTTGGTTTGATTTTTGTCTTGTTTAGTGCAACAAGAAGCCGAGGATATTAGAGATTTAGATATTCTAAAAGATTTCGATATGAGATGCGAATATGGACCATGTATAGGTTTGTATTAACAAGTCTGACTAGTCAGTCATGAATTTAGGCTTGCGGGACATCGCGCAAATTAAATCACGCGAGATTGATCCATAGGTCACCCAAACAAGCAGGGAGGGAGGGAAGGAGGTGGCGAGGGAGGGGAGGGAAGGAGGTGGCGAGGGAGGGGAGGGAAGGAAGGAAGGAAGGAAGGAAGGAAGGAAGGAAGGAAGGAAGGAAGGGAAGGAAGGGAAGGAAGGGAAGGAAGGAAAGGAAGGGAAGGAAGGGAAGGAAGGAAAGGAAAGGAAGGAAGGAAGGAAGGAAGGAAGGAAGGAAGGAAGGAAGGAAGGAAGGAAGGAAGGAAGGAAGGAAGGAAGGAAGGAAGGAAGGAAGGAAAGAAAGAAAGAAAGAAAGAAAGAAAGAAAGAAAGAAAGAAAGAAAGAAAGAAAGAAAGAAAGAAAGAAAGAAAGAAAGAAAGAAAGAAGGAAAGAAGGAGGGAGGGAGAGAGAGAGAGGGGAGGGATGGAAGAAAGGAGGTAGGGAGGGAGGGAAGGAGGGAGGAGGGAAGGAGGGAGGTAGGAAGGCAGGGAGGGTTGGTAGGGGAGAGGAAGGGAAAGAAAGAAGGAAGGATTTCTATAACATTTGGTTTCACTACATGCATTTTCAGGTATTACAAGACTTGAAAGGTGGAAAAGAGCAGAAGAACATGATTTAGAGCCACCAAGAGAAGTGAGGGAAATCATTGAGAAACATGAAAATGATTCCCAATTCACAGAATGGTTTGTAATTTATAAGCAACTACTGTATATACATTATGCACCAGTCAACTTAAACCCTCACCCACAGTGAAGACATTGCAAGGCAATTTCCTGGTTTTGGACAAATAAAACATTGCTGATGTGCAGGGCATAAATCTGTTTTATCAAAAAAATTAACAAAAAATTATAACTCAATCTCGGGTGAATTTTGAGCATTTGTGAAAGATGTAACAATGACATTGGGGGCTTCAAGAGCTTTATGTACTGTATAATAAACGAGCAGGTGTGTTTTATCAGATATAAAGACACGAGGTGAAGCCGAGTGTTTTTATATCTGATAAAACACGAACTGCGAGTTTATTATACGGCTTCAAAAACGAACCACTTGGTAAGTTGATTGGCGGAGTTAGTTTGAAAAATAACCTTGTCTAAGCCGAGAAAATCAAAGCTAAAGTTTATGTAAATCAGGAGAAATCTTTATCACATATAAAGATACGATACGGTCATGATTTTCTTTTGTGTTTTCCTCATGAATTATTAATGAATTTTTGAATGCAAAAACAAGAGTGAGGGATTTTCCTTGCACCAAGTCCACTGTCCCCAGGGGGCAAGGTCTGTAACAGTTTTTCCCAGTTTTAGAAATTGACTGGTGCATTAGCAATCTTACAACTATATTATGCTTGTGAGTATCCTCATAGTAGTTTCTTTTTTACAGTGTTTGGCATGATGAAGAACTGTTGTGAGATCACTGAACCAATGTAGAATTTTTTTTAATATTCCACTAAGGTTTATGAATGATTCAACTTCACTGTGTCTTCACTGACAGTGTTTATTGAAAAGGATGAAGCAATCTCTAAACAATCCCAAGCACGTTGGAAGATGTCTGTTGTACCTTTTTATAACATTCCAAACTGCACAGAGGAAGTTTGGTCTGAGAACATGAATATCTTTTAATATTCTGACAACCTTGAACAGCACAAGTGATCTTTTCTTTAGGAGTTCTACAAAGTTGAGGAAAGTCTTTTAACTCATTGCTGCCTGAGCTGGCCAAAAATGGCCACTTTAGCTCATTCCTGTCTGAGGGCTTCCCCAGAGGTGAATAAAATCGTCTGCTGTTAGCCAGAATAAAATACTAAAGAACAATTCAGACAGGAAAGGGTTAATATTTTACTCTGTCTAAGGGAAAACCAGAGACTTAACCAGGGGAGAGCTAGGGTAGCCACACCTCCCCCCTTTAGATATAAAAAAACAGACATGTTAACTATAAAACTGATGCAATATGAATTATGTCAGGAAATAAACTGTAAACAGTGTATTCAATCTACTGAGTGTATGCGTTTTGAGTATCTATGTGACGTTTATGTGTTTTGAGTATTTTATATGACGTTTTTTAACCTTTAGAGTCTGTAAAATCTTCCTCCAAGAGCCAGGAAATGGCATTTTAGCGACTTTCAATTTCAAAATTTCCTGGGGGAGCATGCCCCTGGATCCCCCTTTCAAAGTCCCGACTACGTCCCTGGAACCTTCAGACATCGTTCCTAGGCAGCAATGAGTTAAGCATAATGAAGTCATTTCATTTGTCATCGCTCAAATAAAGCGTACAGGATTTTGGGGAATTGTTTGAGATATTTTTGCGGATTTTTTTTTGTCTTTTTGCAGTCATTTGCAACTCACTTTTCACCCAAATCGTTGGAAAGTTCAAAGTTCGTTTCGATCTGCGCATCTGATTGGCTGGTAGGAACCAAGCAACCAATCAAATGCAGAGTTCAAAACGAACTATACGAACTTGCGAAGATTGGGGCGAAATGTGAGTTGCAAAGGACTGTAAGGTGTACAAGATTTTTGAATTGTACAGCAACTTCCTTGTCTCTTACATAATCTAGCTGTTTCTTACCTCATCTAGCCAGTTACTTAATGTTCTTATTATAATATAAAAATGAAAAATGCCAAAGCACTCTTTTCCTTTTTTTTAATTATTTTTTTTAACAAATTTATTTGGATCATATATATTTAACAACAATAGAACATTAATAGAACATTAATAGTATTATGTAACAAGATGACGAAAGACATGCAGTATAAAAATATAATAATAAGATCCAAAAGGGGAAGGGTGTGAACGGGACTCTAAGGTCCATGCAAGGCACCCACCCAAATCAATTTAAAAAGTCTAGAAAAAATTAGATATGGAAGAAAGAAGTGAATGACAAAGTAAATCAACGAGTGATCAATGAGTGAGTGACCGAGTGAGTGGGTGGGTGAGTGGTATAGTGAATGCGAGTGAGTGAATGCGAGTGAGTGAGTGAGTGAGTGAGTGAGTGAGTGGGTGGGTGGGTGGGTGGGTGAGTGAGTGAGTGAGAGTGAGAGTGAGTGAATGTGAGTGAGTGAGTGAGTGAGTGGGTGGGTGGGTGGGTGGGTGGGTGAGTGAGTGGGTGGGTGGGTGGGTGGGTGAGTGAGTGAGTGAGAGTGAGAGTGAGTGAATGTGAGTGAGTGAGTGAGTGAGTGGGTGGGTGGGTGGGTGAGTGGGTGGGTGGGTGGGTGGGTGGGTGGGTGAGTGAGAGTGAGAGTGAGTGAATGTGAGTGAGTGAGTGAGTGAGTGAGTGAGTGGGTGAGTGAGTGAGTGAGTGAGTGAGTGAGTGAGTGAGTGAGTGAGTGAGTGAGTGAGTGAGTGAGTGAGTGAGTGAGTGAGTGAGTGAGTGAGTGAGTGAGTGAGTGAGTGAGTGAGTGAGTGAGTGAGTGAGTGAGTGAGTAATTTAATGACGGTGAGTGATTTAATGAGTGAGAAAGCGATCGATCGAACGAATTAATTTGTAATACCTTTGTAGCACTCACCTTTGTAATACCTGTTTCTTGATTGGGACATCCATATTGAGCGGGAATGAGATGGAAATGCCATGTTTATTATTTACATAAGTCACTCGTGGTACATCTGCTTTCTGAATACGTCTTTGCTATTGTTGAATAATAGAAAATGCAAAAGATGTTGATTTTTTATTGCATGTCGATATCAGAAAGTAGTACAATGATACGCTAACACAGTATATCCTATATGAGTCAGCAATGATTAACAATTCAGTGTAACATTACAAGAAACCTACCTTTTCTGCTTCTTTTCTTGACTTCACTTGTTTATTTAATAATCTTTCAATGGTCTGTGCCTTGAAATAAACGTTTAGAGTTTAGAAGAGTGAAGAAATACGTCTGCTACAGTGTATATAGCAAGCTATGTTCTTGAGGGCAGTGCTAAATTAACAAAAAGAATTAGCATAAATCCATGAGGAAATCAGTACCATGTCCGTGGTTTTATATCTGATAAGAAACCTCCTGATTTACATAAACTTTAGCTTTGATTTTCTCGGCTTAGACAACGTTGTTTTTCAAAATTACTGCGCCAATGAACGTAGCAAATGGGTCGTTTTTGAAGCTATCGCCTCGTGTTATAAATCTGATAAAACACTGCTGCATGTTTTAAATATTTAACTTTTTCCTGCTATCTATTTCTTCATGATCCGTGTGCCGTCATCAAAAAACGTTTTATGTCCTTTTTTTAAAAAAAAACCGTAGCACTTACTTTGTTTTCTTCAATTTGTTTCTCCATTTGTTGTTTGCGTTTCTTGGCCCTTTGTTTTCGTCTTTTAACAGCTTCCTCGGAATTCTCATCTTTCCGTCGAACTTCTGAGAAATAGAAACAAAACATTTTTTTAACAAATAGATTATATAATTTCCCGCGTGTGTGTACTGCAAAGTCTGGTTAACACTAGCGACATAAGCATAAGCACAGAGCATAACTTCTCTTCTGGGACTCGCGAAGACAAAACGAGACTTTTTCTTTACTTTGCGGTCTTTTGTTCTGCTGTTGGCTTACGGTCTTACCGATTATAATTATGACTGTCGTTATGTCGCAAGCTTGACTTCATTCTTTTGCTTTTTGTTTTGTGCTTGAGCTGCTTATACTTATTGCTCGTGTGTGAACCAGGCTTTGTAGACCTTATTTATAAATGGCCAACGATTAAAATCCTTTTATGTGCTTATAAATTAACCCCTCTGACCTCGTTTTAGACATAGTCCCTATAATTATATTGTCTGGAGACGCGGCGAACAACAAAGCGGTTAACGATGAGCTACAATTTAGGTTGAGGGTGGCAAATAAGGTGCACAATCTTTTGTTTTGCGTTCATTAATATTTATAAAGCAACGCTGCGATTGGTTGATTGCTTCATTATACCAAAAATACAATGTGTTCAGCAAGCGTTAAGGTGAAATAAGGTGCACAAACATGAACAAAAACCTAGAACAAAGACTTTGGCCGCGTTTCCAGACAATTTATTTCTAGGGACTATGTTTTAGAGTAAAGATTCTTTTGAATTTCGCACATGAAAACGAAGTCAGAGGGGCTAATTTATATGCACATAAAAGAATATTAATTCCACAACCATTTATGAATATGGTCTATAGATCACAGCATATAGTTAATAGAAAATATACATAGCTTGGAAGCTCAACAAAAGTCCTTGTTTTATGTTTTTGTTCAGGTTTATGGAAATTTGTGCACTTTCACGGTTACTGAACATATTGTGTTTTCTGTATAATGAGGCAATCATCCAATAGCAACGTTTGGGTTCAATCACTCAACTGTACTTTTTAAATATTAATAAACCTAAAACAAAGGATTTGACACCTTCATGTATTTGATTGTTAACCGCTTTGAAGTTTGCCGGGTTTGCAAACCATGTATATTTTCTATTAACTATGATCACAGATGACGTTACGATGTGTAAAGATAAAAAAAAGTACGACACGAGAGGAAGCCGAGTTTTTGCTCTGATGAAGGTCAGAGCACGATAGGTTTTTATAGCTCAGCAATAAATAACAAGCTTTCACTTCTATTAAATGTTGTCAAATTCATTAATAATTCATATCAAGGAAAATTCAAGAAAAATAAATGAATGTTTAATCAATATTTGTATAAATACTGTTGAAAATAAAACACTGATTAATAAAACATCAATGTTTTATCAAAGTTATATTAAGGGTTACTTCTTCGTATACCACAACACAAAGCTACGTCACAAAAACCCACGTACACGTGACATGGCTTTGCCATAATAATTAATGCGTGATTAAGTGATCCTGCAGAGCAACATTAACCGCACGCTTATAACCAAATTATAAGTATAACCAAGTTAATATAATTAACATCACCATCACATATTCAATGATATAACGACCACATAGCCTCACGACCTCATTGGGCCTCACGACTTCATTGAGCCTCACGACCTCATTGAGCCTCACGACCTCATTGAGCCTCACGACCTCATTGAGCCTCACGACCTCACGACCTCATTGAGCCTCACGACCTCATTGAGCCTCACGACCTCATTGAGCCTCACGACCTCACGACCTCATTGAGCCTCAATCTCATTGAGCCTCACGACCTCATTGAGTCTCACGACCTCATTGAGCCTCACGACCTCACAGCCTCATTGAGCCTCACGACCTCATTGAGCCTCACGACCTCATTGAGCCTCACGACCTCATTGAGCCTCACGACCTCATTGAGCCTCACGACCTCACGACCTCATTGAGCCTCAATCTCATTGAGCCTCACGACCTCACAACCTCGTTGAGCCTCACGACCTCACAACCTCATTAAGCCTCAATCTCATTGAGCCTCACGACCTCACTGCGCCTCACGACCTCACAACCTCACTGAGCCTCACGACCTCATTGAGCCTCACAACCTCATTGAGCCTCACGACCTCATTGAGCCTCACAACCTCATTGAGCCTAACAACCTCACTAAGCTTCACGACGCCTCACAACCTCATTGAGCCTCACAACCTCATTGAGCCTCACGACCTCACAACATTGAGCCTCACGACCTCATTGGGCCTCACGACCTCATTGAGCCTCACGATTTCATTGAGCCTCACGACGTCATTGAGCCTCACGACCTCACAACATTGAGCCTCACGACCTCACAGTCTCATTGAGCCTCACGACCTCATTGAGCCTCACGACCTCATTGAGCCTCACGACCTCATTGAGCCTCACGACCTCACAATCTCATTGAGCCTCACGACCTCACAACCTCGTTGAGCCTCACGACCTCACGCCCTCATTGAGCCTCACGACCTCACAACCTCATTGAGCCTCAATCTCATTGAGCCTCACGACCTCATTGAGCCTCCCGCCCTCACAGCCTCACGCCCTCACTGAGCCTCACGACCTCACAACCTCATTGAGCTTCACGAACGTTTAGCCTCACGACCTCATTGAGCCTCACGCCCTCATTGAGCCTCACGACCTCATTGAGCCTCACGACCTCACGCCCTCATTGAGCCTCACGCCCTCATTGAGCCTCACGACCTCACGCCCTCATTGAGCCTCACGACCTCACGACCTCACGCCCTCATTGAGCCTCACGACCTCATTGAGCCTCACGACCTCACGCCCTCATTGAGCCTCACGACCTCACGCCCTCATTGAGCCTCACGACCTCACGCCCTCATTAGGGACCTTACGAAGTACGACGGCAACTTCAACGACGACGTCTTCTAAACAAAAGAATTCTAGTTGTGGAACAAAGAGAATGAATAACTTTTAGTTCCTAGAGTAATCTCAACAGCGTCCTTATTCTTTATACACCGCCACTTAGACCATTTTCACGTCTTCAGGACGACGTCAACGGCCAAAAGATGAGAACTGTTGTTTAAGATTGCCCTCAATACAGACACTACAATCTTTTTAGCAGTACTGCGGCGTTTTGAAAGTCATTAAACTAGCTACAAATATCAAATATAATAGTCAGTTAGCCGTGACCTTTTTTAATTATAAAGTTTATGTTGCTTTTTAACCGCCGTCGTCGTCCTAGCATCGTAAGGTCCCTGTTGAGCCTCACGACCTCACGCCCTCATTGAGCCTCACGACCTCACGCCCTCATTGAGCCTCACGACCTCACGACCTCATTGAGCCTCACGCCTCCTTGAGCGTCACGACCTCACGACCTCATTGAGCCTCACGACCTCACGCCCTCATTGAGCCTCACGACCTCATTGAGCCTCACGACCTCCACGAGCCTCACGACTTCACAGCCTGATTGAGCCTCACGATATCATTGAGTCTTTATGTATTTTAATTCCTACGGGAGAGCGCCTCGCATGGGTCCTCGAGTCCCGTTCGCGCTATTCCCGTTTGGATATCTTAATATATATTGTAAAGTATCTAATAAAGTTGTTTAAGTCTCACGACCTCATTGAGCCTCACGAACTCACAGCCTCACAACCTCATTGAGCCTCACAACCTCATTGAGCCTCAGTGCCTCACAACCTAACAGCTTCACAACCTCACGGCCTTTATTTCGAAAAAAAGCTTTGGTGACCCCCAATTTTTAAACGATGAATCATAATCTGTTGTTGCAACAGATGTTTTAGGTAAGTTTCAGAAAATTCTGTAAAAGCAAACGATCAGAATTGAAAATCAGCATTTTTTGAAATTTTCGTTCTACAGAATTTTTAAAATTATTTTCCTGAACGTTACATGTAAAAACCCCACATTGTAAAACTAGTACCTTTCAATTAAGGATCTTACTTTAATAGAATAGTTAAACCCTGGAACTATTTACTTAAGCATGCACCATCTGATATATTTTCTTCTTTAACTAGGTTTAAGTCCTATCTACGCCTAACTTATACTGAACTCACGAACACTACCTTTGACCCAGATTCGCCTTGTTCCTATTCCATATGCAGGAATTGTTCCTGTCATGTCTAGTC
This sequence comes from Corallium rubrum, assembly GCA_964035015.1. Taxonomy (NCBI): domain Eukaryota; kingdom Metazoa; phylum Cnidaria; class Anthozoa; order Scleralcyonacea; family Coralliidae; genus Corallium; species Corallium rubrum. The sequence goes on from OZ036008.1 coordinate 9,043,314, forward strand.
CAACTTAATCTTCGATAGATCTATGTATATATCATTACTTTTCGTTTTATTTTAATTTTACGGTGAGCACCTCGCATGGGAGTTTTCTCGTTCGTGCTCGCCGAATTTGGACTTGTAATTTTTATACTTTTTTTTTCTCTCTCTCTTGGGCCAAATAAAAGTTGAAAGAACTAAACATGTGTGTATCTATTTGCGTGCCGATTTTCAGGATACCTTACCGAAGTGGTTTTCGTAATATTTCAAAACCTCATTAATAATTCATGAGGAAAATTCCAAAGAAATTAAGGTTTAATCAGTGTCTTTATATGTGATAAAGATACCTCCTGATTCACATAAACTTTAGCTTTGATTTTCTCGGCTTAGACAAGGTTATTTTTCAAACTTACTACGCCAATGAACTTACCAAGTGGTTCGTTTTTGAAGCCGTATAATAAACTCGCAGTTCGTGTTTTATCAAATATAAAAACACTCGGCTTCGCCTCGTGTCTTTATATCTGATAAAACACCCCTGCTCGTTTATTAAACAGTACATAAAGTGCATATATCATAGTTGGGGATTTTACGTATTTCAGATATTTTATTAGAAGATTTGTAATATATCTTCCTTTCCTAAAACTTCGTCTTCATGGACTTTTTTGCCGTTTTAGTTGACGGAAGTGACGTCAAAAGAGGAATTTGTCTATACAAAAAACCACTACAGATTCCTCCTTTGACGCCACTTCCGTCAACTTTCACAGCAAAAAAGTTCATGAAGATAAAATTTTGGAAAAGGAAGACATATTCCAAATCTTCTCAGGTTCCAAAACCCTAAATATGCCAACCCCCAACCATGATATAAGCCGACTTTAATGTTTCATGTCCTCACTCCTCGCGCGGCCACGATGTTTTACTTTGCTTGCAAGAGGAATGACTTGACATGCGCGTACGCGTAATCGCAGGCGCAACTCACAAGAAACACGCACAAAAATCAGTGATTAAGGAAATTTCCTTTTGAAAGAAAATTTTGACAAAATGAAAGAAATTTGAAGGAAATGCAATTTTCGGAAGGAAATTTGAAGGAACTTTTGAAAAATATAGGAAACTTGAATGAAATTTTTATATTTTTGAAGGAAATTTTGGTCAAAATCAGGACAAAAAAAGGAAATTTCAGTTTTTCAAACTTGAAGCACTGCGCAAAATTTTATTTTAATTTATTTATACAGTTTATACTGTACTGTATTTATCTTCCTCTGAACAAGATTATTGTAATCTAAGAACTATATAGATTTCAGTTACTGCTTCAACTGTTAGATCGAAAGTGCTTAACAATGTTTTGGAGGATTCTTTTATTCTTGGTTACTCGTGGTTTACGTACTGGTCGCTGACGCTCTGGATGATTCGCTGGCATGCTCAATATTCCAACGACACCAACTTCACCAAAATTGTGGTACAAGGTAGAAAGATCCTTGTATGCCAATCCACTACCAGCAATTTTAAGAGCAATTCCTCGGCTGATTGGACTTTGATCTTTGTGTGGACAGTAAAGATTGCCAGTTACGAAGCTTTGAAGAAGATTATGACGACGATCCATGTAATCCAAGTCAGTTTTTGCATCACGAACTGAATGAATCTGGCTGGAATTTACTATTGTCTCGACATCAATAGCCAGTTCAGGACTGAACAGGATCTTCTTTAGTGCAATTACATCTTTCAGGCCATCGTGGGCATCGAAATCTTCGTCAAACAAGCATTTGTAAACGCTGCTCTGCTTGGATTTGCAGTACTCTCCGTTCGATTGCTTCAGCGGGGAATGATGGCTTCGAAGTAATGACCTTATAAGCGCTAAACTATCTCCAAAATACACATTCATTTCGTGAAGTTGTTTTTCGAATAATATACCAGCATTGCGAAGAAGTATTGGGACATCGAAGGTGGCTGAATTATGTCCGACAAGAACTGTAATTGAGCTGTTACTGGTTGAATGTGAACTGTTGTGTTGATCTTGAAGGAACTTGATGAACGATTCCAAGGCGGCATCAAGGGAGACTGAATTTACAGGACGAGAACTCTTGCACAATGTTCTTGTTCCTTTTATGCATTTCACTGTAAGATTATTTACCATTGATGCGCTGAAACTAACACAACCTTTAGGAAGAATATATGTAGAGTATGTTGCACCAGCTTGAGTAACTGCTGATAGCTGGCAAATCTCTGCGCTTCTGCCTGTACATGTTGTTTCAATATCAAATATTACAAACTGGTACATCTTGCTTGGATTATACGTTAGGTACAGTTTGGTTGGCCTCTCTGTGCAACAAGGAACTAACTTCTCAAATTCTTCACATTGCTTTTGTGTTATACCACCAACGATTTTATCAATATCTGTTTCATCTGTATTAATTGCAGTAGACTGTTAATTCAATCTCGTTACCAGAGCCCACGTTTCCCACCCGGGAAACGAGCCCACGTTCCCCACCCGGGAAACGAGCCCACGTTCCCCACCCGGGAAACGAGGCCACTTTCCCCACCCGGGAAACGAGCCCACGTTCCCCACACGGGAAACGTGAGACCACGATCGGAAATTGCGGCTTTCGACTGCATCTTAATCCAGGTCAACCTGGATTAGCTACGCATGCGTAGAACGAATGTCTTGCGTGTAAATGTCATCAATACACGGCCGACAGGAGCGAGGACACCCGAGCTCAAAGTCAAACATCTCCGCTCAAAATCGTCGCTCGACCATAATTCTTCCACGAGCGCATAGCACGAAGGTTGGGCTTGCCATAGAATACAGTTTGTTGACAATTCGTGGAATTTTCACGATGTACGAACCCACTATCCTTCTCAAATTTATCAGTTTCAAATGTCCTCAGAACTCACTTGAGCCAGCACGCACGTGGACTGCGAACTGCCCCATGAAAGTGGCCGATTTTCTATGCGATTTCCGATCGTGTCTGCGATAATCCGTTTCACATCGATATTTCATTGGCTGATGAACACAGTGAACTCTATATAACTCTTCTTCCGGATAACAACAATCCTGTGATGGCGGGAACGGATTATCCCAGAGTCTCTCGTTTCCTGCCCGCTGGGTAAGGGGAACGTGGGCTCTGGGAACGAGATTGACTGTTAATTGTAATCAACTCGTTCCTATATATATATACATAGCCACATAGGTACTGTTTAACAAATAAAACATAAAGCTCCGTGCATATGTACTCTTATAAAGGCACGTTTGACGTCATTTGAACACGAAAGAAGTTGAGTATATTACACTTTTTTCATGTTCAAATGACGTCAAACGTACCCTTATAAGAGTACATATGCATTTTATTTTATAAAATAAGAACAAATATCAAACTAAAAGTGAGGTATAGTTTTGGAATTTGGCGGGCTTTTCCGGTCAGCTGACGCCATTCCACACAAACGTCATTCATGATTTCTGTTCTCTTATAAATGCACGGAGCCCAGCCAATCAGAGCGTGCAAAGAGGACACCTTATTTTATAAATATAAATATCATGTTGCATAAACAACCTGCATTTTTTACCTGTGGGAAGTTCCAAAAGTTCATTTTCACCTTCTATTTCGTGACCTAACATGGCTCGCTAAATAAAAAAAATTAAAAAAAAGATTCACTTGTATTAATAAAAAAGACAATTCACAGACTGTATATTTAAGGTGGTTCATTTGGGTTTTATGAAACATTTTGAAACAAGTGGAAAGGTTCAAATATCTAGGAGGAATAACAAGCAAAGAGGAAGGAACTGAGGAAGATGTCAGAGAGAGGATAATTAAAGAGCGGATGGGCGAAGTGGAGGGAGGTGAGCTGTGTGGTGTTGGATAGGAAAATGCCTAGGAGACTGAGAACGAAGATATACACCACAGTGGTGAGACCAGTGATAATGTGCGGATATGAAACGTGGGCTTTGCGGAAGGAGGAGGAGCAACAGTTGGATAGAACAGAATTGAGAATGCTGAGATGGATGCATGGAATATCGTTAAGAGAGAGACGTAGAAATTACGATATACGAGATGAAGTTGGCGTAATGGCAATATCGGAGAAGATTAGAGATGTTAGAATGAGATGGTACGGTCACGTGGTGAGAAGAGAGGAGGACACTCCGATAAAGATTGCATGGTGATATCCGATAGAAGGTCGACGAACGGATGGTAGACAGAGGATGAGATGGGGAGATGCCTTAAAGGGAGAGATGAGGTTATTGAACCTGAGAGAAGACAATGCCCAGTACAGAGCTTATTGGTGTCAGCATACAAAAGCGGCCGACCCCGCGAGGGATTAAGGCAAAGAAGACGAACAATAACAACAACAACAACAACAACAACAACAACAACAACAACAACAACAACAACAACAACAACAACAACAACAACAACAACAACAACAACAACAACAACAACAACAACAACAACAACAACAACAACAACAACAACAACAACAACAACAACAAGAGGAAGAAGAAGAAGAAGAAGAAGAAGAAGAAGAAGAAGAAGAAGAAGAAGAAGAAGAAGAAGAAGAAGAAGAAGAAGATTTGGGTTTTATGACCGCGCATAACATAATGACGAGTTGTCAAACCAACCAACCTGTCTAGCAGTCATGGTAGTAGTGTCTCTTTGTTGTTTCATTCGTCCATAATCGTCCAATTCACCAGCTTCAAGTGCATCTAACCAATCTTCTTCTTCCTGGCTGTAATAAACCACAAAAACAAAGCATCATTTTTAGCAGAGTTTTTGACAGTTTATTACTTAAGATCTGGTGATTTTTGAGAAGAACTGAAGCCAGCTTGTACCCCACCCCACTGCCACACACGCCTTTAAAGGTGAATCACAGTCGTTAATGCACATTTGGAAAGCTATACTTTGTTAATATTCTTTTATCGATGTTTATTCAGGCCTGGATTGACCAATTTGGGGCCTATAGGCTAAGTGTGACCATAGATAATGGAAGGGGAACTGGATAGGAAACTTCAAACGAGGTTAAAGAACAGGAAACGTTGTTTGCACAACTTGCTATGGTGATTACACACTTAAAAGCAGCTAATGCACCTATTGCTGAAATTAGACAAAAGTGTAATATCACTTAAGTTCAGCAGTGTCTGATTTTAGCCATGTGGGACCACCCGTTAGGTGCATTGCCCGCTTATAAGTGTAGAATTACCATAGCAAGTTGTGCAAACATCGTTTACGGTTTCGTAAGTTTTCTATCCAGTTCCCCTTCCATTATCTATGGCGTGACGAGGGGGGTCCGGAGACATGCCCCCCCGGAAATTATTTGAATTTTGGGTCTCTGAAACAACATTTCCCGCATTTTGAGGACACTTTTGAGCAAAATATAAAGGTCTGAAATCCCATTTTTTAACAGAGTTTCTCGTCATTTTTTCCCCGTCCCAGAACATGGGCCGTCCAAATTGTGGGTCTACAGGCTACAACTGACCTGGTCCCGGTTTGGTCTTAAAATGTACATATTCCACACTCGAATTTTCCTTCACCCAAAATCCTTAGAACATGCTATGTAATCGAGTGAAATGCCCAATATCACTTATAATATACCCAATTCTCTCCTGGCATTACCACCTTATTACATATACAGAACTCGCGATCAAGCTCTCGGCAACGCCCTCTGGTTCAGTGGTCAGAGCATTGCACTAGAATCGCAAGGTCGTGGGTTCAATTCCTGCCGGAAGGCATGTGTAATGTATATATTCTACACTCGAATTTTCCTTCACCCAAAATCCTTAGAACATGCTATATAATCGAGTGAAATGCCCAATATTACTTATAATATACCCAATTCTCTCCTTCATGGCATTACCACCTTATTATATATACAGAACTCGCGATCAAGCTCTCGGCAACGCCCTCCGTGGCTCAGTGGTCAGAGCATTGCACTAGAATCGCAAGGTCGTGGGTTCAATTCCTGCCGGAAGGCCTGTGTAGTTGCATTTTTCGCAACTGGTCCCGGTTTGGTCTTAAAATGTATATATTCTACACTCGAATTTTCCTTCACCCAAAATCCTTAGTACACACTATGTAATCGAGTGAAATGCCCAATATTACTTATAATATACCCAATTCTCTCCTGGCATTACCACCTTATTATATATACAGAACTCGCGATCAAGCTCTCGACAACGCCCTCCGTGGCTCAGTGGTCAGAGCATTGCACTAGAGTCGCAAGGCCGTGGGTTCATTTCCTGCCGGAAGGCCTGTGTAGTTGCATTTTTCGCAACTGGAGCACGGGGAGCACGGATGGCGTGTGCTGTTAGGGCGCTGCCTCTCACCAATAGTTAAGCCCGGTTAGACGGGGTTAGTACTTGGATGGGTGATCATCTGGGACAATCCCGTTCTCGAGCTTGAGACTCATGTGAGTAGAGTTTAGTTGGTCTCTCCTGTGCTCCGAGGGTTTTTCACCGGGTTCTCCGGTTTTCCTCCCTCCGTAAAATCAACACCTAGGGGTTAGCTGGGATCCGTATAGTGGAGAATAACCTTGTAAGGGACCTAGAGTCCTATTGTTACTTCTCCTGTTACCGCCAGGTACAAATATTGATAAATAAATAAAACTGCATGGTCCCGGTTTGGTCTTATAATGTATATATTCTACACTCGAATTTTCCTTCACCCAAAATCCTTAGAACACGCTATGTAATCGAGTGAAATGCCCAATATTACTTATAATATAGTCTGGTAAGCCTATCGGTAAATCCGGGCCTGTGTGGCCGTGTTTATTGTTTTCATTGGTTGAAATATTTGAAAACCGCGTTTTTAGGTTACTGCGATTTGGTCTTCTTAAGAGAGAAGTCTTGTTATATTTATTATCAGCGAAATTGTTTGTTTTTATTCAAGAGAGTAATGTTACGCATCCTTATTTAAATATATGTAATTGAAATCAGAATATTTTGCTTTATAGAAATAAAAATGAAAATAAGAATAGAAATGAAAATCAAAATAGAAATAGAAATGAAAATGGGAATGAAAATAAAAAATGGAACTGAAAATAGGAATTAACATAAAAATGAAAATAAAAAGAATGGGAATGAAAATAAAATTGGAAATAAACTGAATGGGAATAGGAATAAAAATGGAAATAAAAATAAAAGGTAGAAATAAAAAGAAAAAAAGAAAATAGAAATGAAAAGAGAAATGGAGATAAAAAATTGGAAATGCAAATGAAAAGACTTACTCTTCACAAGTCTTTGTTTGTTGAACATCAATAAGAGGAGCAGTAGCTTCTTCTTCCTCTTCCCATGGTTCCGCCAATGTTGGATTGTATTCATTCTTTTCTGATTCATCTTCGCTAGCAAGCTGACATGTTGTCACATCAATAGCCGGAACAGTTCTCACCCTGCACAGCAAATACTGAAGTTACATACCATTTGGAAACAGTGACAATGGGTAGACCGATGGCGTGGGAGATGTTTTATTGCATTTGGGTAGTCGAAAAATTGTCTGTTACAGCCAAACCGGATGTTCTCTCGCATGCGACTTTGCAATATTGCACCGCAACATTTGCAATGTTGATTGTCAATTTGGCTTGAGCAACTTGCAAACGTCTCGTGAGGATTCCTCAGTAGATTCCTTTAAAGGTTCGTCTTTCTTTTGAGTAAATATACAAATTTATGTTTAAAATATTACTGTTGGTGAGTAGATAGTATTTAATGTATTTTCAGCCATGCAAATGGTAGTTTAACTTTAAAGGTGCTGACCACTCTGTTCTGCGCATGTACGAAACTAATGTTTACTTCATTACTTGTACCCAAAACAAAACATTTTCAGAAGAAATCCGAAGAGATATCCTCACCGAATCGCTTGGTTTTCTGCCATGTCGCTTCTAACGGTTTACTTTGAGCTGAGTACTTCGTGTAATTATCTACGAATGTCATGTGAGGGTCCCGATAAACAAAGATGCGGATCATGCGCAGAATGGAGTGGACGGCACGTAAATGTTGAATGACAGTAACGAAAATGACAGTAACGAAATATTGAATTTCGGAAATAAATATTCCCGAAACGTTTGCAAATTGCTTACCGGAACTTGTCAATCGACACTACAATGTTGCGTGGGAATATTGCAATGTAGCTCGCAAGAGAACATCCGGTTTGACTGTAAATACTATTCACAAACTTATATTAACCCTTTACCTCCCACCATGACAATGTCAGGAGGTCTTCCCTTGTAAAATCGTCTGGTGTTAGACAGAGTAAAATAACAAAGTGGCTTTGGGTGAGGGAAAGATTTAAGTTAGCCTGCGCCGCAGATATCCAAACCCGGTATTTAGTGGCCAGCGTTTCCAAGAGAAATGAAACGTAGGATTGCGCAAACTAACGTACCAATGCAAGTATTATCTTCGAAATGGCGGAATTCTACGAGACTCCCGAGAGCGAAAACAAAGAAAAAATAGAAAAGCTTGGAGCAGTTATAGAAATGAAGACATTTAAAACGAATATTAAACCAGAGTTTATACGATCCGCTGCTTGTTCCAGTGAAAATACCAAACCGGAAGTTAAACACGAGCAGTCTGGAGCGAAGAAAGAAAGTATTTGTTCAAAAATACTTTGCGTCGGTGATTATTCATTTAATTGGAGTAAAGGAGTGTACATTGACGATTATATGGTCCATTCAGGACCACCAATAGCTAAGGATCGAGGACCGATATTAGGATGTGACTTCCACTTCAAGATTCTTTATCGAAAGAGCAACTATCCAACTAGCAAAGAGCAAATAACGAATCAAATAAGACTTCAAATATGGGACATTGGTGAACAAGAAAGATTTAGTGAAATGGTACGGGTTTATTACAAGAATGCTAGCGGTGCGATAGTATTCTGGGGTGCAAGTAGCAGCTCAATGGAAAGTGCTCTCTCATGGAGAACAACAATAAAAAGGTACACAGACAAGAACGTTCCTGTTGTTCTTCTGGTTGATAATGTTTCACGATCACCTGTGTCTTGGATTGGACATGATAAGATAATTTCTTCTGAAGAAGAAATGAATGAGTTCTGTCATCAGCATGACATTCTTGCTTGGTTTGAGATGTTCTCACGAGAAACTGGAGAAAAAAGTGTGTTTGGGCAAGCTGTGTCCAGGCTGGTTGATGAAATCATGAAACAAAAGCAACGACAGAAATGAACATAAAGTGATTGTAGTTTGAACCCGTAATCAAAATTATGATTGAATTATGATTGTTGAAAACGGATAATAAATTTATAATCAGGTTATTAATCAAACTTAATCATCATGATCATAGTTTTTAATCTAACTTGTAAAATAAATTAAATTAGGTTAAACTAAATTAAACAATAATAGGTGCCTGCAGGCAATCCTTTTCCCTAACACTGGCTAGGCAGACTATTTATACTGGATAACCCTATCAGTCATATCTAAACTGTTCTCCCTAGAGGTCCAGTAAGGACCATCCCTCATTGGTGAAGTGTTACTACAGGAGGAAACCAGAGTAAACTAAACTAACTTTATTTATACTGGATAACTCTATCAGTCATATCTAAACTGTTCTTCCTAGAGGTCCAGTAAGAACCATCCCTCATTGATGAAGTGTTACTATGGGAGGAAATCAGAGAAAACTAAACTAACTTTATTTATACTGGATAACCCTATCAGTTATATCTAAATTGTTCCCCCTCCCTATAGAGGTCCAGTAAGGACCATCCCTCATTGATGAAGTGTTACTACAGGAGGACATCAGAGAAAACTAAACTAACTTTATTTATACTGGATAACACTATCAGTCGTATCTAAACTGTTCTCTCTAGAGGTCCAGTAAGGACCATCCCTCATTGGTGAAGTGTTACTACAGGAGGAAACCAGAGTAAACTAAACTAACTTTATTTATACTGGATAACCCTATCAGTCATATCTAAACTGTTCTTCCTCCCTATTCTCAATTTTCACTCACGTGATCGCTGGCCCCATTGGGGTGGTGAAACAATACAAAATATTTGAATCAGAATAGAGTTAAATTCCCATAGGATAAAGATGGCCACTGTGACGTCAAGATGAAAACCAAGATAGAGGTCCAGTAAGGACCATCCCTCATTGATGCAGTGTTACTATGGGAGGAAACCAGAGTAAACTAAACTAACTTTATTTATACTGGATAACTCTATCAGTCATATCTAAACTGTTCTTTCTAGAGGTCCAGTAAGGACCATCCCTCATTGATCCAGTGTTACTACAGGAGGAAACCAGAGTAAACTAAACTAACTTTATTTATACTGGATAACTCTATCAGTCATATCTAAACTGTTCTTCCTAGAGGTCCAGTAAGGACCATCCCTCATTGGTGAAGTGTTACTACAGGAGGAAACCTCTATCAGTCATATCTAAACTGTTCTTCCTCCCTAGAGGTCTAGTAAGGACCATCCCTTGGAAAGATATTTATGAAAGCTGTGGCCAAGAGCCTGCGTATGAATTAATGTACATGTGACACAGATTTCCCAAACCTTTTTCACAGTTGCACTGTATATAGGAAGAACCATTTGCAAATGACATCGGATGGTGATTTGCAACTACAACTACCAGAATGCTTTGCCACTATTCTACCACTAATAGATAAAGGGTACTGTACTAGCAAAGCATAATGTCTGCTAGCTGTAGTCACATAATGCTATTGTGCAAATGACCAATAGGCATGTATGTAGCAATTGTTCTTTCTATTATTTTTTTATCACATTTCACTCACATACTGTATATACTGTATACAGTAATCCAATTTCAACCAAAGTGAAAGTGAGTAATTTTACCCTAACTGTCCCAACACCATCTTGTTCACTCAAACCCTTTTCATTCAAAAACATTCAAGACAAATATGTTTGTATTTTCAGGGCTCGAAATAACATTCAGAAAATATGCCTAATTTTGTAGGCTGTTTTTTGTAGGTCAAAATTTTTGCTGGCTGTTTTGCAAGCAGCAAAGTTACATTACTTACATTACATTAGAAATTGCTGGCAAGGTCCTAAAACTGCTGGCTATCACCAGCTGCTGGCGCGGGAGATGTTTTATTGCATTTGGGTAGTCGGAAAATTGTCTGTTACAGTCAAACCGGATGTTCCCTTGCATGCTACTTTGCTATATTGCACCGCAACATTGCAATGTTGATTGTCAATTTGGCTTGAGCAACTTGCAAACGTCTCGTGAAGATTCCTCAGTAGATTCCTTTAAAGGTTCGTCTTTCTTTTGAGTAAATATACAAATTTACGTTTAAAATATTATAGTTGGTGGGTAGATAGTATTTAATGTATTTTCAGCCATGCAAATGGTAGTTAAACTTTAGGTGCTGTCCACTCTGTTCTGCGCATGTACGAAACTAATGTTTACTTCATTACTTGTACCCAAAACAAAACATTTCCAGAAGAAATAGAAGAAATCCGAAGAGATATCCTCACCGAATCGCTTGGTTTTCTGCCATGTCGCTTCTAACGGTTTACATTGCGCTGTGTACTTCATGTAATTCTCTACGAATGTCATGTTTGGGTCCAATAAACAAAGATGCGGATCATGCGCAGAACGGAGTGGACAGCACCTAAATGTTGAATGACAATAACGAAAATGACAGTAACGAAATGTTGAATTTCGGAAATAAATATTCCCGAAACGTTTGCAAATTGCTTATCGGAACTTGTCAATCAACATTGCAATGTTGTGTGGAAATATTGCAATGTAGCTTGCAAGAGAACACCCGGTTTGACTGTAAGTACTATTCACAAACTTATATTAACCCTTTATCTCCCACCATGACAATGTCAGGAGGTCTTCCCTTGTAAAATCGTCTGGTGTTAGACAGAGTAAGTCTACTCTCAACCAATTCAAACGAAACATTGCTGCTTCTGCTCTAAGTAACTAAACTGTAACATTTATCTCTATATTAAACCATGGGTAATATAATAGATTATAATTATAAATTATCTAATTATATTATCCATGATTATACTTAACTATGTTCTGAAAATTTGTAATCTAGACATTTATGTAAATCTTTGTAGATATTCTATTTTGTATGTAATTTAGCGTAATACCTGTATCTCAAACACGCCCACTGTGGAAACCAGCATCTGCTGACGGTGTTAGCGTGGTTAAATAAAGATTATCTATCTATCTATCTACAAAGTTGCTTTGGGTGAGGGAAAGATTTAAGTTAGCCTGCACCGCAGATATCCAAATTAAAGTGCCACTAACCCCAAAAAATTTTTTTCGCAAATCTAAAAGCCTTTATTGAGTGGATTAGTCCAGTGAATAAATTATTGGTATTGGACATTTCTTTGGTCTTCTGTAGACCACCAAAGTTGCAAAAATTGGCATATGCATGTCCCATGGCGGAGAAGGAAAGGGAATGGGTATATTCCTGGTGTGACGTCAGACAAGCCAAACAAGGAGCTCATTTGAGCTCTGTCTGCTGAATGCATAAAATTTTTACATTGAGTTAGTTGGGAAAATGAATTTTCAACCCAAAAAAATCTATGTATTCACCAGACAGAGCTCAAAGGAGTTCCTTGTTTGACTTGTCTGATGTAACACCAGGAATATACCCATTCCCTTTCCTACTCCGCCATGGGACATGCAGATGCAACTTTGGACGTCTACAGAAGATCAACGAAACGTCCAATACCAATAATTTATTAACTGGCCTAATCCACTCAATAAGGGCTCTTAGATTTGCGAGAAAAAGTTTTTGGGGTTAGTGGCACTTTAAACCCCGGTATTTAGTGGCCAGCGTTTCCAAGAAAAATGAAACGTAGGATTGCGCAAACTAACGTACCAAGGTCAAGAATTATCTTCGAAATGGCGGAATTCTACGAGACTCCCAAGGGCGAAAACAAAGAAAAAATAGAAAAGCTTGGAGAAGTTATAGAAATGAAGACATTTAAAACGAATATTAAACCAGAATTTATACCATCCGCTGCTTGTTCCAGTGAAAATACTAAACCGGAAGTTAAACACGAGCAGTCTGGAGCGAACAAGGAAAATATTCTTTTAAAAATACTTTGCGTCGGTGATTATTCATTTAATTGGAGTAAAGGAGTGTACCTTGACGATTATATGGTCCATTCAGGACCACCAATAGCTAAGGATCGAGGACCGATATTAGGATGTGACTTCCACTTAAAGATTCTTTATCGAAAGAGCAACTATCCAACTAGCAAAGAGCAAATAACGAATGAAATAAGACTTCAAATATGGGACATTGGTGAACAAGAAAGATTTAGTGAAATGGTACGGGTTTATTACAAGAATGCTAGCGGCGCGATAGTATTCTGGGGTGCAAGTAGCAGCTCAATGGAAAGTGCTCTCTCATGGAGAACAACAATAAAAAAGTACACGGACAAGAAAGTTCCTGTCATTCTTTTGGTTGATAATGTTTCAAGATCACCTGTGTCTTGAATTGGACATGATAAGATAATTTCTTCTGAAGAAGAAATGAATGAGTTCTGTCATCAGCATGACCTTCTTGCTTGGTTTGAGATGTTCTCACGAGAAACTGGAGAAAAAAGTGTGTTTGGGCAAGCTGTGTCCAGGCTGGTTGATGAAATCATGAAACAAAAGCAAGCGCAGAAATGAACATTGTAGTTTGAACACATAATCAAAATTATGATTGAATTATGATTGTTGAAAACGGATAATAAATTTATAATCAGATAATAAATTTATAATCAGGTTATTAATCAAACTTAATCATCATGATAATAGTTTTTAATCTAACTTGTAAAACAAATTAAATTAAACTAAATTAAACAATAATAGGTGTCTGCAGGCAATCCTTTTCCCTAACACTGGCTAGGCAGACTCTTTATACTGGATAACCCTATCAGTCATATCTAAACTGTTCTTCCTAGAGGTCCAATAAGGACCATCCCTCATTGATGAAGTGTTACTACAGGAGGAAATCAGAGAAAACTAAACTAACTTTATTTATACTGGATAACCCTATCAGTCATATCTAAACTGTTCTCCCTAGAGGTCCAGTAAGGACCATCCCTCATTGGTGAAGTGTTACTACACGAGGAAACCAGTGAGAGTGAACTAAACTAACTTTATTTATACTGGATAACTCTATCAGTCATATCTAAACTGTTCTCCCTAGAGGTCCAGTAAGGACCATCCCTCATTGGTGAAGTGTTACTACACGAGGAAACCAGAGTGAACTAAACTAACTTTATTTATACTGGATAACTCTATCAGTCATATCTAAACTGTTCTCCCTAGAGGTCCAGTAAGGACCATCCCTCATTGGTGAAGTGTTACTACACGAGGAAACCAGAGTGAACTAAACTAACTTTATTTATACTGGATAACTCTATCAGTCATATCCAGTAAGGACCATCCCTCATTGGTGAAGTGTTACTACACGAGGAAACCAGAGTGAACTAAACTAACTTTATTTATACTGGATAACTCTATCAGTCATATCCAGTAAGGACCATCCCTCATTGGTGAAGTGTTACTACACGAGGAAACCAGAGTGAACTAAACTAACTTTATTTATACTGGATAACTCTATCAGTCGTATCCAGTAAGGACCATCCCTCATTGGTGAAGTGTTACTACACGAGGAAACCAGAGTGAACTAAACTAACTTTATTTATACTGGATAACTCTATCAGTCGTATCCAGTAAGGACCATCCCTCATTGGTGAAGTGTTACTACACGAGGAAACCAGAGTGAACTAAACTAACTTTTATTTATACTGGATAACTCTATCAGTCGTATCCAGTAAGGACCATCCCTCATTGGTGAAGTGTTACTACACGAGGAAACCAGAGTGAACTAAACTAACTTTTATTTATACTGGATAACTCTATCAGTCATATCCAGTAAGGACCATCCCTCATTGGTGAAGTGTTACTACACGAGGAAACCAGAGTGAACTAAACTAACTTTATTTATACTGGATAACTCTATCAGTCATATCCAGTAAGGACCATCCCTCATTGGTGAAGTGTTACTACACGAGGAAACCAGAGTGAACTAAACTAACTTTATTTATACTGGATAACTCTATCAGTCATATCCAGTAAGGACCATCCCTCATTGGTGAAGTGTTACTACACGAGGAAACCAGAGTGAACTAAACTAACTTTATTTATACTGGATAACTCTATCAGTCATATCCAGTAAGGACCATCCCTCATTGGTGAAGTGTTACTACACGAGGAAACCAGAGTGAACTAAACTAACTTTATTTATACTGGATAACTCTATCAGTCATATCCAGTAAGGACCATCCAGGGAGCCCATCTTGGCAGAGCGTGGGCACCCTGTGGCACACTCGATCGTGGTGTGTCTGTGGCACACTCGATCGTGGTGTGTTTAGGAAAATAATATTTTTTCCTCTCCTTCCCCCCCTTTCCCCCGGTTTTTTCCGCCATTTTTCCCGCTTCCGGTAACAGTTTTTCGTTTTTTTAAAATCCCCTGCCACAGTCCCCCGCGCGTCTTTCGAGTGTGCCATCAAGATGGGCTCCTGTGCCTACCATCTATGGTGCCTACTAGGAAAAGATTTAAGCCTGCGCCGCAGATATTAGTGGCCAGCGTTTCCAAGAAAATGAACCTACATGCAACCTGAAATGAAATGTATTGTGCAAACCAACGTAACCAAGGTCAAGAATTATCTTCGAAATGGCGGAATTCTTCGAGACTCCCGAGAGCGAAAACAAAGAAAAAATAGAAAAGCTTGGAGCAGTTATAGAAATGAAGACATTTAAAACGAATATTAAACCAGAGTTTATACCATCCGCTGCTTGTTCCAGTGAAAAGACCAAACCGGAAGTTAAACACGAGCAGTCTGCTGGAGCGAAGAAAGAAAGTATTTGTTTAAAAATACTTTGCGTCGGTGATTATTCTAATTGGAGTAAAGGAGTGTACATTGACGATTATATGGTCCATTCAGGACCACCAATAGCTAAGGATCTAGGACCGCTCATAGGATTTAACTTCCGCATAAAGATTCTTTGTCGAAAGAACAACTATCCAACTAGCAAAGAGCAAACAACGAATCAAATAAGACTTCAAATATGGGAGATGGCTGAAAGTGAAAGATTTAGTGAAATGTTACGGGTTCATTACAAGAATGCTAGCGGTGCGATAGTATTCTGGGGTGCAAGGAGCAGCTCATTGGCAAATGCTCTCTCATGGAGAACAATAATAAAAAAGTACACAGACAGGAACGTTCCTGTTGTTCTTCTGGTTGATAATGTTTCAATATCACCTGTGTCTTGGATTGGACATGATAAGATAATTTCTTCTGAAGAAGAAATGAATGAGTTCTGTCATCAGCATGAGATTCTTGCTTGGTTTGAGATGTTCTCACGAGAAACTGGAGAAAAAAGTGTGTTTGGGCAAGCTGTGTCCAGGCTGGTTGATGAAATCATGAAACAAAAGCAACGACAGAAACAAAAGCAACCACAGAAACAATGCCACAGAAATGAACATTGTAGTTTGATGTAATATATCATACACGAGGAGGAGTGTTTCATCAGGATATCCAAACACTGAGACGTTTGTTGAAAACTGAGGCAAAGCCGTCGTTTTTGAACAAACTTCGAAATGTTTGGATATCCTGATGAAACACTCCTCCGAGTGTATGATATAGCATTTCAAACAAATCAGTATTTTAAGAGAAAATCAGGGTAAAAGTTTGTTTAATTTATGTAATTTCTTCCTCCGATATCCAAACCACCGACACTCATGAATTATTAATGAGTTTGAGATCCCATAATCAAAATTATGATTGTTGAAAACGGATAATAAATTTATAATCAGGTTATTAATCAAACTTAATCATCATGATCATAGTTTTTAATCTAACTTGTAAAATAAATCAAATTAAACTAAATTAAACAATAATAGGTGCCTGCAGGCAATCCTTTTCCTTAACACTGGCTAGGCAGACTATTTATACTGGATAACACTATCAGTCATATCTAAACTGTTCTTCCTAGAGGTCCAGTAAGGACCATCCTTCATTGATGAAGTGTTACTACAGAAGGAAACCAGAGTAAACTAAACTAACTTTATTTATACTGGATAACCCTATCAGTCATATCTAAACTGTTCTTCCTAGAGCTCCAGTAAGGACCATCCTTCATTGATCCAGTGTTACTACAGGAGGAAATCAGAGTAAACTAAACTAACTTTATTTATACTGGATAACCCTATCAGTTATATCTAAACTGTTCCCCCTCCCTATAGAGGTCCAGTAAGGACCATCCCTCATTGATAAAGTGTTACTACAGGAGGACATCAGAAAAAACTAAACTAACTTTATTTATACTGGATAACACTATCAGTCGTATCTAAACTGTTCTCTCTAGAGGTCCAGTAAGGACCATCCCTCATTGGTGAAGTGTTACTACAGGAGGAAACCAGAGTAAACTAAACTAACTTTATTTATACTGGATAACCCTATCAGTCATATCTAAACTGTTCTTCCTCCCTATTCTCAATTTTCACTCACGTGATCGCTGGCCCCATTGGGGTGGTGAAACAATACAAAATATTTGAATAAGAATAGAGTTAAATTCCCATAGGATAAAGATGGCCACTGTGACGTCAAGATGAAAACCAAGATAGAGGTCCAGTAAGGACCATCCCTCATTGATGCAGTGTTACTATGGGAGGAAACCAGAGTAAACTAAACTAACTTTATTTATACTGGATAACTCTATCAGTCATATCTAAACTGTTCTTTCTAGAGGTCCAGTAAGGACCATCCCTCATTGATCCAGTGTTACTACAGGAGGAAACCAGAGTAAACTAAACTAACTTTATTTATACTGGATAACTCTATCAGTCATATCTAAACTGTTCTTCCTAGAGGTCCAGTAAGGACCATTCCTCATTGGTGAAGTGTTACTACAGGAGGAAACCTCTATCAGTCATATCTAAACTGTTCTTCCTCCCTAGAGGTCTAGTAAGGACCATCCCTTGGAAAGATATTTATGAAAGCTGTGGCCAAGAGCCTGCGTATGAATTAATGTACATGTGACACAGGTTTGCCAAACCTTTTTCACAGTTGCACTGTATATAGGAAGAACCATTTGCAAATGACATTGGATGGTGATTTGCAACTACAACTACAGTACCAGAATGCTTTGCCACTATTCTACCACTAATAGATAAAGGGTACTGTACTAGCAAAGCATAATGTCTGCTAGCTGTAGTCACATAATGCTATTGTGCAAATGACCAATAGGCATGTATGTAGCAATTGTTCTTTCTATTATTTTTTTATCACATTTCACTTACATACTGTATATACTGTATATAGTAATCCAATTTCAACCAAAGTGAAAGTGAGTAATTTTACCCTAACTGTCCCAACACCATCTTGTTCACTCAAATCCTTTTCATTCAAAGACATTCAGGACAAATATGTTTGCATTTTCAGGGTTCGAAAAAACATTCAGAAAATATGCCTAATTTTGTAGGCTGTTTTTTGTAGGTCAAAATTTTTGCCGGCTGTTTTGCAAGCAGCAAAGTTACATTCGTTACATTATGTTAAAAAGCACTGGCAAGGTCCTAAAACGGCTGGCTATCACCAGCTGCCGGCTGCTATTTTGAAGTGTGATTTTATCCTAGCACAACCTTTGATTTGAAGTAGCAGTGATTGATTTTATGTAGGATGCACACAACGTTAATAAGCTATTAATTTTTTTTACTTAGTCTTATTTTACTCTGCCTATAACCCCAAATAATTTTACGCATGAAAAGAAGAACCCTCAACCAGCTTACACACCTAAAAATGCCCAAGTTGTTCCCAAGTTGTATTAGCAAGGGCAGACATAAACAGTGTTTTCACTTTACTTCTCCATTCTTTACTCGCTATTTTTTACTCTCCTTTTTTTACTTATCGATGGTGAGAATAGCAAATGGCTTTCGCATCTCATTATTTATTTGTTATTGTTACTTTGCTCTGATAAGCTTATTCTTTTGAATCTCATTATTAGTTTGTCTTGGTTACCTTTATCTGATTGGCTAATTTTTATCACGTGATTATCTCGCATATATAAGCTCGTTGTTTGTTTTACTCTTTACGTTTCTCTCTGACGAAGGGCCTTCGCTCGAAACGTTAGACCACTTACGTTCTCTGTTTCAGCAGTATTAACCTACTATACCATATTTCGATTGTTGTTCCATATTTACAACAAGTTGTTACAGGACTGTTCCATCACTGGAGTTATTTGCACTAGGTTGTTGACAAGTTGAAAGAAGGTTGAGGACTCCAACAGACTTGTCAAAAGTTGTTCCAACAACTTGTTACTGCTCTGCACTTATGAATGCTAAGCCCCAGGGTAGGTGGGGGGGATTGACCTTTCTTTTGGGGGAGGGGGGATTGTCAAATTCCCCTCAGTAGAATAGCCTTGTTGTTCAAAATACCCCTCCCTAAGTGCTAAAGTACTGTATAATAAACGAGCAGGAGTGTTTTATCAGATATAAAGACACGAGGCGAAGCCGAGTTTTTTTATATCTGATAAAACACGAATTGCGAGTTTATTATACGGCTTCAAAAACGAACCACTAGTTGATTGGCGGAGTTAGTTTGAAAAATAACCTTGTCTAAGCCAAGAAAATCAAAGCTAAAGTTTATGTAAATCAGGAGAAATCTTTATCACATATAAAGATACGATACGGTCATGATTTTCTTTTGTGTTTTCCTCATGAATTATTAATGAGTTTTTGAAATATAATATTAAAGTGCCACTAACCCCAAAATACTTTTTTTGCAAATCTAAAAGCCCTTATTGAGTGGATTAGTCCAGTGAATAAATTATTGGTATTGGACATTTCTTTGGTCTTCTGTAGACCACCAAAGTTGCAAAAATTGGCATATGCATGTCCCATGGCGGAGAAGGAAAGGGAATGGGTATATTCCTGGTGTGACGTCAGACAAGCCAAAGAAGGAACTCATTTGAGCTCTGTCTGCTGAATGCATAGAATTTTTACATTGAGTTAGTTGGGAAAATGAATTTTCAACCCAAAAAAATCTATGTATTCACCAGACAGAGCTCAAAGGAGTTCCTTGTTTGACTTGTCTGATGTAACACCAGGAATATACCCATTCCCTTTCCTACTCCGCCGTGGGACATGCAGATGCAACTTTGGTCGTCTACAGAAGATCAACGAAACGTCCAATACCAATAATTTATTAACTGGCCTAATCCACTCAATAAGGACTCTTAGATTTGTGAGAAAAATTTTTTGGGGTTAGTGGCACTTTAAGATCATTTTATGTATCAAAAATCCTGTCCCTTGAGCTTGTCAACGAAGTCAAATTTCTGTTTTGGGATATGTTGATCAGTCAATATCCTGCCCCTCTCCCCACCCTGGGGGTGCATTAATAACTTGTTACAAGATTGACAACAAGCTGGTATCAGCTTGATAAAATCACAACTTGTTAAGACAGCCTGGCTGCAAGCTTGTTGCAAACACATCCAGTTAACAAGCCATGAGAGTTTTGACACTAATGGGCTAAATAATTCAAAAAGTCCAATGGTATTTTGCAACAAACATTGGTTCTTGAGAAAAAGGGCTGACAGCCCATCAACCCCAAGACAAAACATGTCAAGGGACCCTGAAACACGGATAAAGCAATAAATAAGCAAAACAAATACTCCTTCTTATCTGTCATGCATAAAAAGATATCCTCTCTTACTGTTTAGTTGCCAACGTTCGTCCTCCTAGTTTGATTTTAAGTTTCAAAGACCTTCCCTCATCTTTTCCCTTCTCTTTTCTTTTGTGTTTCTTCTTTTTAGGAGCTTCGTCTTCAACAAGACTTTCACTTTCTGTAAAATCTCTTTTCTTCTTGTGCTTTTTATGTTTGTGCTTTCGTTTCTTCTTGGGAGAAGTCGTCGAACCTGTTGTGGACTCTAAAAATTGTAAAGTCATCAGAATTCTTTTTACTAAAGAATGCATTATTCCTACTTTCAAGAGATGTCAAAGCAATAAAATTTCTCACAGTGTTACCTCTTAAGTCTTCCTCGCTCGTTATTTGGCTTCGTTTCCCCATAACAAAACAAAAAATACACAAAAACCGATCACTCTGACTGCGTTTAGTTTTTATAAATGATCCGCCATATTGGATTTCAAAACATGTGCATAAGACTGGGAACTAGTGTTGTTTTTCACAGGCGACCCAGGTACGAGATTGACCCAAGTATACTACTCAAATCAGTAGAGCGAGACATGGACGATTTTTTTATCGCTTCCTAATAAGTGTCAGTTTTATTAACCGCGGATCAATTTCAAAGCAATCACGAGGTGTATTCTCATGTACCACGTGATAAACATCCAATTAATTCTTTGAACGTTTTCATGGCGATAAAGTAATATAAATAAGTTTTGTGGAAACACCACGTAAACTATTTCTTTGCTAAACACCACGTAAACTATTTCTTAGCAAAGAAATAGTTTACGTGGTGTTTCCACAAAACTTATTTATATAAACATCCAATTGTTAACCATTGTTAACTCGTAAACAAGCTATCACGTGGTACATAAGAATACACCTCGTGATTGCTTTGAAATTGATCTGCGGTTAACGAAACTGTTGCTTCGGAAGCGATGAAAACATCGTCTATGTCTCGCTCTACTGATTTGAGTAGTAATATACACTTTGATGTCTGCTCCCAAGGAAAACAGTTTTGTTTTCCCGAGGCTACCGTAGTTTTGTTATAGTCTGTATCAAGAAAACCTGAACCCTTAGAAAACAACCTATTGAAGTAGTTTGAAAGTAAACACACGGTCTTATACACCTGGGAAATTAAGATAACTTGAAGTGTATGCATGGTGAAAGTATTTGAAAGCTTTTTCTCTTCCTGTTTAACTTAGGCCACGTCCACACGTATACGTTTTCCTAGCGTTTTCATATTGTTTCAGGTAATGAGACCATTGTTTTTTGCTCCCCTGAGGACCGAGAACAATATAAAAACGCTATGAAAACGCATACGTGTGGACGTGGTCTTAGGCTATGTGCACAGGGTAACGTTTCCAAGCGTTTTCGTATTGTTTACTGTTCTCAAGGGAATCGAGAACAATCAGCTCATTACTTGAAACAATACGAAAACGCTCGGAAACGTTATCGTGTGCAGATCGCCTAAATACCGACAGGAAATTTACACGGTTGATCAGAGAAGTTGCATCTAATTTTCCCGTGCATGCTGATAAAGGAAAACATATGCAAGCGGGACATTTAGAAGAAGACAAAGGATTTCTTTGTCTTCTAATTTTCCCTCATCAATATACACGGGAAAATTAGAAGACAAAGGATAAATTTCCCTCTTGCGGAGCGATGAGGGAAATACGAGGTTTACATTCCCTCGGAGAACAAAAAAGAATCCGAGGCGATCATGGTATTATTATTATACATTTTTTTCGAATCCTACAATGCTATTATCTGTAGTTTCTGGAGGTATTATCTGTAGGAAAAAAGACTTATCATACATGTGCTGACGTGACGCCACTGACAAGCTGACAAACCGAAGAAAAGCGCGGGGAAAAAAGCAACTGTCTTTGAACTGCAATTTTTGGTTCTAAGGAAGTGATTCTCTTTATATTTCCAACTGAAAATGCATAATAAACAATTCTTGGATGAGACGTTTTTGATATCAAGAATTATCAAGGTCGAAGTCTCTGTTATTTGCCAAAGCCGAAGGCTGAGACTGATAATACGGTCTGAGACCTTGATAATTCTTGATATCAAAAAAGTCGAATTCAATAATTGTTTATTATTATTATTATTATTATTATAATTATTATTTTTATTATAATTATTATAATTATAATTATCATTATTATCATTATAATAATTATAATTAATATTATTATTATTATTATTATTATTATTATTATTATTATTAATTGATCACTCCTCATTGGGGATTTTCAGTATATATTTCTATACATATATTTAAAAAGAATTAATATTATTACTACGTATTATTTACATGTTCAAATACACATACAATATCAAAATATTAACCTTCCACCAACCTCTAATACAACTATATATGTAATCAGTAAAAATACTTTGTGCTGTACAGAATTAATCCCTTAATCAAAGGGGTGGGTCCCAAAAAGTTAGAATGTTTCTATCTTTTAACATCTGCTTATTTTGTGCAGCCCATGTAGCACGGCATCACTATTTAACGGAATCGACAGGATCAACGGAATCAACGGAATTGACGGAATCAACGGAATCTGCTGGAAATTTTGTTAATCACTTACTAACAAACGGTTAATAAAATACATTTACTTACGTTTATTAGCTGAGATGCCGTCGATACTTCAAGCAAGGTTATTGGATTAGACATTACGTACCGTACATATATACGCTATAATTGATTGCTATGATTGCGCAAATATATGTGTCTCATTTCAAACTTTCAAACTTACTAAGGCCTACTAAGTGTTAAGTTGGACACAACCTGTGGGTTGATTAACAGTGAAAAAAGCTTGGTTAGATATAAAGATAGATGTAAATAAAAAGATCAGGGGTCTACATTTATAAAGATATAAATATACACATGTTCTGTCGAACTCATTCTTTGAATCATCATAGCAATAAAAAATATAAAATCTCTTTCATCAATTACGCGTATATATGTACCTAATATGTCTAATCCAATAACCTTACTTGAAATATTGACGGCAGATCAGTTTCAGCTAATAAACGTAAATAATGAAGAGGTGAGAAAAACTTGGGTGGAGTGGGCAATCTTGGGTGGAGTGGGCAATCTTGGGTGGAGTGAGCAATCTTGGGTGGAGTGAGCAATCTTGGGTGGAGTGGGCAATCTCGGGTGGAGTGAGCAATCTTGGGTGGAGTGGGCAATCTCGGGTGGAGTGAGCAGTCTTGGGCGGAGTGGGCAATCTTGGGTGGAGTGGGCAATCTCGGGTGGAGTGGGCAATCTTGGGTGGAGTGAGCAATCTTGGGTGGAGTGGGCAATCTCGGGTGGAGTGGGCAATCTTGGGTGGAGTGAGCAATCTTGGGTGGAGTGAGCAATCTTGGGTGGAGTGGGCAAGGTGGTGTCACATAATAGCCACAAAGTGCAGAGTTGCCTGTGGAGTAGGCTAAAGGTTGTTGTCACATTTGAGGCAGCACTTCACTTGCGATAATAACTTCTAGTTTATTAACCGTTTGTTAGTAAGCGATTAACCAAATTTCCAGCAGATTCCGTTGATTCCGTCAATTCCATTGATTCCGTTAAATAGAGATGCTGCATGTAGCATGACACTTACACTGTGCTCAGATATTGACAAGTTGACAGTATGTAGATATTATTTAACAAAGTAAAAAGATGGTAAACTACTAGGAATAATTTTGATAATGAAATACAGACATTTTGAGCAGAGACCTTTTATATCAGAGTAAAATATCAAAATACTTACATTTCAAGCAGAGCCCTTCATTAGAGTAAAATACCATATTTTAATAAAATGAATGAGCATAAAATGTCAGAATTTCATTATTAAAAAAACTCAGGAGTTTACCATCTTTTCATTTGCATTTGAAGTACTGCAAATGTTGCCAACAACTTGTCTGGAACATCATCTGTGAATTGCAAAGCTAGGACTATTTAAACGTCTTTTCCATCATTTGCAGTCTTCTAAATAATGCACTGCCAGAGCAAACACATTCTATAGGTTCACCCACTTCAGAGTAGCCTATTTTCTTGAAGAAAGGAATAGCTTTGGATGCACTTTGAATTTTAATAGTAGCGTGAGATTTAGCCCAGAGTATTTCTTCCATTTTACAAACCATCTGCTTGCCATAGCCCATGTTCTATTAAAACAACAAAACAACAATCTCTTTGATGAGTAACATCATCTGGTGATAGACAGAGTAAAACAATACCGTAAATTTTCGATTTAGCGCCGCTCTCGATTAAGCGCTGCTCCTGATTAAGCGCCGCACCCAGAAGCAGGATAATTTAATAAGTGCCGCAACTTCGAAAAAGATGAATCAGCAAACACAAACCAATACACTAACATATCAGCATATCTTTAATACATCACTGGAGTTTTTCGCCGGTCAAGGTCGCGAGATACTTCGATCGCAGCTGTCCATCCTAAAAGAGTCGGACACAAATCCCTTTGAAGTCTCTGATTCAGATGTCGAAGATGCCTCTGACCACATCTATGGATAGACGACGATAAAGAAGGCCATGACCAGGACGTTGACGTTCTTTTTTGAATTTATTGTGCTACTGGGTATTATGAAAATTATTGGGTTAAATTTATTGGGGTTTTCTATGGATAATTAAAGTTGTGTTATGAGCGTTTTGTTAACTTTTTTTAATAAGCACCACTCTCGATTAAGCGCCGCACCAAAAGATTGCAAATTTTAATAAGCGCTGTGGTGCTAAATCAAACATTTACGGTAACAGTCAAAATATTAAAGACTTATTAACCGAGTGCGAGGTCTGTACGGTAAAGTATTTGCCTGAGGTTTTTGTACAGACCGAGCGACGAAGGAGCGAGGTTTGTGCAATAAAACCGAGGGCAAATACTTTCCCGTACAGACCGAGCAAACGAGGTTAATAAGGAATTTATTATATGGCTATTGGTTCATTTTATTTTTAAGCTTCGAGCGTTGTCTTCGTCTTCAGAGTACGCTGTTTACCTTACCTGTTAACTTTATCTAAAAACACGACAAATAAAAGGCGAACTGGTGTAAACAAAGGCCAAGAAGTGACACGAAAAACAGCTTTAAAGAAAACCAGCAGTGATGTTCCAACACATTTTATTGTTCAGAATATTTGAATAAAGATACCTATTTCTCTTTTATTTGTATTCAAATCAACTCGGAAATGTTCCCGCCAAAACTTACAGGGCCGAGGAAAAAGCGTATTGACCGGTCGGTCAATATCGTAAAATCCCAACCTCTCAGGAACCAATCAACATGCATCGTTTTGCGTATGGACCGGCAGTCAAACCCAGCCATATAATAAAGTAAGGTTGGTTATTACTGCTGAAACAGAGAATGTAGGAGTCTAACATTTTGAGTGAAGACTCTTCGTCGAGAAACATCACTCTCTTTATGTTTCTCTCTGATGAGCCTTCACTCAAAACATTAGGCTACTATGTTATATTTCAATTGTTGTTTCAACACTGCCTATGGAGCACACTACTTTTATAAAACAATAAAAGGGTCAGTTTTTGGCTAGCTTGGGTAGGAATGTCTTATAAAATAAATTAATTAAAGAAAATAGTATTTAAAAATACCTGGTAATCTTTCTTCACAAAAAGAAAATTTATCCAGTGATAAAGATCTTCATTATTAAGATTATCACTAGTAAGAAGTTTTTGTGTCCGTCCACAAAGAACACTCACAATATCTAAAGAAAAATTCAACAAAAACTTTGGTCCATACACTTATGGGTATTCCAAACTAAAATAGGTACTCTGTCCCAAAGCGTAATGCACCTATCAATGTTAAGCCCCAGGGTGGGGAGGGGGCAGGCAATCCATGGGGATATTGACCTTTTGTGAAAAGAATTGTCAAATTCCCCAGCAGTAAAATAGCCTTGTTGGTCAAAATAGCCCTCCCTGGGAAATATCAAGTGCTAAAATATAATATTAAGATCATTTTATGTGTCAAAAATCCTGTCCCTCACGTTTGTCAAGAAAGTCAAATTTCTCTGTTGATCAGTCAATATCCCATGGGTTGCCCTCCTACATACTATTATGCTATCAGTCCCAGAACCTGAAAACTATACAGTATAAAGGTATGTGCTGTGCCAAATAGGGTGTCTTGAATTTTGCCCCAATTACCCAGCATGCACCTATATTCGTAATTGGGACACATCTTTTGGTAAATATTTTGATCTAGTCATTTATAAATGGTGTTCATACTCTTCCCTTTCACCCAGGAACATCTTTGCCAAGTCGCTTTCTTTCCAATCCGAAGAGCTTTCCCAATTATGAAAGAAATTATGTTTAAGTGTCGGTTGTTCAACGGTAGGAGACGGTGTTAGGAAATAGGTTTTAGGGGAAACCCCACGGAAGATCGTCTTGAGCGCCATGGATATTCATATATTAAAATCTTATTTACATATTTATCTTTGTATTAAAATGTCTAGTTATGAAAGCATTATAATAGAGAATAATGAAGCTAAATACCTGGTTTAAGACCTTTGGTTCGTCCAAACAACACAACATCACCTTCAATAGGCTCTGAAGATTCTCCACTCACATCTCGCGAGACTTGGCGAAATGTCCGTAGAGTTTTTGAATTAAAATGTTCTCTTCTCACTGTAAATGAACTGAAATAAAATACACAACATTTCTATATTGTTCATCTTCTAAGCTAGGCTTTTCTACAGCCGAGCAGGAATGATAAATGGCTGTATCAATCACAATATAAAACACATGTGGACCTCACCTTCTGGAAGCCATTTGTATTGTTTGTTCCAGGCCTTCGTTGCCATTCACACTTGTGCGCAGGTGGGGGTGTTAAATAGGGTGTGGCTAATTTCTTTTTTTGGGGGGTGGGGGGTGTGGGGTGTGTGGGTGGGGGTTAGATATGGTGGTTAGATGTGGTGCATGGTGGTTGGATGGAGTGCATGATAATTAGACGGGGTGTATGGTGGTTAGATGGGGTGTATGGTGAGATGGAGTACATGGTGGTTAGATAGGGTGAATGGTGGTTAGACGGGGTGTATGATAGTTAGACGGGGTGTATGGCGGTTAGATGAGGTGTATGGTGATTAGATGGAGTGTATGGTGGTTAGATGTGGTGCATGGTGGTTAGATAGGGTGAATGGTGGTTAGACGGGGTGTATGATGGTTAGATGGAGTGCATGGTGGTTAGATAGGGTGTATGGTGATTAGACGGGGTGTATGGTGATTAGACGGGGTGTATGGTGGTTAGATGGGGTGTATGGTGGTTAGATGGAATGGACTTGATGGGGTTAGATGTGGTGCAAATGTGGTGCATGATGGCTAGATGGGTGTGTGAAATGGGGTGGTTAGATGAAGTGGTTTTGGGGGGTTAGATGTTGGTGGTCAGATGAGGTGGTTAATGCATGCTTTGAATGATTCGATTGATGTTTGACCAATAATCCTATTTCTTTTTTCAGAACATAATTAATATAACACCAGATTATCAGACAATACCACAATATAAAGAATCAAGTATGCCTGGTCCTTTAGCTTCTTTAACGTGTTTGTGCCTTCATGAGCTGTGACGTAAGATGACGCTACGAGCACCCTTGCCACAAACTCCACCCACCCATTCAAACCATCGCAAAACAACCCCAACAAATCGCGTACGTTCGCTGTATTGTCTAAAAGAAAACACACCCGAGCACTCTCTAGCTACATGTAATAAGAACAGTGTTTTATTTGCAAGAAACATTTTAACAGAAGAGATATAAGATTTTTAGACGTTTGCGTAAGCGGAGAGATAGCAAGTTAAGAACGTGATTGTATGACGAAGACTTCAAAACTGCTAACTTGTCGACGTTAGAGCTTCACGATGTTAAATTCTTTATCACATGAAAAGATACTATAGATACGTTTTGTGGAAACACCACGTAAAATATTTATTTGCTAAGCTTACGGCCTGTTGACTCAGGCCTTCATCACTCATCAGAGCAATATCAAATACATACTTTACGTCGTGTTTCCACAAAACGTATCTATATTACATTATCGCCCTGAAAACTTTCAAAGAATTAAAAACAACCTATTCGGTAAGTTCACTGGTGAAGTAATTTTGAAAAACAACATTGTCTTATACAGCACATTCTGTGTGTAAAACTACTTGTTCAAACACTATTTTTTTCTAATTCAACTACAGTACAGTTTTCCACAGGAATTAGTATTTTAGCAGCTTAAGATGTCTTCTTCATACAATCATGTTCTTAACCCAATATTACATTTTGGTGCAATGAGTATTAATATAAGTATATATTGTTATAATATTGTATATTTATATATTTGTAATAATTTTATATAACCTAGATTATACATCCACAAGACTTGAATATATTTAACGAGGTCAATTCCCTCGATCTGTCGTGCTCTAACATGCAACCAGGGGGGGTTGGTGAAAGGAAATTGTAAGCATAAGAGTGCATTGCATGCTGGGTCATATATATCTTTTTACAACCCCGTCTGGTATATAGGATATATATTGCTGTATCTTACCCTACTTTGTGTATTGTACAATAGAGCTAAATATAACATGGCTATGTAATCCTAATAACAGCTTGAATATATCTTAGAACAATGGTTGAGTATTGTAGAACAATGGCTGAGTATGGTAGAACAATGACTGAGTATTGTAGAACAATGGCTGAGTATTGTAGAACAATGACTGAGTATTGTAGAACAATTGTAGAACAATGGCTGAGTATTGTAGAACAATGGCTGAGTACTGTAGAACAATGGCTGAGTATTGTAGAACAATGGCTGAGTATTGTAGAACAATTGTAGAACAATGGCTCAGTATTGTAGAACAATGGCTGAGTATTGTAGAACAATTGTAGAACAATGGCTGAGTATTGTAGAACAATGGCTGAGTATTGTAGAACAATGGCTGAGTATTGTAGAACAATACCTAGCCATTGTTCCAAGGCTAAATGGCCAATCCAATCCTGATGAATATGTGTATTAAGTATAGAAAATACTTCATTAATGACAGTTCAACATGGTGTATTTAGGTAAAACATAGCCACTTGGCTAATTTTTCTCTTGAACGTCTTTGATAATTCAAAAACTGCAGGCCATCACGCACAACTACCGTCAAACGATATGCTTTTTGGCTTGTGATGGCACTTTTTCAGCACAAGCAGCTGCATATTTGCTTTCTCGCAAAAACGTCGTCAACATTAAACATGCACTAAAATAAACTAAATTCTAATGTGCTACTATTGTTTATAAGTACACCTATTTTATAATTCTACATCCGAGACTTATCAGTAAGTTTTTGAGCTAGCTCAAAAATTTGAACTAAAATTCATACTGCATGGTTAAGTATAAATATTAATAGGTTAATATATGTTCATTGGAGAACGCCTGCCGTTGATGGAGATGTTTTTGAAAATACTTTTAGCAAGTGATTAAGTTTTTAAACATTTTATCACTTTCATAATTTATTGTTGTTTTTTTTTTTCCTTTTGATATTTTCCAAGAATAAAAATTAAGATTCAGGAAAAAGTTTTCAGAAATTAGCTGTCTCTGATTGGCTCAGAAAGTAACAAAATCTTGTATTCTTATCTCTGATTGGCTAACAGAGTAAGAAAATCTGTTCCTTTTTTGTTTTAAGTGCCTATCCGATGTGTGGAAATTTCACATATTCGTAACTGGTTAGACATTCAGAGGAATTAAAAATCGCCCACACATTGAATAGCTTTTCAGGTTAATAGATTATCTGGAGGAAGGCGAACTCGATGACTGAAATATTAGAACGTTTGCAAGCTATATCTTCCGAATAAAATAATAAATTTTGGGAGTAATTGCTAGAACAAACTCTGTCGAACAACTGCATAAACGAATGATTAGTTCTCCTCGATATATTGTTTGTCTTAAAGTGCACATGAAACGAAAATTAAGTCAGTCTTATTTGTAAGAACACTTAAAATGATAGAGTAACATCTTTGCAGTTTTTCGTTTCCTTGCTTCGTTCTTGAGATATTTCAGTTTGTTTGATATGCAAATTAAACATTTTGACGTCACATATGCATGAGTTATTGAAAAAACTTCTATATCTTCGCTATTATCAAACCAAAATAATTCGAGGGAAGCAAGTGGGTGTGTTTCGCCCAGAACACTAAACATGTAGATTTTCAAGTGATTATTATATTTGACAATAGCAAAGATATATAACGTTTTTCGATAGCTCATTATGCACGTGTGGCATCAAAATGTTTAATTTGCATATCAAACAAACTGAAATATCTCAAGAACGAAGCAAGGAAACGAAAAACTGCAAAAGATGTTACTCTATCATTTTAAGTGTACTTTCAAATAAGACAGACTTAATTTTCGTTTCAATAGTCAACTGGATTCTAATATTTGTAAAACCTAATTCGCTCCACGAGAGCAAAAAACAAGCTGTATTGGTTTTTTCTCTGAAAAGCAGAACGATAATAAAAATCAATCTTTCACAGAAAATTATGCTGGGATACATGGCATTCAAAAAAATGGCGGCCAATTTATATTCTTTTATGCCCCGTTTTAGTGTTTGATAATGGAAAAAAATATTCACACAAGAACGAGGCTGGGCAGGCTGATTTAAATGCATATAAAAATGAATATAAATTAACCGAACCCGAAAAAGATGGCTGCGGTACATTTAACCACAATCCTTTGCGTGCAGTAAATATCGTTTCTTGCAGAATTATTGGAAGATATGGTTTTAAAACGACCAACTTCGGTAGGAATAAAGTTCTTGTTTACTTAACCCATCTTTGCGTGATAAACAATGTTTAGTTATTTGAGCTGATTTGAGGTCGCAAAGCATTGTGGTTAAACGTACCGCCGCCATCTTTTTCGGTACCGTCAATCAGCGGTCATCTTTATGAATATGATGATTAGGAAAATAAACGACAACACAAGTGGACCAAGTAAATTAGTTCAATTTGATAAGGTCACATGGTATTGCCTCTTGCTCAATCAGGGGACACTAAGACGGAACCGTTCTCGAATTAGTACGGTTCCGCCTGTTTACACGGCGAAATAGGACTAATTCGAGGCCGGTCTCAAATTCGTCCGGTAACGCTATTTTTCTTCCGTGTAAACAGGCGGAATCGTACTCATTCGAGACCGGTCTCAATTCGTCCGGTAACGCTATTTTTCTTCCGTGCAAACAGGCGGAATCGTACTAATTCGAGGCCGGTCTCAAATGCGTCCGGTAACGCTATTTTTCTTCCGTGTAAACAGGCGGAATCGTACTAATTCGAGACCGGTTCCGAATTCGTCCAGGACGGTGTAAATGGGGTCTAAGTTAAGATACATTTCTACGAAGACCTAATTTTGTTTTGGTTCTTGGCTTACAAGAAACGCTTTCCTGATCGTAGTTAATATATTACTGCATTCCCTGATACTGCAGTTTGACCAAATGAAAGTAACATCTATAAAGTGCGCGCGCACCAGCGGAAAGACTGGTTTGGTCTGGACTTAGAATAAACGTCCACCACTAAAACGCAACCATGGAATAAGTTTAGAATGGATCTATACAATAACGTGACTTGTATGTGGATTTTCATTGGTTGTTGACTGTGATCTATTAAAGGACACACGTGATAGCTGGCGTCACATCACGTCATACCACGTCACATCACGTCACATCACTTCACATCACGTCACATCACGTCACGTCACGTCACGTCACGTCACGTCACATCACATCACGTCACATCACGTCACATCACATCACGTCACGTCACATCACGTCACATCACGTCACGTCACATCACGTCACATCACGTCACATCACGTCACATCACGTCACATCACGTCAGTTGACTTGTTTTTCTTTTTTCATGCCCCAGAAATCTTCAATAAACCACGTCACAGCGTGTAAAGAACAACAGTCACGCCACTCGACTTCGTCTTGTCTTCCTCTTTGTCTTTACACACTGTGACGTCATCTATGATCCATTACAATACACAAACACGGAAAAAATATGAACGATTTCTTAATTAGATTGCGAATGCAGCCGTGTGAATGTAACCAGTAAGTCCTATACCAATCCAGTCTCAGTCCAACTCCAGTCCGAGTCCTCTAGTGTGAACGCACTTTAAAAAAATATACAGCGATGTATAAACATTGCAGTAATTACTAAATAACATACACGAAAAGGCGGTTTCAAGATGCCGCAACCAATATTTGGATTTAGAGGACACACGCGAAGCTAATACTTCACTAATTTTTCTTCTCCTGTGTCCTTGTGTATTTTATTCCATTGCTATCGTGGACGCCATATTGAACTATCTTCCTGGTGTATGGCATTTAGCAAAGACTAAATTTGCGTCAAAATTCCGGTTATAAAACCATGTCGGATATTCACGAATTTATTGGTTAGGATTAGGGTGTGTGTTGGGGTCAGGCTTTCATGAAGTACCTGGGTTACTTAGGACATGGAATTATTACCAAAATTCCGACCGTGTGTCCAATGACCTGTATATAACTGGACTGCGGGTGCTGTCGAAAAAATAACTAAAAAATGGCGAAACTATGGTTTACTCTTCTCATAGTACAAACAGATGACCTTATTCAAACCTACAGCATATATTTATTTTAATTATATTTGAATTTTATTTATATAAACTCTTTAGAAAAAAGGTCAGCGGTTGCTATACTATGAGACGAAAACCCCATAATTTGCCACCTAGTGGCCCGCTAGTAGTTCGGGTGTTAACCCGCCAGTGGGTCGGGTGTAAACCCGCTAGTAGGGTCAGGTGTAAGTCCGCCAGTGGATCGGGTGTAAACCCGCTAGTATAGGAAGTAAACAACTAAGGTTAGAGTTCTTTCTATGGGTGAGGTGGACATTAAATCGTTAAAATTCTTATTCAGTGATTAATACGAGGCCCACAGTCCAGCTATATATAGATCAGTGACGTAATGTGACGTCAGCTCTATTCATTCCACTCCATTGTACTTACGCTACGATACTAGCAGTAAGGATGAGTCACCATGAGGTCTGCTGCCAATAGGACCAAGTCTCGAGGCCAGGACATCTTGACTAAGGAACGTTTCTCGCCTCGGAGAACGATTCCCGAAACCTATCCCCGAGGCAGCAGCGGCGGCGACTGCGGGCGCAACTGTCGGGGCGGAAGGAGTTATGGTAGAACTTGGTGAAAATGCCAGTTTTAATGTGTACGAACCACCACCTTTAAAATAAAGAAGAAAAAAACTCTTCGTTTCTTCTCGTTTATAAAATGAGACGACAATATGTCGTGTCGTCATTATCGTGATTACATAGTCACGTGCAAACACGGTAACTGACCAATCACAGCTTGTTTACAAAGTCTCAGAACTTGACGTGTTTTCATTGGTTACCTTCTGGGTTGATGGTCACGTGATTGACGAGTACAACAGCCTCAGCAGCAGACTGAACTTTGGGCATTTCCAGTAAACCACTGGAAGACTTGGCACTTCCTGGATAAAGGGGGGAAAAATATGATAAAAATTATTAGTATTTGACAATAAACGACTGAGTCCGTGAGTAATTTTCTACCTTTTGAAAAGAAAGTTCCTCGAATTGGAGTGTCAGCACCAGATGTGAGAAAAACCTTTAGAAACAGAATCAGATACCTTAAAAATATACATATAAACAACGAAACAAACAAACAAACAAACAAACAAACAAACAAACAAACAAACAAACAAACAAACAGACAGACAGACAGACAGACAGACAGACAGACAGACAGACAGACAGACAGACAGACAGACAGACAGACAGACAGACAGACAGACAGACAGACAGACAGACAGACAGACA
This sequence comes from Corallium rubrum, assembly GCA_964035015.1. Classification (NCBI taxonomy): domain Eukaryota; kingdom Metazoa; phylum Cnidaria; class Anthozoa; order Scleralcyonacea; family Coralliidae; genus Corallium; species Corallium rubrum. Next base: position 9,077,772 of record OZ036008.1, read on the forward strand.
GACAGACAGACAGACAGACAGACAACCGACCGACCGACCGACCGACCGACCGACCGACCGACCGACCGACCGAACGAACGAACGAACGAACGAACGGACGGACGGACGGACGGACGGACGGACGGACAGACAGACAGACAGACAGACAGACAGACAGACAGACAGACAGACAGACAGACAGACAGAGACGAATGGACGGACGGACGGACGGACGGACGGACAGACGGACAGACGGACGGACGGACGGACGGACGGACGGACGGACGGACGGACGGACGGACGGACGGACGGACGGACGGACGGACAGACAGACAGACAGACAGACAGACAGACAGACAGACAGACAGACAGACAGACAGACAGACAGACAGACAGACAGACAGACAGAGACGAATGGACGGACGGACGGACGGACGGACGGACGGACGGACGGACGGACGGACGGACGGACGGACGGGACGGACGGACAGACAGACAGACAGACAGACAGACAGACAGACAGACAGACAGACAGACAGACAGACAGACAGACAGACAGACAGACAGACAGACAGACAGACAGAAGGCAGACAAAACCAGCATGATACTTACGTCTTTTAGTTGATCTAAAGTACAATTACGAGGTGCATTGAAGAAATGAAGCATTCGAGTTGGAGGTTGATAACGATTTTTTAGACTCTGTCCTTCAGGAATACTAAGAAAAACAAAGAATAAAAAACGATAAATCACATATGAGAAAAAAAGATTGATAATACATCATTACTTACTATTTAAAGCGATTATTTCTGTTCTCAGTGTATGTTACAGTTGCGAGTGTGCCGTCATTTAGCGTGTTCACTGTTGATGAGCCCGCGATGTAAGGATGCTTGGAAAACCTAAAACAAAATACGTATTTACAATCAACATCATTTAATGACGATGGTAGTGGTGATGATGATGGCAGTGGTGGTGGTGATGATGGTAGTGGTGATGATGGTAGTGGTGGTGGTGGTGATGATGGTAGTGGTGGTGGTGATGGTGATGATGGTAGTGGTGGTGGTGATGGTAGTGGTGGTGATGATGGTAGTGGTGGTGGTGATGGTAGTGGTGGTGATGGTAGTGGTGATGGTAGTGGTGGTGATGATGGTAGTGGTGGTGGTGATGGTAGTGGTGGTGATTGTAGTGGTGGTGATGGTAGTGGTGGTGATGGTAGTGGTGGTGATGGTAGTGGTGGTAATGGTAGTGGTGGTGGTGTGATGGTAGTGGTGGTGGTGGTGATGGTAGTGGTGGTGGTGGTGATGGTAGTGGTGGTGATGGTAGTGGTGATGATGGTAGTGGTGATGGTAGTGGTGGTGGTGATGGTAGTGGTGGTGATGGTAGTGATGGTGATGGTAGTGGTGGTAGTGGTGGTGATGGTAGTGATGATGGTAGTGGTAGTGGTGATGATGGTAATGATGGTCAATGGTGAAGCTGATGACCGTAATGATGGTGGTAATGATGGTGGTGGTGATGGTGGTGGTGATGATGGTAGTGGTGGTGGTGATGATGGGTGGTGGTGGTAGTAGTGGGGATAGTTAGTGGCAATGATAATGACGATAATAACAATGATGGTGGTAATGGTAGTAGTGGTGGAGATGTGATAATACGTGTGGTGAAGGCACATTATTATCACTGCCGTTATTATTACCATTATTAACTTACGCAATAACCAGCTTGCATTCAAAAAGCTCCAGTCCATTTAAGTTCTTAATAATCATCTCAGAAGCCATCTTATCCGACATTTGAATCATGGCCACTCCTGGTTTATTCGTTAGGAATTTAATCTTTAAACAAGAAACGAAAACAAACTTTATTTCGCTGATTAAAAACTACTTTCTCCTTACGTAAGCGAAATGTTTTCCCGCGCTTGAAGTGAGGCACTCACGACAGCCAATCAGAAGCGGCGTTATGTTAAATCGAGCAAAGTGAAAAAATGGTAAACTACCGAGAACAGTTTTGATAACAAAATACTGACGTTGCAACACATTTTACTCTGGTAAAACTCCCCTAGAAACGTCAGCACTTTAGCACCTTTTCACTTTTCTCTTTCTAAAACACTACCTACACAACACTCTTGTAGTCTTGTTTATTAGGGGCCGTTTACATGAATCCGGATTGAGTTTCAATCCAAACTGAACTCATTCCGCTTCTGATCAAACCCCTTTATCTGTTTAGATGAATCCGGATTGAGATTAGCTCATTTCGGATTGAGTTCAATCCGTTTCTCATTCCGGATTGAAATCTCATTCTGGATTGAAATTTCGTTCTGGAATCATGTAAAGGTGGGGCGAGTTTCATTCCGGAATGAAAAACGTGACAGAGAGGGCTAGAACAAACAATGCATGCGTGTTTTCTAATATTTACAGATTTTAGATTTCATGCGAGTTTCAATCCAGAAATCCAATTCGCATGTAAGAAACGCATTGACTTCGCATTTCAATCCGGATTGAAACTCAATCCGGATTCATATAAACGGCCCCTAACACTACGGTTATATTAAAGCTATGTTTAAAACTCACCTTAATGACATTTCCATAGAGACAAAACAAATTAAACAAACGATCACAATTCATGCGGTCTGGATTCAAACCATACACCATAAGCACACAACCTAGTCCACCATCTACATCACAACAAAGAAAAACAAGAAAATGTCCCTCCTAAGTTTGAATAAATTCGCCTGGAGTTAGCATTCTAAAAATTCTACAGTATTCTAAAAATTCTAAAATGTTCTAAAAAGTCCAAAGTGTTCTAAGAATTTTCAAATGTTCCAAAAATTCCAAAGTATTCTAAGAATTCTAAAATGTTCTAAAAATTCCAAAGTGTTCTAAGAATTCTAAAATGTTCTAAAAATTCCAAAGTGTTCTAAAAATTCCAAAGTGTTCTAAGAATTCTAAAGTGTTCTAAAAATTCCAAAGTGTTCTAAAAATTCCAAAGTGTTCTAAAAATTCTAAAATGTTCTAAAAATTCTAAAATGTTCTAAAAATTCCAAAGTGTTCTAAAAATTCTAAAATGTTCTAAAAATTCTAAAATGTTCTAAAAATTCCAAAGTGTTCTAAGAATTCTAAAATGTTCTAAAAATTCCAAAGTGTTCTAAGAATTCTAAAATGTTCTAAAAATTCCAACGTGTTCTAAAAATTCCAAAGTGTTCTAAGAATTCCAAAGTGTTCTAAGAATTCCGAAGCGTTCTAAAAATTCCAAAGTTCTACGATTCTTATGAGTACCTGGATTGAGTATTGGTTGTCCAGCGGTAATAATATTTTGATGATTCAAGGCTAGAGGCGAGAGACCACCAGGACTGCTAGGGACATTCGGGAACAGACTAGCAAGGTCAGAATTTGATCCATCAAGGGAGGGGTTCAACGAGGTCGACATGGGATCACAGGAAGACACTTCATTTGTTACAGCACCATTACCTTAAAAACAAATACACTTAGACCCCGTTTACACGATGTCGGTACAATTTGAAAACGGAACAAAATCATGCCGTTTAGGCCTTGCATTTACACGATACCGGCACAAAAATAACATGAAATGTTATATGCTGTATTTGCATACCGGCATGATTTTGTTCCGTTTTCAAATTGTACCGGTTTCAAATTGTACAAAACGGGGTCTTAGCTATAGATCGTTTTCATCTGACGTCACGTCGACCAAATTTGTGAATACCAAAACAATGAAATGACGGCCATATTGGTGTATTCAGCTTCTTCAAAAATTAAACTATGAACAATGAGAACTTGAGGCATTTTTTCCTCAATATTTTATTACCTGGTAGGACACTAAGTTTGGACAAAATACCTGAGAAAAAAAGAAACAGATTATCAAGTCAATCCATCTACGCCGCGGTTAAGGAATTGATTAAATGATGTGGAGTTTACAATGTGTTCAAGTTCTCTTACTTTGAACAGTAGGAAACGCTGAAATCTTCGCTAAAGCTTCGTTCGTAATGGGCAACTGACTGCTTGACAGAGGCATTCCTGGTACGGAAAATAGGACAAGAAGCAAACACGGTTGTGACGTCACCGCATATATGACGTCACGGCACATGACGTTACGGTACATATGACGTCACGGCACATATGACGTCACGGCACATGACGTCACGACACATATGACGTCACAGTACATATGACGTCACGACACATGACGTCATGGAGCATATGACATCACGGTACATATGACGTCACGGTATATTACTATGATTTCTTAGTCTTATTTAATTCTTTGAAAGTTTTCATGGCGATAATGTAATATAGATTAGAAATTTTGTGGAAATACCAATGTATAATTTAGCAAATAAAAAGTATACGTGGTGTTTCCAAAAAACGTATCTATATTAGTCTTATTTTATAAAAGATATAAAAGATAATAAAAATATATAATCTGACGCGCGAACACACGTGTGAGTTTGTGAGAATTACAAAATACTTATGCAAAGTACTTGACTCGTCTACGGTTCCGGTTGACATAAACTCACAAAGTTAAAGATTATTTTTTAAAACATACCGTTTAACGGAGTAAGGACACCCTTTCGTGCAAAGTCAGCTAAAAGATGAAAACAAAGCAATGAATTGACAAACAAACCAAACACCATATGCAACTTGCATCATTAACCTTTCTGACCGACAACGCACTACACAGCACAGCCGTTCCGCTTACATTACAACAGCTAAAAACTTACCATTCTCAGGTTCTCTCTTATCTTGAGTAAAGTCCCAAGTTTCATCATCGTTTTTATATACATTGAGTTTTTTAGCCTAAAAAAAAAAAAGGCGATAAAACACGACATCAACTTTTTAAGTTACTGACGTTTCGAGCGTTCATCAGAGTAAATGTGAAAGGCGAGTTTCAGGGTGTTGCGCGCGCATCATTTTGGCAGGCTCTTGATGGGCTCTCCACAAAGTAAGCAATGGTAAACAGTGTTAAACATCCAGAAACTGTATCTATACTTTGTTTATTTTAAACAGTATGTTTACTTTGAGTGGAGTTTGGCAGGTTTTTTTTGAAAAATGATGCGCGCGCAACACCCTGAAACTTGCCTATTTCTGATAGTACGACTTTGCTCAAAACGTCAGTATGTCGTTATTGAAACTAATCTGGACAGTTTACCATCTTTTCACTTTGCTCTAAAACTAACCCTTAAAGTCGTTCTCTAATGAAAATATTGTTGGCAACGTTTTTGCATAATCCTAAAGATGTTATGGTAGTTGGAAATCGTGCAAAGTTTCATTTCAAAATTCGTTGAAGAAGAGAAGGTGATATTTTACGTGTGAAGTTTGTATTTTAGAGCGCCGCCATTAAAGTGGCCGAGCTTGAGAAAAATGAGTCGAGGAAGCTTATGACGTCATACACTCAATAACAACAATGACCCTTTTGTTGACAACAACAATAATCTTTTGTTTTTGTTGAGACTATGACGTCATAAGTTCTTCCCAAATCATTCTTCTCAAACACGGCCAATTTAATGGCGGCGCTCCAAAATACAAAATTCGTACGTAAAATACAACTTTGTTTTTGAGAATTTCGAAATGACACTTCGCACGATTACCAACTACCATTATATCTTCAGGATTATGCAGAAACACTACCGACACTATTTTCATGAGAGAACCATTTTAACGTACAGCGATAAGACCATTCACCGTGTTATACTATTTAAATTTTGAAATGTTGTTTTTTGCAACTAACTAGGACTTCATTTAGCATACATTATTACCCTACCCTGGAATATTCGACTTTAAGCGTACAACATCCGGGGTATATGTCCTGACCATTCAAATGAATTTTAGCCTGCTCAGCAGATTCCAAACTGTCAAATTTACACAAATGTTAAGGATAAAGAGTGTTTTTATTACAGTCAAAATGGAAATACCTTCCCACTTCTTCTTCTGTAGTTCGTTGCGTATTACTGTATTTCTGTAGCCGATACCGAAGCCTGAGAATTTTTTTTTGTTGAAAATTGTACAAAAATAGTATAATTTAGCCTTAAATGGCATTTAACCATAATACAATGGATGCTTATCCAAAGTCGGCACCAACAGACGAATATACATCAAGAATTGGTGACTTTTATCGCTAGACTTTCCTCACGCTTCAGTAGCGACTACAGAAATGCAGTAATACACAACCAACTACAGAAGCGGAAGTGGGAAGGTATTTCCATGTTGACTGTTAGTTCATAAACAAAACTTGATGTAGAGTACGGCGCTATACTAGTTAGCCACTGTATTTTAAAAAACAAAAGGATATTCGACCAACGATTGAAGACCATTCTTGTGAAATATAACTATCTTTAAAACATTTCCATACGGCGAACAAATGTAAGATATAACACCCTAAAAAAATACAAAAAAAATTTTCTTAAAAAAATCTTGCCAGGCATGTAGACTTGCTCCAAGCCCGCCTCTTAGCGCTAGTTTTTGCGGGCGAGTGGAAAGGCGGGAGAGCGGAGAAGCGGGAGAGCGGAAAGGCGGGAGGAAAGAGGCGGACTTGTTTCGCTTGCAGGTTTTTGAATCTAATTAAACATTCTGGCGGGAAATCGCTGAAATGTACATCGCTCTGTTTTGACGTGTTTCGGGTTGTCGTACATACAATGGAAAGTGGTTCTACCCCTACTAAAACGTTTTCAAGAGTCTGTTTAACTCCAACTTCCAAAGATAGCACTTGCATAGCAATTTAGCCTGAATATAATTACTTCCCGAATTACGTCACCGGTCGAAAAATTCACCGGTGAATTTTGGCGCGCTGCATGTAGGAAAAGTCCTTTTCGACGAGGAACCGAAAGGTAAAAAATGTCGAAAGGTCAAAAATGTTTGAAAAGGACTTTGAGAAAGTCTACCAGGCATGGTGCATTGCGAGGTACGCTACACCGTGCAAGTAGTTTCTCTTGCAACTCAGGTTACATCAACATTGTAAGACAAGTTCTACGAAAACTTGTCTGGTGTAACCGCTGCCTTCGATATAACAAAATAAAGACTTACAACATCGATAGAGTAAAGAGCGTTCATTATCGTTAAAAGTAAAATATTGCCACGAATGTCTTGTTCTCCAGGACTCTGAGGAGACATTGGGATCGCGTAGTGACCGCCGTGGATCTTGTCTCTGAAAATAACAACGATAGTCAAAGTGTAAGATGATGATGATATTGATGATGATGATGATGATGATGATGATGATGATGATGATGATGATGTTGTTGTTAATGATGATGATGATAATGATGAATGATTATGATGATGATGATGATGATGATGATGATTATAATTATGATGATGATAATGATGATGATGATGATGTTGTTAATGATGATGATGATAACATTGACGATGATGATGATTATAATTATGATGATGATAATGATGATGACCATCATGATGATGATGATGATGATGATGATGATGATGATGATGATGATGATGATGATGATGATGATGATCATGATAATGATGACCATGAATGATGATGATGACCATGATGATGATGATGATGATGATGATAATGATGATCATGATCATGATGACGATGATCACGATTATGATGATGATGATGATATTGATGATAAAGATGATGATCAATGACGATGGTCATAATGATGATGATGATGATGATCATGATGATGATGATGATGATTATGATTATGATGATGATGATGATGATGATGATGATGATGATGATGATGATGATGATGATGATGACGACGACGACGACGACGATAAAGTTTCAAACTTTCAATTCCTTCTTAACAAACCAAGATTCACGGACCTTTTGATTTCTTGACTTTTTGAAAAATTTACGTACATTTGTCTTCCCAATAAAATTATTGCGTTTGGCTAGAGAGAGATAAAGGAAGCTGTTAGTGATTGTTGTTATGTTGTCATAATTTCCCAAATTATTTATCTTGACTTACCTGTGCATAATGTACAAGAGCTATAGCTGAATCAATTATCTAAAAAAATTAAAATTATGTCACCAGCAAACATTCAAATAATTGTTCATTTTTCGTTAAATATCTGAACGTTCTACAAAACAGTGAGGGGAAAATCGAAAAATTGCTGCAACCCTTAAATAATGGACACTAGTAGATACTTAAATAATCGACTTGTTCATTGGTTACCTCGAATTCTACTAATGCTTGGCGAATTTTTGGAAGAAGGGCTACGTATCTAACAACAAAGATTTATACAACAACGAATATTAGACTGCAAAAGTGTGAAATCACAACAACATCAACAGCAACACCACCACCACCACCACGTACAACGACAACACCACCACCACCACCAACAACAACACCAACACCACGAACAACAGCAGCAGCAGCACCACCACCACCAATACCACCACCACCACCTACCACCACCACAACAACAATACCACCACCACCACCATCACCACCTACCACCACCACCACCACCAACAACAACACCACCACTACTACCAGCAATAACAACAACTTAAATAACATAAACTACGCACAACTCAACTAAAACCTACGTGATTTTACCAAACGGTTGTAAAACACTAATAAGGTCTGTTTCTTTGGTACCATCAGCCACAGCGCGACAATGAATGACTTTCGAAGGTGGAGTGTCGTGAAGAGGATTGGGGATTGGTGGCGAGTCTAAAACCAAATGGAAATATGCATTTTATAACCTCCTTATCTCAAACAATAGAAATAAAGAATATTAGCACGAGATAAACACAGGTTGGAGATAACATGGTAAATTTTATTCAAGATAAGTTTTGTGGAAACACCACGTGTAATATTTATTTGCTAACTGCTTTCGGCCTGTTGACTCAGGCCTTCATCAGAGCACATCAGAGCAACAGGCCGAAAGCTTAGCAAATAAATATTACACGGGGTGTTTCCACAAAACTTATCTTGAATTTACCCATTGATGTGTGACTCAGCCAGTCAGAAACAGCCTCTTTTATAGTATTTTCCTCTGTCTAATACCAGACAATTCTACTCGTCAAAGGGAGAACTCAGACATTCGAGGCAACCATTGTTACGTCAATCGAGTTCTTTTTTTAGCAACCAGTGGTAGTGAACCATGGCACCCCCAGTTTTAATTTTGTCCTAAATTACCTAGTTTACTAATTCGCTGTGCCAAATGACGTCAAACCCGCCATGTTGAATGCCAAGTTCAAAGATCTTAGGTTATCAAGTAATACATGGTAATTATTTCTGTATATGGATTCGCCTCCCAGCATGGGAATACGTTGAAGAAGCTCTATACGTCTATAAATACGTATATACAATACGTTCAAAAAAGATCTATAGGTCTATTGCCGAAAGCCTATTTGCACCTTGTTGATAGGTAACGTCATCAATGGTTCTATGAGAGTATAAATTTGGGACCTGTCTTCACAACGATCAACCCTGATGAAGACACCAGATCGGGGTGCTGAAACGTTGGGTCATGAACAGTAACGTTTTAAGCTACGTTCAAAAACCTTTTAAGCCAGAGTAGTGTTAAACTATGTCTGACTCTATAGACCTATTTGCACGTGTTCTCTTGGGAGACAAATGGTTAGAAACATATTAAACTAATTCTAAATGATTGTTCGCGTTATTGTATGTCGGAACTTTGAAGTTGTTCTCCAAGATGGCGGCTCAGCTGCTTTGACGTCATGCGCAGGAAGTGTCTTGACCTCGCTTTTATGTCTTCCATTGTGAAACGTCATTCAACCTAGCATTCACGTCATCAAGGAGATAATGAAACAAAACTTTGTCTTGCTTCCACATTGTAATTAAATAATATTAGTGAGGTGTCCGACATGGATGAAAGGTGACTGGTTGTCGTAATTAGACGTACTCGTATAGTAGTATTATTCATTGCCTTCCTTTTACAATATTATTTACCACATTATCTCAAACCCTGGCTATCTTGAAGTATTCTCTATATCTCCCTGGCCTCGAGAGTTGGGAACAGCAGGTCAGCACTAAAAGTACAATCAAGTTCTACTCTATGGATCTTGTGTAACAAAGATGTTGGTTATTGCGCAGCATATTACACGTTACAATGGTTCATACAACCAGACTTATAAAAAACAAAAAACAAACAAAAAACGAATACTTCGTTGTCTAAAAACCAAACGCAGTTATAAACTAAAATACAAGGTCCTGATGAAAGCATTTTCCTATGACTAAAATATCGGCAGTTCACCGTGTTTAACCCATTCCTGCCTGAGCTGGCCAAAAATGACCCCTTTATTGTTTTACTCTGTCTAACACCAGATGATTTTACTTATCAAAGAGAGAACCCTCAGACATCCTAGGCAGCAATGAGTTAACAAGTGATTAACCCATTCCTGCCTGAGCTGGTCAAAAATAGTTCCTTTATTGTTTTACTCTGTCTAACACCAGATGATTTTACTCATCAAAGAGAGAACCCTCAGACATTCTAGGCAGCAATGAATTAAGCTTTCTATACATGGTAAGGAGGTGGCAGACGCAGTGTCTATTTAATTTTCATTCTAGTTTTCTTCATATATACTCAATAGCAACTGAGTTCATACAACGAGTTACGTGATGACAACAATTTGCAGGTTCGAACACTGTCTGGGGCTCAGAAATCTTTCCTGAGTAATTGAGTTTGACGAACATCCACCGAACGTCAGTTACATTCCACCATGAAGCTCGCAAACATATACCACATACACTACATGTATACGTACAACTTATCATATCACTTTAACGACATCTCATATATGCAAACGCTACCACTTACACGCGTAAAAACCTCGCAAGTTGTTACAGCATAGTTGCCTGAACAATGCTGTAACAACTTGCAACAATGCTGTAACTTGTTGACATACGTGAACAACATTGATAAATGAACAACATTGTTCATCATTGTTTCAATATGTTCACGCATATTGTAACAACCGAAGAACGTGCTGATACATCAACCATGTTCACCACTGTTGTAACATTGTTGTTCATCATTGTTATTTCGTCATGCTGTTACAACATGTTGTATCATGTGCGAACAACATTGTTGGCTATAAAAAATGTGCTGTTGGAACAACTTGTTCATGACTGTTGATTTATCCGTGAACAAGTTGTTCGAACCATGAACTTGTTGACAACTTGTTCACGGCGAGCAGCACAACATTGTTCACGCCTGTTGACAACCGTGAACAAGTTGAGCGTTTTTAGGCGTGTAGCTCTCCATCTGAGCCTCAGTGGCTCAATGGTTAAGGCGTCTAACCGGTCGTCAGAAGGTTGCAGGTTCGAACCCTGTGTGGGGCTCAGAAATTGAGCTTGACGTACGTCCACTAAACGTCTGTTAAGGTGCTGTTAAACGATGCGATTTTTCTTGCAACTTGCAACAAATTTACTCGCAATTTACTTGCAAAAAAATCGCAAGTTGCAGGAAGGGTGTTACATGTTCAGCAACTTGCGATTTTTCTTGCAACTTGCAACAAATTTACTCGCAATTTACTTGCAAAAAAATCGCAAGTTGCAGGAAGGGTGTTACACGTTCAGCAACTTGCGATTTTTCTTGCAACTTGCAACACGGCAAAAATAACAAAATCGCAAGTTGCTACGGGGTGTTACACGGTGCGATTTTTTATGCAACGTACAACATTCGGTGATTTGTTGCAAGTTGCAAGAAAAATCGCATCGTACGTGTAACAGCACCTTCAGACCAATATAATATAGCTCATGTTTAAAAATAAAATTACGGTGTTTGTTGATGCCCCCATAAAATATTTTTTGATAAATAATCAATACTTGATTGTTTGTTGAACTTCGTATTTTTTAATTTATACAGTACTTATAAATACACAGTTAGTTAAGGCATAAAAAAAACACAACATAAGATAAAGGATAGATTATAATTGATATTTGAATTCAAAGAATTTTAAGAAAAATAGAATTCTTCAACGGCTAAGAATAGCAAACTAAAAAAGGTAAAATGCCAGAAGCAGACAAGGGTTGATTAGTCTCCCTCGCAGCCGTTGTTAGGGTCGCCGTCCCAAACTCGCTCCCCACCAGCGGCTGCTCACTCGAGCAACACATTCCATTCCCTTTGTATAATGAACCAATGAGATTACAGCATGATCACTGCTAAAATTAAACGCCAGCCTTTTGCGAGCGACGAGGCAAGCGCTAATATTTCGAAAAGTTTAGCTTAGAACATTACAAAATTTACGAAGAATAATGTTTTAACTATGTTCTTTCTGCCCATGCAAACAAAGGTGCGTAAAAGTCAATGTGAAGCGTGTGGGCATCAGAGAAATATTAAGTTGGCCGTGTTGACACACGGTGTGCTCAAATTATTACCGAAGTCTGAAAATTATCTGCGTACCGCACGGCACTTGAAATCACGAATATTTTCAGAAGTATAGCTTAGAACTTCGCCGAATTTTTGAAGAATGCTATTTTGATTATCCTCTTTCACCACATGCAGATAAACAAGCGTTGAAGTTATGAGCGTCACGGAAATAAAAGATGTAAACACAAGCCCGACGGAAATGGGGTGAACAACAAGAGAGCGACTAGTATAGTGTGTTTACTTGAAAGTTAATATTTCGAGTAATTTAGCTTAGAAGTTCACGAAATTTACGAAGAATGGTATTTTAATTATGTTCTTGCCGCTCATGTCAATAAATGCGTACGAAAACTTTTGAAAAGGCTACAAGTGTTTGCGAAATGTAGCAGGTCCAGGTAGTCTTCTTCGCAGACGTTCAGGTGTGCGTATTAAATTACCGATCGAGAATATTGCTTCTTCTACGTATTTTAATTTCTTTTCTTCAATGTTGCTCAAGCTAACCGAAGAAATCCTAAGACTTCGTGGGTGAATTACTTGTTCTTGCATATTAAAAGCTTCACAAGCGGAGAAACCACCACAATAACATGGGCCATGGCCAGAAACCTTTGAGATTGTATCGGCGCTTGGAAAATCAGCTATTTACCGTTTTGACGCCACCTGCAAGAGGTCTATACTGCCAAAACAGAGAACGTAGGAGTCTAACGTTTCGTGCGAAGGTCCTTCGTCAGAAAGAAACGTTTCTCTCAGACGAAGGGCATTTGCTCGAAACGTTAGACTCCTCGAAGGCTTGAAACGTTAGACTCCTTTCAAATGTTAGTTTGTTTACTGGTGATACTGGTCATGTGTCTTTGTTTACCCTCTAGGCTACAATCGTCAGGTAAACAAAATAAAAGTTTTTTAAAAAACACCACTTCATATAACATTTTACACACGTAAAAATCTCACAGTTCGTCAATGGTGTTGTTTTACAACTTTGTAGTAACTTCTCATAAACAATGCTGCAGCAAGTTGTTAGAACAACTTGTGACTGATCACAACTTGTTATAAACAATGCTGCAGCAAATTCCTGTTGGAACAGCCTGTACAAACAATGCTGCAGCAAATTGTTGTAAGAACAACCGGAACAATGCTGCAGCAAATTGTTGTTGGAACAACCTGTCACAACAACTTGTTACAAACAATGCTGCAGCAAATTGTTGTTGGAACAACCTGTGACAGACTTGTTGATCACAACAACTTGTTACAAACAATGCTGCAGCAAATTGTTGTTGGAACAACCTGTGACAGACTTGATCACAACAACTTGTTACAAACAATGCTGCAGCAAGTTGTTAGAACAACCTGCGACAGACTTGTTGATCACAACAACTTGTTATAAACAATGCTGCAGCAAGTTGTTAGAACAACCTGCAACTTGTGGATCACAACAACTTGTTACAAACAATGCTACAGCAAGTTGTTAGAACAACCTGCAACTTGTTGATCACAACAACTTGTTACAAACAATGCTACAGCAAGTTGTTAATGGAACAACCTGTGACAGACTTGTTGATCACAACAACTTATCACAAACAATGCCACAGCAAGTTGTTGGAACAATCTGTAACAGACTTGTTGATCACGGCAACTTGTTACAAACTTGCAAACAACTTGTTGCAGTGTCAATTGGGACGGAAGTTCTGTTCCTCTCTCCTGCCACACGTTAAGTGGCAAATTTAACTAGAAACTAGAAACTAGAATGTAAAAAAGGAGAGAACCATATAGCTAGGCAGTGTTTTGGGTAAAGCAAAGTTAGTGAAAATGTTAGTAAACTGCAAAGATTAGTTTTGATAATGAAATACTGACATTATCCAGGGTTGTCTCACCAAAACTAAAGCATGAACACCAAAGATGCATAGTCGTGCAGACAGACCCATAACCAAAATTCTTGTTAGACCTGCATTGTATTATACTTGCCTATCACATCAGATAAAAAGTGTAATTTAATCCAGTTATGCCAGCCGCAACAAGGGTGTTTAATTGCACCTGATTTTTCACAGGAGTAATTTAAGCTAGGCTTAAAGTTGTAAATGATTGCAGGAGCTTGTGCAAATTAAGACCCTATAATGTACTGTATCAGCCAAATCCCAGCGTGACCACCCCCCACCCCCACCCCCCAGGAGACCACTGGGCATTTGACACATTGGACCTTTGAATCCCAGGGTTGGGGCATCTGAAAACAACTAACTCAGTAAGAGTAGGTCTGTGAACACTCGAGCGATAATTGCTTGTTCCTGCTGGGAGAAGGCTAGGGACAATATTAGAGCTAAATATGTTAATTACTATCATGCAACGCAATCAAATCTGCCAAAATAATATAGGTATACACATATTACAACCCAACTACTGACTCTGTCTCTCGATTTACCTTGTACTTGTCACTTTAAACATCTAAAAGTGGTTATAGTGACCTCAAAACTACATTATTATATTTTAAGGTAACATAAATTATTTCCCCCAATACTTGGGATTTAATTTATGCAAGAAGAAGCAGTCCATCGGGTGTTCACAAACCTTACTCTTACCGAGTTCAGGCTGGGACACAGACTAGGCAAAGTGGGCTATGGTGAGCACAGGTCCTAGGTTGGCTCACCATATAAATACACCCTACCGTAAATGAAATCTCAAGATTTTTTTGTCTAATCTGGACAGGGGCTAGCATGTAGCAGTATCTTCATCTTTATAACAAACAAAGTAAACAAGATTGTAAAAGACAGCTTTAGATATTGAAGTACACAAACTTTAATACTTCTGTTCTATAAAGCAATGTTTCAGGCATCCTCGCATAAGATTTGAAGTATTCCAACAAACAGAATGTTATATACACATAACACCAACAACAACAGTACACAGTTGTTCATGTTAGATCGACGGTACTTAGGTACATGTACTATACTGTAGTTACGACAAGAGATTTCTGGTCTTTGCAAGAAAAAACCCAGCTGTGCTAATAACTCATTACTAATTTCTAATGTCTGCTAAGACATTATAATATCAATAAAAATAAACAATATTGGCTCTGCATTTGATTCAAACACATTTTCTAAATTAACTTTCATGTTTATAACAGCTCAGAAGCTAAAGGGAATGACACAGCTCCCAATTCGAAGATGTAAAGATAATCAATTTTATATACACAGCTTGAGGTCTAGCTCACAGACAACTGTTACTGTATCCACAGAAAGTGAAAACAAATAACATGCAGGTACAAGTGGAGAAGCAAGTCTACCACTCACTTCAAAACAGAAACAAACCTTAAACAGAAGTTTATATAGGAACAGGGTTATCTGAAAAGGTTAAATACATTAGAGAATGTGAAACCTGAGAATTTAATATCTCCTTGAATAAGACTAAAGACAAAATAGAAAGCAGAGCTGGATTGATTGTTTTTAAGATTACAGTTGTGAGATAACTGTTGTGAACAAAACTGAAAACTTACAGTTGACTATATATGTTAATAAATGCTTGAATCGTGTAACATGGTCCTTAGAGTTGTTCGAGGTGGTGAAGACTTTCCTTTTGTCTGTTTCTATAAAAGCCAGTATTTTTGTGGAAATAGCTTGTTTATGACAGAGTAACAGCAACAGAATTAGTCCCATAATATATTTGCCTTTATATTTTCAACATCCTTATATTCTTGAGAACACCTCATAATTAAGGAAAATCTACGAGACTATAAAATTCAAATAACCATTTTTTATTGTCATATTCTCAAGCAATACAAAGCTAGTTGATTTTTAAGAGAACTCATGTTGATTTCCCCCAAAAATAATTAAGATAGTGTCGTTTGAATTTGCCACTGCAAAACTAATCCTGATCATGGTCTTCAAAGCCGAAAAATCCCTTTAAGGCTTTGAATTATAGAGAAGTATGATTTCTCTTCTATGTTAAGAAATTAAGAAGCAGAGAAGATTTCTGACCAAATATGGGCAAGGTAAACAGCAGCCGATAATCAATAATTCACAGTAATACAGCTGAACAATTGCATTAACCATTTAGCCCTGTCTGGCCAAGAGAAATGCACCTCAATGAAGGAGTCAAAAACTGAACAAATAAAGAAGTCGTAATTAATCACCTTCATACTCGTAATTAGTCCATTCTGGCTACACCTCAACCCTGAATATCACACGGCTGGCCATGTCTGGGCTGTATCAGTGCATACAACATCCACAAGCAATAAATAAGATTATCCAGTTCCAACCCAAATGTGCTCATTGTGTCTCAGAGTTTCTGTTCTCCATATTCAATTTTGAAAAGCAGCTGGTGCTAAGAACGCAAGACCTTGCAATTAAAAACCCACATGAGCTACACAAAAGGGATTTTCACAACACTTCACCACCAAAACATCCTCTCTTTTCTGTTACCATTTTAAGCCAGACAGATTAAAGTTTAGATTGGGCTATTCTCAATATTTTAACCCCATTCTACAACGAAACCTTTATAATCGCTGTATTTTTTTATCCAAGCTTTACAAAACTGCTTCAAAATCTCTGTTAAAAAAAATACCTCATTACATTATCTTCAGAATTTGAATTATTTTTCTTCTTAATACGTTCCGGTAATTATTTTGAACAAATCTTGTACATAGAGCCTGAAGGAAAACAATGAACCATTTCTTGCCCTTGGCAAAACACTTATAAGCGATGAACAGTTACTGGTAATTTGTGTGCATATATTAAAAATCTCTATGTTTTAATATTCTTAGTCGTTATAACTGCTTTTCCAAATTCAACAGCAAACGACATTAATTTTGTACAACAAAGGTTTCCGACTCTTCATTAATCCTTTTACAGACACGAAGCATTTAAATAATAACATTATAAATTGTTTTTTTGTATCAATGCCATCTACTTCCTTGAATATGATTACAAAAAACTCGTTATTTTATAACTTCGTTTGAAAAGCAACCGAAACCGAAGTGAATTGTGCTTCGTTTCCAAACATCGTTTGTATAAACAGTATTAAAGACATGACTCTTCGTGTCGACCAAAATATCTCCGTTATCACTTTGATATCAGTTGACCATCTGCCATTGGCATGAGCGAGAAAAAGTTTCCGGCAAAGCAAACGACACCTTTTATAACGAAACATTTGCAAGCAGCTAATATAAGGAAAGAAGTGTGAGATATTTAACGTTGTTTAAAACACAACGGTACAGCACAGAGCAGGCAGTTTGGAAGCACTTCTGAAGAACAACAGGGGGCATATAACATAAGTTGAATGATTAAGTTGTTCTAAAAATCCCCAGTAGGTCGTATTTTCCAAACAAAAAAACGCTCAAAGCTAGCACATGGCTGTCTTACCATATCAAGCAAACTCGAGGGTTCCTATTTCAGAGTATTAGACCAAGAATTAAGCGAAATCTTGCCGAGAAACAGCCTAGGAAATGCCAACTGAAGCAGATTGAATTAAACGTGTCTAATTGAGATATTAAATTCCCCGTGACCAAACTCTTTGAATCGTCTGGAACACAATGTATGGTCTGCTTGTTGTAATTTCCGTTTCAAGATTAGATCACGTTTTATTTTACTCTGCTGCTTCGAATATAAACGTATTGAACAACACACGGCCTTCATCTTTTCTTAATTTCAAACATCATGTATTATTCCAGAAAAAAGAAATCAAAATTAGTGATTAATTAATGTGTGTCTGACTGCGCTCATTTGCATAATAAACACGGACTTTTTCCCGTCGTTTGTCGCGGTCATTTGAAAGCAAAACGGATCAAAGATCAACTGCTACTAAAAACTCTTTTTGTTTCTATAAACTAAAACACGGAACAAAATGCTTGAATATCGCTCCGTTTTCGTCGATAAACGCAGAAGATATCTCTTCAAGTGCTGTGAGTCGGGCAAACAGAGAGCAGTTTAAATATTTATGATCAGTAAATGAGACGCGAGAACAACAAAGGGAATATATACAACACAGACTTTCACTTACCAGTTTCTGTTTGTAAATTCTCCTTGTTTTCACCGTTTAAGTTCGGCCCATATCTCGCAGCACATTGCATCTCGATGGCATAATTTGAGGGTGAACTGTTTTGACTATGATTGGGTGAATAATCCAAGGTATCTAACGATGAATCCAAACTTGTTGTTCCTTGCGCCTCGTGTGGGGGGCTCTGACAGTCTGAGATGCTGCAGTTTACACCATCTTCTTCGCCAACACTACCCGTTTGATGGGCGCCTGCCTTGTAAAATTTCACGAATTTAGATTCGGAAAAATCAGCCTTGTGACGCCCTTCCATCTTGGCCCTCTTGTGAGGAGACTCGACAACAGGTAACATGCCTATGGACGACTCCATTCCAAAGCTTGCAGCATATTTGCGAAAATTCCTGCTGATCTCTCACTATCAATAGACAGCCCTTGGTCAGCGGGATACAATTTGAAAAGTCTTACTTTATTTCCGTTTCCTATCTTTGCCGTTATTGCTTCTGATTGGTTACAATTTGCGTATTTCCGTTACATTGTCTTGACCAATGAGTGCTTGCGGTTTCACGTTGTGTATATAAGCTATAAGACAACTATCAACTATACGATTGATTACAAAACAAAACAAACTCAACGACAAAATCGTTGATAGCTAACCCCCCAAAAATGTCCAGTTTTCTGCCACCCAAGTTCTACTTCTACACCCACAATATTACTATTCATATTTCATATTTGCTGCCAAGTCCATTGCGATCGATCTCAGGTTTCTTTTAAAACCACTCAAGTCTGGAGCGTGCCAGAAATATTGTGCGGTCATTCAAAATTATCATTTGGCGACTTTTGGGAAATGATTGACAGATAATAGGAGTCTGGTTGTCCACCAGATAATAATACCCGACAAACAAAACACTTTCGTGGTTATTTTTACAATGTTACTGCTGCTAAATTGTTTGACCCAGTAAAAAACACTCTTTCTACTTTTAATATCTGCACAAAACCTTTCAGTTAACCCTGATTACAAAGTTTGATCTGACATATTTAGTTCACACTCAATAACTACATTTGAATGTATTGACTATTCGGTATATTTTTATAACGTTTTTCGCCTTCTCTATTCTTGTTCTTTTTCCCATTTTTTTGTTTGAAACTTTAAACCTTTATTTGGGCTTAACCTACACTTCATAATTCATTGGTGAACACTTGACCTTGCATAAGACTTAATTCTGTCTGTACGATTTTTTGGCATATTATATTTCATATTCTTACGTCTTTCTTGGTCCTGTTTCCTTAGTCTATTGTTTTTACAAACTAATGTAAGCATAAATTTATTTAATGCCAAAAGAAAGTTGTTAAAAATAGTCAGTTCATAAATCTATAGAGGTATCAATAGTAATTTTTAGCTTGCAATCGAGCTCAAGTAGTCGGCCCTATCCCGTACAATTTTTTTTATCACTGTTTTTTGCTCTGAGAATGATCTGCTTAGACCAAAAGCTGGCAAAAGCCGGCACAGCTGCTTCATTTCTTTTATCCTTTAGTCCCGCAGCAACTTCAGTAAACATCATTTACTTGAAAAATATATATTTACAAATGATTTACAGATTATGAATGTTGCATTAGATAAATCCGGTTGAGCGATATTTCACCGGACTTGAAATCATGTATGAGACTTTTGGACGTACAATTAGTCATAAATCAACCCCGTGTATTCTCATATAGGATTATTAGGTGACATAAAACTCGAGTTCAATGACAAAATATTTCGACAAAAATGCATGCCCCATAAATTATCACACAGCTACATAAGTCATAAGTCATAAGTCATAATGAATTTAATACTGTTCTGTTAAATTCGTCAATGACAGGCAGTGACGAGCAAAGTAAATTGAATTTACAACGTTATACCGCGATTAAAAATAGTTCGATTTCGAGATAGGCACCAAATATTGAATATTACAACCACAAGGAGTCCACTTGATATAAAATATTTTAAAACCAGTAAATAAGCAAAAATATCCATAATTTAAACCTGTTAAAAAATATCTATATGATCGGCGAAAGTATCTAACATAAAATGATATTAAGTATATACAAGGTCGGGCTGGTGTTCTATAAGCAAATTGAAAATTGCTAAAGCGAATATTAATTCAAAATTTTAAGAGATAAAAAATTAATCAGCTGTTTCCTCTGATGACAAAGTTAATGACTGAAAAAAAATCATCTTTAATTTATACATGCTTCAAAATATAAAAATGTTGGAAAGTTAAAGCAAAAATATCATATATATATATATATATATATATATATATATATATATACATACACACACACGAGTATCAAGCAGTTATTCTATATTATTCAGCCGGCGGATTAACAGTACCAAGTCCCACGCTATTTGGCATAAAAATATTTATTTGGATGATGAATAGTTTGTCTAAGACTTTATTAAAGTATTTTTTATTTATTTTAGTCCGATCATGAAGATAATTTACATACTGTTATTGATAAATATATCGGCGTAATTTTTAAAATATTACAGTGTTCAAAACATTTAATTCCGGGATTCTTATATTCATAAAAAGTTGTTTGTAAAAAGCAGGGTTTTTTTAATCATTGGTTAGCAAAGGTCGCATTTTTCTTCCTGGCAGCGCTAAGCTGGCTTTTGACTTCGACAAGTTCAGTTTTCAAAGTTTTCACGTTGGTTCTTTCTCGCTCGATGTCCACCGTCAACTTGGTAACTTCGGTCAGCAGTTCATTCTTCATTTCATTAAGTTCATTGATTTCTATAACTAACTGTGGTTTGCCTTCCATGTTTGCTTGTTCGATCACATCCTCCAGCTGGACACATCGTTTTCTCGATGCTCTCAATTCTTCGCGCTGCCTACGTCCGGCATCTTTCAGTTGGCCAATCTCAACTTGCTTTTCGTCCAGAAGAACTTGCATTTTTAACACACGCTCTGTATCCCACGGTCTTTTCTTCAGCAAACTTTTAGTCTCATCACAGCTATCGATACCCAATGTATCCAGCAGTCCATTCTCCCAGCTCTCCTCCGAAGGAACCTGCACTTGTGCATCGACCGTTGCACGCGGTGTAGGCGTGGTCGTCGAAGCGTCTTTCATGATTGGTCTTTTGACGAGAATCGGAGTTGAGATATTTGTCTGTCTTGTTTGTTTCGTTTGATCGTTAGCCACGCGATCAGGTACTTTAGAAGACGGTTTATCATTTACTTTCGAGGGTCTACCAGTTTTCTGCACGCGTAGAAAACGCCCAGCCTGCACAGCCATCGCTTTTTGCGAACCATTCGCTTGCGCTCTGGGCTTCAAGACACTTCCCGATGCTATTGGTTGCTTTTTCGGCGCGTCGCCATTCTCTGGTCTTGGGGCAACTAACAGCGGTTGTATCTCTGGTTGTTGGTACACAGCTATAGGGATGTTCGGAGGCTTAATCTCCACCACAGCGCTGTCAGTTGCTTGCACAGGTAGTGGTACTTTAGTCTGAACTGTGGCCGTCGCAGAACACTGAGGTTGCGCAGAAATTGAATTGTTGCTGCTACCAGGCCTCCAAGTATCGGTCACTTTCTTCAAAACATTGTGTAGTCGTCCTTGTTCCAAACACGCTCCTTTTGCGGTGGTGTCATTTGAATCAGGAGCTTGCTTTTTCTCCGCCACTTGTTTAATATTGAGAATAGGCAGCGGTATCACACTGTTCTTGATTGTCTTGATGCAAGCTTTAGGACCAGTCTTTTTGCTGGAATCGCGGTTTGCGGCGTGACGCGCACTTCGTTTCGACTTCACGGGCATTGGCGAAGCAGCTTTCGGCAGTGGGGCTCCATCATGCTTGATAGCGTTCTTAGGTATTGGTGACTCGCCCCCTTTACGCTGTACTTCCAAAGTTTTTTGCGCCATTGCTTGCGCGAGATTGACAGCCACGGTTGCGGAATTGTTCTTGCTACAAGAGCTCTCGCGATTCTTCGCTTGGACTGCGCCATTTTGTGGCTGTTCTGCACGAGATTCCACAAAAGCTTTTGCTTCGGAAATCGTCTCATTCACTTTGCTTGACTTGTTACTTATTTCTTCGAGTTGCACATCATTCACATTGATTAAAGTCTTATCACTACAGCCTGATAATGTTGGATAAGCCTGATGTTGTGTTGGCAGTGCTTCAGTAGAATATTTTCCCTCCATATTGCCTGAAGCGTTGCTCGAAGCTACATCTCCGAGAGTTGGTGAAAAGTTTCCCTTCTTCCTTCCCGTCAATGTCTCAATCTTTGTCATGTTAATGACAACATGCTTTGAACCGTTGGATTCGTTTTTGTATGAAACCAAAGGATCTTCGTCTTTTTGTAACTCACTAACACGGACAGAGCCACGAACAACAACTTGATCTTGCACTTTGCTTTCACCTGAATATGTCTGTCCCACATTAATAGCAAAGTCAGTCAACGTATGCTCATCGGTATTGACATCTTTGCGGAAAGTAAAGCCGGGTCCTGTCGCTTTAGTACTTTTACGATCATTTGGACTTCTTTTCCAAAACTGCCAATCAGGCCAGAATGATGACTTCTCTTTCCGGGGAGCACTTCCCATGTTCTCGTCTGCTGGCGAAGTTTTCTCTTTTGAAGTTTCAGTTATTTGTTGTCGTCTTTTCCCCTTTTTAATTCTTCGCTCCTCAACTTCAGTAGTTCCTTCTCCAGTCGACTTCAAATCAGGGGGAGGCTTTTCATCATCATCATCATCTTCATCATCGTCGTTGAGAGCGTAAAATCGTGAAAATATCGGGATATCAATAAAATAGTTCATTGCCTTCGTTCATCTTACGTTTGTTTTTCAAAAATGACGAAAATAAACAATCACGAAGCTTTTTTTGAATTTAAAAAACAAAAAAATGATTGGTGGGGGGGAAAAAACCCGTTTTAATTTGTTTGCTGTCGAGTTTGGATCCGAGCCGCTGTTGTTGATTGTCAGCAGCTGCCGTTGAAAGCATTGAGCAGGGGATGGTTTTAGAACATTGACCAGCGGATGATGTTAAATAACATTAACCAGTGGACGATTTTGAAAGAGCGGGAAGAAATTCAAAATGGCGAAAATGATGTTGCGAAATAGGAAAGGACGAAAGTCAAATTCTTCAAAGACTCCTTGCAATGAATCCTCAAATGAATCTGATAATTGTGTTATATGTTTAGATACAGTGGATTGTAGAGGGAAACTGGGTGTCTGTGAGCACTGGTTTTGTTTTCCTTGCATTTTTGAGTGGTCAAAGGTGAGTGCCCAAGATTGAAATTTGAAATTATGTTTAATTAAACTGTTATAGTTCAATAATCATATTTAGTTCAAGTATTCAATGATATTTTGTTTTTATTTTAGAACACCAATACTTGCCCTGTTTGTAAAAAGAAATTCCGATGTATAACTAAGGTGGAAATTGAGTATATATTAATTCAAAACTGGATACATATATATTTTGAATTCTTTGAAAGTTTTCATAGCGATAATGTAATATAAATAAGTTTTGTGGAAACACCACGTAAATAAATATTTAAATATATATTAGCATTATATATATTATATGAAGATATGAATTTTGTCTTCTCGTGGTGAATAAGGAAGTGTCATTAAATCTTAAAGGGAAAGTGTATGTAACAAGTGTGAGGAGTGCAATGGTGTATGGAAGTGAGACATAGGCCATGAACATGGAGCAGAGTGCAAGATTGGAGAGAATAGAGATGAGGATGATATGATGACTGTGTGGTATATCTTTGTGGGATAGAGTGCCAATCAGTGTGGAGTTGAGAGAAATGGGGATTGAGTTGGTGACTGATGTTGTGAGGCAGAACTGGTTGAGATGGCTGGGGTGAAAAAAAAGCATGTCATATTATATTCAGATTTATTAAAACTGATATTGTAACCTGTAAGGTTAAATTACATCAGTAGTAGTTAAAAGATTTACATATTTATGAAAAATTCTAATTTATGCATATTATTTACAATTACTTCTTAAAACACTTTGCGGGAAAAACGAGTTTTTAAAACGTTCAGTCTTACATAAATAAGGGTTATAAAATCTGTTAAGTCTTAGTTCATAGTTAGTTAAAATTCTATCAGGTAAACATTCTTGAACCTTTAGGTTATTGTGATTGTTCCTAAAAAAATTATCCGATAAGTTTTCATATGAGGTGGATAAATTGTTTATCAATCCTATGAGTGTTCCCTCAATATTTCACAATTTTTTATTGCCTGTGACAAATGTTCGTAGTTGTAATACTAGGCATGCAGCGAGATACAATTTTTATCAGCCAAAAATCAGAACTAACTTTGGAAAATTTACTTCAAGTACTCTGCTTCAGTGTTATGGGAAAGCATTCCAATTTACTTGAAAAATTAACAATGACAAATAGTTTTAAAAGGCAATATAAAATTAATCTAATCTCAAATCAAATCAAGAATAAAACCTCTCCATTAAATTGATTGATTGATTAAATTGTTATGTGGAGGATTGGTTGATTAATTGATTAAATAAATAGTTGATTAATCAGCCAATCTGTCTATATATATATATATATATACATATATATATATATTTGCATATTTGATTATGATAATTTTCTCTATACTCTTTTCTTTTGTCCGAGAGCTCTACTGATTGACTTACGCGTTCTATTGGCTAGCTCAACTATTTAGCTAATTTACTTATATGTAGACGGTGGTCAACTCGAAAGCTTATGCTACTTTGGCCACCGTACACATTCTCAAAATAATTCAAAAGTTAACCTTGTACAATATATACTACTTTTATTTATAATTAATTAATGTTCATAATGTATTAGATATGAAAAAAATAGTGTGCAATAAATTGAACTTGAACTTGACGGTGTGAGAAGAAGAGGAAGGCGAAGGATGACAAGGAGTCAGGTTGTGGAGAGGGAAATGAGAGAGTGGTCTAAAAGGGAGGATGCACACGAGAGAGAAGTGGTGGAAACTGCTGTGGGGAGCTGCACTGGCTAACCCCTGTGTAAGTGGTGAAAATATGGCTGTAAAATGAGTGTTGTTGTTTTACGGTTAACACCACTCGAGGATAAAAATTCATATCTCCACACCACTATATACAGTATCTTGCATGGTCCACAGGCTGGGGTGGATATGCCAGTGGGTGATCGCAAATTATTGGAGATGGTAAAATATGTTAGGAATTAATGAAGTTAAAATTAACAACACCAAATATGAACTGTATATCTAATGCTCTTATCAAATCAGTAGATTTATTTGTAGTTTTTAGATTTTTTATATAATACAACACTCTACTGTATTTACTTCTTTATTTATAATTTTTATATTTATTTTATCTATGGCTACAGTTTTTGTCTTTGTGTTTGTGTAGACCCATTTAAAACAAGGCAAGTCACCTGTGCAGCAAGTAAGAGTTGGTGATGTTGATCAACGAGTATGGAATGATGATGATGAGTTTGATATCTTGTCTGTACTAGACTCCGACGATGATGACTCTGTATATAATGATGTGGATACAAGTGTAAGGGAGATTTGATATTTGATTACAGTCAATCCAGATGTTCTTTCCAGCATGACCTTGCAATATTGACAGCAACATTGCAATGTTGACTTGCATACGGTACATGACGATTTCTTGGCAAGTTGCTAAAAATTGGCATTTTAAATATCAAACTTCACATAATATGAAGTTCTATTGAAAGTCAGAATGCAACTAACTCTAAGTATAAACTTCATGTTATGTGAAGTTCAATATTTAAAATGTGAATTTTTAGCAACTTGCCAAGGAGTCACTGTGTATCATTTGCAAGTCAACAATGCAATGTTGCTAACCCATTCCTACCTGAGCTAGCCTCCTTGAGCAGATGTTGTGATAAATGGGGGAACCTCACAAGGTTTGCTCAAGGAGGCTATACCTGAGCTGACCAAAAATGGCCTTATGACCCCTTTAAGATTTTACTGTCCTAACACCAAACAATAATTTACTTCTCCAAGGGAGAACCTTCAGACATCCTAGGCAGCAATGGGTTAAGCAGGCATTTGAACTGTAACTCGTCAGTTGCTACTGTGAGCAAAATATGTTGTTTTATATTTACAGGATTATGATGAATCCAGCAGCTTTGTTAATGTATTTATGACAATACATGAATGTTATGATGATTCATTTCTTATTGATGGTTCGGACAGTGAGAGTAGCAGCGATGATGATCTTGATGATTCGTCACAAACATCAGATCCATTTTCTGAAGACAGCTCTTCCAACTTAGACAGTTCTTCACTGTCTGAATCCACAGATGACTGGTCCCCCAAGGGAAACCTCACACCCATTCCAAAGAAAAAGATAAAAGTGGCTCAAAAAAGGTATACTCAACTGACTAGACTAGTCCAGTGACAATACAGTGGGGTGTTGGTGGCACACTGGTTAGTGCACGTGCCTTTCACCTCTGTGAGCTGAGTTCAATTTCTGCTCTCAGCAGTTATCTGATTGAAAATTTCACCTTGGCCGCATGTGAGAGGAGTGCTTCCAGTTTGACTCTACCAAACACCACAGGTTTCCCCCACTGGATGAGCATCAATGTCAGAGGGATGGTCCTTACTGGACCTCTAGGGATAACAGTTTACTAGATATATAACAGATAAATATAATTAAAGTTTCAGACGTTCTCTGGTTTAAAATATTTATTATTTACGAGCTTTCGACTGCCAGTCTGCAGTCTTCAACGGGTGGATTGAAATGAATATTAGCAAATAACAGTGGTTTACAATTACACAAAACAAATACACTGACAAAAGACACAATGACAGTTCCTGAATCCTGGTTTCGCCTCTTCCATATTTATATAGATAAATATAAGTTAGTTTAGTACTGTCTTGATTAAGAGTGAGTTGATTATAATTATTTTACATTATAGTGTAACTGTTGATAGCAGTGATTCTGACAAAGATATGGAATGGGATGAACATGAACCATTGTGTGACAGATGGAAAAGACTGACAGGTGGTTTTAAATAATATCTTTTTATTTCATAATTTTAAATATCCTTCAAATAAGTACCCCTTCTTGAATAACCCCCTTCTTGAATAACCCCCCTGAATAATTACTTCCTCTTGAATAAGTGCTGCTTGTGTTATTGTTTTGGTCTTTAGTAAAGCTGGATTTCCATTCAGTGCATTTTGTCGCGCGATCGACTTTTCTCGATTTGAAATGTGTGTTTTCAACCAAAGCTAATGAAATGCGTTCCATTTGACAACCCACAATTCAAAAGAAAGCGATCGCAAAAAGTCGATCGCGCGATAAAATGCACTGAATGGAAATCCACCTTAAGGGGGTATTTACATGGATGAAAGTTGTACCTGTCAGGGGGGGGTCACCCTGGCCCCAGAGCTACAGTTTACAAACTGTTTACATGAGGGAAAGTTGCCTCACCCCCTAGGGTTACCCTACCCCAGGGTGATCAAATTCCCCATGTAAACACCCCCTCTCACGACTAAATAAAATGAATGCAAAGTTGGCTCTCCCAGGGTGGCTTGGGGGTAAGTTCGGAATGTTCATTTGAATTATACATTTTGGATTTCAAAAGCAAGCTGAAACTATAACAACTTTAACGGGTAAAGTGTTAATCTGAAAACCCAGCTACACTTATGTAGAAAGAGTTCTTTTTGGCACAGACTCGGATGTTTATGGCCATCCATTGAATTACTGTAATTTTATGCAAATTGTATATGGACCTATTTTATGATCATACTATAATTATTTCAAATTGTAGGTAATGGAGCTGTTGAAGCACCATTTCGTCACAGATCCACCACCGAAAAATCATCTACTGGTAGTCGAAATTCCCAACCAACTTCATCTGGTCAAAATTCCCAGGAAACTTCAAAGCGAGGAGAATCGTCAAGAAAAAAAGAAAAACAGAAAAAAACGCCATCAACTTCTACGAAGAAAAACACACGCAAAAGTAAAACATCACGACAAAGCGGTAGTACAGCTTGTACTTCAGGACAGTGGCTGGATGCTAGAACTCGTAGGGCAGAATCAAGAGCAAATAGACAACCAACTCCGGTGAAGCCAAAGCCTAGAGGAAGAGCAACTGAGCACAGTACAGCTAGTACTTCAGGACAGTGGCTGGATGCTAGAACTCGTCGGGCAGAATCAAGAGCAAATAGACAACCAACTCCGGTGAAGCCAAAGCCTAGAGGAAGAGCAACTGAGAACAGTACAGTTAGTACTGCAGGACAGTGGCTGGATGCCAGAACTCGTCGTGCAGAATCAAGAGCAAATAGACAACCAACTCCGGTGAAGCCAAAGCCCAGAGGAAGAGCAACTGAGGACAGTACAGCTTGTACTTCAGGACAGTGGCTGGACACTAGAACTCGTTGTCGTGGAGAATCATCATCGAATAGACAACCTACTCTGGAGAAGCCAAAGCGTAGCGGAAAACTAACTAAGCACCGTAGTGCTGCAGAACAGTGGCTGAACGCTAGGACTCCTCGGGCAGAATCAAGGTTAGACCACTAATGGCATTTGTAAATATTTAAAACATGAGCAGCAGTGTTTTATCAGATCTGATAAAAGCCGTACTGCGTCGTTTTTGAATAGCTTCAAAAAAACGACCCATTTGGCATTTGGTCAATTCACATGCATGAGTTTTGATACCCAATGAAAACCTGTAGGAAACTTCCTGGTAAACTGGATCACATTTCTTAATCTGCATATTGAAATCAATGAAGAAAACACCGCATATCGCGATGCGAATACTCGTTTGAGAAGCAAGATCAAACACTCGTTTATCGTGTTTCATCAGGGGACTCCAAACACTCGAAAACAATAAAAACCACGGGGCTACGTCCTTGGTTTTCATTTGTTTTCTCGTGTTTGGAACCCCTGATGAAACACCCACACTCGTGTTTGACCTATTACATGTTTCAAACAATATATTCTTTTCAACTTTTTTCCAGAGATAAAGACTCAACAAAAAAAAGAGACCACTATTCTACCCACACGCGTACCAATGAATCAATGTCTTCGAAGAATGTGATGGCTACTGGCTCTAATGAACCCAGCATGTCTCAGTGTCGCGTGCTACCAAAGAAACGCACTGCCAAATCACCAGTACAGCCAGTTGACAGCGATTCAGAAACTTCCGACGAAGTGTTGATACCGAGTAAAAGACGTTCAGTTAAAAGATTTCTGTCCGACATCGGTTCTGACGAATCACCAAGAGAAAAAAAGACAAGAGAAAAAAATACAAAATATAAAACTGGACGTCGGGTTTTGAGGGAAAGACAAAATAATCCTGATGAAGATTAAGCCTGTTTTTGAACAGGAATCTTGATGTTAGAACACATGAAGAGACTATTAAAAGAACAAATTGTATATATAAGTTAGAAAAATTTAATACTAAGGAAAATAAGGTTATTTTCTAAACCTACAAAATAAGTTACACCATTACGGTCGTGGATAGAAGCGTTATGTAAAATATTGTTGCAATATATATTCCTCAATTTGATAATATTCGTTGACAACTTCTTGTTTTGAATTTGATTGCTGTTTGGCAAATAATCCTGTTTCTTATCGGTTGTTTAAAAATAGGTACGCTTACGTACATGTTTCTGCGCATGCGCAGTAAGCCTGGTTCTCATATATCGCCGATCGTCGGCGATTTGTGATTTAGATGCATGTTAAAACGGGAAGTGCCGCAACATGTTAAGTAATAAAGAACAATGCAGAAAAGCAGTGCTTTTATTCTTTTACTTAACATGCATCTAAATCATGGGCCGGCGACATACGAGAACCAGGCTTAAATATGCCAACGTTTCGACGGCGCTAGATAAAATGATGTGAAGTTCGTGAGCTGCTAATCTGTTGATAACTAATGCTTACTTTTCAATAGAATTGGCACTTCACCACCTTTTTGCCTGGTCGTATTATACTGAATTGAGCAAAATGTTTGTGTATCAGCAATAATTCTTAAATTAAGTTGGTTGGCAACAGCGTGTATAATCATGCCTTAAGGTATTGTAACCAAGAATATTTTGTATTGGTTTCAAGAAATCTCTCAGGATTCTCCCTCAACAACCAGAAACCAATCAAATTCAAAACAGGAAGTTAGCAATAATTTTCATCAAGAATTGGTCAACTTGAGCAATATATTGCAACGATATTTTAGGAATGTTTCTATTGCCAGGACAGTGATATAAAATATACATGGTCTGGAAGCCTGATACAAGTCATTGTTCAGTTTGGGCACTTTCACGATTATGGGATGCATTGTATATTCTGAGGGCTAATCACCCCCGAAAAACCGTACGACATTCGTGGGATTTTTTTTTTTTTTTGAAGTGTACGAGATTTTGGGAGTAATTCGCCCCTCGATAATTTTTGTATAATGGAGCAGTCATCCAACAGCAACGTTTGGGTTTAATATTGTTTATGAATATTAATCAACCTAAAATAAACGATTCGTGCACCTTCAGGACCCCCTCAACATGAATCATAGTTGGATTGTTAGCCCCTTTTAAGTTTTTTAGGCTTCCAGATCCTGTATGTATACTTAATGACTATTTTTTGATACAATTTGATACTATAATTCTATACTCAGTTGAGTTAAAAAAGGCGCTTATTTAGCCACATTAGTTACAACTATAATTCATAATAATTAAACGTTATATTGAATTTTTACATGATTGCATGGTGGTGAAATATTTTGAATAGCTTCAAAAACGACCCATTTGGTAAGTTCATTGGCGTGGTAATTTAAAAAAACGTCTAAGCCGAGAAAATCAAAGCTAAAGTTTATGTAAATCAGGATTTTTTTATCAGATATAAAACCACAGACATGGTACCGATCTCCTTTGTGTTTCCTCATGAATTATCATTAATAAAGTTGATAAGATTTTCTACAGTCATTTTATCAAATAACATTTTTTATTATATAAAATAGAGTGTTTTATGTAATAGTTCAAATACGAGACGGAGGACTTTACCGGGATTTCAAAGTCCGAGTGCCTATTGAGAATGCGAGCCGAAGGCGAGCATTTTTAATGCACGAGGGCTTTGAAATCCCGGTAAAGTCCGGCGACGTCGAGTGTTTGAACTGACTTCTCAAACATAGTAATTTACATATTTTCAAAATCCTAGGACTTTGAAATAGTTCAAAACGTCACTAATAAAAATGATAATCTCACATGAGACGATTATCGCTGAATCAGCATTATAGTTTAATGCAATTTTTGTAAGGCAATAGGACAATTTTTTATATATAATGAACAGAACAATACATGGATGTGTGGAAATATGAAATTTATTTCTCGTGTTGACCAAGATACCTTACTCGTTCGCTTCGTTCACTCGTGAGATATCCTGGTCAACACTCGAAATAAATTTCATATTTCCGCACATCCATGTATTTTTCTCTATATAAACCAATCTCCTTGCAAAAATGAATTTCTGATATTGTGAACGACAAGCAAGAGAAATATTAGATATTTTATTAGAAATTATAACTGTACAAAGCATTTGTTAATCGTGTCTGCATGCATATAATTATTAAAAAAAATATGTTCAGTAATACACATCGATCAGAAATAAAAACAAAAGTTGCTCTTAAATTAAAGTAGTTCTGATGAAAAAATTGCTTGTTAGTTTTTAACATAATTTAATAAAGATGCAATATATCATACACTTGGAGGAGTGTTTCATCAGGATATCCAAACACGGAGACGTTTGTTGAAAACCAAGGTTTTTGAACAAACTTCGAGGTGTTTGGATATCCTGATGAAACACTCCTCCGAGTGTATGATATAGCATCTCAAACAAATCAGTATTTTAAGTACTGTATAATAAACGAGCAGGAGTGTTTTATCAGATATAAAGACACGAGGCGAAGCCGAGTGTTTTTATATCTGATAAAACACGAACTGCGAGTTTATTATACGGCTTCAAAAACGAACCACTTGGTAAGTTGATTGACGGAGTTAGTTTGTAAAATAACCTTGTCTAAGCCGAGAAAATCAAAGCTAAAGTTTATGTAAATCAGGAGAAATCTTTATCACATATAAAGATACGATACGGTCATGATTTTCTTTTGTGTTTTCCTCATGAATTACTAATGAGTTTTTGAAGAGAAAATCAAGATGAAAGTTTGCTTAATTTATGTAATTTCTTCCTCCGATATCCAAACCACAGACACGGTACTGATTTCCTTTGTGTTTTCCTCATGAATTATTAATGAGTTTGAGATATATAGTACCAGTGTAAAGCCGGTTTTCCACTAGGCGATTTTTTTCGCGCGAAGCGACTTTCTTTTGTTCGAATTCAATAGATTTCTGCTTAGTTCCAGCTCAAAGCTGATGAGACAAAAGAAAAAGTCGCTTCACGCGAAAAAAGTCGTCTAGAGGAAAACCGGCTTAATAGTACCGCCATTAGTGGATGAGTTTCAGGAGAACAAGACAAGCAGTGGTTGAGGACAACATGAGTTATAACATCATAGAACGGAGCTGTAAAAGTTTCTCCGAAATGTCAGTCACTACAATCACATCCAACAACATGCAGGGGCGTCGGAGCGGCACTATAAAAGTGGGCCCCCCAAAATATTTAGGCGGGTCCGGGAGCATGCTCCACCGGGAATTTTGAAATCTAGAGTCTCTGAAATGCCATTTCCTGCATTTTAGGACAAGAATTTACAGAATTCTAAAGGTCCAAAAACGTCATAAAGTACTCAAAAGACAAAACTCTTCCGGACAGTTGAATATCTGCATTCAAATTTCTTTATTATATCTTTATTCAAAGTCGTGGGTTAGCTAGGGTTAGTGATTTTGTTAATCATAACTTTATTACTGGCCTTGTTTAAACGCGCGGGGAGGGGGGGGGGGGGGGAGGGCAAACATATTCTGCCCCCCCCCCCACCAAAAAAGGGGGGGGCAGGCCCCCGCTTCCGACGCCCCTGTCTAACAGTCTTGCTCCAGACTACGCTAACCTAGAGGAGCAACTTTCACAAACTTCCTAGGTTCAAACCATTTACTTGATTATTTATGAATATAACTGAATTGTTAATCTGGCTAAAAAAATGAGGTCACTGGAGGCAACAGATCTGGAGAACCATAGAAATAATAATAGAAACTATGATATTATCATAATAAATAATATACAGTGCAATAATTGTTTTGGTTTGCAATTTGTCTTGTGTATTGCAAACTTCTGTTTTTATGTATCAGTTTTGTCTTTTTAAACTTGTATGTAAAAAAACAAAACAAGCAATTATTTTTATCAAAGAACCATTTTAAGGTTTCACATCTAACAGTGGTATACTCAGGGCATTTTAAACAGAGAAAGGCATGTACAATACTTCTTATCACGCTAATAGTACAGTGGGTTGCAGTTGGGTGTAATTGTTAAAAAATTATCCTAAAACTAAATATTTTCATTAATTCAGAAGCAATCCACTGGATTTTTTTATAAGTTTTCTTGGCTTATACGCACACAGCGTTGAACGTGCTTTTTGAATGAGCCAGTATAGTCGTTCCGCCATTCTTTCTATTAATGAAAACAAGAGTTTAACTTGTTACAAACAATGTCACAGCAAGTTGTTGGAACTACCTGTGACAGATTTGTTGATGACAACAACTTGTTACAAACAATACTACAGCAAGTTGTTGGAACAACCTGTGACAGACTTGTTGATGACAACAACTTGTTACAAACAATGCCACAGCAAGTTGTTGGAACAACTTGTGACAGACTTGTTGATCACAACAACTTGTTACAAACAATGTCACAGCAAGTTGTTGGAACAACCTGTGACAGATTTGTTGATGACAAGTCACAACAACTTGTTGGAACAACCTGTGACAGACTTGTTGATCACAACAACTTGTTACAAACAATATCAAAGCAAGTTGTTGGAACAACCTATGACAGACTTATTGATGACAAGTCACAACAACTTGTTACAAACAATGCTGCAGCGAGTTGTTGGAACAACCTGTGACAGACTTGTTGATCACGGCAACTTGTTACAAACAATGCTGCAGCAAGTTGTTGGAACTACCTGTGACAGACTTGTTGATCACAACAACTTGTTACAAACAATGCTGCAGCAAGTTGTTAGAACAACCTGTGACAGACTTGTTGATGACAAGTCACAACAACTTGTTACAAACAATGCTGCAACAAGTTGTTGGAACAACCTGTGACAGACTTGTTGATAACAACTTGTTACAAACAATGTCACAGCAAGTTGTTGGAACAACCTGTGACAGACTTGTTGATCACAACAACTTGTTACAAACAATGCTGCAGCAAGTTGTTGGAACAACCTGACAGACTTGTTGATGACAAGTCACAACAACTTGTTACAAACAATGCCACAGTAAGTTGTTGGAACAACCTGTGACAGACTTGTTGATCACAACAACTTGTTACAAACAATGCTGCAGCAAGTTGTTGTTGGAACAACCTGTGACAGACTTGTTGATCACAACAACTTGTTATAAACAATGCTGCAGCAAGTTGTTGGAACAACCTGCGACAGACTTGTTGATCACAACAACTTGTTACAAACAATGCTGCAGCAAGTTGTTGTTGGAACAACCTGTGACAGACTTGTTGATCACAACAACTTGTTACAAACAATGCTGCAGCAAGTTGTTGTTGGAACAACCTGTGACAGACTTGTTGATCACAACAACTTGTTACAAACAATGCTGCAGCAAGTTGTTGTTGGAACAACCTGTGACAGACTTGTTGATCACAACAACTTGTTACAAACAATGCTGCAGCAAGTTGTTGGAACAACCTGTGACAGACTTGTTGATCACAACAACTTGTTACAAACAATGCTGCAGCAAGTTGTTGGAACAACCTGTGACAGACTTGTTGATGACAAGTCACAACAACTTGTTACAAACAATGCCACAGTAAGTTGTTGGAACAACCTGTGACAGACTTGTTGATCACAACAACTTGTTACAAACAATGCTGCAGCAAGTTGTTGTTGGAACAACCTGTGACAGACTTGTTGATCACAACAACTTGTTACAAACAATGCTGCAGCAAGTTGTTGTTGGAACCTGCAATAGGCTTCTTGATCACAACAACTTAGCCCTTTCATTCCCATCAGTGCCATTTGGCAATTTTATTTTTTACTCTCACAAGCTTTTCTCTCATTTTCATTCATTTTAAAGTTGTTTTAAAATTTGCCACATCACTTATTTATAATTTGATCAAGGGAAAGCCTCCTGACATGGTGGCAGTTAAAGGATTCAGCCTGGATTCCATACAATTGCTACAATCACTCAAAAATTAACTTGGCAATTACAATGATCGTAGTGATCAACAATTGTGTTGCTGTTTCCACATGATTGCTGAGGCCAAAAACAAACAAACCTTTTCCGGTTTCCCGACCCTACCTAGTTTTTTGCTAGCAAAATGCCGACCCTAATCTTTTTATTGAATTTTTAAGGAGCATGGGCCTGAGTTGCAGCATGATTTGCATCTTGGGATAGCAAGTGTGGCATCAGAACCTAGTAATGTGCTCAAAATTAGCTTTAATAGATGTGCTAGCGTAATTGCCATTTGGTGTTGGAAAGAATATTATTGTTATTCCTAGGCACTAAATTAAATAAAAATAAAAAAAAAAGAAGTAAATCCGACCTACCCTACCTAAGTTTTTGTGAAGAGAAATAGGAAACCCAGGTTTGTTTGGGTTTTTTTCCTGATCACAGCCATGGCTGATCACCACCATTGTTTTAATGGGTCCACTGGGATCCATGGTTGATTCACTTGATTGCAGCCATTGTTGTAATGGTCTACAGGGATGCATACTGATTGCCAAGATTGCAAAATCACTGTTTCCATATACTGTAAAACCCAACAATCACCATGATAGAACATTTTCTATCTTGGTGATCGTGGCAATTGTGACATTCATTTTTGAGCAATTGTGGTGATCGTAGAGATTACATGGAAACCAGGCTTTAGAACTTGTTATAAATTTGAAAACAACTTGTTGCAGATTTTCATAAAACAAGAGTAAGCTGTGTGAATAACTTACCAGTATAAACTAGTTAAGAAACAAATGTGTCAAAAAAGACAGTTTACTTACTGCAGCGTCAACATTTGCAGGTGATTCATCATTTGGGTCAGTTATCATTGAAATAACACTTATTAAAATAGATTCAACTGTGTGAATTGGTAACCAGCGTTCCGATGCAGCTTCATAACCAAATTTATCCTCCCCAGGTTCATGTAAGATTGAAATACATACTTCACCATTTTTGTGAACTGAACAAATACAACAAATAAATATTATTATAGAGAAGTTTTGTGGAAACACCACGTCAAATATTTATTTGCTAAGCTTTGAGCCTGTTGACTCAGGCTTTCTTCAGAGCAATATAAACAATAAGCTGTTGGCTAACGTCATTTATAAACTAAGCAACTGATCAATTAAATTGTTATTGCTCTGATGAAGGCCTGAGTCAACAGGCTGAAAGCTTAGCAAATAAGTATTTTACGTGGTGTTTCCACAAAACTTATTTATATTACATTATCACCATGAAAACTTTCAAAGAAATAAATAAATACATTGTTATTGAGGTGGAATTTTTTTGTAAAAACTGAAAACAACAAACATCATTTTAATTGACCATTTCCAAAAAAGATTGAAAACTGGTGATAGGTTAGGAATGCTAGTAGTCTCCCATGTGATAATTTGATTGGCTAACAATCCAAAGTCGGAACAGTGCAAATAACTAACTATCGGAATATCACTGTATATTTGCACTCATTTTTAGCATTATTTGGACAGTTTTTAATGCAGTTGTATAATAAGTCACAATATTGACAAGGAAGCCATGTACAAATTACCTACCTTATCTTTTTGGTAGTATGCTTATAATTTTAACTTTTGTGTCAGACTCTCAGAACAGTCCAAATATTTTAGTGTTTTCCCACTCTTTTTTAAGATATAAGCTCTGATGTCACGCAAGCGCAAAACATTTGGCAGCGGGTGTTCACTGAACCAATCATAGACCCCAAACTTACCATTTGGATGCCAGATATCAGAAGTAAACGTCATTTTTGGAGGCTTCTGGGGATACTCAAGGGGAAAAGTTAAATGAGCTTTGAAGAAGCCACCTTCACTACAGAAGAAAGAAATGATCATTGTGGTTACTACGTGCCATTTTATTAGAGAGCTTCACATTTGAGAGTTTGATTTAGTTAGTATAGTTTCTACTGGCCCTCACCACTTTACGTTTTGTATTTCTTCGTTGTGATGGTGATTTTACATTATAGTTCAATGTGAAAAGCCTATTTCTGTGAGTGATTGCTTTAAGTAAGAACTTTACCTTTGCTTACCATTTGTCAACTACACTTAAAGTGCAAACTCTTTTGTAAGTTTGTTTAGGTTTGAAAAGTGACTTTTCCCAATAGACGACTTTCACGATCATGCGCAGTAGCAACAAATATTCAAATTTTCGTCGGAGATAAAAACAACTGTTTTAGCTGGAACGAGCATATTGAAAATAGTAGAAGTGCAAAGTTTGAAACGAATTGCTTAACAAATGGAAAAGTTTCACAAGCGGAAAGTTGACCATTCCAACAGGGATTTATTAGTGATTTAATAGGATTTTGGCTTGGCGGGCGGGAGTTGCACGCCAAGCCAAAATCCCTATTAAATCCCTAGTGGAGAGCAAAACTTCCGAAGAGCGTAGCTTTCGCACTATTTGTCCGATTTATTTTAAACTTTGCACTTTTACTATTTTTAATATGATCTTTCCAGCTAAAACAGTTGTTTTTACCTCCGATGAAAATTTGAAGTAAAGTTGCTACAGCGCATGAGCCTGAAAGTCGTCTATTTAGTTACAGACAGTAACATTGTAGTCAGAGTCAGACTGGCTTCATATTAAGGGTGGTGCCATTAGGGAGAGGGGTGCCATCAGGGTTTCTTTCAGAATATTTAACAAGGGAGTAAAACAGGTAATACTTACTACGTGTGGGTCAAGTAGCACCGAAGGTGCGACCATCTTCTAGGGGGGGCCGGGGGCATGCTGCCCGGAAAATTTTGAATTTTAGAGTCTCTGAAATAGCATTTCCTGCATTTTGAGGGGGGTTTGAAAGAGTTTTGAAGGATATAAAATACAAAACAAAATATTCAAATATACTCATTTTATATAGGAATACACCATAACATGCAAGGCATACATCATGAGGACATGTTGTTATACATAGACAAATCAACTCAGATTGTGTGTACCATTAATTAGGTGACTACTTCATGTCAGGCTGTCAGCTGCGTGAAGCGTACTAAAATATTATTTAATCGTAATATACTATTAGCTGTACCATACTGATTAAAACGTAAAATGACTATAAATCCAAAATCAGGTTTTTAAATAGGAATCACACTACATATAAAAAATTATACAATGGAAAAGGGGTGCAGTAAAGGCATCCTAAGGGGGCACATGTGCCATTGGGGTTGTAGTTAGATTTACAGCAGTTAGTGGCTTTATTTAATGAGAGATAATCACACTTGACAGTATCAACACGAGCTCAATTTAAAAGGTAAACAAACCATTATATTACATCCAAGTTATATTTCAATGTAATTGTACACCTTATGTAATTATATCTCTTCTTTTGTCAAAATGTATTATTGAATATGAACGTTGTTCATGTATGTTTATGTAATAAAAATCAGTAATGAGCTACCATTAAAGATAAAACAGCCTCACTATTAAATTGCCGAGACGAATTTAATTTGTGTGTCGAATTTAATCGAGTTATAATTCGATAAAATACAAACAGAAACTCAAATTTTCACCACGTAATATTTTTAAAAAACACAACATTATTAATATTCAGTTACTAGCTAAATCTTTTATATCTTTGTCGTTTAAAAACTTACTAAAAAGTATCTGGTGGTCCAAATATCGTCACCTCCCATTTAAACAAGTTATCATCGTCAATAAGACCAGCAGAAAATCCTTCTGTACCTTTTCTATTAAGTTCTAACGAGCAAACAAAAGCGTTAGAAACGTAAATCCAATAATAAAGCACGTACATCTCGAAACAAGAGTTTGTCTTGAGAAGAAAAGCATTCAAACGCTTACCTCTTAGTTGCTTCGTTAAAAGTAAAGTAGCTTGGTCATTTGACCCCATTTATACGAGGGCACTGAGTTAATCCAGAGTCTCAAAACACGAAGAGAAGGGCAAGAAAAACAACTCTTTTGGCAAACGTCCTTTGGCACTCTCTCTTCTTTTCTCAAGTTGACATCTACCATCGCACATGCGCAGCTGAAAAAACACATGCACCACACTTCCGGTAAAAACATACCCCCCGATAAAACATCCTACGACAATAAGACCCCAGAATATCAGACTGTAAACCTGCGAATATAAACCCCCTAATGAAAAACTAAAAAGTTCTAAAAAGTTGACAGATATAAACTGAAAAATAAAAAATTTAAATAAAACATAGTGAAACCCACACCCACAAATTGTGTACATTTAAAAAAATCCTTTCAATACAAAAAGCCCCAGGATCCAAAAATAGGCCCATAGTTTTATGTACAGTACTGTAATAGATCATTATATTTACATGTAAGAAATAGAAAATGGCTGCCCATATGTGGCTAGTGTGTGCTTGCCTAGGAATCACCCCACAACATGCACTGGAGAGGTATGCTTGCCACACCTGATTGTATGTTAGTCACCCCCATTGTGAAACAGAACTAGACTTAATAGGTGAATTTCAGGGTATTACATGTGCATCGTTTTGCAAAGGAATTGGTGGGCTCTTGGTGGGCTCCTCACAAAGTAGGCAATGAAAAACAGACTTATTCGCATTGCAAAAGTGAGTTGCAAAAGTGAGGTGCAAAAGTGAGTTGCAAAAGTGAGGTGCAAAAGTGAGTTGCAAAAGTGAGTTGCAAAAGTGAGTTGCAAAAGTGAGTTGCAAAAGTGAGGTGCAAATTAGTGAGGTGCAAAAGTTAGGACTTTTTCTAAGTGACTATAACACAAATAAATGAACTTTAGTATTGACAGTTAATATATATACAACATTGTGGCTAGCATTTTTCATTTTTTAATTATCAAGTAATCTTACTTTATTCTTATTTATTTCTCATAAAAGATAAATCTACAGACAATAATATATATATATATATATATATATATATATATATATATGTAATGTTTACAACACGAGCGGCCGTGTTGTATTGAATATACAATCACGAGCCGAAGGCGAGTGATTGTATATTCAATACAACAAGGACGCGAGTGTTGTAAACAACTTTGTGAAATGAATGAATAGTAAAAATCCCTTTGGGATATTGAGATGCTAATTGGTTACAAGCACTAGTGGTTGTATCAGGAGAGTATACATCCACTGGTGGTTGTAACTAATTAGCATCATTGGTTTTAGTTTGTATGGGGTTTACAGGGGTATACATGTGATGTAATTTCTGAAATTGGATTGGCTGCAAAACTCATGAATTAGTAATGAATTTCACAAATATATACATATATACACACATATATATAATATATATATATTTGTGAAATTCATTACTAATTCATGAGTTTTGCAGCCAATCCAATTTCAGAAATTACATCACATGTATATCCCTGTAAACCCCATACAAACTAAAACCAATGATGCTAATTAGTTACAACCACTAGTGGATGTATACTCTTCTGATACAACCACTAGTGCTTGTAATAATTAGCATCTCAATATCCCAAAGGGATTTTTACTATTTATTCATTTCACAAGTTGTTTACAACACTCGCGTCCTTGTTGTATTGAATATACAATCACTCGCCTTCAGCTCGTGATTGTATATTCAATACAACACGGCCGCTCGTGTTGTAAACATTACATATATATATATATATAGTGTGATACAGCCAAGACAATCACTACCTTGTACCCAGGGTATTCTCACTCACTGCTAAATTAACCATACTTGAAGTAAGAAATTGATACAATATTATAATATACATGTGCCTATTCACAAATAAAGATGCCATGATTTTTCATTTCAGTCTATTAGATGATGTCATCCTTTAACAATGTATTTAAAGAATATATTAGTCACCAAGGTTACAGTACTTTAAGTACCAGCATTGCCAAGTGCCAAACATGCATTAACTGACCCTCACATCAATAACATTCTCCTCATCCATGTCGAGATCATCTGGAGTTTGATCTGGGCTGATGACCTCACCATCAAAGAGAAATTTCAGCTTGGATAAAGGTAATTTACAAAACTCAGCATATTGCTGCATTATATTTTCCACAGCTTCATCCTAATAATTTATACGTAATAATAGAATGTTAGTTGTAAATTTAAAGGGCTTACGGTATGCAGCAAAATATAAGTTCAGGAGAGACTTTCGAATTCTTATTTAAAAGAACTTTTGAATTTATAAAGATTGACATTTGCAGCTCTTCCATATCTCACTTCATTCTTTAGATATTGAGATTTGCATTATAACATCACTTAAATGTCACACTGTATAATAACTTGTTGGAAAATAATGTCTATTCTTGCAATAATTCAAGAAAATCACTTGAAACTTTTCATGTATAGTGTCCTGTGATACACAGAAGCACATGCACAGTTAAAAGTGATTTTGTTAAATAATCTCAAATTGATATTCAAGATTTTCCAACAAGTCATTATGCAGTAGGATGTCTAAGTGATGTTATTTACATATCACACTAATCTCAATATCTAAAGAAGAAAAATGTAAACCACCATACTCAATTCATTCTTTCATTTACCTACCTTAAAGGCTTTAAATAATTTTGTTAATTTGGCTTCTGATCCCTGGATCTTAATATTCACAACATTATCTTGACTTTCAATAAATTCATGTGAAGGAGCAGAGCTGACAATAATACAATCTAGAAAACCAAAGAGTTGCTTCATAGCAGTTGAATTGGGCTTGAAACAATTACCTTTTAACCAATCAGATTTAGTGACAGTTCCCACAGTCAGTCAGTCAGTGAGACCATTCGAAACTGCCATTCCTTGACTACCAGGGGTCTTCCCTTAAAGGGTATATAAGTATATTACTTATCTACATTACTTACCAATAATATCAGCACAGCTCAAGTTAACTAACATTGGTGAGTCTGATGCTTTTAACAGTTGAAAATTTCCTTTGCTATCAGTAAAAGATAGTGAAATTGCTTCAATAGGAACAGTTTGCTTTTTGGCCAGCTCACTGATGATGCCTTCAAATTTATCATTCTGAAATAAGTAAGAAATAAAAATATTATACTGTTGTGTAGGCAGTGTATAATACACCATTTGAAGTGAACAAGTTGTAAACGGGTGATATTTTTTATAAGAAAAAAAAATACTGATGTTTCAACTGAAGCCAGTTGCTACCTTTTCACTTTGCTTTATTAAGGCCGATTTAGATGGCACAACTTTTGCTTACAACTGTTGCATGCAACCTGCTTACAAGAGTTGTGAGCAAGTTGTAGCTTGATTTACACAATGCAATAGACCTTTTTGCATGAAGTATGTGGACAACGTGTTGAGTGGTTTGATTGGCTCTCGCAAAACTTTGGACATCCAAAACATTGGAGAAACATTGAACATTAGCCAATCAGATTTGTCAAAAAGAAAGATCACGTAATCCATTCACTTCATGCGGAAAGGTCTATTTGTGTTGTGCTGTAGCACTAAGCAGGTTGTGCGCAATAGCTGCAGGCAAAACTTGCACCATCTAAATCAGCCTTTATTGTACTTGTAGTTGTTTTTATGTACTAAGCCAAATAAATAACAGTGCAGGTATCATAATTTTAATACCATTGAGATAGGAAATCGTTCCACACCATTCCTTGTTCGTATTCGAACAGTAAATTTTCTTTCATCAGGACTAGATGAACTTTGATCAACAACAACAACATCTGAGCATGATCTCTTTAGAGAAAGATCAGGTGATTGACATTGTTGTGCAACTTCCTGAAGAGATCTCAGTTTAAGTCCAACATCCCTAAACCAAACATAAGATCGTGGCAGTTAATAAAGGGCAAATCATGTAAGAAGTACAAAGGAAACTCGTCTCACAATGGTCAGGTATCAATGTATTTTTTGTAACAGTGATGGATTTACAGAGGTAGTGCAGAGGGTGTGCACCCCCCTGGCCTTGGCCAAGGGGGTGCAAGGGGGTGCCAATTGCCTTGTCAAATCTAAGTACATACAATAAAGGACGCATTCATTCAATGCCCATATACACTGCATAGGACCTAAGTATTAGGTATCATAGCTATCTGCTATAATATGATTCATACATATATGATTTATATATTAACTATCATATGATTCATAGGTATAAAAACATTTCTGGTGGGCTTCACTCCCCCCCCCCCTACCCCCAGCCCCACCACCAGCTTGGCCCCTGGACCCTTCCAGGGGCTGTGTCCCCAGACCCCTCCCTCAGCGACACTCCACCTTGCCTTAGTTGCAGGCCTGATCTCACTTTGCTCGCTCAGCACACCCCCCCCCCCTACCAGATCAAGCTGGATCCATCACTGATTTGTAGACAAGTTGCACAGACCAATACACCATGAACATTTTGTGCAATCATCAAAATTGTGCTTGACAAGTTAGTTGCACAGACCATTGCAGCATGTAACATGCTGTGCAATGGTCAAAATCACACAAGACAAGTTGCAAGGTCCATTGCAGTGTCAAAATTGTGTGAGCTAGACAAACTGATGCAATCGTTCCACAAAGTTAAATTAATAAAGTTCTACTCTGCATAATAATGGCAACAACTTGTCTCACACAGAGTATTAACCCACTCCAGTCTTAGCCAGCCAAAAATAGCCATCAACCCTCAGCCATCCTAGACAGCAATAGGTTAAGATGCAACCTTACTAGCATTTCTGACATTGTCAATGTCAGAAATGCTAGTAAGGTTGCATCTTAACCTATTGCTGACAGGGCCACTAGCTACAGCTACCATACTAGCCTGTGAAAGCAGCCACATCCTTTAGGCTTGTAGGCTCTCACCCAAACAAGCTCCTTTGGGGGAGAGCCTACAAGCCTAAAGGATGCAGCAGCCTGCTTTTGCAGGCTACTACCATACATGTACCTTGAAAGTTTTAAACCTCGTTTACTAAATGTTGGGATTGTTGGTACTTCTGGAGGTGGAGTAACTGGTCTCTCAATTACAGCTTCACATTTCTCTTCATTTGTTTTATCTTCAGTTTTGCCTGATCTAAAAAAACAAAACAATCAACACAAAAAAGATTGAACTAAACTACAGAATACAATTAGTATTACTCATAGGTGTAGCAACCCAATTCTGGTGTGTGTGTGTGTGGGGGGGGGGGGGGGGGGGGAGATTTTTTGCCTGAAAAATTTAGGGTTAAATATTGATTTTAAGTCATATTTTTTAGTCTTAGCTAGGAAGCCTATTTGCATCTTGTTGATAGATGTCATCAATGGTTCTATGAGAGTATAAATTTGGGACCTGTCTTCACAACGATCAACCCTGATGAAGACACTAGATTAAAGTGTCGAAACGTTGGGTCATGAACAGTACTCAGTCTGCCATTTGCAAGTGACCATTAGGCGAGTGATTTTTTTCATGTCTGTTT
This sequence comes from Corallium rubrum, assembly GCA_964035015.1. Classification (NCBI taxonomy): domain Eukaryota; kingdom Metazoa; phylum Cnidaria; class Anthozoa; order Scleralcyonacea; family Coralliidae; genus Corallium; species Corallium rubrum. The sequence goes on from OZ036008.1 coordinate 9,122,680, forward strand.
ACATTTGAAAGATGCACGTTTTACAAGAAAACGTCGAACATTTAAAAACAAATAAATCAACTTGTGTGTCAGTTCAAAGAAACCTGTCAAAATGCAGATGCTGCAAGTTGATTGATTTGTTTTTAAACGTTCAACATTTTCTGGTGAAACGTGCAACTTTCAAAGGTAAACAAACATGAACAAAAATCGCTTGCCTAACGGTCGCTTGCAAATGGCAGTAAGTTTTTAAGCTATGTTCAAAAAACTTTTAACTCATTCCTGTCCGGGGGCTTCCCCAGAGGTAAATAAAATCGTCTGGCGTTAGCAAGAAAGAGTTAAGCCAGAGTTGCATTAAACTACGTCCAAGTACAACAACTGTATACTCAACTATCCTCATACTGTAGCCTGACGGAGCCTTGTAGGCTTGTACTTTACAGGCTTGGACTGATAATTGTGCAATTTTGCCTTGGAACAATGGATAGTTATTGCACTACAATACTCAGCCATTGTTCTCTGGCAAGATGGCCAGACAGCTTATATTTTATTTTAACCTGTAGTTTTATCAATGACTTACTCTTCACTACTTCTTATTGCAATAGAATCTTCCTCTGCTTCGCTACTTGACGAATCAATAATCTTGCTCTGTACTTTTCCTTTAAAAAACGGTACTTCTTCGTCTTCAGAACTCGAGCTATCTTGCACAGCTCTTAACTTATTTAAAACATCACCTTTTGCTTGATTTTTAAACGTCAATTCAACTTGATTTCCGTAATGAAAAAGATCATCCGATACACAAGCACCAGGACGAAAAGTCTTCTTTTTCGGGGGCATTTCTTGCCCTTTTACTGATAAATGACACTTCTTCTTCGCCTCTTTTGTTATACTCTTGACTCTTTGCTTCGATTAAGAACCGCCATTTTTCAAACCCCCCGGATTACTCGGCCCCAGTACCGTATCCAAGCGCTTGGTACGGGGGGGGGGGAAGCGCCAGTTATTTTGAGCTTACAAATATACCCAACCTCACAAGCGCAAATACTAGTATCATACATAATTCAACTTTTAAATGTTATACCGTAAGATATTATTAGAATCAAAACTGGAACTAGCAACAATTTAACCCTTTATAGGTAAGTTTTGTGGAAACACCACGTATATAACCACGTTTCCACAAAACTTATCTTGGAATTTGTGACACTCTTCTAAAATTTCCCAGAAGTAGCGGCCCCCCGGAAGTAGCGGCCGCGGGCCCGAAAGTACACGGGCCCCCATTATAAATGACGTCATGTTTTTGGTCTGTTTCAGCCACACAGCTGTGCCCATATGGTTGTTATAAATTATAATAACTAGAAGTTACTATTGCAAGTGAACTGCTGGCCTGCGTAGGCGTTACTGGATGAGGGGACTGGGGAGAGAGGCTTGTGAACTGAATATAGGACAAAAACCTTTAGCCTACTCCACAGGCAACTCTATGCAGTCTGTGGCCAATGTGACCCCCCCCCCCCCCATTGCTCACTCCACCCAAGATAGTACTCCACCCAAGATTGCCCACTCCACCAAGTTTGCCTACTCCACCCGTTTGCCCACTCCACCAAAGATTTCCCACTCAACCACTCCAGATTGCCCACTCCACCCAAGATTGAATATTGCCCACCCCACTCAAGATTGCAGATTGCCCACTCCACCCAAGATTGAATATTGCCCACTCCACCCAAGATTGCCCAAGATTGCCCTCTCCAACCCATTCTCGTACCCAGACCCTCGCGCTCCCCGCTGGGTACTAGAATGTCTCCAACCAAGATTGCCCACCCCAGGCTCCACACAAGTTTTTCTCACCTCTTCACCATATGAGCCCACAGAGTTGCCTGTGAATGGGAAGTCCAAAAATGTAATATTATTTTAAATTACAATATAGACAGAGTATTTACACATTTCTTCTATATTCTATAATTATAAAATTGAAAACTACAAGTTACTATATAACTTATCGCTTGGCATGATATGGCAAGGGTTTTGACAGGATATACAGTCACAATTAATATACATCGTTTTCATCTTACGTCACGGCGGCCATATTGGTGTCAGTGTTGCCAACCTTGGGATTTTATCCCAAGATCTTGGGATTTTTTGAAGGAGTTGGGATTTTTTTGGGATTTTTTTCTCAGGGATTCAACCTTGGGATTTTTCTTGGGATTTTTCCAGAGCAAACAGTTTCGGTTTTAAAAAGCTGATTTCAATGTTAATCGTATTTTTTTAAAATTTACTAGATCATACTCAGTGATCTTACTCCACTAGCCTTAGCCAGCCCCTGCGTTCTTTACGTATGCGTTTGATTTAGACAAGATGAAGTACTCTATTCAAATGAAGTATCACTGATACAGTGGGCTCAGATTGCTATATGTGTGAAACACATGTGAAACCGAGGTTGATGTGAAACATGATGTCAATGGGAACGAAAAAAATTTGGAACATGCATATCAAACGGCGATAGAGACCTGGGAAATAGTCAGTAAATGAAGCTGTTGAAACTTGGGATTTTTTGGTAAAAATAGGGAATCTTGGGATATTTTCAGACCTTTACTGGGATTTTTACGAAACTTGACTTGGCAACACTGATTGGTGTACCAAAACAATGAAATGGCGGCCATATTGGTGTACGGTATGGGAATTAGCTCTTTCTTATTCAAATATTTCGTATTGTTTCACCACCCCCATGGGACCACCGATCACGTGAGTGAAAACGATCTACATGTATATGTTGTGGCAAAACTGTCAATGCAATTCCAAGTGCTTAATATGTTTTGACAAATCCACAGCTGCCCAAGTTGTACTGGCCAGATACGGAACTCGTTGTAAATGCCTCAATTGTGCCAAATCTCGCCTGAAACTACACAGAAACGACTACTACGACTTAAAGTAGAGGTAAGTGAACTTTGTTTCTAAATTTACGGCAATATTCTAGCATTTTGACAAATCGAATGAATTCCCGTTCAGAGTTCACTAAAATTGATCTTACATAAAGTACCACTCTTACATATTGCAAGTGGCGCACAGCTGTGACCAATGGTTGTTCTAATTATCACAACAATAAAAGAACACGTGTTGTTTTAATGAGATCAAACTCATCAAACATGGCTTTACACTCTTGGTCTAGCTTTGTAAGCAATTCTAGAATCATTTTATGTCTTATTGGTGTCCTACTTTCTATTTATGCGTTGTACGTTGAAGTCAAAGCAGTACAAGACAAATCTTATAAAGCATTGTGTGATATTAACTCGAAAATAAGCTGCACAAAAGTCTTCTCTTCCAAGTAAGCTTCTAATAAATCGATAGTACAAGTTCTCTCTCAGCTATTCTTCAAGACTGTAAATCTTTATACTTTATTGAGTGTTTGAAAATGCTTACTTTCTCAATAGATATGGCACTGGGTTTGGAATTGTTGAGCCATTGCTGGGTAAAGAATCAGTGTTGAATATCCCAAATAGCATTTATGGCATTGCGTTTTATATCTTTATTTTTATTCTGGGTGAGTTGTGTTTGTATTCATTGTAGTTCCATAGGGAATGGTTATGCACCTATCAATTGAAAGCCCGACTCCCCCCACCCTGGGACAAGGTGGGGATATGTGGGGAATTTTATAGCATTTGATGCAATTTGAAAGCATTTTTTGCCCCTGTCCCAGGGTGGGGCGAGTTGGGCTTTCAATTATTAATAGGTGCATTACACTATACAGGAGAAATGTTGTATATTGTGTTTGTGGAGGGGGGGTCCAGATCAGTGGCTCAAATCAGTATGACATGATCCTCCAAGAATATCAATTACCCTCCCCCCCATTGCTATTCAATAGACCCAGTTAGGTCAGCCTATGGCAAAGTAAAGAATTAGGGGGTCCCCATGCAAAATTCCTGAAAGCATTTCATAATTTAATACTGGTAAGGACAAAAATAAACTAGCAAATATAATTAGGGTAGCCCTTTTGAGCTGAGTTGCCTTCAACTCCTCCGGGCAGACCTCATTTCCTGGATAAAAAATATTAAAGAAAAATATCTTCATATATTAACAGTATTAACTGTACATATAAATAAACTTTAAGATATTCCCAACTCACTCTCACGTTTGCATCAGGCTATAATTATAAACACAGCTAGCCATTTTCTACTTATTCAAAATATTTTTTATATATTTTATTGCATGTCGAATACAATATGTAATATATATTGCTATATAATGTGTTACTCAAAGTGATGAACAATATTGGACAATGAGAGAAAACTCTACTTGGCTCGGCTGGGAATCGAACCCGCAACCTTCGATTTACTAGTCTGATGCTCTACCAACTGAGCTACAGGTCAAGTTGAGAGCTGAAGGTGAATGATAGTACTTAGGCTATTGGTTACTGTGAAGCTTTAGATCATCTCAAGATGCAAACATTAAGAGAAAGACGTGAGAAGCACTGTGTGGAATTAATAACTAAATTATCTTCACCAGAGCACCGTTTGCACCATTTACTCCCAGAAAGAGTTGGAGAAATAAGACAGAGAAACTAGGTCTAATGTTGATATGTACTATAACTTTAAGTACACAACAGAGAGATTTAAGAAGTCCCCTGGTGTACGCTATTAATAGCTATAATAGCAAATTAGCGTAACTCAATAATTTATAGTCCCAAGTGATGATTTTTTAAATGTGTTTTATAAATTTTAGTATAGCAATTCTTTAGTCCAACTAGTAATCTCCAACTTAACTTCTTACAGCTAGGTTGGTATAATCAAGTAATTGATGTAATTCACAAAAAATTTTTTAAAAAATTTAACTTTCAATGTTAATGCATGGTAATTAAGGTTTCTCTTTTTCATGTATTTTAGATTTAGATTTCCAATAATAATTTGATATAATTTTTGAAACAGACTAGTTTCTTCAATATCTAGCCAACAGTCTTCAATCTCTAGCCAACGATTTCAAATTATTATTGTGGACAGTGAACCTTAATATTATTCTCCATCCAAGCTCACTGTCGCACAATAATCATTCAATTATATTGCTATATATTTTTAATTTCTTTACCACAGGTTTCTTTGATGGCAAAGCAGTTGCATGGACCATGGTGATTTCTTCTCTCTTCTCTTGTATTGGTTGTGTTTATCTAGCATGTATCTTGTATTTTGTGCTTCAGGATTTCTGTGTTGTCTGTGTCGCGACCTACGTTGTCAATGCATTAATCACAGCCTTAAATATTTATCACCTTGTCCAACTTCCCACCTACAAGATCCATGCAGAGTAAACTCACATTTCATACTGGATGTACACTTGATATTCTTTCATAGTCTCCCCATGTGCATAATGTGGACCGTGCATATCACAAGATGACAGGAAAACTTAAAAAGTCTATCTGGTTTTTTCATTGCTAAGGGCAGGGCTTGAAATTTTCGGCAGTATCCAAGTGGACACCAGGTTTCTCAATTTGGTATCCCTCCTTGAAATCTAGTATCCCACTTTTGAATACTCAACATCTCAACTTGCAATATCTAAAATTAACTATAACAGTTCTTGACAGTACATGCGTTACGGCCATTACCATGCATTACGTTACATTCTAAGACGTTACGCTACATTCTAAGACGTTACGTTACATTCTAAGACGTTACGCTACATTCTAAGACATTACGCTACATTCTAAGACATTACGCTACATTCTAAGACATTACGCTACATTCTAAGACGTTACGCTACATTCTAAGACGTTACACTACATTCTAAGACATTACACTACATTCTAAGACATTACGCTACATTCTAAGACGTTACGCTACATTCTAAGACGTTACGCTACATTCTAAGACGTTACGCTACATTCTAAGACGTTACGCTACATTCTAAGACATTACACTACATTCTAAGACGTTACGCTACATTCTAAGACATTACGCTACATTCTAAGACATTACGCTACATTCTAAGACATTACGCTACATTCTAAGACATTACGCTACATTCTAAGACATTACGCTACATTCTAAGACGTTACGCTACATTCTAAGACGTTACGCTACATTCTAAGACATTACACGCTACATTCTAAGACATTACGCTACATTCTAAGACATTACGCTACATTCTAAGACGTTACGCTACATTCTAAGACGTTACGCTACATTCTAAGACGTTACGCTACATTCTAAGACGTTACGCTACATTCTAAGACGTTACGCTACATTCTAAGACGTTACGCTACATTCTAAGACGTTACGCTACATTCTAAGACGTTACGCTACATTCTAAGACGTTACGCTACATTCTAAGACGTTACGCTACATTCTAAGACGTTACGCTACATTCTGAGACGTTACGCTACATTCTAAGACTAAGACGTTACGCTACATTCTAAGACGTTACGTTACATTCTAAGACGTTACGCTACATTCTAAGACGTTACGCTACATTCTAAGACGTTACGCTACATTCTAAGACTAAGACGTTACGCTACATTCTAAGACGTTACATCAGATTCTGTGGCTGTGCGCTATCGAAATTTTTATTGTATCCCGTTGGATACTGAAGTTAAGACTTCTAGTATCCAAAACGAAAATCTAGTATCCCGTGGATATCGGGATACCGCAAATTTCAAGCCCTGCTAAGTGCAGATTAGAAATACATGAACTGTATAGAATCATGGATTATTTACAAGTATTATAATATAAAATGCAATTACAGTCTGAAATACAATAAGACCTTGAGTTTGTAGCTTGTATTTTTTGGATCTTAGATACAGTTAAGAGAGGGCTGTTAATATGGTTAATATGGGCTCAACATATTATTATGGTTATTACATTTATTTCAATCAGCATGGAATTATATTTTAGTGCAAGTTTTGTGTCCTTATTGAGACATGTTATTTAAAATATTTTTTTATACAACGAATCCTAGCTAAAATAGAAATAAGTCATCAGAAACGATTATTGAGAATAATGTCAGATATAGGGGATCCACAATCCAGATGTATTTTGATTTTTGTTCTTAATCCACAGTTTTCAAGTGCTCTCGGCTACTTCACGTTCCACTGCTAACTTGTCAAAGCAACGTGAGATCAAAGAGGTCCACCCAGTTTGATGGCTAAAGAAATTTAGGATGACAATATGTAAAAACCTTGTGTAGGCAAAGAGAGGGTAAAAGAGAAAGAAAGGAAGATTAAGAAAGGAAGGAAAGAAAGAAGGGAAAGGAAGGAAAGAAAGGAGGGAAGAAGGAAACATTAATTGAGGGAAGGAGGGAGATTGATAGGGAGAAAAAAATAACTGAGGAAGGGAGAATGGAAGTCTAAATTGAAGATGGAATGAAATGAAAAAAGTTAGAAAAGTGAGAATAAACGAACTCACCTTGCTCCACATCCTCTTCCATTGTCACCATCAAAAAATTCGTAGAACAAAATGAGATCTTTCCAATGCTCATCTTTGGCATAACGTTCATCATCGCCATGACAAGGACGTCGACCATTCTCGTCAGGTAAGAAAATACGAGTCAATCGATTACGGATCTCAGAACTGACTCCTCGTAATCCCATTAAATTTCCTGACCCAGTTGGACATTCAACCTTGAAACTCTCTCCAAAGAAATAATCGTATCTTTCAAGACATTCCACAAGCAAATAATTCACTAGAAATAAAAATAACACAGGCAGTGTTGAAACAACAATATCGAAATATAGTAAGGTTAGATATACTGGCGAAACAGAGAACGTAGGAGTCTAACGTGTCGAGCGAAGGCTCTTGTCAGAGAGAAACGTGAAACCTCTCTGACGAAGGGCCTTCGCTGGAAACGTTAGACTCTTATGGTTAGATATACTGCCGAAACAGAGAAGCTTACTATATTTCGATTGTTGTTTCTACACTGCCTACGCAGCACGCTACTTTTATTACAATAACGAAATATAGTAAAGTTAGAAGGCGTTATAGTACTTGTTCTAAGGATTTTGGGTGAAGGAAAATTCGAGTGTAGAATATATACATTTTAAGACCAAACCGGGACCAGTTGCGAAAAACGCAACCACACAGGCCTTCCGGCAGGAACCGAACCCACGACCTTGCGTATTTCTGTATATAATAAGGTTGGTAAAATACCCAATATTACTTATAATATACCCAATTCTCTCCTGGCATTACCACCTTATTATATATACAGAACTCGCGATCAAGCTCTCGGCAACGCCCTCCGTGGCTCAGTGGTCAGAGCATTGCACTAGAATCGCAAGGTCGTGGGTTCAATTCCTGCCGGAAGGCCTGTGTAGTTGCATTTTTCGCAACTGGTCGCGGTTTGGTCTCAAAATGTATATATTCTACACTCGAATTTTCCTTCACCCAAAATCCTTAGAACATGCTATGTAATCGAGTGAAATGCCCAATATTAGTTATAGTACTTGGATGGGTGACCATCTGGGAACACCCCATTTTCGAATTTGAGGCTACGTCAACACCTATCCGGATTTTTTTTAAAATGCAACTTTTTATCCGTTTTCAAAAAAATCGGCGTCCACACAAGAACAGGAAAACGACGTTTTTAAAAAGTTCCACTTCGGAGACTGTCTTCGAAAAGTTCCGTTTTTGATAACCGCTTCATCGTTTACGTGTGGACGGAAGGTCAATCCGTAACAAAAAAGTTGAGTTTTCAAAAAAATCCGGATACATGTGGACGTAACCTGAGACTCATGTGAATCAGAGTTTAGTTGGTCTCTCCTGCGTGTGCTTCGAGGGTTTTTCGCTGGGTTCTCTGGTTTTACTCCAACGTCAAATCAACACCTGGTCTTAGATGTGATTCGTGGTCTGAAAAGTGCGCGAGCACGCGAGCGCCGCTCGTAGGCACAAATTCCAATTTGTGCAGAAACAAATTTTTTTGTTGATTTTTAAGCTAATTATTAAAACCATAGATAATGGAAGGGGAACTGGATAGGAAACTTACGAAACCGGAAGCGATGTTTGCACAACTTGCTATGGTAATTATACGTTTATAAGCGGACAACGCACCTAACGGGTGGTCCCACATGGCTAAAATCAGATACTGCTGAACTTAAGTGATATTACACTTTTGTCTAATTTCAGCAATAGGTGCATTAACTGCTTTTAAGTGTGTAATTACCATAGCAAGTTGTGCAAACAACGTTTCCGGTTCTTTAACCTCGTTTGAAGTTTCCTATCCAGTTCCCCTTCCATTATCTATGTTAAAACTGAGTCTAGGATTCGGCTCCGTTTCTGTTTCTGTTGGGGGTTTTTTCCGTGTCACATAATTGCATTTTTGCACAATTTACTTCCGGTACCAGCCATGTTTTCCGGTCAGGCCGACTTCTATAAACTCTTTCGCTTTTGGTCAACTCAACAGCTTCAAGGGTAGCCTGCGTAGCGGGCGGTAGGCGGGCAACGCGAAATACCGTGTTGAGTAAAACTTGAAAAGGAACACAAATTTTTGCAGGCACATTTCCAACTTCTAAATTCTGCTCGCAGGCACAAAAAGATATTAATGAGGCCTGGCTGCCTGGAGCGCTTTTGATATACCTTTGACACGGCCATGTTAAATTTCGAAGTAATATTGGGCATTTTACTCGATTACATAGCATGTTCTAAGGATTTTGGGTGAAGGAAAATTTGAGTGTAGTATATTAAATTGCTCTTGGGAAGAAGTAATTAAAATATATATGCATGTATGTACATATGTAAATACATAAAGTTGGTTTCCTACCACAAAGCCAAATAGGTCCTCGCCAATTGCTGTTTCCACCAAACATAAACGTATTTGACTCTGCAGGGACATAGCCTACATAGTGACTCACTCCCTCAATGTTCAGTTCAAAAGGATGGTCTTTGTGAAACCGTGAAAGTGCTCTTACACCGTAGGGAGAGAGAAACTCTTCTTCATCTAGCAAATGCTTCAACACACATCGTAACTTGTCAGGAGAAGGAATGGCAAGAAGATGATGGTACTTGGAAGCACCATCAATATTCATGTATGATATCTAAAGAATTGAGTAGAAAAATATTGAAGCCAGTTCAATGTAGGGTGTAAACAACTTAATATGTGATACTGTACTTTTTGTTGATGCATAGCTATTTGTGGTATGGTTTAGTGTGGTGTAGTGTAGTGTAGTGTAGTGTGGTGTGGTGTGGTGCGGTGCGGTGCGGTGCGGTGCGGTGCGGTGTGGTGTGGTGTGGTGTGGTGTGGTGTGGTGTGGTGTGGTGTGGTATGGTCAGTGGTGCAGTGTAGTGTGGTATGGTCAGTGTAGTGTGGTGTAGTGTAGTGCGGCGCGGCGTTAGTGTTGGTGTTAGTGTAGCGTAGCGTAGTGATTTTATTTTAACTAACGAGTAAATCTTCATTCACAGTCTAAGTTTTTTTCATAGTAGTCTTAACTATCTGTACCAACCTCAGAACTCAAGTCTTGTCTGTTCTTTAAGAACCAGTCCAATCTTTTTCTAAACTCTGGCAGTTTATCAAGATATTCATTGTTTAACACCAAACATGCGTACAAAGGAATAAGGCCAACCATTGATCTAACACGCAGCTTACACTCTTGATTATCATCAAGCCTTAACTGATCATAGTAGAAACCATCTTCACTATCCCACAATCCTTTGCCACCGGACATTTGGTTCATGGCATCCGAGATGTCCACAAAATGCTCAAAGAATTTTGAAGCCATATCTTCATAACTGTGGTCTTTCCACACTGCCAGTTCCAATGCAATGGAAAGCATCACTGTGCAGTAAAAAGCCATCCAAGCTGTACCATCAGCCTAGCACAAAAACAAACCCCATATTTTTCATGAGCCGTATCTCTAATATTAGAATTAAGTTCATGAAAAACACGCCGTCTGAATCAATTAAATACGGCAGTTTGTATTGAGGTCGACCTAATTATTAAATACGGCTGTCGCGGTCGTATTATACGACTGTGGCACGACTTTGATTCAAACGACGTATTTTTCATGAGCCGTATCTAATGCATAAATTGTATGATATTACCCACAGTTGGAATACGAATATGCATTTAATTATATTCGACTCAATAAATACGGCGTCTGGATCAAACGTCGTTTTTTGGTCGAACTATGGTCGAACCAATTTGTATTAGATACGGCTCGTGATAAATACGCCGTCTGAAACGGACCTTAGGCAGCAATGAGTGTCTTGCACTAACCTGTTCCAGATAGCCACCAGTTGGAAGTGGTTTAGATCGATCAAAAACACCTGAAAAAAACACAAATCAAAGAAAAGATAAAAGCACTGAAGGGAAAGAGTAAATGTACATGGAATATGGATAGGTGAGGAGTTGGAAGGGTATAGCCTCCTTCACAGACGTAAGTGCGCTTGTCCAATGATCTTTTCCTCCCCAGTCAGTGTTGCCAGATCAAATTTGTAATTGTTCACGTAGACAAGTATCAAATGTTCATGAAATTGACAAAAAGTTCATGAATTTCAAATTTTAACTCAACAATACAATAATGCTATAAATTAGCCAATTTAGTTTAATATAAATCGTCTATATCGCTGCAGATGAGCAACTATATGGATATTACATGTAATCCAGGTTAATTTTAGCATTACAACCGGTACCGCTGAACATTTCAACCAGAAGTCAGAAGTCACCAGATATATTTGAGAATATAATTTATCAATAAGCATTTGTCTTGAGGGAGTGAAAAAATCAAAGTTCATGAAATAGTTCATATTATTTTGAAAAGTTCATGAAATGTTCACAAAACCTTGTTGTTGATAAAAAGTTTACGTCAAGGACAAAAAGTTCACAAATCTGTCAACTTTGTTCATGATCTGCCAACACTGTCCCCAGTAACTAGTTCAGGAGAGTGAGAACGTAGGCCAATGTACGCAAAAGAAACTGTAGGTAGAGGCAAGGGGAAATGAATGTGTAACTTACCAATGTTATCCAAGCCAAGAAATCCTCCTCCAAAAATGTTCTTCCCATTTGGATCTTTGCGATTTACCCACCTATGGCAAGACATGTTAAAAACATTTAAAAACCACCATCACCATGCACCAACACTACTACCACCACCATGATTACACCACCATCACCATCGTGATCACTACCAGTATCACCACCACCACAATCACCACTACCACCAATGACCACACCACCACCATCACCACCATCATCACCACCACTACCACCACCACTATCATCACCACCATCATCACCATCACCATCACCACCACTGTCACCATCAATATCACCACTGCTACCACTACCACTACTACCACTTAACCTTCCACTTCACCACCACCTCTTCTGGGATAAAAACTCACCATGTAAAATTCAACAAAAGTTTCTGAAAACATCTTGCAAGAAACATGTCATCCCGGTTTCCTTTCGCCCCTGACATTTTATACACAAGGAGACATGCCCAGGCGTGAACTGGAGGGTTGACGTCACTCATGGCAAACTCATACGCTGGTAACTGACCATTGGGAGACATATACCATTCACGCAGGAACAATAACAGTTGAGATTTTGCATACTCTGGATCAATCTTCGCCATTGGTACCATATGAAATGCCAAGTCCCACGAAGCGTACTAAAAATATTTAAAATCACGATTTTTCATCTTTAGAGGAAAACAAATTAAAAACCTATGCAGGCTAATACTTAGGTAAATACACAAATTAATGAAAATGCAAAACTGATGCCAAATTACTTCTTTTGGCATGTATGTATTGTTAATAGACCTTATATGAAGTGAATGGATCACGTGATCACTTTTTGACAAATCTGATTGGCTAATGTCCAATGTTTGTCCGAAGTTTTGGATGACCGAAGTTTTGCGAGAGCCAATCAAATCTCTCAACGCGTTATCCACGCACTTCGTGCGGAAAGGTCTATTATTAACATGCTCAGCCTCTTGCCACTAAGGACTAATGTTAAGCCTGATTTGATGGGGTTAGTACATGGATAGGTGACCATCTGTCCACATGAGCTTGGGACTCATATAGCAAGAGAAAACCTGTTTCTGCCCCAACTTTCCACGCCCCCGGAGAAACCCGCAAAATAACGCCTGATCGCAGGTTAAAACACAAACATCTACTCGTTACGTCTTTGCTTGGTTACGCGTTTGCGAGTCGACTTTGACCGTAGTTATATGACACCTGTCTGGCTCAGATTTAGTAGGCGCGCGAAATCGAGCGCGTTGAGTCTCCGAGGAGCGCTTTTTATGGAGCGCGTCTGTTTTACTCTGGGCAAGACCTGCATAGTCAAAAGTCCAGCATGCAGACTAATCATCTTACCCATGGATACTCCCATTTATCAGGCATAGAGATAATATCTCTGTTAAACAAATGCCTCCACTCAGGCTCTGAATTTCGTCCATGTTGGCGACTAGCAGGTGGATCAGGTTGCTCGGGATCTCCTGCAAGCCAGTCCTTGATAATGTAATGATAAAATTGTTTGGTCCATAACAGACTTGCATAAGACTGACGACTCACTAGGTTCTCTTCTGCTGTTAACACATCTACGAAAGAGAATGACAAATGCTACATGTTTAGTAAAACACCACGTTACTTCTGTCGTGCATACCATACCGTAGAATCCCGTAAGTAGCGGTCCCCCTTACTTTCGGTTTTATTCGCTGTTGGGGGCCGCTACTTTCGGGAGGCCGCTACTCTCGGGGGGTAAAATACGTTAACATACTGTGGGAGTAATATTCTTCTTTGTTCCTTGCTATTTACTGTGGTGTTGTGAAGTGTGTAAACTGGAAGTGCAGTGACAGGGTGAGAGAGTGATCACCAGAGACGGAGTGAACAACATTGAGATTTTAATAAAGGAGTATAAAAACATTATATTTGCCACATTTAATATGCTTTAGTTTTTCCTCATGCCATTTCAACTCTGCTTAACACTTTCGAGTTAATCAAGCAATGACTTGGGGGCCGCTACTTTATACAGGGGGGGGGGGCACTACTTACGGGGGGCCGCTACTTTATACAGGGGGGGCCACTACTTACAGGGGGTGCGCTACTTTCGGAAATTTTGTAGACATCTCAAATTTGTCACTACTTTTGGGGGGCGCTACTTTCAGGGGGGTCACTACTTTCAGGGGTCGCTACTTTCAGGGGGGTCGCTACTTTCAGGGGGGCCTCTACTTTCAGGGGGGTCACTACTTTCGGGATTCTACGGTATATTGTAAAACTAACCAGGAATAACTCCACTGTAGAATTGGTCTGCTTCTTGTTTTCTGGTTGAAAAGATTTCCTCAAATTCCTTATCAAATGGTTTAGCAGAAACTTCATTGGCAATAGTAAGCCGACAGCGAAGAACCTTTTCCTCACCAGCAGCAATTTCCAGAACATGGTGAGCAGCTACTTTGGTGCCTTTTTTATTTGGGTGAACAGCATCTGTCTCTTTGTTAACAACGTAACGATGGAAGGCATCTTTGGTGTATGGTGTGTATTGAGGAACACCAAACAACATCTGAAACAAAGAATTACAGCTGACACCAATAAAAGTAGGTGGCACCTATTTATAGGCTGGGAGAAATGACTGACCCTCACACCCACATTGATGCCCACCCTCACATCCACCCACCCTCACAATCCACTCACCCCCATGCACACCCACCTTCACTCTCAACCTCACACCCACCCTTACACCCACCCTCACACCCACCCTCACATCCACCCTCACACCCACCCTCACATCCACCCTCACATCCACCCTCACACCCACCCTCACACCCACCCTCACACCCACCCTCACACCCACCCTCACACCAACCCTCACATCCACCCTCACACCCACCCTGATGCCCACCCTCACACCCACCCTTACACCCACCATCACACCCACCCTCACACTCACCCTC